>JALJVW010000139.1:51099641-51699641 GCA_024865655.1 Emberiza elegans | reverse complement strand
TGCTTTGATATTTATCTGTGAAGCATCCTGTTTCATATCGAGGATAACATCAGGAATCGTTGCAAAGAATTCAAATTAGATAAACCCAAAACTTTGAATTTGTATCCAGGCTGAGCAGCGAAATGCTTTGAGGCAATTATACATGCTAAGCTGCTGCCCTGAACAGTATTCCTTATCAATGGTAACAGTAGATGAGAAAATATGGGAACAAATTGATAAGCTATTCAGCTATAGAATTATTTTAAGAAGATAGCTAGAAAAGTGCACATTTTTCAAAACAAACATCGTGGTCCAATACTGTTGTAATATGAATTAATGAAAATAGCAGTAGTTTAAGAGCCAAAACATAAATAATTTTCTAAGCGTAAAAACTAAAAGCTAAACTCTAGCTTTACTTCTGCACATGTGATTTTTCAAAGAAGTAATGAATAAAATTATAATTAATAATAATAAAGAGAATAACAAATTTTTATTAATGCCTATAAACATATCTTCCTTAATCAGATAATGACTAATAGAAGCATTCAGAAAATAGTTAAGAGATATCTATTTTTTAAACCAAGTGGCTAAGAAATATAATCCTACTGTACCTCAGTAATTGTTAAAGGAAGGACCCATTATCATAATTATGTTTCTGGAACAAACATTATTTCAATGTGATAAAGGATGACATGACACTAAAGGTAAAGCCACGGCAGATGTTACATGAGTAACAAGACAATATGCCTGCATTCGGGTAATTTCTCCCCCCCAGACATGTTCTCATTAATCTGTGATTAATAGGATTTGAGTATAGTAAATGATGTTGATCTATTGTCTGTCTTTGTCCCACACCATAGAGAGAGCAATTTGTCAGCTCAGCTTTTGTGTGACTATTTAATAGCAAAGAGGGGGAGAGAAAAGACGCTAATCTTCTAATTGGCATCTATAGAGAAAGGTCTAAGAACACTGCCTGCCTGGAAATAGCTTGTGTGCAATTCCTATGCCTGCGAGGCTGAGGCAGACAGACAGCAGCACCAGGCTGGGTACCCATGGAAAAGGAACAGTGTGTCCCTGTCACACAATGAGCTGCTGGCCAGAGGGAGAGCGGAGAGCAAGGTGCACTGCGGAACAAGGGGCAATTGCTGACTCTTCCAAGTCTGTTATGTTGCAGCCTGTTATGTCAAGGGAGTGCTTCTTGACTGGTGTGACTTTAATAAAGACAGAAAGCTGCCTCCTTTCTAGAGCAGAAAGCAGAATGAGGCAGGGGAAAAACAGGGGGCACTGATGAGGACC
Organism: Emberiza elegans; assembly: GCA_024865655.1. Lineage (NCBI taxonomy): Eukaryota > Metazoa > Chordata > Aves > Passeriformes > Fringillidae > Emberiza > Emberiza elegans. The sequence goes on along the minus strand of JALJVW010000139.1, from coordinate 51,698,366 downwards.
CAGAATAGTCCTCTCACCAGCAAAATTGGAATCAATGGAGAGAACACGAAGTGCCCAAACATCTTTCCAGAGATGTCAGGTGAACAATAGCTTTGTGCTAATATAGTGCCACTTCTGACTTAGCTGTCTTCCTCAGGTGCTAAGGTTACCTAATGAAATGACTGCCTTCAAATACAAATAATTTCACAATTAAGTCACTGCTCCCAGTTTAGCAAAACATGGAAGCTACTGCTTAAAACTAGGCATGAGGACAAGTGCTTTGTCTTTCCCCCATCCTCAAGTATCTATTTTATGCCCTTCAAAAGGTCAGAATGAAGACTTGGGATTTGTGTGCAGTTAAGGACTGGATCCCTCTGAAACATCTACATTGCAGCAAAATGCAGCTTTGTTTTGTCTAACGATTTCTTAAGTGGTGAACATAGAGAAAGAGTTTCTTGTTCAGTTTAACCACCTGAGCCATTCTGATAGTATAACATTTAAGATAAAGCAGTAACTCTCTAAAATATTATTTTTTGAGACCTGTGTAATTTTTTAATAGGAGTAATTTAATGAACATTTCATTTAGTAGTTTTGTCACTCCAGTGGGTTTAACCAGTGAATTGCATCATGAAGGATGGGACTACTTTAAATCAGCTTTATCACTTGGAAGTTGTTCTGTGGGCCTGCACATTATGTTGTTTCTACCTGTGTAACTCTTCCATGGATATAGCATAGAAATAGCATAGCATAGAGCATGACTCTTTTTCTAATGCATATCATCAGGATTTAATGGAAACTGATGAAGAATATCCTTATGAAGCATAAAGATTCAATAAAGATGTATTTTGCTAAAGGAAAAAGAAAATCATGGATAGAATTGAATCAGATTTAAAATAGAGAAGAGTGGAGGGAAAGCAGCTGACAATACTGAGGTTAAAGAAAAGGCCCTCAAAACTGTTTAAGTTAGCAATATTTACTGCCACATTTCACAATCACATCTCAATTCAAAGCCACCAGAACCCACTGCCCAGGTGTATGGGCAGCACTTTGGCAGATGTGGTGTTGTCTGGCCTCTGCAGTGAAAACTGCTGGATTTGGAAGTCAGATAGGAGTCTGGGCAGGGACAAAGCAAGTAGGGCAATTTGTACCATCTTGTGCATGAATTTGCAAATGCAGAGCATTTCCCTGCTGCTTGGTGGTGTCAGCATGCTGAGCACAATTATCACCAAGCACAGGGTGCAGCCCTTTCTCTGCCTTTGGGGGCGAGCACTGACATTCGTCCCCGTTTCAGGCATGGCAGAGAGCAGGCACACCCTCTGTGGAAACACCCAAAACTTTTGCAGTAGTGAGAACTTCCTCAGTGCAGATGCTGGGTCTGTCCTGGTTCTATTAGTCTCACACTGGGGGGTACAGTGCCAAATCTGCCTAAGCCTGGGCTGTGTGATTGAGCTGAAGTGCAGTAGTGCAGCCACACCAGCAGGAGCCTGGGCTCTAACCTGTGTGTTTTCCAGGGACAGGAAAGTGTCTGTTTTGCTTCTGAACACAAACACAATGCCAGCCTCTCGCACAACGTAGGTGTAAGGTCTGCAGCTTGGGATGTCTCTGCCCTCGTGCTCTGCTCTGGGTGAACCCTGATGGGACATGTGCTCTTTTGAACTGCTTTGATCAAGCAAGAGGAGATTTCATCATTCAGAAGGTCTTGGGGCATGTCAAGACATATCCTGGACTAGCTAGTTGATTCCACCACCCTGGAGGGGTCAGGCAGTCTGTTTCCATAGAAGTTGTCATAGCTTTCTCTGTAGTGGTCACTGGATGAAGAGTGGCAGAATGCACCCACCTTAACTCCAGCTTCTGCCACTATTTGAAGATTTTCTTGGTGACAGGATGTAGTGCCACAAAAAAGCCCTCCAAGACTGCAAACAGCTCTCTCTGTGTCCCAGCATTGTGCAGGGACACAGAAACCACAGCTAGCAAAAAACCCCAAAACGTTAGTTATGCCTTCCTTTTTAGAGGTTAGGGTGCTTTTTCCTGCTCAAGATATAGTAAAAGATGTTCCAGATCCTGGGAGTTTCTGTCTAATCCATACACTCAGGGTGAGGTCAAACTTTGTGTAATACTTCTGTACAAGCATTCCTTGTGGCCAGGTTCAAATACCACATGCTTCAGTTCCTCCTTAAAAATGAGGCTAGTTTTTATTTTCTAAAGGCTCAGAGCTGTGAGAATGGGGAGATTTGATAATCTTGTATGCAAATAAGTAAGCAAAATGCCCTCAAAAACTTACTGTGAGTAGACTTGGAGGTGTTGGAAGGCTTCAGGTGACTGTCTGTGGTCTGGACTTCATCTGACAAGGCCCTGTGCATCAGGGCATGAATTTATTGCATCTGTCCATCACCACAGCTCATTACATGCAACATCAACTGTCACATATTTTCCAGCATATTTTATCTCTATCTAGGACATGAAGTTGTTGTGTGTGCTATTTGTTATTTGATATTTCATGTTCTCAGCCCGTTGAAAAAGCTGATTAATTAAGAAAGATCAAAATGCAGAGTGACATTTCTCTTAAAAAAACCCAGTATTACAGAGTTTCTTGGACTGTTAAAATGCAAGAACACCACGATAGTATCAAGTGTTATAAAATGTTATTTTAAAGCATGACCTGCTTCCTGCTCATCACCTAATATCACTGTGCTTAGAGGGGGAAGAAGGCTGTATTTGGAACAGTTATCTCCTGGGCAGGCAATAGCATCTGGTGATATTAAAATATCATCAAATGAAAATATATGCAATAGCATCCACCTCATTTGAATATGAAATGCAAAGACAATCCAAGGCAGAGAACTGCTTGTTTAGAGTGATATCTGAATACAAAGACTGGATCATCAATAATAGATAAAGGGTTTTTTGCTTGCTGTAAATTAGAGGTAGGATGGGTATTGTAGTTTTGTTTTTAATTATTAATCACATTAGCAAGGCTGGCTTTTACAAAGCACCAGGCAGAGTAAAAATGTAAAATACGAAGTGAGAAGAATTAATTTTATAATCTGACACTAGAATAAAGCATCCAAGCCCTCTATCAACTGCACTGAAAATTAGATAGTAACATTCTGGTAGTTCTGTCAAAGTCAAATACAGAAGCAATTGTTAAGTGTTGATAGGCAGTGGATAGAAGGTGTAATCCACTGGGAAGGTTTTGATCCAAAATGAAACAGTTTTCTACCCCTGCTAGTCAGGCAGAAATCTAATTACTCTCTTTTGATCTCTATGGAGAGGTAAACCAAAGAGTTATAGGTTATGGACAGTTTTATTGATTTTTATCTCAGAAATCAACAAGTGCAGGCTTTACACTTTACACATACTTGCTTAGCTGGTGATAGGATCAAATATTTCAAACTGGCTTTCCCTGCTACCAAGTCAATATGCCTTTTAGTTGTTTTGTTCAAGTTGCACTGTGGATGTTAATATTACAGAACTTTTTTGCACATAAATGCTTTGGTGAAAAAGATTGCCAGGCTTATACTTGGGAATTTTAAACAAAAATCTAAGTATTTTTTCCCCATCTGCTTATTTCTCTCTTGCAGGACTACATTCTTATATTATGGCTTTAACTGGACAAGCATTTTTGACGAGGTAGAAAAGGACAACTGCAATTCAGCTGGTAACAGCAGCTAAAACAATTTCTGGAGTGCTCATAAGGCATTTCTAAGGTAGACCTGGAGTGCAAAGGAGGAGAAGGCTTTCTGTTTCTGGAATTTCCAGGGCACCTTTGAGAAATCAGACACAAACTTCACTGCTTGTATTCTAGCACTGAAATACCTTGGTCCTTTGTCCTGTCTCTATGAGTGCAAACATTTCCACAATGCCCACTCTCATCAACTATGGCTTATGCAAGTATTTAATCTTAAAAAACACTAGCCCTTCTTCTCCAAGCTACTTCCTGTAAATCCTAGCAGGATGAGTTCAGACATGGGCATGGAGAGAATGCCTTGCTTTTCATACAAAGGACCCTTTTATGGACCTTTTTGATTAAGTGTAAATGTGCGTGAAAGATTTCCAAGGTAGTCTTAGGTAAAACCTTGGCATGCAATCATATCTTCAATCCAGCAAACAGGAGTTGTGCTGTCAAGCTAAAAGATGTCAAGATTTCATGCCGCCCTTTTAGAGGTATAATTATTTGGGGTCTGTTGTTAATTATACATATTCATGCAATCTAATCAGTCTTCAAGAATGCGCATCAAGTCAGGGTCTGCTTGTTCACATACACAAAAAAGCCTGTTATTCTCACTTAACTCCAGTGTCAGAGCCACAGCCACAGAGCCTGGGATGAGTGTAGCTTCATGATTATTTTGATAGCTTCTCTTCTTCGTGTCCTGGGAGATAAGGCTGTTTCTCCCAGAGCTGCCCTTTTTCCTGAATGACTGACAACCCCTTTAGAGGAGATCAACCCCTCTTTGTGCCCTTTCACTCACTCGGAGGTTATCAGCTAAAACTGCACTCAGCATTCAATCACATCTTTCCCCTGTGGCTGTAACTCCTGTTAACACAATTAACCTTCTGATGGGAACATAAAATGAATCTAGGGAGGGAAAAAGAGCAGAAATACATTCCCATGTTAAGGATTAAATGGCCTTAGTGCTTATAGCAGTGTTTTTTCACCTCTCTCTCTTCCACAGCATTGTGTGCAAGGGGCTATTAGCAGGAAGTCGCCTGTCACAAAATTCTTCCTACTAATTCTACCTACTAATCCCAGCAGCTCTTATTTTATCAATGTTGGTTTGTTTATTTTTGTTTGAGGGTTTGTTTTGTTGTTTGGTTTTTTTAATGGGAAGTACTACGGTACACAAAACTAGATGGACAAACAAACACAAATTTGTATATATTTGTGTTTTGGTTTGCTTACCTGTCTGCCCCCCCACCGAAAAAACCAAAAAAATCTAAATCTGAAAGATACTGTTTGACAGCCAACCCTTCCCTTTTCTTTGACAGGAGGGCATGATGGGGATGAATAATATCTGTCTTCTTTTGGGTGTCTTTTTCTATGACAGCATTTTTAAATGATAAACAATCCCATTGTAAGCTCACGTTTGTTCTGATTTCCTGGCTGTGTTTCTGTACTGAGCTCTGTATAACTCTGTATGTCCCCTGACTGTGCCCTGGTGTGTGCCTGCTCTAAGCATGCTTTAGCCACAGCATTTTTGAAGAATCTGAGTATAACCCCCCCACACCTCTCCTGGAACTGAGGTATGAGTTTTCATCCGAATGTTCCCTCTGTAACTCCCTCTGTGCTCCACGGGTAGCTCATTGTCCTGAGGATCCAGGGGTCTGAGATGGATGCCAGCAGTGCCTCCTTGGGCACCAGGCACAGGCTGGAACCTGTGGCACCAATGGTGGTGTGCTGGTCTGGTGCTGAAAAAACTCTGGTCTGGCTCTGGTTCTCATTCTGGTTATCTTGAGCAAGCTAATGCTCTGCCCTACATTGCTCTACAGAAATATTTGTGGAGGATTTCCTCATTCTTTTAAGTCTTTTTTAAGAGCTGCTGAGGCAACTTGGAGAACACCCCTTGGGCCCATTGACTCCCAGGGGTGAGGCTGAAGGTGAGCAGCCTTGGAAGGCACTTGTTCTCTGACTGACAGTCTGTACCCACTCTGTGGTCAGGAGAAGGACTTGAAGGTTCTGGGCTTTTTGGATTTCTCAGATCTTGCCCATTCTGAAGTGCTGTCCAGCAGCAGGTACCTGGCCTCTGCATGGTTTTAGTACTCCAGGTGTTTGCAGATTGTGGTGAAACTTGTAACTGGACAAGGGATGGAAAATCAACATCACTTTTCTAGCACAGACTCATCCCCAAGCACACAGTGGCTCAACTGATGCAGCAGTTTAATGACAGGAGGACATTTTGTGTTTTCCTGTAAGATTACAATATTGCTGATTTTGACTCCATCTCATTTACCAGATGGCCAAGTCGAGCTGCTAAGGTGTGCCTGCACTCTGCCTCTCTTGGTTGAATGAGTTTTATGCAATGGCTCTGGTGACAGATCTAGGGGACTTTCATCATTGCAGTATTAGGTATTTATCATGCAAGTGCCAGATTTGTATTTCCAGCACCATTCTCAGAGGCAAAATTGCTTAAACAGTAACTGAAGCAGGCAGAGAAAAACAACAAGCCACTCCTTAATATGTATTTCTTACAGATTTTTGTATGTTGTGATGCAAGGGACAATATTATAGACACATTGTAGAAAGAAATGGATAAGGCAAAATATTTATGTTTTTTGGGACAGGCTTTAATAATGTCCAGTCTGACTTTTATGTTGCTACATTTCCAAGTTCCTTCCTCAGTTCCTTGTTGTAACCCTGTTCTCCCAAATAGGAGGTTAGGGGATGATCCATATCATGTAAAGTCTGTGGACTTCACAGTGTTGCTACTCTGGATTTGTAAAAGTATCATGAGGCTAAAAGTTATGTTGAAAACACCAGAGTTAATAATGTTGGAATGTGTCCCTGGCAAAATGGAAGTCTTTGCAGCTGGACACAAGTGCCTTGTACTGCTGCAGAAGAGCCGAGGGAACTCTGCGGGTCTGCCAGTTTGCAGATGAAGCTGCTATAGGGCTTGCAAAAGAAGGTCAAGGAAACAGCTGATGGAAAAGGAAAATGCAAGGATATCAGCTGACAACTGAAGATTGGGCTAATTTTCATTGTAGGCTTTTTCTCTATTTCATACTTGTTTTCTCTTTTCAGTTCAGATGTGTTAGTTGTTCTCCTGTCCTTGTCCTGAGAATTGATTGTTGCATCCATGGGAGATTGCTGGCATGAAGAAAACACTGAGAGTAATTAAAGTGAGGAAAGCTGATGTCAGGATTGCTTCTCCCTTTCAAAGAAACTACGAACCTCACCAGAACACAGTTTTGTTTCAAAGTAAATTTAATTCCAGAGGATGCAGTATCCAGTTGACCCAACTGAAGCAAAGCCTGTCGTAGTGCTGTAGCAATGGAGCATCGACTGTGGAGTTCTGTGGTGATCACCCTTGAGGTAAGGATGCAGCACAAGAATTGCACACAGAAAGGGTGAGTCAAGGTTCACAGCACTGTGATGCTGTGGCTTGGTTTTCATGAGATACCAGTTAGCCATTGTCCTTCCCCACACAACTGCCCCAGCTCTCATCTTCTTACACGTTTCTGCTGCTGTATCTTGAGAGGGCACAGAACCTGTGTGTGTTTGGGAGGGTCACAATGGGGTGGCTCCAACAAGACACATTGTGTGACAGAGCAAGGGCTGCACCCAGGGCACAGAAGTGCTTTCTGCTGCACTGAGCCAGCTGGGAAGCCCAAAACCAGCACACTGGTGGGTTGAGGGCAATGCCATCAGCTCGGGATTTCCCACTGGGGAGGGAGACATGGATATAAACCAAATGGCTGCAAAAATGTGAATGCAGGACATACTAAGCAGCTCTTATCCTCCCAAAAGACATGTGTGCTGGGGTGTTATGCAAATCTTGAAAGGATATAGCCTCCAGCTCATCCCATTGTTGAAAAGGATTAAGCCTCTGCGAGCGCTGGGCACTTAGGGATTATGGTTCAGCATCCAGAGAGGGATGAACCCGGACTGACTTACGGTGTTTAAGGGCTTTATGCACACCTACAGCTGTTAGAATTCCTTTTGCCTGGTTTCTGGAAATGTCAGGACAGATACTCTAACTTTTCCACTGAAATGCTGATCATCATGATCTCTCTTTCCCTGGATGCACACACAGATGTGCTAACGAAAAGCAGTATTTGAGACATGGCATTATGTCTTCTCTGCTAAACTTGGTCACTGTTATGCAGAGCAGCTACCATCTGTGTCCTGCTTCACTGCCTGAGACCCACAGCTATTCCAGGTAGATGTGTCACCAATCCTCTCCTGCAACAGCCTCACTGTGGCATTTTACAGCCCACAGCACTTCATATTACTTCTTCATGTAAAAGTTCAGGGTTGTGGTCCAGCTCTTGGGAATTAGTGTCTGAGCTGGCTCTGCAGTACAGGGGTGATGTGGTTATCAATCCTTCTGATAGGGCTGGAGCAGTCCCTGACTGGTGGGAGGGCTTGTGCATTACTACATAATACATCAAACCCCTGGTGTGGCAGCTTCTTCAGAAGAGAAGATAAATTTTTCAGTGCCCCACGTGCCTCTGTGCAGGGCTCTGTCGTTCCACACACCAGGGATCTGCTTGCCAGCATCAGGGGACTCAACCAAGGGTGGAGAAGGTTAGGCTTGCTTATTCTGAAACACATGACCTGCTTAACACAGCTCTAGGCTTTTGTCTTCTCATGCAGTCTGGAGGAAAAAAAAAAAAGCTTAACTAGGAAATTAACTGAGACAATTCTGTAATATAGATTATTTCCTCTTTCTCATCTTCAGGTGGAAGTACTGGGACAACCTCCTACATCAGCGACTGTGAGAAAGTTAGAGCTTCACTTCATCTTTTTTTCATTGAGATGAGCTCCTTTTGTTACAACTCCAGAGTGCAGCTGAGTCTGTACAGCCTTGACTGCCCACTGCTGTTTTACACTCTGAATTCAACAGCTCAGAGACACAATGGACATTAGCGACACATTGTGTCTCTCAAGGGTCTGTGCTGGGACCAGTGTTATTAAATAACTTCATTGGTTGCATGGATAAAGGGTTCAAGTGCACCCCCAGCAAGTTTGCAGATGACACCAAGCTGAGTGGTGCTCTGAAACACCCGAGGGACAGGATGCCATCCAGAGGGACCTGGACAAACTCAACAAGTGGGCCCAGGGAAATCTCAAGAGTTTTAACAGGACCAAATTCAAGGTGCTGCATTTGGGCTGGGGCACGCCCCCGTACCTTGCAAGCAAGCATGGGCTGGGGATGAGCAGACCCAGAGCAGCCCTGCCCAGAAGGGCTTGGGGGTGCTGCTGGCTGAGAGGCTGGACATGAGCCAGCCATGGGCACTGCCAGCCCAGAGAGCCAAACGTGTCCTGGGCTGCATCCAGAGCAGCGTGGGCAGCAGGGCCAGGGAGGGGATCCCTCTGCTCTGCTCTGCTCTGCTGAGAGCCCACTGCAGAGCTGCATCAGCTCTGGGTGCCAGCACAGGAAGGACAGGGAGCTGCTGGAGTGACTCCAGAGGAGGGCCACCAAGATGGTTGCAGGGATGGAACACCTCTCCCATGAGGAAAGGTTGAGAGAGTTGGGGTTGTTCAGCCTGGAAAAGAGAAGGCTTTGGGGTGACCTAATTGTGGCCTTCCAGTACCTGATGGGAGCCTACAAGAAAGATGGAGAGAGGCTTTATACAGGGACATGTGGTGACAGGACAAGAATTACCTAGAACTACATGAGGGTGGGCTTAGATTGGATATTAGGCAATAATTCTGTACTGTGAGAGTGGTGAGGCACTGGAACACTGTGCCCTAAGAAATGGTGGGTGCCTCATCTCTGGAAGTGTTCAAGACCAGGCTGGGTGGAGCTCTGGGCAGCCTGGTGTAGTAGAAGGTGTCCCTGCTCGTGGCAGGGGGTTTGGAACAAGATGATATTTAAGGTCACTTCCAACCTAGACCATTCTAGGACTCCATTATTATCAAGTTTTGCTCATCTGAGCTGAAGCACTGAAGAAAACAATAGAGAAAACAAGGGAAGATGCTAATAGGGTTGAAACTGCTGTTTTAAAACATCTGCTGTTCTCCATTTTTCTTGGCTTCTGCTTCCCACCCCTTTCATTCTAGAATCTCTTGATGAAACAGAAGTAAAATCCACTGGTCTGCATTTCAGAAAGTAGTCTTTAAACCTTAAACATGGTAGACATTCTCACCTATATTTTCCATGCACAAAAACTGCAATGGAAAAATATCGGAGCAAAATTGGCATTGTGTGCCTGGAGGTCCTTATAAAAAAACTGGACCCATTCAAAACTATATTTCACCCTTAGTCCTAAATAACTGGTTTATGTTCCAGGTGAATTTCTGCAGCAATTTGCAGTTCTACTTTTTCAATTATCCATTTTTCCTCTATTGAGATATTATTCATTTCCATTTACTTCTGCAAAGTCCTTTTTCCTGTTCACAGTGCCATTATGCTTTTCCTGACTATTTCTTTGAAATTAAGTGCTTGGTTCTTTATCTTTTCATCATTAATTACTGATGACTTTTTGACCTCTGCTTTGTAAGCGACCGTGCCATATTTCTATTTCCTATCTTTTAGACTTGTTTAAGATATTTTCTTTCTTTAATGACCTGCTCTGAATAGCTTTGTTCTTGCTTTTCAGTCATTTCCCAGAATGGCCACACAGCCAAACCTTTGCCCTCCTCTCTTGTTTTTCATTCTGTCTTTGCTGTATCAATGGCCTAGTTAAAAATGTATTTTACAGCTGGCTGAGGACAAACCTCACTCCATTTTTATAATTATGCTGATCATAATCTCTAAAACCTTTTGCTATGGCTGTGCACCAGTTGAACTTCTCTATGGCGGGCCAGAGGCAGTTGGGTGTGAACAGAAGTGGGTGCTGCTTTCAGACTTGGGGTTTGGTTTAGAAGAACACGAACAGAAGCCATGAATGTTGGATTAGTGAAATGTTAGTTTAAATGGCTGAGGACTTTGTCCTGTGTAAAGGTTGTGAGGTTTTTTTGTCAAGATCTTCAGTGAGATGGGTGATACTTTGGTACTTCAGGAAGACTCAAACCTGTCATTAGGTATCAAAATTATTTCTTGGACTGGTTCCACATATACCATTTCACCATGCCTTACAGTGGCATTTTCGTTTGCTTCTTCCTTTTTAATAATTCTCCAAGGGTTTTTTTAATTTTATAATTGAAAATATTCAAATAGTTCATAAATTATTTTCCTGTCTTTGCCAAATTTCCCATTAGCATCAGTGGAATCTCATTTAGCAGACAAGGTTAGACTCCACCATCACCTCTCAGTATTCCTTTCTTGTGGACTGATGGCTAGGAAGGAAGGCCAGCTGTTTTTTTCAAAACTATGAGAGTGCTGGGCCTTGTTGCTGAAATATATTTAATATATGTGTAAAGGGAGACATGACACATGCAGGCATTTGCTGTCATTTTGTTCTTTTAAATAAATAACTGAGTATAATGAGTCTCAGCCACAGAATGAACATAATGAACCTCCAAAAAAGATGTTGTCTGAGAGCAATATTTACCACTGAGGAAGAGATTGTTACAGAAACGAGAATTGTTTAGACGTTAGCGAGTGAGGTAAGAATCTATTAAAGGAATTAAAAGCAAAGATGACTCATCACACATTTCTGCTTATTTGTGAGAGACACATGAAAGGCAGGGATTTCAAAACATTTGTATTAGAAAAACATCAATAACAAAGCCCCCTGATTTAATTTTTCAGTCTCATGGGCTTCAAAAGAAGATGTGACTTTTCCACATCTGCCTTGAAAATCACACAGCACTGGAAACTAGAAAAGGCTTGCTTTGCTTTGCTGCATTTAATTTTTAGATTGGTCACCTATAGGTGAAATTTACACCATTTTCTTCTCTGCAAAAATTAGAAACTGTTTTTGTTGCATTGAGAGTCAGGTTTCTGATGTCTCAAAGGGGAAAGGGCTTCTGCCACTGCTGCTGAGGCTCCTGCCGAGGAAAGCCTGCCTCACCCCCTGCTCACCTCACTCCCCTTCTCCAGCCAACCCACGGCTCTCCCTGCTAAGAAAATCCCTCTGGAACAGAGATCAAGGGAGTCAAGCAGCTCTCTGTGCTCTGCTTTCCCTGTCACGGGCAGGAGACCCTTGCAATGGGTTAGTGTGCCGATCCAGGCACAATACAGCAGGGCCAGGCTTTTGTGAGGTTATCTGGGAGCTGGAGCAAAGTGTCACAGCACAGCTGTGGTGGAAAATTGGTCTTAAATGTTTTTCATAGTAGGATATAGATAATATTGATAATATGATAAATATAATATTTAATTAATATAAGTACAGAATTTTTATGGGTACCTTTGCTATAGGAGGATAACAGACAACACAGGAACAAAAGCAAGAAACAGAGAAAGAAGTGAAATCAGAGGAGAATGTGTACACAAAGAAGCAAGCTGGCCAGTGCAGTGACTATGCTGGGAAGAGAAAAGTTTAGCAAGTCTGAATCCCTTTCATTGTACCACTTAAGTTTTGCTGAACAATAATATTTCAAATGTCTCCTGTAAATCCATCATCTGTTAAAACAGCCCTTGAAAATGAACTGGCTAGTACAAGATCCTGCTCATTTTTACAGGGCAGTCAATAAAGTCCTGACGTGGTGCAAAGGGGCAATAATTTGGCTGCACAGGAGAGGTACCTCAAGGATCAGACACGCTTACAGGGCTGTGCAGCAGCTGGGAAAGGGGAAGCCAGGGAGGAGCGGGAGAATGTGACCTGGCTGTTGCCCCGGTGAGACAGAGCCACTTGATGGAGCCCTGCTGGGGAGAGCTGCAACGGGGCTGCAGTGCTGCTGCTCCTCTCCCTTCCTCAGCTCCTGACAGGCAGAGCCCTGTGGAACCAGTGGGTGGTGACAGGCAGAGCCCTGCAGCTCTCTGGCTCGGATGAGAAGTGCCACACACTCAGGAAAATTAAACTGTTAAACTGTGCTGAGCTCAGGGCCGCAGGGTCGGTGCCAAACCCCTGCTCATTCCCCAGGATGAGGAGGGCAGGCAGGGGGAGAGAGGGCAAACGGGGAAGAAAGTTCTGAGATCTCACATCCTTCTCCAAAAGGTACTATCAGATCCAGCAAGGTCAGCAGAAAGTGAAGGCAGCTGCTTTGAGTTGTGGAGGCATCCTCCCCATGTCCTGAAACAGCACCATGTGCTGCACAGGCTGGGCCCAGTGGGCACTGAAACACAAACTGGCTTTTGGGGACATGGCTTTTTAGGAAAAAGTGATTCCTTTCTGAAGTGGAACTTTGTGGGGAAAAAAAACCCCAACAAACCACTTTCCATTTTTGAGAATTAAGAAAAACTGTTTGTTTTAATGACACATTTTCTCTTTACTGCATACCATTTAAAAATGCCAAACTGCATTTTTTCCTCCCACTTAAAGGTACAATAAGCCATATAAACATAAACCAGACATAGGACATTTAACCCAGAAACCTACTGCTTTCAAATTCTTCATGCTCTAAGAAAAATGCCTTTATTCTAAGATATCCATAGGAGCTGCTGCCATGTTTGTTCCAACACACGATGCTTGTTTTGTAAGTCTATCCTAACTCTGCCATTCTTTACTTTGATTTTCATTTCTGATACAGCTCTGTTTGTGTATCTTCCAACTGAACATACCGTGCTTCTGTTTAACTGTCTATTTATAGTCATAAGAGAAATAAACATATAAAATAAATGCATCTTGATGCATAGCTGTGCAGCAGTACAGATGTTTTATTAATGAAAATGAATCCAGCTTTTTGTAAGTCATGGCAGCAATATAACGTATCATTGTTTGCTTCCCTGCTAGATGGTCCCTGCTGTTTTTACATAGAAATTCCTGTAATACTTAAAGGACATCTGGAAGAATTCAGCCAATTAATCGAATTCACGCAGGAGCTAGGCTAATGGCTGTCTGAAAGGCAGATTACATTAAATCAAACTTGCAATATGAATGAAAGTACTTAATCATACATGCAACATTCATTAGACGTGGCACAGCAAGTGTTTTGATTACTTTAATGAAAGATCAGGTAAAGTGCATCAACTGAACAGATTGAAGAGACAGCATGCTTACAAATGTTTGATTATGTTGACTATCAACAGAAACAGTGCCAGTAATTTATAGCAAAACATATTTGGAGGAGGAGGAGGAGGAGGATGAAGCTGGTGAACTTGGGAGGCGAAATGAAATTTAGGCCTTGTCTCCAAGCACTTTAATTAATATTTAGGATAGCAAGACTTTGATTAAATGTCACAAAAGAAGCAAAACAAATGTAAGTGGAGAATCCTGCATGGCAGCTGCTAGGGATCATTATATTAGCAGTACTTGGAGCATGATGCTGGTTTTGAGTCCCCTCTCTTGGCTTTGAAGTAAAGAGGGCTAAGTCCTAAGTGGAAAAAATATTTTCAAAATTTTTCAAAATGAGATATATGCATGATGATTTTGGCTTGGTGCTGCTTTTCCCCTGGGTTCAGCTGGAGACATCCTCCAGTCACCACTGCCCTTGCCTTGTCTGCAAGCACTGGCACCTGGAGGCAGGAGGGAAGCTGAAGAGGAGCTTTGGTTTTAGATCCTCCTGAACCGCTGATGCATCTTCCCTTTTCCCACCTCATCAGCCAGCAGAGCATTTTGCCATTGCCCTTCAGGGCAGCACATGAGTGTTCACCCATAAAAGAGAGTCTCCATCCTAACACACCTGCCAAGAGCTGGCACTGCAACCCTGCCTCTCTGAAGCTTCCTGCACAGTGGGCATTGCCAGGTCTCATCTGTGAAAGAACAAGGTGGATGGGCTCAGAAGCTGGAGGTGCACTGTCAGAAAACAGCAGCAGCTCTCTGGCTCGGTGCTGCCTTTCCTTGCCCTCCTCTGTCACATTCCCTGCTAAGAGATGAATCACTATTTCCTTTTGGGAGCTATCATCTCCTTGTTGCTTTTCTGAGATGCAGGCACCCGGCTCAGATGGGGTTTATTTCCTTGTAATGCAATTTTCCATCTTGTTCCTTCTGGGTGCTGCTCTGCCCAGCTGTTTCTAGCCAGGTTTCCATGTTGGTTTGCTTGTCTTCTCCCACCCCCTGCCACTGGTTTTCCTTTTCAGCATCTCCCATGCTCCACCTGCCCCTCTGCAGCTGTTGCTGGCAGTGGTGGCTCCTGCACTGCCATCTGCTTTGCTGTGGCCAGGCCATCCCTGCACCTTATTCCACAGTAAATCCTGCCATTCCTTTCCATCGGCAAGCAAAGACACAGTAGCACACTTCTGCCAGGAAGTGCATCCAGTTCTGGCAGGAAAAGGATCTGGGAATTTGGTGTGACCTGAAGAACATGGAGGGAGAAATAGAGAGGGTATCATGGAGTAGGGGTGGACGAAAGGTCTTGGGCAGCAGCCCTGGGGAATTGCCTCTTCCACCTCTGAGTCAGAGGAATTCTATTGAATGAGGTGGCCTTAGAACAGGGGCATGAAAGAATTATTGGGACTGGGGGGGAAAGAAAAAAATGTAAATATTTCGCTGTGGGCTCAGCTCCCTGCACCACATCCCTGCAGAACCGAATAGGCTCCAGTGCCAGCACAAGAGCAGGGTAAAATGTGACCGTAACAGAATCAAGTATTTGTGGCTGTGATTCATCTGCTCCTGATCTCTGCTCCCTGAAAGCCTCCTAGATTGAGCCCTTTTGGGAAATTAGACAAACAGAATGTTTCTCTGTCCTGCCTAAACTTTACTGGAGGCAGGCGTGGAGTTTCAGACACCTCATTTCTCCCACTCTCCTGCTGCCTTGTCTTTGGTCTCTTCAGTTGTTGCTCTCTCTGCACACATAACCATCCACCTGCCTGCACACACGCCTGCACTGAGCCCAGCTGGGACTCAGCCTCCCTGAAAGCCACTGCTGATATCCATGTAATTGATAACCATGGCCTTCTCTACCAGGAGATCTTATTTTCAGTGAGCTGCAACATATAGTGATGCTTGTAGGGAACAAACTGCTGAGAATCTCATGCCAAAGGAAGCCAAATCTTCCTATTTATGACATGGCAAGATCAATAAATAACTCCCACAGGCAAATTTGGCCAATGGCAAAGGGCTTCAGCCTGTGGGGTATGAGCTGAAATCCAGCTGAAATCTGTAATGAAATCATGGAAGTCACAATGGCCCCATCGAGTCTCCTGTAACTTTTATAAGTTTGGGAACATCAGTCTGCTCCCTGGAGAGGACCTGGTTCCCTGCAATGGGCTGATGCAGATGGAGGTGGGGAGGACCCAAAATGTGAGATTGCTCCTTTGGCCCTTGTGTCCCTCCTCACTTGTGGAGCAGGGACAGGAGCCACGGCGCCTCTGTCCTCCCAGTATCACCTTAGTGATGGGTGAAGTGATGGGGCCGGTTCCCAGCATCACTTCATTTGTGGGAGAAGAGGAAGGTTAAACGTTTTCATAGTGTCTTCAAAACCCTTCAAATCCCTCTAACCCAAGCACCTTCACAGAACAGCATTTTCTGCCTTCCCTGATTAAAGATTTTGTTAATATTTGGTCAATGAAGTAAACATAGTGGCTGTTAGCATAATTTTCCTCCTGAAGCAGATTGTTCTCAGGTAAAACAAAACACAATTAAGATACTAGCAAGGTCAGTTATATTAGACAATCCATATCCTCATAATGCAGATATTTCCTTCAATGTCTGTCACCAGCATCAAATCCCCAACCACAGCAGGATCATTGGCAGCCCTGTTCTAGGGGGAAGATGAAATGGTTTGTGTTGCCACCAAACCCAGCCTGGATTTTGTTTAAGTGCTGGAGCCTGGGGGTGGTATTGCTCACCCAGCTATATTGCTGGAGAGCCATGTATCAAGGACAGGCTTCTGAGGCAGCTTCTGTCTCCCTCCTATTTACTGCTCCATTAATTACAAACCAGATGTCAGGGCAAGATTTAAAAGTCAACTTTATTTGAAATCCTGCAATATAAAAAACTCAACCACAACATTTTTTTTGTGGTGGGGAGGGAAAACATGAAGGAGAGAGATGTTCTTTAATCCTTTGCTTATAGTTATTCTCTATTTTATTTTTAACTCTTATTTTTTTTAAAGTTGTGGTTATTTTTTCTTTTACTGAGTGGCAAAAGGAATTTCTCTTTTTGTTTCTGTCCCCTCAGCCCCCAGAAGAGTTTTTAGGGTTTTCTCTGGGAACCAGACCTCACTTAAGACCTTCTCTCTGCCAGCTGGCATTTCTGTCATACATTCCTCTTGCTGTTTATGCCCCAAGACTGTTCAGAAATACAAATGCAGCTGCCCACTTGCTTGACAATGTTTTATTTGTGGACCATGGAGGTATAGACCTGTTCTGCAGTGTCTGCACAGGTTTCCAGGTGTCCTGGAGATGCTGGAGACATGGCTGGGGCTGAAAGCAGTGGTATCCCTACTGCACAGCCAGAGATGAGAGTCTCCAGGCAGCTGGGATGTACAAGGGTCTGGAGGATGAGCTTCCAGTGCCAACCTCTGGAGCACCCTGGGCAATCAGATGGAATCATGGAATTGATTAGGTTGAAAAACACCTTTAAGAGTTCAACCATTAACCCAGCACTGACAAGTCCACCACTAAACCATGGCCCTAAAAGAAGGCAGCAACAGGGAAAGGTGTCTAGAGGAATCTGAAGGTTGTCCTCACTTTGGAAGGTCCCCAAGAGGTTGGCCCAGCCATCACTGAATCTGATTGCTGAATCTTGGCATGCTTGCATGCATCCCTCGGGTCTATGTTAGCAGCACAGTTATGAACAAGGCTAAAAGTCCCTTCACACAAAATGAGAAACTTTGGCAAAAAGGGAGGCAGAGCAGTGCTGTACTACTCTTGTTTCCATTCCCTAGCACACCAGCATTCAGCCTCAGCCAGGGAGGAGGGAATGGACTGAGGAAGCAAAGGATGCAAGACAAGGAACTGGTTCCTCTTGTTTTCCCCCTGCCAGTTCCCCACCAGCTACTGCATTTTCCCACTAGAAGTTTGATTTCCTATTTACTGTGGGTTAACCCTTTGGTTAATCTCAGATCATAGAAGGATGATCGTGTAAGCAGCCAATGTGTTTAATCAAGTCCAATCTGATTTTAGCAGACTGTAGGGAGCACGGTGTGAAGACAGGAGCAATAACATCATTCAGCTCCTTGCTTAGGAAAGCTTTGACCTTAAATAAAGTTTCCCTGTAGTAGCGTGTTCAGGAGGGTGTAGTGCTGCACTCTCACCTAGGTGATGGGACTAATGAAATGGAATAAGACAGTGAAAAAATAAAAATCCAGCAAATTTACACAGGATTTGGAGGTGTGTCCACAATATTGTTAACTACTATTGTAAATTATCTGAATTTTCTAACTGTAAAATTTTTGGTAGGTGTAAAGGAGGATGGCAAGAACATAAACCCATGTAACAGTTTGGAAAGCTTAGAAGCTGTGAGAGTTGGGTGTAATGCCAGTCACTACAGTTACATTCTCTTGTAAACGTCGGAGGGGAAATAATCTGCAATCACAGAATAATTGCGACCCTTCCAAGTGGGAGCCAGGGCACTGGGAGTTTGTACTGGGGCACAGACAGCCTGGGCAAACCAGCATATTTATTGAGAGAAATAAGGCACAAGGTGGCTGAGCTAGCTTGAATCCCCGAGCAGTTTTGCCGGTACATTTGTGGGGTATCTGTGGGCATGGGCACATGCTGCAGCAAGAGCAAGGTGGAGTGATGGGTTCTACAGTTTTAGGCCCCACCTTAAAAACTGATCATAAACTGGAGGCAAGTTTAGAAAGATACAAGAGGGCTGTGCTGGAGGGCACTGTGAGCAAGGGGGAGGCACGGAGGGGCACCACATCGCAGGGAAGAGCCAAGAAGCACCGCAGGAGGGACATCAGCTGGGGAGATCGAGCAGCAATTCCACATGCGTGACTGCAGGTCACTCCCCAAGTCTTCCCATGATGCCTGGGCCATGTCAGATGATGGCACTGGGGCCTGGAGAAATTCCCTGATGCAACTCCAATATGCAGCTTTTACTGGAAAAATGTTTGGAGTTTCAGCAATCACTCAATACATGTGCTTTCCAACTGGTACTCTACCTCCAGCTACTCCTGTGCTGGAAAAGGCAATGTTGGATTCCTCGCCTCTTAGGACTGGAAACTGAACTGGACATTCCAGAACTAGACATTCCAACCACAGACTATTTTTGCAATGTGACAAAAGCAAATAAATGTGATGCTAATGGGAATATTGTTTACAAGGGGAAACTGAAAGAACTATTTACATATTGCTTGGAGGAACAGTGGATCTGTAACCAGAGATCCAGTTATTCAGTGAGAAATGTAGCTGGGAAGTCCAGCTACGAGGGTAAAAAAATTTTGGGTAAAAATCAAGCAGCCAGTCAGTGGAGTGACCTAAGTGCATGAAAGCATGGCTCATTGGTCCCAGTTACAGTGGCTCCTACTAACAAAGGGTGATCTCTAGCCGATGGAGTATATAATCTAATCTGAGATCCAGTGCAACCATGAAAATGGAGGAAAATGGGAGAGGAGAGTAATGTAAAACACGATTAAGAGTTTGCTAAGCAAATATAATTGAAGCACTTACACGGAGAACTGGTTTGAGAGAGTGTTTTGAGCAGGTGGGAGGAATTCTGGTCTTGCATGAAGGCTTCACATCTTTCTTCCACTTCTGGAAAGGCCCTCGAACCAGAGGTGCTGTTCCTCCCTTTCTCCTGGTGCTCTCTCCTTCCCCCGGCTAGGCGATGCTTCCAGCCCCGGTGAGGGCTGTCTGTCCCTGGCCAGGGCGGGAGCGATGCTCCAGCGCGGTCATTTCCAATGGCACGCCATCTCGTGCATACGGCGGGCAGCCGGGCTGCGGGCGGGACAGCCCCGTCCTGCCGCCAAGGCCAGGCTCGGGACACGGGCGGTCCAAGAGCAGATGCTGGTGCCGTGCTGGGGGCCGGCGGGGCTGCGGAGACCCCGCTGCCAGCGCGCTTGATTCCCCTAAAAG
This sequence comes from Emberiza elegans, assembly GCA_024865655.1. NCBI lineage: Eukaryota > Metazoa > Chordata > Aves > Passeriformes > Fringillidae > Emberiza > Emberiza elegans. Next base: position 51,678,777 of record JALJVW010000139.1, on the reverse strand, counting down.
GCGATTAGTGCTTTAGCAAACGCGGCTGCTGCCTTGCTCCGGGGGCGCGCCAGCTGCCACCCGGCCCAGGCATCCGCGAATGGGCCGGGAGTTGCACCGGGCGGGATGGGGAGAGGCCCGGCCGCGTTTCAGTCTGCCTCCCCTGAGCTCGGGAGGCTGCCCGCGGGTGAGGCTGCCAAGGGACCAGCCATGGCCACTACGCAGAGCCGTGATTTAGCATTTTACGCGGCGGTGGCGGCCCGGCAGCCCTGCTCTTGCATTGGGAGCCCACCGCAATACCGGAGCTTTCTGGCTAGTTCTGGGAGAACTCCTGATGTGGCTATACAGAAGGACGGAGCAGTCCCCAGCTCTGGCTCGCTTCAGCGGAAGGATGCGCGGGGCGGTGCGTGCGGCCCCGGCAGCGGATGAAGGCACCGCACGAACACCCACGACAGACGCTCCTGCTCGAGCCCCGTCCGGCCTCTCGGGAGAGACCGCGAGCGCCCGTGACCCAGCTCGGGGTCTCTCCCATCTGGGAGCCGTTCCGGCCCCACGCCTCCCTCAGTCTCGCGGGGCTCCGGGCTGCGCTCCCCGAGACACCCGCCCGTCCCCGCGGCCCGAGCGCGCCCGCCCCGGCGGCGGCAGCCCCGGCCCGCTCCGGCCCCGCCGCCAGCGCCGGCCCCAACTCCTCATTGGCCGCCGCCGCCGGAGGGAGGATGACGCCCGGGCGGGAGCGGGCGCCGGGGGTATAAAGGCCGGGCGGGCTGCGGGCCGTGCCGCGCTCCCGCTGCCCCGCACCGCCCCGCCATGCCGCGCGGCTTCCTCGTCAAGCGCAGCCGGAGACCCGGCGGCTCCTACCGGGCACGGCCGCGGGAGCGGGACCCTGACCGGGACCCTCCGCCCGCCCCGCCGCCGCCTCCGCAGCCCGCCGGAGGGGACGGCCCCGCCGCTAGACAGGGAGCGGAGGAGGAGAAGGGCGACGAGGAGGAGGGAGCGGTCGCCGCTTGCCCCGCGACGTGGCCCCCCGGCGGCGGCTGCGGCAGCCCTGGCGGGATGGGGAGAGGCCCGGCCGCGTTTCAGTCTGCCTCCCTGAGCTCGGGAGGCTGCCCGCGGGTGAGGCTGCCGGGACCAGCCATGGCCACTACGCAGAGCCGTGATTTAGCATTTTACGCGGCGGTGGCGGCCCGGCAGCCCTGCTCTTGCATTGGGAGCCCACCGCAATACCGGAGCTTTCTCGCTAGTTCTGGGAGAACTCCTGATGTGGCTATACAGAAGGACGGAGCAGTCCCCAGCTCTGGCTCGCTTCAGCGGAAGGATGCGCGGGGCGGTGCGTGCGGCCCCGGCAGCGGATGAAGGCACCGCACGAACACCCACGACAGACGCTCCTGCTCGAGCCCCGTCCGGCCTCTCGGGAGAGACCGCGAGCGCCCGTGACCCAGCTCGGGGTCTCTCCCACCTGGGAGCCGTTCCGGCCCCACGCCTCCCTCAGTCTCGCGGGGCTCCGGGCTGCGCTCACCGAGACACCCGCCCGTCCCCGCGGCCCGAGCGCGCCCGCCCCGGCGGCGGCAGCCCCGGCCCGCTCCGGCCCCGCCGCCAGCGCCGGCCCCAACTCCTCATTGGCCGCCGCCGCCGGAGGGAGGATGACGCCCGGGCGGGAGCGGGCGCCGGGGGTATAAAGGCCGGGCGGGCTGCGGGCCGTGCCGCGCTCCCGCTGCCCCGCACCGCCCCGCCATGCCGCGCGGCTTCCTCGTCAAGCGCAGCCGGAGACCCGGCGGCTCCTACCGGGCACGGCCGCGGGAGCGGGACCCTGACCGGGACCCTCCGCCCGCCCCGCCGCCACCTCCGCCGCCCGCCGGAGGGGACGGCCCCGCCGCTAGACAGGGAGCGGAGGAGGAGAAGGGCGACGAGGAGGAGGGAGCGGTCGCCGCTTGCCCCGCGACGTGGCCCCCCGGCGGCGGCTGCGGCAGCCCCGGGCTCACCCCGCCGGAGGCTCCGGCCGCCTGGGGGGCGACGGGGCCGTGCAGCGCGGCGGGGCCGCGGGCGGCTCTCTTCGAGCGGTGCCTCAGCTCCCCCGCCTCCGCCGAGTCCTTCCCCCTGGCCGCCTCCTTCCCGCCCGCCGAGAAGCTGCTGCTGCAGCCGCGCACGCCGCTGCCCGCCCCGCCGCTGCCGTCGGTGCCCGCGCTGAAGCGGCCGTCCCGGGCCAAGGCGCCGGCCAAGAAGGGCAAGGCCACGCGGAAGCTGAGCTTCGCCGACGAGGTGACCACCTCGCCCGTGCTGGGGCTGCGCATCAAAGAGGAGGGGCCCGAGGGCCGGCCGGGGCCGCCGGCGGGGCGCACGCCGCTGGGCGAGTTCATCTGCCAGCTGTGCAAAGAGCAGTACGCGGACCCGCTGGCGCTGGCCCAGCACCGCTGCTCCCGCATCGTGCGCGTCGAGTACCGCTGCCCCGAGTGCCACAAGATCTTCAGCTGTCCCGCCAACCTGGCCTCGCACCGCCGCTGGCACAAGCCGCGTCCCGGCCCCAGCGCCGAAGGCGCCGCGTCCGCCCCGCCGGGCAAGGAGAACAGCCCCGAGCGGCGGCCCCGCGGCCCCGCCGCGCCCCTGCCACCGCCCGGGACCCGTCAGCACCGCGGCGGCGCGGACAGCGCCGGCGGCGCCCCGGCCGCTCCTGGCTCCAGCCCCGGCCCAGCTCACGGCGGCGCTCCCGGTCCGGGCGGCGGCCCCGGCGGGGAGGCGTTCGCCTGCCCCTGCTGCCAAAAGCGGTTCCGGCGGCAGGCTTACCTCCGCAAGCACCTGGGCACCCACGGGGCAGCGCGGCCCGCCGCCTTCGGCCCGCCGGAGCGCGGGCCCCTCACCTTCGCCTGCCACCTCTGCGGCGCTCGCTTCCCCTCGGCGGACATCAGGGACAAGCACCGGCTGTGGCACGCCGTGCGGGAGGAGCTGCTGCTGCCGCCGCCGCCGCCCGCCGGGGTCCCCGAGAGCAGCACGGCGGGCGGCGAGCGGCAGGGCTTCCCCTGCAAACACTGCCCCGCCACCTTCTTCAGCGCGCCCGGGCTGGCGCGGCACGCCAGCAAGTGCCACCCGCCGGAGAGCAGGCAGGTCCTGCTGCTCCAGGTGCCCGTCCGGCCGGGCTGCTAGGCCCGCGGCCGCCCCGGTGGGACTGCTCCGAGAGCCCGGGCTAGCCGAGCGAGCCCTGGCCACGCTGTAATTCCTATGGAAAGTCGCGGCTCTCACGGCTACGACGTCGGAGGGGCCGCCCGGTGACTCCCGGCCGGTGGGTAGCGACCCGCGCCCGGCCGGCACGGCAGCGTGTTCGGCCACGGGCCGCGCTGCCGGCAGCGCTCACGGCGAGCCCCCAGCGGAGGGAGGGCCCCGCAGCTCCCCAGCCACCGGGGCGGCCGGGGGACGGCGGCGGCCGCCAGCACGGCCCCGGGCCGGCGGCAACAGGCGAGAAGCCCCGCCGGCATCCGCCGGGAGGCGGGCCGTGCCGAGGCGTCGGGTGGCGGCCCATCGCCGGTACCGCCACTATCTTCCGTAGCGACGGAGAGAAATACGGCTGTATATAGGGTATCTAAAGAGAGGAATTATTTTTCGTGAGAAAAGGAGCCTGATCTAGTGATCTTGTTTTCATAGCCTTAGCCCCCGAGCTTCAACATCCGTGCTGTACTCTGTACTAAGGTAGCTGAGAAGGTAAATGTTCATGTTAAGTCGGTGTCAAGTCACAAAATAGTTAGCAAAACGTATGGGAAATTAATCGTGCTGTCTGCTTAATTGAAATACGAGTTGTTGATCTTCTATAGCTAAGTACGCATCTCCTGCTTACTCTGTGTCTCTGTACTCTAGCAACTGTGTGGTAGGCAAAACACGCGTCTGTGGCAGCTGCCCGCCCCGCTCGCGGCTCGTTGGTGCGGCAGGGGCAGTAGCCAGGAGGGCAGGTCGGTGCCGCCGGGCTGGGCTGGGCTGGGTGGGCAGCGTGTGGCTCTGCCCTGCATGCGGGCAGGCGGGAAGCTCCGTGCGTGCGGCTCGCCTTCCCAGGCGGCCTCCGACCTCTCTCCCCTGTGAGCTGCGCTTTTGATGTGAGCTCCTCCGGGTCTTGCGAACAGCTGAAAAAAGGACATGAAGCAGTCTTTAGACATGTTGCTAAAGCACAGGTGATAGGCTACCTGCCTTCTCCCTAAGGACACCTACTCTTAGCAAAGCAACCCGCGGTGTGTGTTCCCTGGCTTTGACAGCGCTCTGGCCAAATGCTTTGAAATGCTGTTGAATTTACCAGCTACTGACACTTCAGCCAGTATTTATTTGTTTGCTTATTTATTTATTTATTTATTTTTTTCCATGAGTGCTTGTTTCTAAATGTGATACTGAGGCTAAAAATAAGGGCAAGAAGATTTAATAAAAGATTTAAAAGAAAGCTCATGCCTTTCTTGAATTGAGCAGGGCAAAGTGGGTCAGCTGGTGACTTCTGAAGAACCAAATTGATCCCAGTTGTAGTCTTTGTTCTAACACTCTCTCTGACATGAGCATGCAAAATGTTTCAATCTCTCGATTAGCATCCTCTAAAGCAATTATTTCTGTAGTTTTATATTTTGCTACACACAACAAAAGATGTATCATGCCCAAAGGCTGCGAGCAAGTGATAAGTGCTTTATGTTAAATGTGCTTCACGGACTTTGTCATTTTAGTTCCAGAACCTGGACAAATGAATTCATACAATATAACCAAATGCAGCCAAGATTTGCTTTCTGACAAAGGAGGCTAAACTTGCAACTCACTAATATGCCAAAAATAAAGCATGTTAATTTAAGTTGTGCATTTTTCTGTCGTTTGTTGGCAACAGAGACTTAGGTAAAAATGCCTGTTTATGCAATTCAATGAGTCTGTCCCTGGAGAAAGTCACTAGTTTTTTGTTTTTTCAAATCATGGTTCCTCTTTCTCTCCTTGTGTAGTCAAAGACGAAGGGCTGCAGACCACGCAAATGTGATGATTATTAACTTCTCCTACAATTGGCACTTGAACAACCAGCCTGCCAGAGGGAACAGCCTAGGATTTGTATTACCTGCAGAGCTACATGCAATGTATTTACTGGATCTGGGGAAAAGTTTTCAGTTGGGCTTTCTTGAGAACTTGTGTGTGCTTTTTCAATACAAAGGAAAACTAAGCTGTGTATTGCATTTAGCTGCTCCATGTGCATGTAATACACAATTTTTCTATAAACTGGACTAAGAATCTAATTAGTGAGGTGAATAACTAATATACAAAAGGTGGTAAGAATAATTTTATTGGATTATTAAATAACATGTTTTCTCTTCAACCATTACAAATTTGTAGATACTACATGAATGACAATACATAATTTTTTTTTATTGTTGCCCATATATTTACACATGCAGTTAGTACCGATGCCATGCTACATTTTGTTAACAGCATTTTGTTGTTTACTAGACTCCAAATGTGAGCATTTAATTTTCTGTAGGAAAATACCTCTGGGTGGGTGGAACTTGTGTACTAATCTGCGCTCACAAGGTTGAAATTTTTAGCATTTCAGGCCAGGCTCCCAGAGCATGTTCCCTTTACTTCCCTAGTACCCATCATCACAGCAATGAATTTCTATCAGGAAAGTGTTTGTTTTAAAATTTTTTTTTAATGTATGAAAAAAGAATATACATCTAGATGAAACAGCATAATGATAATGGCTAAAACTCATGAAACTCAATGGCATTTACTATTGACACCACTTGGAAAAGCAAACATTATAAAAATATTTGGAAGCCGAGCATAAATAGAATTTCAGGACAGTGATTTTTTTTTCTGGCATAGATTATCTGCAGAATTAAGAAATGATACATCGCTTTATGATGAAAGGGTGCTATGAGCAAATTATTTCATTTGGATTCTGTGATACTTGAAATGCCATTGAACTATTTTATTCTCAACATAAATAATCTGTACACATCTTGTGCATTAACATTGTGACATCTGACAAAGACTTTACAAATGCAACTTCAATTTAAAATTGTACATTCATTTTCAAATTGTACATATTTCTTTCTTTGTTACAGAGAAAATTGCAATGGGGCACAATAAATATAGTGTAATCCAACTGCAGTCTCCAATTCCATGTTGACTCAAGATCAACCAGAGTTAAAACCCAAAGTTAATCATCCATAATCATCTAAGTAGGTAAAAGGTGCAGGGTACAAACTGCACTACAAAGGAAAAAAAAGGGCAGACTGGAGTCTGATAAAAAAAAAAAAAAGCTAAATTATTGAAGTAAAATTCCAGTGTCACTTTAAAATAAACCTACAGAAAAGGAGTATGCAGGGCATGGTGCACACACATTTGAGACATTATCCTTGAATGAACGGCGTGAGCAGTAAAACCCCGGAAGGCGGTGAGTGGCTGCGGGAAGGGTGGCCAGTGCTCTTCACTAGAAAGCTGCAGGCATCTCATCTCGCCACTCAGGACTTGTTGGCTGAGCCAGAGGAGCGGCGCAGCTTCATGGACATGCGGCTCTTGCTAGTCCGAGGAGACATTGGAGAGGCTAAGTCTGTTCCATCCACCTGTGCTGTTGCTGCTGCTGGAGTTTCTCCCGGCTGAGTCTCTGGGCAGAAGCCTGCAGAGGACAGCAAGAACCAGAGGCGTCAGTGCCGCCTTCCACACTCACAGCACGGGATCTCTTAGCAAGGGGCTGATGGGAATTTCAGTGCTGCTGTCACTGCCACAGCATCTCCTAGCCCTTTATCAGCTGTGGGTGATGGTATTGCTCATGGAATTAACAACTGCCACAAATCCACCCCTACAGAAAAGATGATTCCAGAAACCACTGAGCTATGGGACTGCAGAACCCCCTTGCTCTGAGCAATTGAGGCAGCACTGAAGTGGGCAATGTTTTCCTGCTAACCAGGAAAACAAACAGCTCCAGTTCCCTTGCAGGGATGGGGAATCATTAGTCAAACCACAACCCAGAAGAATCCAGTCTTTAATGAGAACATGAAGGTTAACAGCTCATTGCACATGAAGGGAGCTCTAGGAATGCTGCTGAAGAGGTGGAGTGAATTGGGGGCCAACTGAGAGAGCAAAACATCTTCTCCCATACCGACTTTAGTTTGCACTTCAAAAGGCAAATTCCTACAGGGCCCACAAGGCAGAAGCTTGAACAGATTGTACTAACTGGATGCACTATATGTTAATGTTTCTTTGTAAAAGGAACAAGATGAATTTGAGACAATGATATGTAATTCACTAGCCCAGTGCCCAGAGCTATGCTCCAGTGGCCCCAGAGTCCTCACTGCAAGGGGACAGAGCTCTTTCCTACAAACACCCTGTCTCCAAATCTTCTTCCATAGACATACAAAAGGAAAAGGAGAAAATATGAAATCAAAATTACATTCTCCTTCCCATGCTATAGAAAATTAATACTATTAACTCCCATCCATAAAACTAAACTACATTTTCATTAGCCATTTACAGCCACTGACAGTGTGATTGAACTCAACTGCCACAGTTGCCTCTGAAGGCTTCTAACCCATATAATTTAGAGACAGAAGCCTGGTCCCTGCAGGTGTCAATGGGGAAACCCCTGTGGACTGCAGTAAGCCAGAAATCACTTGCTATTTCTTCCACATCATGCTATTACTGGTAATTCTTTAAAATAATAATGCAATAATCAGAACTGAAGATCTCTCTGCCTCAGTGTACATTTTGCAAATGAAGGGTGCAAAAAATCATTCAAAACTGGTCATGATTTATCTTGAAAGATTCCGCTAAAATCAAGTGAGGTCATAAGCTGGGAAATCTAGGAGCAAATTTAAAAGATTGTCATAAACGTGTGGTATTTAGCAATCTGGCTGTTCTTGCCCGGTACCTCACCTGCCTGCTCCAGAGCAAGAGCACGGTACTTTCTATCTTCAAACTGACACGACCCATCAGAGTGACAGGGGAGAGAAAGGGCTGTTATTTGTTCCCCAGCTGGTGACAGTAATTTTGTTCATGAACTAGGTACTTCACTGCCAAACAATCTGGAAAAGCATGATAATGCCTGACTCACTGTGCCTTATAGAAAAAGGCAAGCAGGGAAACATGCATTCGCATTTTCTGAAATTCTATCTTGTTCTGATTTTACAAGAAATTAAAGCATTTCAAACGGTGGGAATTAGAGGATAGAAAATAACCATTGTTGTTTTGCACAGCATACCATTCACAGCTAGCGTGAAAGACCTTCCGTTTCAAGCCTTTGCCCTTTACCTTGATGTGGCCAATGCTTTCTAGTGGAGGTTTTGGAAGGAGAAGAAATATCACAGCATTTCTTTCTTTGTTGAGAATGAAGAAGTGATGAGGAAGGAGGAGTGGAAAGAAGTGAGGAAGGGGGAGGAGAAAAGATAAAAGATAACAGGTGTGAGACATGAGACACGAACCGCAGAGATTGAAGGGTATTAACAGATGAGCACAGAAAACGGAATTTCGAATTTCATTATGCAATTGCTGCTCATGCTACAGGTTAAAGAGAGTGATGGGTTAGTTATGTGCAATGAAGCAACAGCTCTGAAATACGGCATCATACTTACCAACTAAGCATTACAAGAAAAAAAAGGAAGGGAGAGAGAAAGAAAAGAATTCTATAACATTATCCAGATCCAACAACCTTATTAACAGCAACTGAGATACATCCTAATCACTGTCTGAAATGCTTGCTTAACATCGGTGAAAACAGGTAAATACTCACACACATACACACAACTGATAAGGGAAAACAAATGGCAACTCAATATATGGCTTCTGTTCTCCAGTTGTTTCAATTCTGAATATGTTAAAATTATAGCCAGTCTTAACACGAGACTCCCGAAATCATGCAAAGAAGCAAAAGCAGCTAGTTTTAAGCTAGTTAGTCTGCATTGAAGGGTTAAACCCTAGTGTGAAATTTTATCATGGGTTGTTGGATAAAGAAAACCTCAGTCTGCCCTATTATTTCAATTAAAGTATTATTCCAGTCATAGCTTAAAATTTTGTTTCTAATTCCTGTGGACAAAAGCACAAATTCACATAAAACAACATTTTCTTAAAAGAAACTTAGAGCTATTGAAGAACAGAAGTCATGAAAAGTGATTTTCACATCTGAACATACCACACCAGAAGAGTGAAGAACAACAGCACTTAAAATAGATTTAAAGTCTGACAGAAATTAACAGATTAATTAGTAACTAAATTTCCTTGGATTTTAGATAAGCATATATATACATACATACACTCATACACACATGTGGATATTAAATATGGTATATTAAAATTTTGCAGGTTTTGCTTCCCTTTCAGTTTTAAAATTTTCAGTATAAAATGCTATTATCTTTATCTCTCTCCACAATTGTCCTGGTCCTGGTCAGGACGGGGTAATTTTTGCAGTAGCCAGGAGGGGGTATGGCTAGGACCTGGAGGTTGTTCTATATCACCTTGTGTCATTTTCTGGGGAAAGGCTCACTTCGGGGTCAGTGTAGTGTGGTGGAGGGAATGGTTGGGTATTATTGTGTGTGGGGGTTCATCTCCTACACCAAACTGTTGGCCTCTTTCTTGTACCCTCTGTCATTAGCACTGTTGTTGTTACTGTATGTTTTCTCATCTCATTGATGCTTCCAGTAAAAATTGTTCTTATCTCTTCAGCTTTACTTTTTATGCCTCCAATTCTCCTCTCCAGCCTGCCCAGGAGAAGGGGAGTGATAGAGCAGCACATGGTTTGGAGCAGCATATGGCTACAGTGGGAACACGGAATTGGAGAACACCATTCCTAAAACACAACAGCCTTCTTTGAAAACAAATTAGATCTAATCTGATTTGATCTGTTGCATTAGGTCCAGACCTACTGGTCTCAATGTTGCTTGGTCTGCTCGTGTGGGTGTGGTACCTAACTCTGTACATGTTTTTGTACATCCACTATGGTGCTCTTTTTCAGAGCTGGGAGAGGGATTAGGATTGCTTTGTTGCTGCACTATGGAGTATCAGTTTATGACATGGTAAGATAAAGGGAATGAAGGTCATTTGGGATGTGTATTCAGTGTTTCCCTTCTATCCTCAGTCAGGCACTAGCTTTGGGAGCCCATTAATAATCACATCCAGTCTGTGGGGGTAAACAGGGAAGATGATTTTCCCCAGCTTTTCACCCCCTTTTCCTCCTTCAGACCTGTTAAAACAGCCTTTGAGAATTTTTAATTCCTGCTGGATGTTAAGGAAAGCATATTCTTGTTGCTAAGTCTGCCACTTCTCCTCAGTGCAGCCTACACCATATTTAGAGTCAGGACAGAGATTTCTAGGGAGGTCATTCAGAGATCTGCCCTGAGGGTGGATGGTCATGAGTAGCAGAGTGCGGGAGAGAATGGGCCAGTTTTGGGGAAATTCTCTGCTGCAATGGTTTAGCAGTTCACCTACACAAACCTGATAAAGTGACAGAATATTTGCAAGGAGAATGCTGTGGCAGCTCCAGAGAGGAGCAATACAGAAGATGTGTGTGCATCTACACGATGTACTTTTACAGCCAACATCTCTACCCAGGCAGCGATGTCTTGCCACAGTTCATGGGCCCAGATGGTTTCCTTCTGCACTGCCAATCACCCTTTTCACACTGCAGTAGCCACACCCATAGAGCATTTGCCACCATTCAGAGTCAGTGTAGAGGCCACTCCTCTCATACACCTGAGGCCAGCTGGATGGCCTTCAGCTCTGCTCCCTGACTTGATCCACCTTGTCCCTCACTAGCTTCTGCGACTCGCCATGTAGGACTTCACACATCATCCTTCCATTTTTCATGTATCCCTACAAAATGCTAGGAACCATCAGTGAGGAGAGCATATCCTTCTTCATTTTCTGGTAGCTGATTACATGGGGGAGCCGGAGTTGGGCTACTGAAGAACGTTCAAGAACGGACAGGCGGATCAGGCTGCCAAGATTTAAGTGTCTCAGGTGGATCTGGACTGGAACATAAGGGTGAATTATTTCTGTCTTGGTGGGCCTGTAACACCTCTGGTCATCAGGCAAGAGATGCAACATTCAGATAAGCTTGTGATTGAGGAGTGGACACTATATCCCAGGTTATCCATAACCATGAAACATGCACTGCAATCGGTCAGGCTAAATGGGTAAAGCCTCTCTGGTGTGGGGGACGAGGGTTGAAATAAAAATGTGAGGAAGCCTGGCAGTTTGATTACATCACACTCCCACAAATCTGCCTAGACAAGTGCTATGTGCTGACAATGGTGGAGACAACAGTGGATGGCTGGGACACACCCTGTACCTCACATCACTGCCCAGAACACCATCCTGGAAAAGCAGCTCATGTGGTGACATAGCACCTCCAAAAGAGAACAGAGTTGGACAATGGAACTCATTTCAAAAATATCCTCATAGACACCTGGGGCAACATATTCCCTATCCTGCACCAGTCTCTGGCAATTAGGAATGGTACAGTGCACTGCTAAAAACCACACTGAAAGCAACGGGTGGTGAGACCTTCAACACTGGGATCTGCATTTAGCACAGGCCCCCTGGTTAGTTAACACTAGAGGATCTACCTTGCGTGTCCTGCCCAACCAAAACCTCAGTGTACTGCAGAAGGATATAAAGTCCCTGTGGAGCTTATGAGAAATGTATTAGGGAAAACAGTTTGGATTAATCCTGCCTCAAGCAAAGGCAAACCCATCCATGGGATTGTTTTTGCTCAAGGACATGGGTGCACTTGGGACAGGAAAACACAATGTGTACTCCAGGGAATTTGATTTTTGGGTTAGAACAGTCTGTAATGTTGAATTGTATAGAAGTGGTTGCTGAATGGCACTGCCACTGAATGCCAGAACTGCCGTGGACAATGAATACGAACTGCTCCAATTGTGAGCTCCTGGTGCAGCTTGCTACCACCTGACAGCACACCAACCCTCCTGCTCTGGAAGATATCTAGGATGGACTGAACCCACAATCATCAACTCAAGGAAGTCAACAGACACCTTGGAAGGATGATCATTGCCCATGGAAATGATTTTGTATATATGAAGGTATAGAATAAGGGGTGGAAACTGTGCTGGCTCTGGCCAGGACAGGGTTGATTTCTGCAGCAGCCAGAAGGCAGCATGGCCCGGACACAGAGGTTACTCTGTGCAACTTTGTGTCATTTGCCAGGGATGGGGGAAGGGCTCGCTTCCAGATCTGTGTAGCATGGCAGAACGAGCGGTTGGATATTGTCAGGGATGGGATGTGTCTGTGTCCATGTGAATTGTTTGCCTCTTTCTTATACCTTCTGTCATTAGCACTGATGTTGTTGTTGCTGCTGTTCATTTTCTTATCTTATTGCTGTTTCCAGTAAATTGTTGTTATCTCAACCTGTGCCTTTAATGTCTCCAGTTCTCCTCTCCAGCCTGCTGAGGGAAGGGGGAGTGATCAACCAGCATATGGTTTGGAGTGGTGTCAGTTGGAATACTGAATTGGAAAATACCATCCTTAAACCACAACAACAAAGTATTTAGTTACCCAAAATATAACATTAGGGTTATACATGAAGGCTTTAGGGACAAATGATGTGAAGTCAGAAAGTTCTATAAAATAACAAAGTGGATATCTTTGGATTTTTAAGAGGCAGAAAACATCAGGAAGTGATCCATATTTTTCTCCTCTTAGATTTGACAAGTGACAAATACCATAGCCTAATCAGCTATGATATTTTGGGGCCATAATGCAAAGCCATTTCAATTGCTTCTGAACAAGGAGGTGGGCCAACAAAGTTGAAATGCGAGATTTTCAAAGTCCATTTGAAACATTTAGTATCTTCTAATGATAGTATGTTGGTTATTTGACCCAGAAATCAACTATTTAAATCTAAAATGGAATCCTAACTACACACAGACTAAATTAGAAGTGAGGTGAGATGGAGGAATCTGGAGGTATCAGAACATATGCGCTGCCATGACTAATCTTGCACATCAGTTCTGACTTTCAAAGGTGAAAAATTCACCAAGGAGAAGCCTGAAAGGGTGCTGCATGGTAAGACTACTCTCAGTTTTTCTGGCTTTATCACACCTCATTGTCTGGATCAGCACTGCCCCGAGTGCTATGTCTGTGAATGACCATAGGAGAAAATAATTTGTGCATGTTGGTAAATTTTGATGGTCTCCTGAGATACTTCAGCGTGTCCCACCTGACCTTCAGGGAAGAGAGCAATCATTTTTGTACAGCTTGTGCCCTTTGCCACTCATATATTTCAGTCCAAATCTGGCCATCATGCTCAGCAGCCTTGCTAGAATCAAGTCAATCAAGTCTTCCACTAATTTTGTGAAATGAGGAAAGGAAGTGAGAAGCAGATGGAGAAAGACTGCAAAAGCAGCTGCAAAGCAAGGCAAAAAGGTGAGATGGTCCAAAGACCTGGGTGACCAGAACTGGGTAGAAGAGAGAGAGCTAAGAGGCATGAAAAAGAAGACAGCAAAAAAAGATTAAGTTTATGGCAAAACAGCAACCAAGACCATGTCCACTGAAGAATGCTCCTCAGAACCTAGCTGGAACTATGTCTGTAAGGTAAGCCTATTTCTCTCTGCCAAATAACAGCGAAACTCACTAGCTAAATTCCCAGTCTTTCCACTACTGGAGACTGAGGCAGAGCTAAGAGAGCTTACCATTCCTACAAACTACTGTCCTATCTCAGTCTGCAGGAGGTGGTCATTCTAGAGGTTGCAGTTTGCTTATGTATCCTGGGGCTGGTAATCAGTGTTTTAGAAATTTTGTTTTGTCCTATACTTTAAAACAAAAATGGAAGTAATTACAAGGCAAATGTGACAAGAAAATAAAGTAAAAAATTAAAAAGTAGGACATGTTGGGATTAAAATTTTTTGTCCCCTTGTGTGTATGCATGGGATGCTTTTTAATTGAACAATCATACTATTTTTTTCAGTAGACCCATTACATTAAATGTAAAAAGTTGATCTGTTTGGGTTTCTAGCAGTCCACACTGAATTTACTAGCTCAAAGTGCTGAGTGTACCTTCACCTAAGTGGTTGACTTTAGGACAATAATGTGGAGGGATAGAATGTAAGAAAATAAAGACAGTGCAGAAGGCAGTCTCACACCTGAGGAGTTGCAGCTGTACTAATCACCAGATTAGGAACAGGCCTGCCCTTAACAGGTCAGAGCTGTGTCCAATAAGAAGAGGAGTGCTACAAAAGAGTGGGTGAGCTGGGTGAGGAGAGAGAGCTACAGTTTGTTGGCTGTGCTGTGAAGAGGGAGTCATTGCTATGAGGAGCTACCCATGCGCAATGACCAAGAAGGTATGGAAATTTTGCAATGAGATGACAACACAATAGTTCAGAAATGCGTAAGGTTTTGGCTTCAGCCATTCCAATATGAATTCTTTGGAAAAAGTCATTAAGTTTTGAGGTTTTGCTCTGATTTGGGAAGAAAAAAAACCCTAAGTTTGTACTGGAGAAAGGATAATGAGAAATTCTTCCAGCCCTTCTAGACACAGAGCCCTCACTTCTGTATTTCAGCTTCACTTCCAATTACAAACCACCAGCACCAAGTGTGACTCAGATCCTTCTACAGTGACAAAATCACCATCATTCTCATCTGTGAAGGGGTGGTACAGGGCCAAAAAGATTATTAGTTTCAACATTTCACACCAAGGAGGAGCAGAAGAAAATACAGGCTGTTGAACTAGATTTTTTAATTGTGCAAGGCTGAAAGCATCATTACCTCTACACTCCCCTGCTTCTCTGACTCTACGGTGGCAACCCCACTTAGTCTTACTCTGGGAGTGGGGCAGCAGAACTGTTCTGCATGCAGGCTTGAAAATGCAGGAATGATTGTTGGGACCAAAAAGCCTGATGCTTTTGTCACAAGGAATATACTGTGATGAATGTAGAGGGGCCTCTTCAGAAATGTACTATAATAAGGTACTAGTCTTAGTAGGAAGAAAGGGAACAAAAGAAGACAAAAGAAAGGAACCTAAGACATGACATCTAAAAGATCAGAATCTTAGCATCATGAGGTCAATATGCCCTTCAATATAATTGAGCTTATCATTGACAGTTCCCTCAACCTATTCTGTTGTCACAGAGATCTGGTTCACTCAATATCTGCATAGGACGTGTTACCCTATTTAGCAGAGTATTTCCAGTTACTCAATGTAACAGAAACAGCACAAGGTAAAAAACACAGAGTCAATTGAATTGCATTCTGTGATTAAGTACAGGTAAATCTCAATTTCTTTAAATGTACACATTCACTACACTAGTCAGGTTCCTACACATGGGAAGGTGGACTTGTCAGATATTTTGACAGGACAAACTAAGCTTCTAGATAAAACAGCAGCTGCCACAATCACATTGTACTGAAGAGCAGTCACAATAAAAAAGGAAACAGCTTTTGCTGATGTCTGAGCCTTTGATAAAATAAGTCCATCTGAGAAAACAGTTTGTTACTGAATGGCATGTTCTCCATTTGCTCTGATTCTCATAGCTCAAATGAAAAAAAAATGGCCAATGGGATCACAACAACAACAAAATGTAACACCTGGTGATGGGCTGTAGCAGACTCATAGTTTCTAAGATCTTCTTTAGATGAAAAAAAGTATTTTCAAAAAAAAAAGAAGAGTATTTTATAAAATTAAACATATTCAGAAGTTCTAATCATTGAGATCATGATCCAATAAAAGAATTATAGATGTAAGATCTAAAATGTGGATTTTTTTTCTTAGTCTCTTCTGGTCAATCATTTTTTATTAAAAGAAGCCCCATACATAAATGAAATATTTTGTACTTTAAAAATGTGATGTATTCTTAGACACTGGTTAGAAATTTTCAGATGACACGGACACATCTGGCTGGCAGCTTGCAGGGTTTTGTCTGAGTCACCTTGAGGGTAATGAATACATGTGGATTCCCAGGCAGGACTCCATCACGCACTCCTGTGTGTAATCCTGGCACAGTTCAGTGCTCTGTACCTCTTTTAAGAAATTCACGTGTTGCAGGGCCCCTGGAAATTTAGGGGTATCTATTTTTTCAGTAGCACTGCTGGTGAACTCTTCTTTGGGATCACAGTCCCTCAGAAATCTGGGTCATCTGCAGCAATGTAGCTCACAGGTCTGCCTCTGCTAGAACTGGAAACCAGTGGTTTCCAGGCTTACCCCAAGCCCTGGGGTGACCTTTCTGGCAGTGTTATTTTGTACCTGCCTCAGGCTTTAGGGTTTGTGCCCTCTAGATTCAGCTTGGGGGCAGATGGTTCAGTGCTGCTCCAGGCACTCTGTGCTGGAGCTGAGTATCAGACTTCCAGAAGCAGGGAAGGAACAGGGATCAGGCTGCAAGCAGGACTGCCAGAGCATCCCCAGCTTCCCTTGGCTGAAATGCAAGCTCAGTCAGGCAGATGTGAGGCCAGGCTGATTGATTTTGATGCTGGGTCACACTGTGCTGAATGTCTGTCCCAGGAAGCTCTGGCTGCTCCTGACACTGATGTCTTGGTCACTTCCACTGCAAAGTGCAAGGTACAGAAGAATGTGGCTCCCAGGACAGGGCATCATGTTTCGTGGTATGGAGACACACACATGCTTGTGTGCGGATGTGAAACACATCACAAGCTCCTATTAATGAAATTCCTACAGCAAATTATTAACTTTGATAGAAAGGTTAAGTTAAAACCAAGTTTCTAAAAAATCATGATCTCCTTTCAGATCATGCTAGAGAATACCAATTCTAAAAGAATACAGGAATTGCCACTGTAGAGAAGTGTACTCTGATGCACCAAACTAGCACAGAAAAGCAGTCTTGCTTCCCCCTGAAAGAATGAATTAGAGGAAGAGGGCAGAACAACTTGGCTTGGAATGAGACTTCTTAAAAGGAATGGGCAGAACTTCAACAAGTGCACTAGAATATAAAATATATACAAGCCATACAAAAGTGTCTGGTGCTGAATATTCACTAGGTCCCTTGACAGGAAATGCGGCAAGGACTGTTATATCTCGTTATTGTTTTTAATGTTTGTTTGGTTTTAGTATTTCTAGTTACAGATTTTTCCTATTCAGATGTTTTCATATGTTGTTACTAATTTTTATACTGCTTTAATTAAATTACTTACTTTTAATTTTGTTTGCCTTTGGTCTCAACTATTTCCGTTAGCATAATTATACCACTTTTTATACTTTGAATCTGCACTTCATTTCTAGTTATTGTTTGTATTTTAAAGTTAAGGAGCCTCAACATTTTAACATCTCTCAGTCATTCTTTCTGTAGTCCTATCATAATTCTTAATTGATAAGAAAAAATATAATAATTCATAATTAATTTCTGTATATATTTTGGAAGTGAGAAACAAATTTTCAGATAACAACTTGCCAAACTATTATTACAAAATTTATTTCATTTAGATTTACAGTTTTTCCATGGAAGCACTTTGATTATCATTAAATAAGGTTTTTCTGAACAGGGGATTTCAAGTGTTACACATTCTTCTTCTCCATCTCTCCTAGGTTATCACTGCAGAATGTCTTACAACATCAATGAAAGACAGTACAGGGTACAAAACACACCACTGCCATCCAGTACTACTTGTTCATGCTGAGAAACAAAGGTCAACACAATAAAGTGTTACTCATTCAACAACTGTCTCTACCATTAGTTACCTTAATCCCAGAACCAGTGTTAGTGCTTCATGCAGACCTGAGGTTAGTAAAAGACTAAAACTTTTAGAAGATGTAGTGGTCATTTCTCAATCAGTGTGAAATTCTTTTTAGTGTGAACAAGGGCAACAAGGAAAGTTTGCATACAATTTGGTTACAAGCTTAGTGCTCTAGTAAAAGTAAGAGGAACAAAGGGTTTTTTTGGACACTTTGTCTTACCTTCAGATAAACAGAACTGATATTTAATGATCTAAAAAGAGGGGAAATAAAATAATGAAATAATCATAAGGAGTTCAAGAAATGTCAGAACAGGAAGGCCTTGAGTTACTAATTTTCTTTTACCGATTTTCTTATTAGTAACAAAAAAATGCAGCATCCTCTTATAAAACAGGTATTTTACTGGAAAGTAGAAACTACCTTAAAACCAACTTTGTGATTAATAACATGGGAACAAAATTAAGATTGCGAGGCTCAGATTTTCAGTTTAAAACTTTACATTCTAAACATGTAGTGAGCCTTGAAACTTTCTTACGAAGAAGGTGCACTTAAAAATGTTTCTACCTGAACCAGCCTAGATGACAGTACCAACGTTTACAAGGAGACTTTATACAGGGGATTGTAATAAAAATACAGGGTCTGGTTGCTATATTAAAGCATCTTGCCAAATCTTAATGCTAGGTATTGGCTTATGATGCCAGAAAACAGAATGAAGATTTAAAGACAACTTTGCCCACGTTCTCAAGCATGTATATTCTTTCCAATTAATGGTAACTCTTCATGATGTGCAAAGGTCTGAATTTTTAGTCTTTATAAGTAAGGATACTGCATTTCAAGTTTAAGATTTTATGAGAACTGTTTGTTACTTCTTACCCGTCTCTGAGGGCAAATGGTGATAAGGTGCTGGGCAAAAAACCTGAGCAGCAAAATCTTCAAATGTTGTAGGCTCTAGATGATGTTGAACAATTGTTTGCAGGTATCGCGCTCTCTCCTCATAGCTGAGTTAGCCAAGAATTAAGGATGAATTTATATAATGTACTGTAACTGCTAAATATCATTGCCTGGTAATTCAGAATTTTTGGTTTTGTTAAATACATACCATGTATTTCAGTGTACACACTTATTTTTAATTCTTTATATGACTGTGATATTGTCTGATGTATTGACATAATATTAAGTTCAAGATACACATGATTAATGTAAACTTTATGGTTCAACTGTATTCTTTTCATGTCTGATGCAGAACTTCCTGAAATTGTTTACAAATAACAACAACTTTTAAGTAACTAATTTGCCTGTATTCCGGTCACAACTAAATATAAAAACATTTCAATTTTCAGGAGATGTAGCATGAAACATACCTTAGCATTAACAAAACAAATTACTTTGCACTTTTCCATAATAAACTGCTTTCATAATCCCTAAACACACATATATTTAAGACAAATATAGTGAAATTTCAGTATTGGGAAAAACACCTTCTCAATTATGTCATTAAAACAAGCAAGAATATCTGTAAAGAATCCACAGGACCCTTAAATACTGGTTAACAGGGTGTTGGCAGGGCACTGATAGTAAAATACTGTACTTCTTATTTTTTGCTGTGTTCTCCCCCTCCGACATTACTGACAAGAGACTGGTATCTTGAAGTGTTGTTGTTTTTGAAGAACCCTCTCCACACTTCTTGTTCCGGCAGGCCCGATTGTGCTGTAAGCACAGAGAGAGCGAGAAAAAGAGAGAATATTTCTGCTGTTCATGAAAGCAACTATGGAAATGGCTGTCAAAATGTAGAGCAGCAGGCAGCAACATACAATTATCAAGAAAAAACACCATGCTGACTTCATGTTGTATAGTTGCTGAACTGAGAAATCAGTTAACCTTTTCTCACACAACTTTCAGAGTCCTCCAGCTGGACTCAGTATATTGAATGAGGGAAACCTTTTCCAGCTATCTAACACAAACACAGAACGATCAGAAATTTTCCCTGACATTTACATTTGTGCCCACTTTTTTTTCATATTTTATTTGCAGATAGTGAGACAATTTTCTACTTACATAGTTCTGTTTTCCAAAAATATACCCCAAAACAAATCAGCATGCTGTGGAGGAATGCACTCAAAATAGGTTTCTTTAAAATTCTGGGGTCTTATTTCAGGTTGGCTGCTCTTTTTGGGGGAATCTGGGCCAGTGAGGAACCTATCTTTCTGACTCAATTTCACCACCTGTGAAATGGAGATAATACTCACATTGCACATATTTTTAGCAATTCAAACACAGAAACTAATGTATTACACATGATAAGCATTTTTAATTACTAGTGATAAGATTTTAAATAATAATACTATTTTCAGTTATGATAAGCAATAAAATTCCTGACACCCAATGAAAGTTAGAAACAATAATCTTCATATTATCTTACAAAACTACATTTCTACAATTACAGAACTTTTCCTACTCATTTTTTGCAATTTTTTCTGTACAATATTTACTGTAGATTTTACAGTCTATCTAAATATGAAAAAATATAGAGACTATATTATCTAGAAACAAGTTTCAGTGAATAAAATTCTTTCTATAATATTTCCTTAGGCCATAACTACGTTACATAGTGAAACTGGGAAACAGTTTTCCCTCTAAAATCTGTACTCTGAATTCTCTCTGAATCCAGAGACAGCTGAACCACAGCAGAAACCTCAGTTTGGAGAAGCTAAGATAGAAGCACTGGGACAAGAGAAAATACAAAAATCTCCCATTGTAACAATTCTTAGGTTGGGGGGTAAACACAGTATTGAGCCTGAACAGAGGACAGTAATATAGCACAGTTTTTAAGAGGCTATGTATAAGTGGTAGAGGATGAAACTGATGGTTGAAGTCTAAATAATACTACGTATCTCACAACTTGTTGAAAAGCACTTTTTTTTTCATTGGGGGAGATTCACAGCTGCTGAATTTTCTGCAGTTAATAGAGTCCTTTGATTCACAGCAGTGCCCCTTGCACAAAAAATACTGGCCTTTGTGTATTACCAGAAACTAATTTTCTATTTGGCTGAAAAGGGAAAAATGGGGTTATTGCTTCTCCCTCCTACAGAGCTTTTCATTATGCCTGATGCACTCAACTTCTAAGCTCTTCTGAGAAAAAAAATAACTGAAGAGGCAAGAGGTAGAAAAATGAGCTTGTTAGCACATTAGAAGTGAAGTATCTTGGTGGGCCCTAGAAATTCCCAGTGGTGTGTTAACTTATCACTCTATGCATGCTGGCACTGATAGTCTCCCAATTGATCACTCTCTTTTCGCACCAAAGGTGCTGCCAGGAAGCAAAGGCTGAAGGCCCACAGGAGAGCAGGCTGCTATCAAAACAAGCTGTTTTTGAAAGTCTGCTTGAATGGGTAAAATGCTTCATGAAAAAGTAGGGTAGAGACACCTACTTGCTTATAAAATGCTCTACTTTCAGAGGTCTCTAAAGGAAACCTTTTAGTTTATCCTATTATATCCAAAGCTTATACACAAATAAGGCAAAATGAAGGAAAGTTACTGCTTTGAACATGACAAGGACATTATTTTTCTCTAATCTTGGTACAATCTCCTAACCAAATACAGAAGTCTTGAGATAGATGCTGATTGAGGACAATAATGATGTTTTTGTTACACAGTGAAGAGGATATGCTTATATCAGTTCTACAAGTCTAATTCAAATGCACACTTAGTACACCAAGAGAAAAGTAATTCAGCTAGCTGGGTTGCTGCTCATCCTAACAATCCACAAAACCATCTGCAGCTTGTTAAAAACCTAACCCACCTTAAAAACAAAACAAAAAAAAAATCTGAGGCTAACTCCAAATCCAAAGCTTGCTCTACTCTGCACTAAAATGACAGACTCTCCTCAGAAGAACTCTGTTTCTGTATTAGAGACTGCAGAGATGAGATACTTTTATCTTCTAGTAATTCATATTTTGAGAACATCCTAATTATTCTGAAACTCCAATTCTATTTGCTTTTGTGGCTAAGATAATCTAGTTCTACACTGTATTTGAATGCAACTGTCTGCAAGAGTGACCATAAACCCATGGTAGCTAATTTCTACATTACTTCTAATAGGCCAGACATTTATTTCTTTAAAACACTGCTCTCTAGGAAAGACTTATTAGCACTTACAGATTGAGTGGCACATACAAACTCAATGGCTACTAATAATAGGGCAATGCAAGCTGTATTCTTACTTCAAGTGGATGTTGCCACTGGCATCAGCAATTAAGATGGAATGGGAAGGATGCATAGACAAACCAATGGAGAAAGACTGGCACAGAGAGTGACAAAACACCTAAACAACAGTATTGTGAGCTGTTTGCTTCTGAAGAAGGTGCTAACTGGAACAAAACAGAATGAATAAAAATGTACGATATACATTAATTATGCCGGCATTCGCCCAAATGTGTCAGCTAAAAACTTGCAGATGCGTAACTGCAAAAAACATAACAAAAAAATCTAATTACTTCATTATACTTCTTCAGAAGAACAAGTTCTGAAAAATAAGATCAGTACCTGAAGAAAATTAGGAATCAATCTTTATAAGGTCACTCAGGTTGTAGTCACTTCATCCAATAATTCATTTACATTAGGCTCCATTTTACTTATTCTCTAAATCTGTAATTATTTCTATTAATAATTATCTGAAAAGATCTATTATTTGAAAATACTGTACTTTCCATTATTAGACCTGTTGATTTGCACTTGGGAACAAGCACTGAAAGCCTGGCTGTCAGATCACCTACTTATGCCCAATCTTTCTGAAAAACATCATTTCATGTCTTCACCTAATAGCTCTCCATCTCTGTTGATTGTATCACTTCCAAGCTTTAGATTCCTGTGGCAAAATACATCTACATCTTGCAGACTCTTTATGCATAATCTAAGCTAAAACTTTTTCTAGCCATCTATCTGAACAAATTACCTAGGCTCTTACATCTCAGTTACTGCCATATACTTTTCTCCTGGCCTAAATAAATGCATTTTTAATCCTTTTATAATCTACTCAGAGCACTGCAGAAACCACTTTCTGGATAATAGTACTTAGATGGTGCATTCTCTCAGACACTGCCATCAGTCTGCCACTCCCTAGTGCAAATGCAGGCGACTAATTTGAACTTGACAGTCCGTACCCATTCCATCCATTTTACCAAAACCACTCACCTC
Organism: Emberiza elegans; assembly: GCA_024865655.1. Lineage (NCBI taxonomy): Eukaryota > Metazoa > Chordata > Aves > Passeriformes > Fringillidae > Emberiza > Emberiza elegans. The sequence continues at coordinate 51,655,988 of JALJVW010000139.1, read as the reverse complement.
CAGTCAGTTAATGCAGTCACTCTCACTAATCTTGACCTTTCGGAAAGACACTTTTGTACTTTCTTCTATGCGACTTATGTGTAGTATCAGGGTTCCACAAGTGTCCACAAACAATTCCCCCCCCAAACTCTCCCTTCGCTATGATTATTGATTTTTTTATAATTTACTGTGTCATTCTGACTACACATTTTCTTTCCATTCTTCTTCACACTTCTCAGTTTTACAGCTGAATAAAATGCATTACAATACAGCTAGTATTTTTTAGTTAAGGAGTGGATGGATGATTACTGCTACAGTCATTGATGGAATACCAATCCTAAAAGGACATTAACATGAACCTGGAAAAAAATGAAGGAAAAAAATAGTTTAAACATGGAATAAGATTTTCAAGAGTTTATTTAAGGATATAGCACTTCACAAGTATGTAATTGATCTATTACCAGAACAACTAAGTGTTAGATTCTCAAATGGGCTGGAGAAGAAATTCTACTGCCTGCTCCAAAAACCATTTGATAAATGTTTCCTGAGCATGGACTGGAAAGTCCCTATCCAGGGGCTCTCCTCTCCAAGAAAGTACCATAATGATTAGATTATAAAGATGAGCATGCATGTTTCCTGTGATTAAGAAGAAATCTTATTTTATGAAATAAAGAAAAAATTCAGCACTGTTGAAGTAAGACACTTTTATGAAAGCTTTATTAATAAATCTTACCCCTCATACTTGTGTATTTGTATAAATGTGCAGTATACATGTGCATTATACCATGATATAACTGTATATTGGTATGCAGACGCTTTGGTTCCAGAGCTAGGGAAGAAAGACAAGGTTTTAATGATTGTCTTGAAATACCTCTTAGGGAAAAAAGCTAGAACATGCATTCCAAATAGCAAGATGGATTTTTTTCAGGTTAAATTACAAACTCCTCTCAGAAATACATGTACAGCTACATCCCTGGCAGTTCCAGCTGTTAGCAAAATCACCTAAGAAGTCAATATATATTGATATGATTGTGGAGAGTATGACTTTGTTTGCCAGGCATTTGGAAAATAATTTAAGACAAGCAGAAACTGAACTGCTGCTCCATCCTTACCTGGAAAAAGAAAATTCTACTCCCAGAGATACTTTCTTGTAGGATAAATGGACATTTGCAAGAGGTTTTTAATTGCATATATAGACAATTTACAAAAAAGAGATTGATAATATTTTAAGAAAAGCCATATAAGAAGGAACTCTCTTGCTAATTACATTTTCCCCCTCAGCAATTTTAGAAATACCAATCATTTTTTATAGGAAAAAACCCCAAATCTGTAGTATAGTCAACATACAAAAATACTCCTAGGATATTTTGGACCAAAGTAAAAAAAGAAACAGTGAAGCACAGTGAAGAGCATATGTTGGTAGGAGATTTTAAGTTTTTTGCTCTGTAGCCTGAAAAGGTGTGCAAACCCCACAGAATAAATTGCTACAGTTTGAGATACTTAAAATGATGAAAGAATTGATTTTATTTGGCACATTTTTCCTAGTAAATTTCAATTCCTCACATCAAAGTGTGAAAGGAGAATGGCCTCCCCTATAAAGATAACAAGTACAGGTCAGGATCAAGGTTTTCAGCTGAAAGGAAAACTTAGTCCCAGCAGAATTTGACTTCTACAGGAAGACGAGACAAAACCCCCACACATCACAGAAACGGATTTTTTTCCTGGGAAATTTCACTCTCAAAGAAGAGACTGTGCAGTGGTTGTCACACCAGCTGAACTCATACTGAGTCACAGCAATTTGTAGTCTTTGTTGGCTCTTAGAGTTAAGGATGTAAGTTGGGCTGCTATTGATCCAGTGCTGGAAGCCCTGCAAGTAGCAGCATTTTGTACGTAGGTGGGTGATCAGTATCAACTGAGAGCAATAGTTAAAGTTCTCTTATATTCTGAAAAGTGACTCTGTAGAAGTGGTATCATGGCGTTCCCTATTTATTGCATTTCAGTAATTTCCACATCTAGTTTGCACAGTATACAAATAAAAAGGGTTTTTTTTCCAGCTGCATCTTCTGTTTACTCAAGTCACCTTGATATCTCAAAGTCAGTCTGGGTTCTTTTGTGTTTCTTAAATACTGTCAATATTGAAAATGGCAAATAAATATTTAGCTAGGTGCATCTGTTTACAGAGCCATGCTGTAAATGAAAGAAGCTTCTGCACATATAACTGGACTTAGCCACAACACCAATGATTCATAAGGCAGAATTCAGTTCATTCTCCTCATATCTCATACAAGTTACTTAGGTGAAAGAGAAGAAAAAAAAATTACTATTCTTGATACTACTAAGCAGGTGAAAGAATTAAAAATTTTTTAGTCTTTTAAGGTGATTTTTTCCTACTGAACCACTTTTCAAGACAGCTCTCCTGCAATAAAATGTAGCAATATATTTTCTTACTCATAAAAATAAAACATAAACCTCAGAGAAATGAAAAATATATTTGAAAAGTAAACTAGTATGTTGCATTTGGTGAAAACATTTTAAAACTGCAGAAGGGGCTCTATAAATTACCCCAAATCAATAATTTTAATAAGTAATGTATATGTTACAATCTACTAATTAATGTAGCTATCTCACTAATAAAATGAGAATGTATATGAAAAACAAGTAACAGACCAAGACTGTAGAATTTAAGCAAGCCTAAAATGTATTATCTAACATATTTATTGACATTCTTTTTCAACTCAAGCTGTAACTGCAAAAGGCTTTTTGAGGCAATTTCTTAGGTATGTTTCTTCACAAAGAAAATATGGGAACACATAATAGATAAATTTATCCAAACTAATTCCATCATTCCAAACACCACAATTAGTTTCCAAAACATAGTTGCATCATCCTTTGAATAAATATAATGAAAATGGCTTTAAAGTTTGTATACTACTGAACAGTTAAATAAATCTGTGATAATTTAACTGTTATCAGCATTTTTGCCATTTGGAGGACATTTTTTATTTAAGATTACTTATCTTACAGTTAAAGGAGATAATTTACATTATATCTACTCCATGGTTATATGGTTAAAAGTCCTGCAAGGTAGGTGTAGGCTAGATAAAGTTGCAGCCATTGAGTGTTTCCAAGTAAATGGTATTGTTTTCTGCCTAGTTTACCAACATGCTATATATTGAAAGGCATTGACTTTATCTGAATTTATGTAACAATCTTAATTTTTATAGTGTAGGTGGTTTCAAAATTGCTAAATTACTGCAAGAAATTCTAATTGATACTTACATTTTCATTAAAAACTCAACACATTTAACATTCTGCAAAACTGTCCTTCTAGGAAAATCCTGGATGCATTGTTTACTTTTATGCTGTTCCACAAAATCTTACAGCTCACTAAATTCATCAGTGGTTTATAACATCTTCAAGGAAGAAAAAGCTGTGATTCATCAGAGCAGACAAAGCTGAGCTTTAATCCATTTCTATAACCATATTGCCAAGTCTATATTGTTTACATTGCGTCTCAATTAAGAGACAGGCAGGACACCTGGTACTTCTTTATCTAAGTCCCACGGGCTGCCAGATGACTCAAAATCCATAACAGGTGCTAAGGCAGTGTGAGTGGAGCACCATTAACACAAGCTGGAATTGGATAAAATTTGGACTGTGCTTAACCACTTAAAACACTCAATTATGAAATGAAAAATGTAACCACTCTGCACCAAGGTCCTTCACAGAAGGCTTATAAAGAGATGTAGAATTAAAGTGCAAGTGAACTGAGCTTAAAATAAATTTTAATTTCAGTATTGTCTTTAGGATATAAATGATATAAAACTATATTAAAAAGTTGGAGTTCTTTTTCAGATAATAACAAAAAAATATACTTTACTGAATTAATTATAATTCTGTTCATCTGCTTAGGCAGCAAAAATGACAAAAATTATGCTCAGACTTTTTGGAATTTCAAAATTAAGGAAAAAAAAATCTGAATTAAGACCACTTATCAAATTCTTCAACTCCATAGAACCCAGAAGTTATTTTTTTTTAAGAACTTTGGCAAACAGGAACATCTTATAGAAAGATTCAAAAACCAACAAAGGTTCAAGTGAAAACCTGTGTGATAAAAGATACTCATTTGCACCAAAAATCCCACTGCAGATGTCTTTTCACCACTTTTTCATCTAAAGTGACTGAACTACATATTAAGCTTAGACTCTGACAGAACACACTGCATGAGAGAAAAAATGAGTATCAGAAATTTTACAGTGGACAATTACTTAAGAACTATCTGTATCTAAATGTGCAGTAATCCAATTAAGTTTCTATTTAATATTGTAATTATCAAGAACACAATATAGTGATTTTATTACCAGAGTAAGCAGCTACAAAGTACAGTAAACTGTCATTTAAGACAGTGTCAGAGTATCTATGATAAGCAGCACATTGGCTTAAACTAATGCACTATATGCCTCTAGGGAATGAAAGGCTCAGGGACTGGGTTTTAACATCAGAATCTATCCATTAATCTTGACTTAAATATAATCTACTCTGCAGTAAGAGGAAGAATGGACATTCAATGAATTATCTGTTTGAAATACAGCAGGAGCATACTAATACAAACATATAGCAGAAAGTAAAAGTTTTGGTACCATTTACAGTGTATTGATGGTTCTACAAAACCTGAACTGCATTTTAGCATGAAGTTAAAAAGTCAGATCAAATGGCTACCAGGATGGGAAGGATGAATACCTCAGCACTATAACTTTGCCTGGGTGGTTAAAAGAATAATGACAGTATTTAAAACTACACTCATGCATGTTTCAAAAATAGGCTATGGACATGAAAACAAAACAGTGGAGAAAAACAGTGCTGAAACCCATGTGCAGGCAGAATTCTCACTCCAACTTACAGGGAGGATTTGTCTTACTAATGTACCCAAGATGGGAATCAATGAAACCATAAGGTATGTTGTGCTAATTGTTTTGAAGCCCATTACAGCTGCCACTGCTTTAGGCTCTCTCTGGAGTGACGGAGCGCGGCTCCTGCAGTCACCTGGCAGCTGTGGGCTTGCAGGAGGCAGCAGGGGAGGCACAGGGCTGCGGCCATGGCACTGACGTTTAGTAAAGCTGTTGTACCAAACATACCAACAAAAGATGTTAAGGTTTGGGCTGAAGTGATGACTGCAACAAATGAGGAATACTATAGGCCAGAGGGGAACTGCAACCCTATAAACTAACTCCTGATGTTGGGAGAGGGATTCATCCTCATTCTAATGTCCGGCATGACATCAGTTTTAACTAAGTAATTAAGGTTGATAGGTGTAAAGAATACAAAGAAGTAAAATGTAAAGAAGCAAAACTAATTCTCTACGGTCTGGTATTAGCATGAATGCTTAAGCTCACTGTTTTCACACATTCAAAAATTTAAAATTTAAATTTTAAACTTCTACTTTAAATACCTTTTCTGCATGTATAGATATATTAATTGATGAGAAAAACAGTGAGTGCATTTTCATGAAGAAATCACTCCAAACTGCAAAATACACAAATAAAAATTATATTACTATTAAATACTGTCCAGTAAAAAGACTGCACATACAGGTATGTGTTCATTTTCCATTCCACACTACTAGCAACAAAGGCAACTTCTCTAATGAAAAATTCTGTCCTTAATTCCAATCTGTACTTTAATGAACTTTACAACTACCTTTTAAAAATTTTATAGTTGATGAGAATGTTTTTGCTTTACCTTGGGTTGCTGCAGTACCAGTAGCACATAATCTACTTATAAGCCTCTTTGGAGGGCTTAAGTCAATTTTAAGAATGATTTTAAAACCTCAAAGTCAGGCTTCTATTTAAGTGAAGGAAACAAATATGAATTTTCAGTTATTTCCCTTTTTTTATATTGTGAACAGCAATTAGCAAAGTAGCTAATCACTCTCCTCCCTAATGCCGTCAAGCTGCTGAGAGCAGTCTGCAGCACTACAATGGTACTATTGTGAACACAGCCTGGGCTTCCTTCCCACAGAGAGTTAAGTGGGCAGTTCCTGCTGCCCATGATTGGTGTCCAGTGAAACAATACTTAAGAGCCAGGTTTTATCAGTTCCACGCCAAAGAAGTGAAGCCAGGGAACCCAAGCCTTCATATCATGCTGAACCATATGCCAACCCTGCTGGCCCCTAAGGTTTATCGCTAGGAATCAGGATCCATCATGTCCCCTGTGAAATTTCACTTCACATACCTTCCGTGAAGTGCATGGCTTTGCTGAAAACTGACCTTTTTCCACAATTGGCATGAACAGATGGATGGTAACTATGGTTTAGCAAGCTGAAATTAAACGATTTTCTAATAGCATGCATTCTTCTGTGTTTGGGAGAAGAAGCATTCAGAAGGAGATAGATGTATTTGTGACCCATGGATTTATTCAGCTGCAGCTAATCAGCAATTAAACTATTTTCTCAATGCCTAGAAAGTATATTGAGATTAATTTGATTGGCCAGGCTATGATTAGGCCTCACATCCTTCGGATTGCCATATGGTAACTCCAATTACTGTAACACTAACTTTTAATCCTTGTTTTATGTTAGCGTTTTCCATTTTTTTACTATGTGGCACATACAGAATAAACTATAATCTTTTTTGTTGTAATTTTGACCCTGGTGAATATTTTTACATGAAGTGCATTGCATCTCCAGCTAGATATTTCCACATACTGCCAGGTATTATATACAAGCCCTTTTTCAGTAACTGAAATACAGACCTGTAGGAGGATGAAGCCAACCAATGTGCTTGTTTCTATTTAATCTATTTTTTTTTGGTACCTAAGATCTTCTAATCCCTCTGTTGGCACTGGAAAGCATGCCCCAACTGTTTTGATTACCATATGCAGAATGATGCAGAAATAGTTTGCCAATATCTTATTCAACTCACCCCAAAACACCACTCTATCTCAAAACCATTATGGTTTTGCCAGTTTTAGTTGTTATAAATAATCTCCCACGTTTCCCACCAATTTAAATATCAGAATCAACCATATGGAATGCCACATACTTATTTTTATATATACATGGTTTTTAGTGTTTTAAAATACAAACCTTACAAGTTGTTTGCACATCCCTTATCTGTTATAAGGGTGAATTTATGAAAAGGACGAAACCAATACACAATGCTGTTTTTTGTAACATAAAACCAGGGCTTAAATAGTTTAAAATTATTTCTTTACATCTCTGGAATGTCAGGAAAACTAGATTAATCTTCTAGGCCTTTATTCACAGACTTCTGACAGCTATCAAAGAAATCTGTATGAATTTTAACTCCTTAAGGGGGCAAGAGTCTTAACATTTTAACAAAGGGCTTTTGTTACCCAAAATGTTTAATTAATTAATAAGGTTAAGTAGGTATTAACAAAAAACCTGTCACTTTGTGTTACACACATGGCAATCAACTCTGTGTAACATTGGATTAGTTTATCTCTTTCATTCCAGTTTAAGGACTCACAGCCTTCCCCCTGCAAAATTTATTTTTTAGAAAGGGATTTATAGACTTTAAAAACACATTTTATAATGAAAGAGTGATTCCACTACTAACTTTCAGCTAACAACATGCAAAAATTTCCTCCCTTAAAAATATGTTGTAACATATTTTTATATGTTACAAGAAAAATTCCCTTCCCACAAGGGATCTGTACTGACATATCCAGACTCAGAAGCTCTAGAGGCTGATAAAGAGGCTGATAAAGCAGGTCACTGCTTTTCAGGATAGCTCACTGCCCTCCTTCTATCCTAAAAAACAGAATACCACCAGCATAAGCCTACCCATATTTTGTTGAGAAATCAGTAGAACCAATATTTCTCCTTTGGATGGGTAAATTATATTTATGAAAGAATGCAGAAGTAAAAGAATCTAGAATATATTTTCCCAAATAGTACAAAAAGATTTGAGTCTTTAAGTTAAGTGTCTACAACATGAACAGAGCACTCAGGTCTTTGTAAGTGCAATTAATAGTAGAAAACAACATTACTACAGTCAATCAGTTTTGCTAACTTGATATTTTGTGTTTTTAACACTTTCAAGAGAGTCTCATGCATTTCATTAGGGAAGAGTAGCTAATAAATAAATCTGTACTGCTGACTGAAATGTGTTGTAGATATCTTGTGATAACAACAGCACTATTAAACCCATGTGCTTAAACTGTACCCCTTTAACATGTGCTTCAGGCCAGGCAGTTTCACTTTAAGTCCAGTAAAGGTCATGGAGCAGATCTTTCTGGGAACTATACTAAGACACATTGGAAAATAAGGTGATGATTTGAGACAGCCAATGTGGCTGTCATGCACAATTTGGTGGCCTTCTACAACAGCGTTACAGCACTGGTACATGAGCCAAGAGTAACTGATGTTATTTAACTGGATCTGTGCAAAGCATCTGACACTGATATCCTTGTTCCTAAATTTGAGAGACATGGATTTAATGGATGGACCACTCACTGGATCAGGAATTGTCTGCATGATCACACTCAACGAGTTGTGATCAACGATACAATGTCACACTTCAACTTACTCCTCACATTAAAAATACATGAAAACCAAGTGAAATTTTGTGAAATTATGTTCACTACATGAAAATGTAGCAAATACAGCAGCTGGTACACACATCTGCAGGTATTTTGCCAGCAGTTATTTGAAGTGTCTTTATGACAAACACTAAGGCAAGAGTTTAAAAGCCTATCACAAATGTTGGCTCAATCAGTTGTCTCTAGTGGCTAAAATCAAAGGCATTTAAAGTGATGCTTTGGAATTATTCATTGCAAAACAATCCTATTCTTTCAACAGGTAACTAATAAATGATGGCTGAGAACAGGCTTGCACTACCTCTGAGATCCAATTGTTACTCAGGACACTGCCTACTTTTGCTCCCTGGTGCTGCATTTTAACTCTAATTGCATGATCAAGCCAATAAATTGGACTCAGGGGACAAAAAACCCTACAAAAGTACCTATCCTGACAAAACCAGAGGTTTCAAGAAAATGCACTTCAAACAGAACTGAGGCAAGATGAGACAAGCAAAGGAGAGGTATCAAGGCTTGAAAGATAGTCATTAATACTGACAGATTACTGTAATTCTGGCTGTCAAGGTGATCGATTTAAGCAGCATATGCCAATCAATACTCTTCTCATTTACTGAGCAGCATGAGATATATAGTTAGGCAAGATGTTCCTAAGACAGGATTTCAAACCATACTTAGCGAACATAAATAGCACAATTTATGCTTTGGAATCTTAACTCTTTTTTCATTTAGCTTTTTTTTTTTTTTTTAATTGGGTAAACTTCAACATGATGTTATTCATACAGAAGTTATTTTAATTTATTCTATTACACTGCATTGCCATTGTGCAATTCCTTTATATAAGATATTTCAAATTGTACTAATTTTCTGAATAAAATATTAAAACATTAATCTTGAACTTGAACATTCTTAAATGCAGCAGTTATTTAAGTACTGTGCATTTTGGTTTTCCTGGCATTAACAGTTTGTCATTCTGAGCATTTAGCCATTCAAGGCCATACAAATAATCTGGTATTACATCTTTCTGGTATTTTCCCAGCAATTTTCCTTACCACAGCCTCTTTTTGTTCAAAAATACTTGTGAAATCACAGGAAAATACATTAATTTGATGTATTACTGCAGAGGAAAAGTAGAGAAAAGGTAAAGATACAGCTATTACAGTCATTGCATACCTACAAGGAGACACACACACACACACACACACACACACACACACACACACAAACTCTATAGAGATACATAGAGATATAAGACTTTCCACTTATATTTAGGTTTCTTATAATGTGTAGAGAAACTGTTACATGATTCCTTAAAACCAAAATAGCTGAACAGGCCATGATATACTTCTACGCATCTTGGAATCTTCAGTTTTTCATGTTACCTCATTGTATGCAGGCATTTAATCAATCAGTCAATCAATCACTCAAATCAATCAATCAATCACTTTCATAATTATTAAAATATCAAATAAGTTGGCAGTGAACTAGGATCTGAGAGAACACCCCGAGCAATTCAAAGTACAGGAAACTCAAAACATTATATTCTGTACCTTATGAGTCTTGCTTGAATGAGGAAAATAATTTTCACTGCTAAACAGTAAAACAGATTTCAGAATAAACAGTAAAACAGATTTCAGAAATAACTGTATTTTCTTCTGGAAAAACCAGCAGGAGTCATATGATGAACTCCTCTATGTCTCTTACTTGAAATCATATCAGATAAGGCTACAACAGTAGTAGTCATTGGGGATGGAGTAAATATCCACTGAAATTCTGAAATTTGGGATTATTTGTATAAAATATATAAAGTTGTTTAAAAAAAAGAGTACCAAGCATTATTTTTAACATTGATATCTTCTCACCTGTGTTGACAGAAAAAAAACCAAAGAGTAACAGGTATGTTAAAATCTTATTAAATGTCCTGTATCAAAAATGTATTGCCAGAAATACAGCAAACCTTCCAGACTCTTGGCATATGGCAGATGAAAAAAACTCGAAACCAAAAAATATTAGAAGATCAATTGTAATTTCATGCATTATTCCTTTCACTACACCAAAACTATGAGAGTGAGCAACCCTTATGCCTCTCCCATTTGATACACAGCTGCCATTGATGATGCAATACCACTCTATTCCCTTTTTTCCGTGGAAATGCTCTAAGATAGAAAACTTCCTGGAGAAATGGAAACTGGCACTGCCAAAATCAGTGCTAGCCAGTTTTAACATTTAAGTTTCTGTACAAGTGAGAAATCTTCAAAATCTTGTCAAGTTACCGTTTGAAAACTCAAATACAACAAATATTCTTAATGAAGTGAAACAAATGTAGCCAGAAGTCTGAAGAATACCCTTTGCTCACTGCATGTCATTAATAAAAACACTTTCTTCACTTTTCCAGGGCCTGCAATTCTATCTTGAGGCAGGAGATGGTCAAGCAGGAACAACAAACACCAACATTACCAGTTCTAATAAAACCCTTTCTTGGGGCAGTTGAGTATCACCTTAAGAAAAAAAAAACTTCTTCTGAGCGATCAGCTCCTAATACAGGGCAAACTTTTAACAAACCACTCATAGACATTGCTTTATTCATAAACAAGTTACTGCCTTGTCAGGCACCATATGGGGTTAAGTACCTTCCCTTCCTCTAGAAGACAATCAAAAGATTAGCAAAGATACTTCAAGTACCAATGGATTGGTCCTACAATATCAAGAAAGTTAGGAGGATGTCAAATTTTCAGTTTTGATAACAAAGATTAATTTATCCAGTCATCCAGACTAAGATTTACTCTAAAACATTTTTTTAGATGGAATAATTAAAGCAGCATTATTTTTTGCTATTTAAATGAATTAGTTTCATGTGACCAAAAAAATCTTCAAAAAGAAATGCCAGTTCTTGGCACTAGGTCAAAGACTTTGCAGATTATTAGAAAGAAGTAAAAATTATGGGATGATGATTAAGGATAAAACAGCCATGCATATTCCAGGTATTCTAAAATATCTATAAATTTCAGATTTAAATGACATTAAAGAAGATTTCTTACTGTGAGTTTAGCTTCTTACTGTGTGTCTTAGATAGCATCTATAACAGGGGAATACTATGAAAGACACAGAGTGTCTGAATTGCACTATATGAAGTTTGGAATAATTGTCAACACTCCAGAATTAGTGTACAATGAAAAAAGTGACAGTAATTTTTTTCACAATTGCAATTTCACTCTCACAAGGTTTCTAGTATCTGTCCTGTTTTGTTGCAATAATTGCAAAAAGTTGGATTACTGAAGGTGCCTACTATGCCAAGGTGTACCTCGTGGCATCTGTCTGAAATCTTCTGTTTATTCAGGAAGTTCAAATAAAATTTTATATGAAGCCACAACTTCTATTGTTCCAAATACTTAGTATTGATTCATTTCCCTCACATGGTTGATTCTGAAGTGAGAATGTGACAAAGTGCTTGGTCTGGGACATGAGCCATGAATAAAACTCTTCATGTTAAGAATTTCAACGCAATTCACTACATAAAGAGTATTTAACAATCCCTAAATATTGTCCTTCTTATTCTACATCATAGTGAAAATTACTGTTCTCAACATTTAGTCCCATTATTACACCTTCATTTATGAGTTTTAGAAGTTTTCCCAGCATTGTGCAGCTTGAACATACTCAGGAGATAAGTATGCACTTCTTAAGAGAAAGGCAAAAGCAATGACAAGAAGAAACACATCAGCTATGAGACAGAGAGGGGGTTACTGCTGCTTCATTAGCAAGACACCATGAGTATTTTGTGTTTGTCACCTGCTTCTGCGTGCATGTACGCCACCTGCTCCAGAGGGGGTACTGATACAAGAGAGCCAGGCTACCAAAGATTACTGGGGGACCAGAGAATCCTTGGAGGAGAAACTAAAGCAAATTCCACACACCACTGCAAAAACTCCACCCAAAATAGCAATATTATCTTTGCACAGCTGCAGCAATGAGTGTGTCAAGAATCAAAAAAGCAGGACACCTGCCATGCATGACTAATGTTTGCTGATAAATTTAGTAAATTTTTAATCTTAGAACATGACATTATGGAAACATATAGTATTTTGAACAAAGAAAAAAACAACAGAGCAGATAAAACCTTTACAAATCATTAAGCAAATCAAATCTTTGAAGTGTTTTGCTATCTAAGTATCCTATCAGAAAGGTCAAAATAACGTCAGAAAGAGGAAGGTGATTGACAGAGTACGTCAGTCTCAGAAAGCTACTTCAGACCATACAACACACACTCAAAGTTGGAGAAGACTGTAAGAGGGAGATGACCAGAATTTCTGGTATCCATGCAACCATTATTACAGCATTCACATACTACCACTGGCACACTGTGATTAACAGAGCAGCGCATTAAGGAAAAAGTTGCAATCAGGTTACGTGAAGAGGACTGAATATCCCTGCTGATTGCAAATGACAGCTGATTTTTTCAGTCAGGTCTGCACTTAGAAAATGCACTGTCTCAGAGGGTAGACAAGCTCTCCTTGGAAGTAGGAGGGCCAAACTCAGTGCCAATTTTTTCCCATCCCACACACAAGCAAATCAACACAGTTCTATTAAGAGTTTACAGTGACCCATCACCACAAGATTTGCAATGTGATATTATAAACATTCTTCAAAAATGGATAAGCACAGGCCTACATATATATCATTAACTCCCTACTAAGTCAAAAAGTGCCCACCAAGTATTACACAGCACCCGAAAACAAAGCACACATCTGCAGGCAGAGAGACATTCATTCCGTACATTCATGCTGGCTTTGAAATTAACTATTTCTGCTGGTCTACTACTGTAAAAAGAAGGGCTAATACAGAAATGCAGTGCCTGACATCTGTTTTCTTTGATAAGTCTCAAGTACTCATGTGCCCTTGACATCCACATTCAGCTGGATATCTATTAACCATCATCCAAATTCCTAATATACTAACACTGCTGAGTATATTAGAGATTCATATGTAAGTAAATGAAAATGAGTTTCAAGAACATCACTTCAGGATTCTCTTTCACTGACAGTATTATCGTCCTGGACTTGTGGAAATCCTTGATCATCCATTTCATGTAGTTTCTGAAAAAAACATTTTTGTTCTCTTTTTCCTCCCTCTTCAAATGTACTGTTTTCACCACTCTGAGCCCTCTTTTTCTTTGCTCCAGCAATATTCCAACACAAGGAAAGGCCATCTTGATTAGTGAATCCTGTCTATCTTCCACAAGAGACATTAATGCCGGTAGTGTCTCCAGGAATCTATTTAACCACAAACCATAAAATACACCTGTTCCCAACACCCTTTAGTCCTCTACAATCTTAAAAGCCAGAAGTGAACTGCTGAAGCCATAGCTAAAACATCTCAGATGAAAAAAAGCAGAAGACAATAAAGACAGTCCTTGACGTCTTCCGCTCCCTGCTATCACAGGAACATAATTAGATACAACTTTCAAATGTTCCTAGACAACAGACCACATCCATGTCACAGCAAACATCCACCACTCTTAGCCATTCTTGTATGAGGAAAATTCCTTCTTGACCTCCAGTCTGGCCATGGGTTGAACACCAAGAGCATGTCCATTGATTTTTAATCAAGAGGTTTTTATACCACTGAGACTTAGGCCAGACTTTGAAGTTTAGCATCTTTTGCTGTTCTCTACTGACCAACTGACTCCATCAGAGCCTAATTCAAGCTAGAAAAGTTTGTAGAGCTTTTTTCTAATTCCACACCTAGCAAACAGGTTTTAAAGAATTTCCCACAACCCCATTTTAATTTTTAAATTACATTATATGGAACAGTAAACAAAAGATACTCCAAGCTAGATGGAAAAAGAATTCCACTGATGATTTAACAAAGCCACCCTTTAATATCAGTGTCCAGTCAACTGGTACCTCATAAGCTTACCAAGTGACGACATGAAACCCACCAGCCAATGCTATCTGAAATCAAATACACATAATGCTTTCCACTTATTATGCTAACCATACCAGGGGATATATTATCAGCATTTTAATGGAGGCCACATTATGTCATAAATGACAGACTGTGATTTGATGCATATTAAAAAGTACAATTTGGAGAACTGAATTAAAAATACAGTGCACAACTCCATGGAACTGGCCAACTTCCTAGACATTGAGCTGGCAAGCCATGTCCAAGGAATTTAATAAACCTTTCATATTCTGTGATGTTTAAACATACAAGTCTGTGGGGTTTTTTTGGTACTGGAAGTTTACTATCTCAAAGTAAATTGTTTTCCAATTGCTCATCGCTATACATCAATATAATGCTTTAAACCATCACTTTTGATGGTTGATGATGATAATGATAATACATTTTAAATTCTTTGACTAAACTACTTGAGTAATGACAGAAAGATCGGACCTTTCCAAACATGAAAACACAATGAATCAACATGTGTCATCTACAGAAATGGCACAAACATCACTTAATGTGATCACATAAAACACATCCATCATTCATCTGTAAATCCATTTCATCATATCTAATCCAAAACTCTGCAAGTATTAACAGCCACAGAAAAAATAGTATTTTAGCAACAACCTGTCACATGACAAGAACTAGTAGTTACAGCTTTGTTAGAAACCTTTTGGATCAAAATTTAAACTTATCTTTCAGTTTATGGAATTCAGAAATTTCTTGATGATTTAACTAACAGGTTGATTTTAACTTGTTGATTTAACTAACAGAATTCAATCTAAAGTAAGGAAAAGGTGTGTAAGTGACTGACTTACCTTATGTTTTTTAATTTATGGTTGATAAATCTATTCTTCCAAGAGCAGCTCCTCCAAAACATTCAATTTTTGTTCCAACAACAAAACCAGAAAAGAGACAGCCTTTTCTGACACCTTTACAAATATACTAACATGATTTTGACATCAACTTTGTGTTCTGAGCTGAATAACAAAACCCGTATGATGGAAGTTTCATAAACTTCTCAGATTGAAGGAAAGCAGCATTCTTGGAACTAGAAAATAAAACTAAGTCAAACTAATACTGGATAAATACCTAACGTCTTAAGGAAAGAAAGATTATTAATATCATGATATTGCTATTTCAGAAAGACTATTTGCAAAATGGTCATTAAAATAATTTTCTTAGCAATAAATGAAAAGTCCATGCTACGAAACATTAGAAACAGGCAATTTTTCAGCACTTCATCTATTGTTTATTTAATTTAAAAAAGCTGATCTTCATCTGAATGCTCTTCTATGGGTTTAAGTTCCCTAAAGGCAACAACACCATTAAAAAAAAAGTTCCCTCTATTAATCTGAAAAAAAGAAAAGACCCCATGAATATCACATGTGTAGAACTGCAAGGGAATGTATATGCCTTGGAAACCATTTGAGTGAAAGGATACAAGTTTTGGTATAATGGGATTAATGACTTCAATGCACGGCTTGCATTTATAGCTGTTGCACGAACCATAATAGGCAGAATTTTTCCATTCACAATAGCACCATCAAAGAGTGGACCAAAAAATGGAACCTGAATAAAAAATTAAGAAGTTCAACATAAAGCAAGACAAGATCATAGCTATAACAATTAGCAATCAACATTAACAATAGAGCACTCAAATATATGTCTTTTTCCCTCCTCATTGCTAGATAATCAAACCAGTTATTGTGTTGCAAGTCAGACCTTTTCTCTTGTGGAAATATACAGCCCTATAACTGCTTGATATCCTTGGCAACAGATAACACAGCATTTGAAAAAAATTAAGTAACTATTTGAATGTCTCATCAAAGATCATTTCCAACATTTGCTGCAAAAATCCTAGGAACAGTCATGCATATAACATTTATGAGTTTGATAGGCTAGATGATAATATTATAAATTGTAAGAAACAAAAAAATAATTACTCAAATTCTAAAATATTTTTTATCATGGCTCCAGTTATTAACATGTCTATGAGGACCAAAGCAGGGTGAAAGTGGCATACAGTTACTGGTGTATTGACCCTCACCTTCTATTTTTTTTTCTTCTGTTCTTCTTCCTTTCTATATTATTTGAACAAAAACACTGTAAGCCCTTTACAGGAGAAATCTGTGGTGAAAGTTTCGCCTCTTTGGAGCCTAATTATAAAACCTTATTTGTGAGATCAATAGAAAACCTCAATATTTAGTATAGCTAGCCCCCAAAAGGTGTACAGAACAGATAAATCTTATGTCTTGGCATTACATATCTCTCTAATCCATCATCATTTTGCAATTAAAACAAAACCAAACCAAAACAAAACAAACATTCAGTATTAAGTATCTTCATTTCCTGTACATGTGAATAAAGTTCTGAAGCTGCTGACATAAAGCAGGAGAAAAGCAGCAAAATTTGTGCATCAGCTCAGCAAAGGAAGCAGAGTGTACACTAAAAATTCTTTCTGCTAAAAGGAAACAAATGCTGCAAAAAAATTTTAGATCCCTATGTTATCTTTGCCATTAGTCATTTACTGTAGTTTTGAGAAACTGAAATCTGATGGAAGGCACTTTTTTCACATACAAGGACTTCTTTTTGGACTAACAACAATCCCTGTTTTCAGCAGTTTTTGCTTTCCTTCCTAACCCGCATGCTCCCGATAATAGAACTATCTGTATTTAAAATAGCAAAAGAAAGAATACACTTATTAGGAAACAATATATGTAATCCAACAGTAACAAGACTGATTATTGTTTCATGCCTATCAATAGATAGAGGAGATCATCATAATGAGGTAATCCTATTTCTGCCATACCTCATTTATTGAGTGCTTGCAATAATAATTTTAATAAAGTATAGAAATTCATGGCAAGTGACATCACACATAGAAGTTAGGTAGTACAAATACTCATGACTACTTTTACTCAGTTAGTTGAGTGTTCACAACCCTAAACCACTGCTTTAAGAACAGGGCCAGCACTGACATTTGAGGAACAGTCATTAAAAAGAATGTGTGTTCTTATGCCTAAGGGCTGAGTGGCCTTGCTTTACTGAATTAATCTCCAAATTCTTTTGTGGAGGTAAGAAGAAAGTAAAAAATTAGGTTTGAGAGGAAAAAAGGTGAATATGACACAGATGGAGGAAGTTGGAACAGGCCATTATTCAACTACCTCGGTTATGTATCAACTTTGATACATAACATACAAATTTGATACATAACATACAAAAAGTTCAACAAGTTTACTGTAATAATTAAATTACTATGCAGAATATTCTAGCTTTGTTTCCAGATTATGTTGTTAGCAGATATGTTTTACAGCGTCAGGCCTTTGCAATTTCAAATTACTTATTTTACTATGCACTGTACTCACTGAGCTCTTCCTTTTCCCTCTTACCACCACAGCAACTGTCCATGCTTAAGACATCACCTTGTTGGATCAATCAAGATTGATTCAAAACCTCAGATTCTAAATAAAACTCAGTTCACATTAAACACATGAAGGAAACACAAAAGAAAACAAACCCTTACCTCAGGCTTTTTCATGATCTGGATACTGAACATATGGTTTTTCATGGGATAGATAACTATAAGAACATCACCAAATTCTGTTGGAATTATTCCTCTTCTATAATCTCGAGTATGTTCTGACCAGACAATGTGTACTTCATCATTTCCTAAATGTCTTAGCTGGAAAATCAGGGATAAAATGCCATCAGTTTGAACATTCTTAATTAATATTCTATAGCCATACAGCTATATTAAATGTACATATTTTAAAAGACAAACACACTAAAAAATAGTGAAGAAAAATTAGTAAAATAACCAAATTACACAACAGTTATTTTACAATTTCAGTGTATTAGTTGACTGGTTTGTGCTATAAATTTTTATAAATTGGTGTTAATTTCTATTTAAATTAACAGATATATGAATATCTGTTTCCCACTAGAAGCTAAAATTTTGTTGATATTTTCTCAAGAATGCAGAGTGGTTCAACCTGATTTACTCAAATGTGTTCAAGATTGCCATCACTGATTGGGAGAAAATTACTAAATTCTGTATGAACTTCTACAGTATACGATTGGAGATGTGTTTAAAAGTTACATATCTGAGAAGTTAACCTCATCATTCTAGCCAAATTCCAAACTACCTGCTACAACCAAAAAGCTTTTAAAGGAGAATAGCTACTGCATTCTCCATAGCTCCCAGAATAACTAAAATAAATGCTCATTTTCCATGAAACCAGGATACCTTTGTAAAAATAACACCCTGCTCCCCTACCAAACTACAAAATGGCTCTTGATCTGGCTCAGAATGGCTGAATGGGCTCCTCAAAATCCATGCTGTATCCTCAGATGTAATCATATAACCAGATTAAGGAATTCCTTGAACACTCTGGAATTATCTGGTTGAAGAACCAAAACACTCCTCTTGATAAACATTATCTTCTGATACCAAATATTCACATCATGTAGAGAGGGTTTACGTACACTGATCAAATACATTCAGATTATTAAATGTGAGACTCTTTCCAGTAAGAGTTATTTCTGAAAATTCAAGCTGGAATATTTTTTTATATCCTCGTGCATCACCAGTTATTGACAATTGTCTTCACCCTCATTCTCAGCTTGTTTCCACAGCTTTAGGTAGGTGGACCTTGTTAAACAATCACCTTGATGACTGCACTGTTTAACCTGTAACATCCAAATACCACTCTGAGCATGTACAAAAAGCTATTCTATATAAAAAAGCAATAATTTGCCACAGCACTTTCAGAACACAATTGCACTTTAAATAAAAGCAAAACACATGTACAGTCTTCAGAGAAATTTAATTGCAGTTATTCACTTCTTTATTTTACAAAAACTCCTGGAATGCTACTTTTGTCTTATCTGAAGGCCTACACCAGTTGTGAGCAGCAGACTCAAAAAAAAAAAGGGCAAAAAAGGCAAAAAGAAGAAAAGATAAAAACAAGGTGTCTCTGCTCTCCTCTGTTAGCTTTAAATGGTATCAGACTGAAGAACAAGGTTGTATTTCTACTTAAAAGAAGGATTTTCTTCAGTGTTGGACTGGGCAAAGGACCGGTGGCTTCAATACCCTATCTCCTCTTTGATGCTTAACAAGTGATTTGTTTTGTCTGGACCAGACTGTACATACACCTACTCTAAAATGGCTGTGGTGCATTTGAAGCCAGCTGTTCTTGCCTCTTGGGTAGATGACTGAATTACTTTGAACAACACTTACTTGGGACACTCCTGCACCAACACTTAAACTCAACCCAGCAAAAGAACTGGTTATATCAACATTCACTACACTGAGCTTTATTTTACTAGGTTAGAATCAAGCCAGACAGCAACATGAATGGCTGAAGGAACAAACAGCAGCTGAAGGACGTTTGGATAGCACTTTATTTTGACAAACATAATAAAAGACAATTAATTGCAAAATCGACCCTCTCCTACATTATAATGATAGAATCATTTAGGCTGGAAAAGACCTCCAAGATTATCAAGATCATCTGTTAACCTAACACTGCCAAGTCCATCATTAAACCATGTCACTAAGCACCACATCTACACATCTTTTAAGTACCTTTAGGGATGACAACTCCACCACTTCCCTGAGTAACCTGTTTCAATGCTTGACAACTCTTTCTGTTAAGAAGTTCTTCCTAATATCCAGCCTAAACTGCCCCTAGCATAACTTGAGACTACTTCCTTGTCCTGTCTCTTGTTACTTGGGAGAGCACACTCACCTCCACATCCTTTCATGTAGTTGTAGAAAGCAATAAAGTCAATAAGAGCAGTAAGAGAGTGACAAGAAGCACACTTAGTTGTTTTTTCTTTCCTGGCTATAGCTTGGAGGACTTGATAAGATAAACTCCAAAATACACAACAAAGAACCCTCCAACCCCCCAAAATCTCCAGGAAAGCAACTTCTCCTTCTTACCTCTTAGTTTTGCAGCAAAACATTAATTAAAGAAACCTTGCACTGTGGCACCAGAACAGCCCCATCCATTGATTTTCATCGGGGCAGAGTTCTATCTTCTAAGTTTATACAAGGCTCAGCTTCATTTCAGTCTCTTCTAGCATCACTGTCTAATAAATCATTATCCTTGGCCTCCTCTTCTTTGGTCACAGTTAACCAACTTCTTTCTTCAGGCATGAGATAATTTTTTTAATGGATCACAAACATGATCTGAGGGGGGGAAATATATGCCAGGTTTTTGTTTTAAATTCAGCTCATTTCATTGTACTGGTCTCGTAGACCAAGAAAACAACCTGTTGGCACCTTTTTTTGAAGTGTGACAGGAGTGGAAAGCAGGGTTGTCACATCTTAAACTGGCTATATCACCAGAGAAGTCAGTGAAGAATTGCACCGCAGATTAAAAAAAAATTCCCATTTTGCTTCCTTTGCAAAGTGACAGTCAAACTAGCTGTTGAAATATGACAGTGATAAGGTATCAGGGACTGACAGGCTTGCACTTGGAAGGAAGTGAAAACCTCAGGGAGAATGAGGTTGCCCAGCCAAAGAGAAAGCATGAGGAAAATCAGTTTGGACATGAAGTGTTGTGGAATGTAAAAAACCCACATGATCCTAGACTGAGGGACAGCCATCTGGAGCACTGACTGAACTCATTGAACCAACTGCCAAAAAGCAGAACTGGGGCTGATCCACCATCACCGCACTGCACCATTGATAATTCAGCAAGATCAACCTATTTACTAAAAGAATTTTTCCTCCTTTACTAGCCATCTTTGGACTCAGAGACAATAAACTCACAGACTGTTAGAAACAAGTGATGGTGACAGTGTACATGCCAAATAAACAGCTTTAAAATCCAAAACATATAGAGAGTTTAGATACTGCAGCTTCTTGAGGGCATCACTTCACCTGAATTTCATTTGTCAAAGGTTGCCCCTGTACCTGATACTGACACCTGCAGTTAATCAGATAGGATACGAGTTCTTGCACTTCTAGGAAAGTTACCCAGATGGAGCATCACTACTGATGCATGTTTTCACATTAGACTGAAACAGATTTTTCTGTGATAAAAGTGTACTGTGTGGTTATTTCAGCAGAATTACTGACAAGGGACACATATTTTGGATGCCAAGTGTACTGAAGCCATCAGCAACCTTTCTTTCCAATTTCAAAGTTTGTTAATACTCAAATGTATGTGTGAGAATACATTCCAGGCTTAAAGCAGAAACTTCTTCAGAGTAAAAGCACTTTATTTTGACAAACATAATAAAAGACAATTAATTGCAAAATTGACCCTCTCCTACATTATAATGATAGAATCATTTAGGCTGGAAAAGACCTCCAAGATTATCAAGATCATCTGTTAACCTAACACTGCCAAGTCCATCATTAAACCATGTCACTAAGCACCACACCTACACATCTTTTAAGTACCTTTAGGGATGACAACTCCACCACTTCCCTGGGTAACCTGTTTCAATGCTTGACAACTCTTTCTGTTAAGAAGTTCTTCCTAATATCCAGCCTAAACTGCCCCTAGCATAATTTGAGACTACTTCCTTGTCCTGTCTCTTGTTACTTGGGAGAGCACACTCACCTCCACATCCTTTCACGTAGTTGTAGAAAGCAATAAAGTCAATAAGAGCAGTAAGAGAGTGACAAGAAGCACACTTAGTTGTTTTTTCTTTCCTGGCTATAGCTTGGAGGACTTGATAAGATAAACTCCAAAATACACAACAAAGAACCCTCCAAGCCCCCAAAATCACCAGGAAAGCAACTTCTCCTTCTTACCTCTTAGTTTTGCAGCAAAACATTAATTAAAGAAACCTTGCACTGTGGCACCAGAACAGCCCCATCCATTGATTTTCATCGGGGCAGAGTTCTATCTTCTAAGTTTATACAAGGCTCAGCTTCATTTCAGTCTCTTCTAGCATCACTGTCTAATAAATCATTATCCTTGGCCTCCTCTTCTTTGGTCACAGTTAACCAACTTCTCTCTTCAGGCATGAGATAATTTTTTTAATGGATCACAAACATGATCTGAGGGGGGGAAATATATGCCAGGTTTTTGTTTTAAATTCAGCTCATTTCATTGTACTGGTCTCATAGACCAAGAAAACAACCTGTTGGCACCTTTTTTTGAAGTGTGACAGGAGTGGAAAGCAGGGTTGTCACATCTTAAACTGGCTATATCACCAGAGAAGTCAGTGAAGAATTGCACCGCAGATTAAAAAAAAATTCCCATTTTGCTTCCTTTGCAAAGTGACAGTCAAACTAGCTGTTGAAATATGACAGTGATAAGGTATCAGGGACTGACAGGCTTGCACTTGGAAGGAAGTGAAAACCTCAGGGAGAATGAGGTTGCCCAGCCAAAGAGAAAGCATGAGGAAAATCAGTTTGGACATGAAGTGTTGTGGAATGTAAAAAACCCACATGATCCTAGACTGAGGGACAGCCATCTGGAGCACTGACTGAACTCATTGAACCAACTGCCAAAAAGCAGAACTGGGGCTGATACACCATCACCGCACTGCACCATTGATAATTCAGCAAGATCAAACTATTTACTAAAAGAATTTTTCCTCCTTTACTAGCCATCTTTGGACTCAGAGACAATAAACTCACAGACTGTCAGAAACAAGTGATGGTGACAGTGTACATGCCAAATAAACAGCTTTAAAATCCAAAACATATAGAGAGTTTAGATACTGCAGCTTCTTGAGGGCATCACTTCCCCTGAATTTCATTTGTCAAAGGTTGCCCCTGTACCTGATACTGACACCTGCAGTTAATCAGATAGGATACGAGCTCTTGCACTTCTAGGAAAGTTACCCAGATGGAGCATCACTACTGATGCATGTTTTCACATTAGACTGAAACAGATTTTTCTGTGATAAAAGTGTACTGTGTGGTTATTTCAGCAGGATTACTGACAAGGGACACATATTTTTGGATGCCAAGTGTACTGAAGCCATCAGCAACCTTTCTTTCCAATTTCAAAGTTTGCTTAATACTCAAATGTATGTGTGAGAATACATTCCAGGCTTAAAGCAGAAACTTCTTCAGAGTAAAAGAAAAATGTATCAGATTATTTCAGAGTTCCAAGTCCTGTCAAATGTATTTCACCTCATGATTACTGTAAAGAATGGTCTGGCAATGACCCAGTTTGAATAAAATGTAGAATGGCATCTCTGCGACATGTAATGGATTAAGAGTCAAAATCAGAGGATGTAAGTAGGTGGATGATGCTATAAAGTATGAACGGTGGTATATAACAAAAGAGAAGTACTCAGGATCAAAACCTTGTTTCTATTACAGGTGGTCAGATGTCTGACAAAAATAATAGACAAGAAAACAAGGGTTTTTTCAGAATAAGACACTACTAACACAGTGCTCCTTATGGCTTCTTTCAGATGTCCTCGCCTTGGTCAGCAAGAAAAGCTTCTGAAAAAGCACAAATGGTGGTAACTTCACTCATCAACAACACTTGATTCATAGGAGAGATCTGATACCTGAAATTGACTTGAAAAGCTTTCCTGGCTTATTTCATCTCCTAGGTTTTGCATAAACCTTTTAGAAAGAAGAATTTTAGATTTCTTCTCAAATTTTCATTTGAGAACCTTGAAATCCAGCAGTGCTAAACAACCAAGATCTGCTGCAAGCACAGCAAACATTTTGAGAATCCATCATTCACTGAGAGAACCAGAGACTGACCTCTTTCAACTTTAATCTGGATTCTTTATTTCTTTGTATTGAATTGGAAGCATCACAGAATTTAGTACCCTGGACACAAGTAGGAGAAAGATACTGAGCTACAACTACCTCTGCTCATTGAAACCTTTAAGGACAGAAAAAACCATGATTTCCCAAGAAGGTGTGGTCCAGTGTGATCTAACAAAATGGGATTTGGTGCACACAGAATGGACAGCTGTCAAGACTGAATTCTGTTTCAATGGTTTTCAAAACTCACCACCAGTTGTCTTCACACTTATTTCCTGACCTTGTTTTCCTGGATTTACAGGTTCTTATGTGCTTACAGTAAGCCTAACCAAGTGCAAATCAGTATCAGAGACATAAGTCACTGCAATAATATAAATAATAAAAAATTCCTAAAATAATGCTTTACTTTGAGCTGGTGATACACTGGAAACACCTGGAATTACAGTTTAACACTATAAATGCAGGTCACACTGCCCCAGAGAGTTTATTATCTAAGCATAAGACATGACAAAAACATGGAGATGAATAAATGCAAAGCAGCTGTTTTACAAATGTAAAAAGGCGTTAAAGATTAGAAAAATGTTGTTTATATCAGCATTCTTCAAGATTGAAAGTACCTCTGGTCTCGTCAAGACCAGAGAAAAGAAGGTTCAGCAATCAAAACAACAGTTTATGATGTAGATAATAAATTTTAACTGTGTGTATGGAAAGCCTATGTTGGAAGAAACGTTAGGTGGGAAAAAGAAGAGTTGTAAGCACAGAATGAATGTAAGAATCCAGAAAGTGGACCAAATTAAAGATGATTTCAGGCTATTGGGCACAAGTGACAGGCACAATGGTCATGTTATCTGTGGTGATCCGGAAAGGTGGCAATGAGAAAGAGATTAACAGCTCTGTTTTAGCCATTTTAAACTTGAGCTGTCGGGAAGACAGCCCCGAGGAGATAAAAGAGACAAACAGATTTTTTTAAGGCTTGCTTTGAAACTCTACTCCATTAGAACAAATATATAAAAATGACTGACTGTTAGGTTACCTGAAATTTCAAATTTCACTCAAAATACTTTAAAATATTCTTACTCTATAACCATCATCATGTGTCAGCTCTCCTAATACATTTATGTTAACTGAATACAAAAGAAACGTGAAATAAATATAACCAGGAGGGATGATCAAATCTAATTTTGATACATTAGTGTCATATGCTGTACATGTTACAATAGCAGCCAGACTTTAAACTAAGCTGCAGGCTATACTGAAATTTCCAAATGGCAGATTGTTCTAAGTGATACCAAGTATAATTGAAGTAATAAACGATAGTAAAAGCAAAGCACACTGTCAGGAAGAATTTAAGTATTTACTTTTTAAAATTAAATGAGTTAGGTTTGGAAAGGCAAGACAAGTGAAATAATGCAGGGCTCAATTTACTGAAAATTCCTTTTATTTATCTGTTACATTAACCCTTGAACTCTTGCCAAAATTACTGTAATTTCTAATACCCACTTACCTAAAGGAGGCAGAAAAAAGCTATTATATTTTCTTCTGATAGAAGAGCTAGCCTCAACTTTTTTTCTTCTTCAAAAATTGAAGTGTTTATTACAAAAAGAACAAAAGGAGCAAAGATATATGAAATAATGGCTTTATGCAGCTACTTTTTGCCATTTAATGTTAACAGCACTACTGTCTCCAGTGCATGCACCTGCTAGATTAATCTTTCACAAAACTTTGTCTCAATAATTATGGTGTGTTAGGGATTTTGTTTGGTTTGGGTTTTTAGCAATATGTGTATCTAACTGTAACTCAAAAAACCCCTGTTCCAATAATTCACATCTATAAACCTTCAAGTTCCCAATACATGTTAGCAACACAATAAAAAAACATAAGTACTGGGAGCTGTAACGATTTTATGTGGTTAGGATCATGTCATGCACAACTTAGAATTGTGTAATATACTAAAAGCTCAAGAATAATTAGTATTCTAACCACTAACAAACAACATTACTACTTTTTATTTATATACTGTGTGTATAAAATTCTCACTTGCAATGCCTTCTCTCCTTTAGGAAGTTTCTCCTAAGGAAGGAGGAACTACACTGGTGATAGCTCATTTATGTGCCTCTACAACCTTTCTCATTCTGTGAACTGAGTGTTCACATTATTTATTTCTCATATTCTCTGCAAGCTTGTTCCTGTAAGGTTAGTGTAAACACTTTTTACTCTAACCTTTAATTGTAACAAAACCAGAATGGATTGAATTACCAGGATTAAACTTTTAATTTTGTATTTGCAAATTAAATAGTTATTTTATGTATGTATTTCAATCTCAAGTTCCGTTACACAATCAGAAGTTTTTCACCAGTTCTTGAATTCATGTCTTTTTTTGCTCTTGCTCATATCGTCAGAAACAAATGCTTCAGAGGTATCAAGACACTTAAAAGTTTAATTTACTACTCTCTAAGACTGATGGAAAATCAGTTTTAAAATGGCTTAGCCCCTGAAACAGCAGAATCTTGATTTTACATTGGCTCAACTGGCAGGAAGAAGTTTTGTTTTAATTTAATTTAGTTTCCATTTATAAGATGAACCTATCATGTACCTCTAGGCACATTTACAATATAAAAACCAGCAGCCATTTGAAGACAACTACTGCAAGTTTGCTTGTTTTTCCCCCATTGAATAAAACAGACAAAAAACCCCATGAAAGACCTGTAGAGAAGCTCAAATCCCAAGTTTCTCTGAAGGTCCTGAACAGTCCATGCTAGCACTCACATGGCTCTCAAATAATTTTGATAGTGTGTGTGAGCTGATTTCATAAAACACAATCCTTTTGCTGATATGTTCAGTCCAAACAGCATAAGTAGTTGCAGAAATAGTGAATTAAGACTGTTTTCCCACTCATGTCTCTTGATAGCACTTGCTGATTTATCCCAAGATGTAAACTTCAGCTGATGTTTCTTTCAAGTTTGGGATGAATTTCTTAACATCTCTCTTTGCTGCTGGGTCCTTGATATCTAATACTTCTTCCCACAAAGTCTTTACTTGCTGAATAGGAGCACTGAAAGCCTTACTACTCTATCTCCTTTACTTAACATATCATTAAACATACA
The DNA here is from genome assembly GCA_024865655.1 of Emberiza elegans. Classification (NCBI taxonomy): domain Eukaryota; kingdom Metazoa; phylum Chordata; class Aves; order Passeriformes; family Fringillidae; genus Emberiza; species Emberiza elegans. Next base: position 51,628,697 of record JALJVW010000139.1, on the reverse strand, counting down.
CAAAATGAACAGCTTTTAAACATTATTAGATTTGATTGGAATGGGCCAAAAACTGTTAGGGAAGGGAGAAGAATCAGAGATAGAGGTTCACAAGCCTCTGTTCTTGGGAAAATATGCTGAAAAAAAATCAACACACTGAGGAAGAACAGAAAAGAAACCCACAGAGAAATAAAGTAGCTTGATTTAACAGTCAACCAATAGCTGAGTCACAAATATAATCTCAATCTATTGATACACTCTACATATCCATACAGACCTCAAATATTCCAAATCACTTAGGAATGAAACTGTTGGTAAAGCATGAGAGAAAGAGGTCTGGGGCAAGCTGGAATTGTGAAGAAGCCCAGCTGACACAATTTTCACAAGCTGAGTCACAGGAAGCCTGGACCAGCCCTGAACCCTGCCTGGCAAGAACAGCTCTGTGCAGATGCAGGGTGCTCTGTGGTGGTACATCCCTCTCTGCCCCCTTGGACTTAGAAATGCTTGTTAGGCCTTGGCCTTGACAAAGAGCACATGGGCTAAGCTCCTCTTTGGTGTATCAGAAACACTGTCTGGTCCCAGGAGCTTGTGCTACCTAATGAGATCCTGTTTTTAATGAACAACCTTGGAAGGTTGGTTTCTTGCATGAGTAACAGTCCAAGTGGAACTGGTAATCGAAGTTGTAATCAAACTGTCAAAGAAAGTTACCAACCCAAATTGTGGATAGAATGGAAAATTCCTGTGACTAAATTCAACTCTCTTGCAGCCCTATAAACAGTAGTTGGAAGTGAGACCCTTTGAGCTCTCCTGGCTGCAGCCAGCAATCTCCGAGTGGGACACCCTGCAGAGGCAGCAAACTCTCAAGGATTGCTGCCACATGCCACCAATGGAGCCTGGGCTGATACTCCTGCTGCTCAAGGACCAACCCCTTCACTTGCTGAGAAGATGCAAAGGCATCTGACATGAGTAGTTCACTGAACTCAAAGAGAAATTTTTTACAGATATATACCTCATACACACTCCTTTAGATCTGTCTGCATGCCAGTGCAAATGTGCTATGTGCTGTACTATGAATGTTGCTCTCAGATTAAAGACTTTATATTTGTAAGTAAGTTGGGCCTACAGGTGAGTTACTGTGTGCTATTGTAAATTCTATAGAACCTTTTGTTAAATTGTTTAAATTAAGCTATCGATGTTAAGTGCTGTTAAATTTACATGCTGGAAAAAGCTTTAAGCCTAAACTGTTGCTCAAGTCTGGGGATAAGTTTGGCAAGGGGATCCACTCTGAACCTTGTGACTCACTGGGAGGATCTTCCTCATTGCTTTTTATCCTTACCCTTTCCCATCCTTACCCTTTTTTCATCCCTGCCTCCCCACAGACCATACTTGGTTGATTTTAGACTGATTGATTGATTTTTTGGTTTAGTCCAACTTTTCTCTGTGTGCTACAAGCATCCATCAGCAGTAGACTGAACCTTGCCAATGAACAGTGTCACACTTTTATTTGAATATTACACCTGCTTTTGCCAATGCCTTTGCTGGTCATTCTCTGAGCTACCTAAAACACTCCTTCATGACATGCTCCTGGAAACAGACATGAGATCTTGCCTCTGTGCTCAGCTGAAGTCCACAGCATTTTCAAATTATTCACTATTAATTAATTTTCACTATTAACTGTTTTTCACCCGTCTTCCCCCTTTTCAACACTTTCTAATGATTTAATTCAAACAGATTATAAACATACATTGTAAGGTTAATTACAAGCTGTGTTTTATAAAACCAGGTTTTGGTTTAAAAAATAAAGAAGCCAGTCAACTTAAACAGCCTCCCCCCACATTGTTTTATACTAAAACGGTAGCAACAGTAGCAATTTTAAAATGAGTTATTTTTGCTATTAATCACTTCCATAAATCATTTAACAACCTTAGTATTATCCTGACTCTACTTCAGGAAATAAAGAACAGAAAGGATGCAGCATAATAAGCACACAAGCAAAAGCATTTTTAATTAAAAAAACTCAGCAAACCAACCTGAGATGGAACAGTGAGAAGTTAGATTTCATAGTTAGTCTATAATAAAAACAATAATATTTTTTCTTCAAGTTGAACACAAAGAAAAAGAAGCCATTAATAATTGAAGCTTGCCAGAGGCATGGCTATTTCTCTCTTTACTAACTGTCTACCATCTAATTTAATTACAAGTATTAAAGTCCACGCTGAGGTCAACCAGCTTCAGTTCCTCCAATATTACACTGCAACCAGTGCTCATTAACGTGTCTAGTGAATGGATTAGCACATCTGAAGATGTATGTATGCAGGACGGGGGGACAGTCTGAGGATAGCTAATTGTTCATTTATACTAGGACATATGTTCAAGACTGTAAATTATTATCACTAATGTGGAATTTATTAAATTCTAAAGAAAAAAAATACCAATACAGAAAAACATTTTTTTTTCTTAATTCAGCTATAAGAGATCATATCACTGTTGAGAACCTGTGCCTCCTCCAGGACAATACACCTTAGATAAAATAAACATCGTCTTCATATTTTTAGCTTTTTTTTTTAAGGGAAAATTATGTTAATAACCTGCACATGACCCTTAGGTGAATAAAAAGTCATCTCAGAAAGCACTCACCACATATTTCTTAATTGGTATCTAAGGTTTCAAAAGTACTAAGATATCATTCAGATGTAATACTTTTTCTTCTGCACCAACCATTACTTTCCTGCAGTTTTCATATGTTCTTGCCAACAATTCCAATGATGGGAAAAATCACCAGTATGGTAAAATTAGAAATTGGCAGAGAATATACCAACTTAGCAGGTAAAGATGTTATGATATTTTATGGTGTTTTGTTGTTGTTTGGATTTTGTTTTTTAAGTTACTGGATTTTCTTTGACTCTAATTTCTCTAGGTTAATTATCAAGAGAACACTGTTTATTCAGAAACACCTACCTTTTTTGTTAAAGAGTCATCGGAATCAGAAGGCATTCTTGTTGACACATGGAACATGACTTCCACTGTTGAGGTAGCAAAATATGGAGTGGTCAATCCAGTGCTTTTGTTTTTTTGCAGTCCTCCCATAAAGCCACAATGGTTTGTGAGATTTACCTAGAAATAAAGACCAGGAAACTTTACAAAAAAAAAATCAGGTAATAAATACACTCTTTATACTTTTAAAAGCACTTTTAACTGAACTTTAAAAGTGAAGATCCTTTTCCCAACAGTATAGTTACACTTGGTTTCTAAAAGAGCTCAGACTTGCTGACTAGACTGGAAATCAACTGCAGTGCACGAGCATTCTATATTCCACAGTCACCACAGAAGCTACTGGAAAGATGAGGTTAGAAGATAGGAAAGATTGTGTAAATAATATGTACTGCATTATTCCCTGATCATTTGAGAGTAGTCACTTTCATGTGACTACTTTCTCAATTTTTTAAAATTCTCTGATACTACATCAACATTGACCTTAGCTCTGGAAAAACTGTTTAACAGCCAGGAAATTTATTACCTTCCATACATTTTTAAAGAATTTTTCATTCTCTGAATATAAAAAAAAAATCACAGGAAATTAACTGATAATTTGTAAATAAGCTTTTAAGTCTTAGATCAATGGGAAATAGTCTGACACTGAAATAACTAAGCACGCTTAAATGTGCTGCTTTGCCTTTAAAACAGTGACTTCAAAACGTTGTTTTTCAGATGTGAATACATTTAATCTCTGCCTGCATGGGATATGTTTGTTTTCTTGATACTAAAGGATGCAGAATTTAATGTTAAAATGTTAAAATATTAGTTGTCTCATTATGGACTATTAATCCAAACCAGCGACTCTTTAAACTAGCTAATACTGCCTAAGAGAATTAAACCACTAAAGAAGGATATTTTATGGTACTAGTGTTGGTTTTTTTTCTTCCTGAATGTGGGAAATAAACATCTATGTTCATGAAAGTCAGCAGACTTGTAGCTGTTTTCCTCAGTTCCTGTGGGAAAGTCAGAGTCATTATCCACACAGTTAATCTGGTAGTGTCCTTTTATACCTAAGGAGTAAAGAAATACAAAGAACAAATAAGATAGACACTCATGTGGACACTCCTGATGAGCACAAGTTGCAAGAGGAGCAAAAACATCTGCAGCTTCCTATATAGCCAACCAGGACCAAAAGCCATTCCTGTATTCTGTGCAACAGTGCCAAATGGAACCTTACAGTGGTAATTAATCCTGTGCATCTTAAAGAAAGATGGAAAAAAGTATGACGGTATTGAACAAGTGACTAAAGAGCTGCAGGCCCACACAGATGATGGGGTAGATCACAGTATTTCTGACTGCTGGAAGAGAACTAGAGTGGACTGTGTGAACTGATACATGCCTGCAGTGGAAGGCAGGAAGAAGAAAGTATGTGAGAAGCTGCTTGTCTGTACTTTTTGAAGTTCCCAATTTGAGCAAAACTCAAACTTCAATGGACTTAACACTTTACAAGCTTACAGGGAAATCAAGATGCCTGCTAATCAGTCCATGAAAGCCAAGTACAGGACTGTGCATTAAAGAATTATCTTTGCCTGCACAGACTCTCTTCAGTTGTTGAGAGCTTGAATTTAAATGGCAAGTAATGCTAATGAAACGAAACCAGGAATTCTTCTCTAAATCCCATTTTTAAACTGGTGTATTTCAGTACTTGTGAGTAATGCTGAAGAGCCAAAGACTTATAATATATGAAGATATTGGTAATTCTTTGTAAAAAATCTAGGATAAAAACATTGAATAAATACCTCCCAGCCAAGACCAGCTACAAAATCCTCATAGGCTTGACTTCCCCCAGTATTCGTAAGAATGGAGTGTTTATCTTCCTGTCCCTCAGCAACATAAAACACTGCAATCTTGTGTGTCTCTCGGCTGTAAAACAGAATGGTCATTGCATGACAGTGCCTTAACCAATACGAAATGAAAATATGCAAACAATACACAAAGAGCATGGCTTTTAAAGCATAAAAAATGCATAGTGGAAATACAGTAGAATTATATGGCTTCTTTTTGGATATTCCCTGTATTTTAATGTCCTCATTCTGTCCTTTCTAGTGTCATCTTCTCTAGAGCCTGAAGTTTTTATAATGAGCAGCATTTACCCCTTCCATCACTTCTAAGATGCAGGGTGGTGCTGCCTGTACCAATTACTAATGGAATAGGTGGGGTTTTGACATGGGCAAAACCTGTAATGCAGGCACTATCCACACTGCACTGCCCATTAACAACAGCACCCTCTGAACATTGTGAAAATGCAGCTTGTCCAACTGAATGAAGAATCTTTACATATTTTTTAAAGATTATAATCATTTAAATGTCTTCTGTTGACAGATTATTGTTAGACATTGGAACAAATGGAGATGGTTTCTCACACTTCTACAACTTCCACTGGGTTTTGTTTCAACTTCTACATAAACAAGTCAGATTTCAATTCTGTGCTACAATTCTAACTAGAAGTCCGTGTCTTCAAATACTGGGACCATTTGAAACAGCTAAACAATCAACCAAAACTTAAAATGTGAAGGCTTTGATATATCAAAGTTTTAAAAGAATTAATGTTATGCATGCACAAATGCTTATAATTATAAGTGTTTTGAAATTTGTTTATCTCATGATATTTTACGTGCAGAATTTGACCCTACAAATAAAACTGATGCAACTTCAGTATAACAGAAAAAAATACAGTACTATGCAAAATACATTAATAATTTAAAAAACTATTTAAAAAGTCAGCTCAACTCTCACATCTATGCAATTAGAGCCATTTGAATAAAAGCACACTTAAAACAAGTAAGTAGGCAGTCATTAAAAGAATTTACCATTGTCTTGAGTCCAAATTTCTGAGTTCTCGAAGTAACTTCTCATTTTTCTTCAGGAGATGAAAGCTCCTTCTAAATAGAGAAATTTGTAACTCTTTTATTACCTCTTCACTGATGGATACAGAACAGTACAATAACGGTACAACAACATATCCAGGTCCACTCAGCAACAGTCGGCAAATGCTCCTGCCTTTTTAACAGTCCTTTCTTAACATATATAAATTAAGACATCTTAAAAAATATATACAAGCAATTTTTCTTACTCCAGCAAATCTTCTACATTCATTACAGCCCTGAGTATAACCTTTATTTCTTTCTGCTTTCTGTCAACCCCTTGGATCTGACTGTGATCCATTTCTTCCCTACAGAAGGACCATAAAATACATATGTTTACTGACAAAAGACACTCCCATTATTCTACTGTTGTAAGGAGTGGGTGCATTGAACACAGAACTTTCGCTACCCTGAATTACAGAGCAGAACTTAGCTCAGTAATCACCCAGCCAGCTGTAACAATTTAAACAAAAAACAAAACCAGTATGTTAGAGAAAGAAAGGCAGTTTTCATGTCTTTTCAACTGTGCTTAAGATGTTTCCCACAAAACACTGTGGAATTAAGAGCAGTCCTGTTCAAAACCAGACTGCCTTGAGGAATTAAAGACCCAAATAAGAAGGGCTGTAACAGCAACGTTTTGTCTGATTCCAGTGATACCTCAGTGACACAGATTATTTTTGTTTTACCGAATATCCATTTCCTTTCATAGTAGGAAAATGTATCAATAATTCTAATACGGAATTTGAAAGCAGCAGCAGAAGAAGATTTCAGAAAGACCCATAAATTCTAGGACGATAATATTTGTAATATTTGTACATAATCCCATGTATATGCAGACATGCACTTAACCACAGCCACACAAAAATAATAATGTTAAGAGACATTACTTCTGTAATTGAACACAGTTCTCTCCTGTTCTAAACAATATTCAAACAGTACTCAAGCACAGCCAATGTTGAAATAAATAGTAGGGGACACATCTTTCTCATTAGCTAATACACATGCAAGGCTTTGAGACTGCATGCAAGCATGCTTTCAGCAGACAAAGCAGCAGGACACTGTCCTGCGACACAATAGCTGAGAATACGACACTTTCTGAGTATTATTCCGACATTGAAAGGTAATGATTTTTGCAGCAATATACCTGGGAAGCAAAGAAAATACAAGATTCCTTTAATTTGCCTTACAACACTTTCTAAGGAAATACTATGGATCACAATAAATGTAACGGATTCCTCCTTTCTATCTCTCTAAATGACAGGCTGAAAAGCAGAAGAAAGCTGCCATTTACGTCTTAGATGCACATGCCCTCTCTTTTGTTAGCTGGCCTGGAATATTTTTGGCTTAACAAACTCTATTATGAAGGTAAGAACAGCACAGTTCCTTAAAGAAAGTTCTTAAAATATGAGTAGTTTTACCTTTTATCCCATGAATTCATTCCTAGTATACTGAGAAGTAATCTACAGTAGTAAAATGCTGACTGTGGCTTTTGTGAGGTTGGCTCATCCTGCTCCATAGCCCTCATATTTACATCATTGAAATGCTTTTCAACAAACTCTCTCTCTTCTGTGTGCTGTTTCAGAATTGCATTGATGACATCGTTCTCCTGCTTTTCTGAGATGCAGACTGGTTGAGGAGCAGGGATGTTGAGTGAAACACCAGTTCTCTGTAAGCATTCAGGGCTTGTAACACCTAAATACTGCAGCAGCTCATCAAGAGCATCTTCTTCATCTCTAATTGTATCCCATGTTGGCACAGTGTCTCTAAACTTCCTTTTAACTTGGAGTGTAATTCCATCTCTTGCAGATACATCCTCCACATGCTCAAAAGATGAAAGAGCATCTTCTGGTTTATCTTGCTGAGATAATGAAAGTGCAAAAGACGTTTGTTGTGAAGATCCACATAAAGATGATGGTCCATACAAAATGGCCGAATCCCACGAGTATTTGCCAGACAGATCACGCACTATAATTCTAACATTTGAATTAGCTGATGCAAGTCCAGCAGACAGTCCTCCCCCAGGCATGTCATCTTCTGCTTGAATTTGTATGCAAGACACCAGGGAAGTATTGTTTAATACAAAGAATTGAAGATTTGGGTTCTCAAAAAGCTCAGGAGAAAGCTCAGGGCTTTCACTGTATGGATTGTCATTGTTTTCACACACTTGACTGGTCAGCATGGCAGGACCTCCACTCATAGGATAGTGGCCCAAGTGGTTGACTAGATGTGTTATCACAGTACGAGCAGCAACAGAAATTAATCCTTGCTGCATGTGAGTTTTCACTGCAAGAGAAAGAGCACGGGTTTTAAAAGAAGAGTTCGAAAAACAACACTGAGATTTATGTGTTTCTTTTGGTCTCTTCCTGAGAGAATGAGTGCTGCAAGCTGAGGATACATGCAACTCGGTAATGGAAAAATATGTATGCTGGTGACCACTGGTCTTGTATATAAACAGCATGAAAAATCCTAAAACAGTTAAAGAAGCATCCCATTATTTTACAGCCATGTTTATGTCTACAGATTATACTTCCTCTGCCATAGCTTTGTCATCAGCACTGTTCTTCTAAAATACACAATTTCTTATCTAGTGAAAATAAATCTTGAATTGCTGTTGAAGTAGAGATCATAACTGTGAGGCAAGATGTCCATTCCAATTGCAGTGTATTTTTATATTTATACACATTATTACACTGAGAAATACAAAGGAAGATAGATGCACAAAAGGTCTAATCCACCTTAATTTCCCTGGGGAGCATATAGCTGTAGGTCAGCTTGAGAATAGCACTGGATAATTTTAAGTACAAAATCAAAGACCAGGCTGTCTATATTGAACATGATCTAACATTATCAAAATTTCTGAAAATGGAATCTCATGCCACAACTGCATTTTAAGAAGCTTCAGGTTAGAAAACCTTGGGAGGGAGAAAGAAAAGTTAATTGTGCCCATCTTATGTGAAATTCATCCTGTGAGATGCACTGGTATTTCAACATGGGTTCTGCCACCTCCTTCTTTTCTGCATGCCCTTCCACTTGCATGTTATGTCACCTAAATTTAAAAAAAGATATTTTTAATGTTTATATCACACCCTGCTAACACAGTACTATATTGTTATTGAATTATTCCTATCAAGTCCGCTCTACAAGAATACCTGAGCTGGACAAAGTGACTCTCTCAGGCAGTGAACCATCAACTGGTTCAGGGGACCCACTGAAGAACCTATACACAAAAATATTGTACTGCAGAATAAAACTGGTGGAAGAGGGAACAAGATCAAAATGGCAAAGTACTTGTTTTCTGTCTCCCTTCTCTTGTAACTGCGCGCCTCTTGTAACTGGATGCCCTGAATTTGGGATTTACAAAGGGAAGATTAAAAATCTGTACTCCTCAGGATTATATAATGTATTTTAAATTACATTCAACATTGAAAACTGCTGCAAACGCTTCCCATCTTCTTTCTCACCAAAATCCATCAAACCAGAATGTTCTGCATGATGTTACTTTTTCATTCAGTATTTACTGAGAATATGGAACCTCTTGGGCATAGAAGTAAAAATTAATTCACCTCCTTTATGTTGGATATTCATAAGCTGCAAAACCTAATTAATAAACAAATTTCTCAGTTTCAGATGTCTTAATTGGTTTAACTGGAAAAATAAAGGCAAATTTGTCATGCGTACTGACTGCCATTACAGATCTTTGGTTTCTGAAGATGGATGCACTCAGGAACTACAAAAATAAACAGGTAGTATGTGCCTTTTTTTATTCCCCAAAAGGTTTAGGTGTAGCATGTAGGAGATGTTTGGGATTCTGGCTATTCTCTTCCTTTAGGAAGCACTACATCTGAACTGCAAATAGGGAAACATTTAATCCAGTTAATAGCTGGCAAAATCAACATTTAAACAATTCTAAAACTCATATCTACCCAAGTATTTTAAAAAATTAATGCCTTGAGAATTAATAGAAGTAAATTAGAGATTATATTTTTATCATGTATAGCATTCTTGAGGTTTAAAATTTACAAATACAAAAACATTCAGTGATGCTGAATTACGTGTCCAGATACTGGCAGCATACAAGGAAATTAAGTTATAGTGCCATCTGCTGAAACATAAGAAGGAACTGGAAGCAGATTTTATACAAAACAAAGAGAAAATAAACTGGGTGCTTGGAGAATCATTTATCAGCACATTATTGACTGGCACCTGGACAATGCAGAGGGGGGCCCATCTTTATCAGGAGATTTATACCAAGTATTTAGCACTTGCCACTGCAGAGATAAATAAGGTAATACTTTTCTCAGGTTCCCAGGAGCAGAGACACACAAACTTTCCAGATACCTGAAGTCCCACTCTATATAGGTTAAATGCTCCCTGTTAAGTTCTGCTGAGAAACCTGAAGAAATAAGAACCTTCTAGCATATGGTATTACTATTTCTGTTGTGTGCCAAACCCTGAAGAACTCAAACCGACCATGGTTGTTTTGTGCCTGTGTATGTGAATTTACTCCCTTAGGAGCCTAAGTGACACATGGGAATGGAAAGGTGACACAGTGAGACAAAGAGGGGAACACTTAATTTAAATTTGAAAGATCAATTCTCAGTCCTAATACAGCCTTGCCCTGAAAATTTTGCACTTGAATTAAAATCATAGACCTGTCATTGTTTTTTATAAAATTTGAACACTACATCTGAGTCTTCTCTCAGAAAACAGTGCTGTTGATTTAAAAATGACACAGAAAACTTAAGTTAGAAGTATCAAGAGAAGTATACTGAAAAGTAAACTGTAAGATGCAACCTGTTATGTTGAAATAAAATAATCTTGAAACATTTTTGCCACACAGAAAATCAGATTTTGATTATGGTTTCCCCAGGAATAAAAAAGGAAAATTCCCAAGCCTAGTAATAGGTTTGGAAATTATGAAAATTTTGAATTAATTTTGCAACTTAATTTGTCCCTAGAAGAACATCTCTTCAATCAGGAATGGCTGGACATTCAATATATTAAAACCTTAAAATGAGTATCTAAATCATGCTCTTTGTTTCTGGAGGGCAAATGAAAATATGTAATAATGCAACCCATCACAGCTGTACCACAAATTCTACAAACTAAGTCATATCTTTACACATTAGGGCAGCCCAGCTCACTGCTTTGTTGACCTGTCTTCCTGAGAGAACACATTGCTGCTTTCTTCACAATGGTACTGCCTCTGGTTTGGGCAATGTGATTTAAATATGTAGATGATCATTGGGTAATTTACAAGAAATGTTATACTATTTATTTTTCTTAGTCCTCAAATTACCTCTTTTGTGGAAAGGCTGAAGGTCCATCACTACTAATTTGTATCTGTAGCATGAATGAAGGATTCCTTAAGATGTGCTATTAACTTTTTAGTTCAACTTTGGCTGAACAGTTTCAAGCAACTATGGTTATGTAGTAGAAGTAAAAAACAATGACTGAAGGGAGAATTTAACTCTCCATATAATTTATCTGCCTAAAAAATGATGACATGTACAGACTGATTAATCTCAAATTCAATGGGATTAATCACTCTCTAAAAACACTTATTTTTCTTTCATTATGTTTAGAGGGAGCCTTAGAGTGTCCCTCTTAGCTTAATTTCCTGTATTTTACCTTAGTTTAAGCAAGTCTCATTCCTTTCTAATTATTAACTTCAGCTATATAGACATGCAGTAACAGAGAACCCATCTCTAGAATATTCCCCACAAAACACAAACTGTGTTAATCCATATGCACTATGTCTGAAGTATTTTTTAAAAGTCTGCATTTTGTGTCCTTTCAGTAAAATGGCAAACAGCAAAGCCTTATATGAAAAGTACTTTATATTTCTACTTTTTAAACAAAAGCTAAGACTAGACATCATGCAGGGAAGGCTTTTTCATTAGAAATTTTAAAATATTAGGAAAAAAAGATCAATCTATGCAAAAGATCTTAACATATGTTTGGAGAAATATGAATAATGGGGTAAAAATCAATCAAATAAATAACTGATAGACCACTGTAGCCATGTAAGCTTACTAGAACCTTCCAACCACAACTACCTCTAACAGATTTCTGATCTATGAAGACCAGCTTTCAAAATGTTTTTGTCTATAAAAAAAATTATCCGTCATATATGTTTATGGTCCTGAAATGAAACATAAAATTTCAGAAGTTAGCAGGTTGTGGCACAATGCAGTCCAGGTTGGCTTAGGAACATCTAAGCTGGCTAGTTAGGTGCAGTTAATTAGAACAGTGGGTTTGTGTGGCACGGTTTTGGTAGTGTGGGGGTTACAGGGGGGCTTCTCTGAAAAGCTGCCAGAAGTCTCCCCTGTGTCTGATGAAACAACGTCAGCCAGATCCAAGTCAGAGTGAGCTGATCAGTGATGGAAGTAATGCCTATGGAATAACAGAGTTAAGAAGGAAGAAAAAATAATGGGCAAAAGGAAATTGCAGCCAGCAAAGAGCAGAGTGAGACTATGTGAAAGCAACAACTCTGCAGACACCAAGGTGAGTGAAGAAGGAGAGGCAGGAGGTGCTCCAGGCACTGGAGCGGAGATTCCTGCAGGCTCTGGTGCAGACCATGGTGAGACAGGGTGTGCCCCTGCAGCCCAAGTGGGTTCATGATGGAACAGATGAACTTGCAGCCCCTGGGACCCTATGCTAGAGCAGGTGGATGCCCAAAGGAAGCTGTGATCCTGTGGGAAGCCCACATTGTACCAGGCTCCTGGCAGGAGCTCTGGTTCTGTGGAGAGAGGAGCCCAGGCTGCAGCAGGCTTGCTGGGAGGACTTGTGACCCAATGGAGGACCCATGCTGGAGCCTACAGGACTGAGCCACGTGAAGGGGTCCCACAGTAGAGCATTCATGAAGAACTGCAGTCTGTGGGAAGGACTTTTGTTGTAGAAGTCTCCTGTGTGCAGGGGACTCCTGGTCTCCCCTGGAGCAGGGGAAGAGCATGAGGAGTCCCTCCCCTGTGGAGGAAGGAGCAGCAGAGACAATGTGTGTTGAAGTGACTGCAGTCCCCCAGTCCTCATCCCCCTGCACCACTAGGAGCAAGGAGGAGGTAGAGATTTACAATGAAGTTAAGGCCAAGAAGGAGGGAGGGGTAAGGGGTATGATGTTTTGAAGACTTGGTCTTATTTCTCATTATCCTATCCTGATTTGCTTGGTAATAAATTCAATTAATTTCCCTAAGTCAAATCTATTTTGCCCATGACAGTGATTGGTGAGTGATCTCTTCCTGTCTTTATCTCAACTCATGAGCCTTTCCTTACATTTTCTCTCCCCTGCATAGATGAGGAGGAGAATATTGGAGCAGCACTGGTGGGCAGCTGGCATCCAGCCAGGGTTAAACCACCACCATCACCATTTGTATGCCTGTTCTGTAGCTAGAGTAGGTTGTTGCCAACACTAACTAGTGGAACAGTTCATCAGCCTTCACACAGACAAGCCCAGGGATTCTTCAGATGGATGTATGAAAGCATCACAGACTTGCTGCCAGCAAGTTCTGATGATGCAATAAAAGCATCTGGTGTGCTTACTGAGAGCTGCTAAAAGTTCATTCTGGTTTAAATGTAACAGTTTAATATACTTAATACCTAAAGTTATTCTTTGTATATCCCATACTAAAATCTACCACTTTGCCAGCTACAGAAAGCAAAACAAAGACAATTTTACAGCTAATTCTAGGTTAAGAGCTTCCTTGTGAGTGACAGAACTTGTAAAGTGACTGAAAAAGAGAAGCCAATAATCATCTCTCTCGACATATGCCTGTTCCCAGAGGATTCGAGTAATCTTTGTCCTGCTGTTTATTGCATGGCTTGCTCCACACCTCTCAGTAGATCCTGTCTCACTACACAGCTGTGTCACTCTAAGTCCTGTATCTTCTTGGTCTCATACCACATTATGCTGTGGCTAAATATCCACAAAACTTGTGATGGATTGGACCTTGAACAATGGAGGCATAACAGGGTAAGTCAATCACATCCATTAAAGCACCCTGTCTTAAGAATTCTGTCATTTCAGCGCTTTGCTTGTGGCCTAACGAAAGAGTTTCACAATTCCTACCCTGTTTTTTTGTAGAACTTCCCTGAATTCCCTAACTTCTGCCCTGCCCATTTCCATTCCTTCAAAGAAGATACTATGATAGCACTTTTACTCTACTAAAAGGTGCTGACCCATTGGCATTCTGTTCTGCTGCTAGCTTGTACTAATTGACCCTCTGTCTTGACAGAGACCCAGACTGGTTGTTATCCACTAGTTTTACTCCTCTCACTCCTCCAACAATGCCAGGGAGAACAGATGCTGTGCAACCGGTCAAGCACTGCCAATTTTATTCTCTGCCTGGCAATGGGGACTAGAAGTGCCAAGGCTGCAGAACCAGGGTTGCATTATAATGCTGTAGTCTGCCAATTACATTTCACAGTCTAACTTACAATTCCAGAGCCCTGAAACTTAATTTATCTGGAAAGATAAAAGGAACATCTGAAATTACTTTTATTAAGAAATTTAACAAGAAATCATAAAAGAAAGGATCATGGTTGGAAATGCAAAATGAAGATATTGATGCTAAGGCTTTGTGCAACTGTATTCATTTAAAGAGAAATCTATTCAGGGTTGTCTTTTCAGATTGTCAAATTAAAAAAGCCACACAGCATTTGCTTCTAACCCATAATTACAGATTATTACGGAATACAAAAGATGCCAGGCATAAAAAGCTACTACAATTCACTACACTGTAATAGAACATGCAGTGGAAGTAAATTTTGGCAAATGCTTTAAATATTAGCTTTACATAATATGTATAGGTGAGACTGTAATTAGGACAGAATGAATCCTTCGAAGCCTCTTTCATTCTGACCCTGCAGATGATTACTTTTTACTAATAAGGCCACAGCCATTTGACGAAAAGCCAACTATAGTACCTTGCTTCATTCTTCAGTAAATTTAATAATTACAGCTCCTCCTGCCAGTAGTTCTCAGATCAGACTTGTTCAATCCAATACTGAGCTTATTAGGGGACAGCTCTATGTTTAGAATTCTTTGGCCAAAAAAGTACTTGAGGATGATGAAGCATGCCTTAGACAAGGGCACAATGATTAGCCATTTTCTCTACATAAAAAACAGCACGTAGTCACTACAGACCACAAAATCACCTGCTGTTAGCACACAGCTGCTACAAAGAACTGCTGCATTCATCTGGTTCTTAATATCCTTAAAAAAGCCTAAATGGAACAACTTAATACAGAAGCAGAATAGCACTACACAGAGTTGCTCGTATCTTAATCTCATCTTTGTCAATTTTCTTCCCTATGTAACCATTTGATATTTACTAGATACACTGCACAATACATGATAGTACTCTGTAGCTTAAATTCTTGATTCTTTATTTTTGAATTACGAAGAAAATGCTAATTCCCATGTCTCCTAAGGTTCAAACCAGATGACAGAAAATTTCTGTCTTTTTAAAAAAATCTGTGGTTTTAAGCAGTGTAAAAAGAGATCAACAAAAAATTACGATAGGCTAAAAAAATTCATGGAAAGCATTCAATACTGCAATGTCAAACAAGAACAAAAATCCAAAATTCTTCTAGAAAAAGGAGCAAAATAAGGAAAAATCAAATTAATTTACTGAAGGTAAAATGAAAAGCAACATTTATCCATGTTGCAGTACTTAACACTTCTGCTGATACACAGAGCACAGAAGAATCCATATCCTATCGATCTTGGTGTTGTTCAGAACATACTTATTTCAGTTAATCAAATGGTAATTGCTCATTCCATACTAATGGTTCTTACCTAGTGTCTACATATAGCTGAAAGCCTGTGCTGCAGACCAACACTTAAATACTTGAAAACCCAGACAAAATTTTTTTGAAAGAAAATGTATTTAGGCAATTAGACAAACCTTCAGTGACTGGCTGAAGCTTAGAAGACCTCTCAGAGTCTGGAGAATGCAGTGGTTCTGGTTCCTTTAAGCTCTCTAAATGCATAAAAGGATCATAATCCATACATGCCAGATCAGAAAGGCTTAGAGGAAAATATTTTGGGTTGCTAAAACACTGAGACCCATAGACACATCCATGCAGAACCTAGAAAGAAACCAGAATTTCATTACATTAACTACTGAAATTTATAGTTTTATAAGAAATGAAGTTTATTTTTATTTGCATTTTAAGAATCTATTTGTGAGAAGGCAGGCATGATGAAATGTTGGAAAATTTTAGAGGCTTAATGTTTACAGAAACAAACTCTGGTCTGTAAAGAAAATTATTACCACCAAAGTGGAATTTAACAATAACAAAACAAAACTCACAAAACAATCATTAAGCTACCTTTATTTTTAGATCTCCTATCTTCTTTAATTACATATGCTAGGTCTAAGCTGCTAGAGGTTTTAATCCCCTTCCCTTGCAAAAAGGATAAAAACCCCTTTCTCCTGTGTTCCTAAAGACAGTAATTATAACTTGGTGTTTTTGCTTTTCTCCTTGCTAAATGAAACTGCTTGATATATAAAAGTTACATCCTTTTGTATTAAATGTAGTTAGTATTCTACAATACAAGCATATGCAATCTATATGACATACAAAAAAAAAAAAGGCTTGGCTAACCATCCAAAATGTAAACCAAAATCTACTATTCCAAATATACCAAAGGTCAAGCTGATGCAGTGAAACACAAGAACTGAGCCAGCAATCTATATTTCAGGAGTAGAATGGAGGTCAGCTTACAGAAAACGTTTGCCTTCACTTCCATGGAAACCGACACTACTTCCATACATAGAAATTCTTAATAAGTGAACAAAGAAACATGTACCTTATATATACAATTAAGAACAGATCTTTCAGTCTTATCATTTTCTGCTCCTGTAGTGTGAAGAGGCTGCAGCAAAGTCTTCAATGGCAAGGCCATTATCCAATCCAACAAGCACAGAAGTAAAGAAACCACCAACTGGAAAAAACATTTTCCATTACAAATCAATTAAGCCAGCACCTGCTATTTCATATTTATCCCTTTATTTTATTTCTCTGTTTTGCCTGTTTTTCAATTCAGTAAAGTCAACCTTCTGCAGCAATGGAAGGTCCCACTTGTTAATCACTGAATCTTTAAAAACTATGGCATCAGTAAAAACTGGCTACTGAGGTATTTAACAAAGTCCATCCATTCAACAGTTTCTCATCAGGGTACGACTGTGAGCAGATACTATACTTAAGAGGAAACCCACAGTTTTCAAAATTGATTTGTAGGCTGTTGTTTTTAAAATGACAGATAACACAAGTCCAAATTAAGGCTGATGTGCCATTTTGTTTCACAGTAAAGTGAATCAAGGATTACACAAAATGGAACCAATTCCCCTGTATTTAGTGCTTTATAAATTACACATAATGTCCTTTACAACACATCAATAATGTTATAGCACACCATATCATATTTTATAATCTGAAAGAAATCCAACTGCTTCCTGTATTGTAGGTTACTCAGTTAGCAAAAGAATCAACTCCCTCTTGGGATGTTTTGAAAGACTCTGGAAGAGAATTAGATGAAGACACAAATCCACACGAAAATCATCAATAGCTTACAGACCAAATAAATGTTTTTGATTTTTAAAACTCAATTGTGGAAGAAAAGACAATTCAGATAAATATCTGCAAGATTCTCTAAAATATTTCTCAAGGTAAATAGAAATCTTTAAAAAAATCAATTTACCTAATTTACTAGTTTCACATAATGCATTCCAAGTTTGTCCTTCAAAACTATAATAAACCTAATCATGATGGGTACTGAGTCTTTTTATTTTTAACCAATTTTTTAAAACCCATTAGGACTACATTTGTCAAAATAGGTAAGACAATTTTTATTTGATATTTCATGTACAATTGACAGTAGTTCATGGGGAAATTTGGTCAATTATGGAAAGCATCCTCAAGTGGAAAAGTGGGTAGCTTGGCATATGAGTGTAGACTACAATAGCCCCTGACTTCTTGCAAACAGAGACAGAAGATGAAACAGAGCTCTGAAGACCAAAATGAACAACAGATGAACTCCAGCTCCTTGTGGGAGTGGTAGCCCAGAATGATGGAGTTGTCAGCAACAAACTGCACCAAATGACCCAATGAGCCCCACAGCAAAGCTAATTCAGAAGACACACAACTTTCAGGAGGCAGAAAGTACTAGAAATGAAACATACTTACCCTCTTGTCCTGCTCATAAGAGGAAGCTTCTGTACTGGGTAGCAGATGTGTAATAGTTGCTATTAGAATCTGGGGAAATACACCATATTTCTTTTAAAATAGAACCTAAATGTTTAAGTTTAAAATAATTTTTTTAGCAAGTAAATCTAACATGATACTAGATTCACAGTTAAATTCTATTACAATTATTTTGAGACAAATTACAGTATTCCTTGACATTTTTTTTTAAATAAAAACACTTTTAATTGAGTTTTGCAGAATACATTGAAGGAGTATGTTCTGTTTGACTGGCGTAGGTGCATTAAGGACAATGAAATTATGCAGCTACCTCAAATATTCAGGCATAAAAAGAACATGACTCAACACACTTGTAGGATGTGGGAGAAATCTGGCACTGGTTTGTGTATGGTACTATCTGAGCTACATTGTTTCTTAGAACTACTAGAATTTTTATATACCCTGTCACTATTAGACCAAAATATGTCTCCAGAGGAGCACAGAAATGTTTGCTGTATCTCTTAAGAAGCTTTCACATGAAAAGAACCTGGGAGCCCTCTGTCTTTTCTCTGTGGCTCAGACTCACAGAGGCCATAGTCTACCTCCTTGTTATGGGAAGCGTATTCAAAATATTATTTTTGCTTTATATTGAAACTCTTTCATGGATATACAAAATAAAGTTGCAGATCCATATTTTAAGCAATAATTTTCTTCCTGAACTTCAATAAACATGCTTGAAGATATCTAATATTAAGAAAAAAATTACTATTTACTGACAACATTTTCATGATACTTTTTCTCTGAGAAAAAACAGGCATGATATAGACACATTACATGTCAATACTGGAGTCAGGAAGTTAACTGTGCTGCAATTCCTTACTGTTAGTGTTAAGTAAGATTATGTTTATACTAATTCAATGTTTTGCAAAACATAACTGTCAATATTCAGGTGTTTAACTTTAGGGTAATACATTGTAGTGATTAATTTAAAATAATTGAAAATTTCAATTAAAAAAATTACTTACTTGAATAATTTTTAATGGTGAATCAGCTTGATATAGTTGAAGCCTATGTACATAATGTATCAGCATGTTCAGCATACTGCAGGCAACTTGGGCTACTGTTTTATTTGGAAACTGGAAAAGAGAACACAGCACAGTAACAATCACAAAATGGTTTCACGTTAAGAGTACATTAGGTGGTAGGGTGGTCACAAATTTCACTGGTAGTTTTATACATACAGTTGCTTAACTATCTATTAAGTTAAGGAACAGAATTAAATTTTACAAAACTCAAAAAGAACTATTTTATAATCATAAACAAATGTTAACAGCTAACATCAAAGTTCTGGGGCAGACATGCAGTTAGATGCACTCCAGGAAGGGGAGAGGGGTCTCCTAACTAGAATAGTAGAATATCATGAAGCCAGGAAGAAAGAACTAATTTCTTATTATCTTAATGATTAATAATAATAATGAATCAGTGCAAAGCCCCCCAAGGATCCAATTCTGAAATCAGAGGTCTTTGCTGAGAATCAAGGCAGATGAAGAGCTACATGCCCAAACCACAGCCTGTAGTAATAAACATGAGCTGTGTTCTGCTCTCTGCCAGTGACTGCAGTGCCCAGTGCATGTTGGAAGGGAAATTAATTCACCTTGGCTTCTGTGCTTAACTCTGCTTTTCTTTTAAAGGCAGGAGCTGGTTGCTGCTCTGCAGCCTGCCTTCCACAGTTACTGTGCTGGTCAAAGCAGAAGGGAACACATTTGTACAACTAATTCCTACTCTTAGCGGGGGATGCACACCCTGTTCTCCACTCCTAAGTGGGAAAACATAGAAATTAAAGGAAAGAGATGCGTTTCCCTAAATTGTTGATGCACAAGGCATGTAATTGAGTTTTTTACCTTCACTGCATTTGCTTTAAAGCATTAAGGTGTGCAGCAAATGACAAGGACAAAGTTAATACTACAAGTGAATTCCTGCATTGGTAAGAATGTATTTTCCTTGTTTCAATCTCACTACATTCAGCAGTGAAGCTGTCACAGGTATGTGCTGCAAGATGGCTCTCTACTTCTGAACTCAGAAAAGGGCAATTATGCTGTAAAAACACTTACATGTAATTTCTTGGCTTCATAGGCCTTTTTCTTACTCAAACCACTTCTATTAACCCTTCAGGGAGGGATACATCTCACAAAACTTAAAAAACCCAAAGCTTTAAGAAAGCTGAAATGCCTGGGCAATGAAGCTTGAGTAGAAAATAAAGATTTTAGAATAAAAGTTTTGAATGGCAAAAAAACTTAAACTGAAAATACACTGGAAAAAGACTGTTCTGGGTCAGTGCTTCTTATCAAAGCAGAGCTATCAATTTTTACATTTAAAGTCTTGAAAAGAAATGGTACAAGCATAAGGAAAAGTCTGGAGTACAAAACTTTAATTACCATTTTTTATTTGTGCTACCTATGTAAGCAAAAGGAAAGACTGAATGGCTCTTGCAAGTCATCCAGGGAGATAGAAACCTGAGTACACAATGGGTAGTTAATCCTTGTTCTGACTTTCCCTATTTCTCAGTGGGTTCAGTTTCATGTTATTGTTGACTTTTAGCTCAAAAGAGTAAGCATCTCACATCTCCAAATCTTCACAAACTTTATGACAAGACCATCATTACTTTTTTATCTCTCATGAGACAGCCTCTCTCCATGCTGTGAAAGTACTCTGTAAGAGCCCAGTAAGCAGGGTATACATTCTAATGCTCAAGCTTGAATGGCAACCAAAAAAAACCAAAACAACCAACCAACCAAAAACCCCAACAAAAAAACTCAAAAAACCAAACTGAAAGCATCACAATTTGATTATAGAACTTGAGATCAAATCCAGATTGCTGAAAACATCCTAACAAGCTTACAAGAAAACTCCAAAATCACTGGAGAAGAAAAATGGGGTGCACAAAGTGGTGCAGCTTAATACAGAGATCCTGACCACTGAAAGTAAGAAAAAAATACCTGAGAAAAAGACCTGGAGACTTTTCAGAGTCACTGAATAACTGACCATTCACTACTTAAAAACAGAAAGCATTTATTTCTTAAATTTTTAACGGTTCTCTTTCTAAAGAGGCTCTAAAATAAAGATGAATGAATAATTTTTTATTATTACTGGCTGGTTTACACAAATCAGTTAACCTATGTTTTCTCTGGTTAAAGAGAACTTTTTTTTAATGTAATGAAGGAACAAAAGTAAGCGGAGACATAAATTTCACATAAAGGATAAAGTGTATAAAGTAATGAATATGAATAAATTTTAAATCTAATCTTGCACACAATTTTTTTATTCACAGGAAAAGCATCAGGGAGGAAGTTTTGATCAAGAATATGGGGGTTGGCTGAAATAGATCAAATCCTTCATGTGCTTCAGAGAGCTGTCCTAGCATGGTCAATATATCACATTTCAAAAGAATGCTGTCGCTAGGGTCGAGTTAATTTCCTCTCAGCAGCTCTTGCAGAGCTGTGTTTTGGATTCGGAATGAGAATGGTGTTGATAACACACTAATGTTTTGTTTTTTGCTAAGTTCTGTTTATCAGAAGTCAAGGATTTTTTTTTCTCTTGTCTCATGCTGTACCTGTGAGAAGGTGAGCAAAAGAAACTGGGTGGGAACATGGCTGGCATGGGTGACCCAAACTGACCAAAGGGATATTCCACACTGTAGGACATCATGCCCAGTACATAAACTGGGGCACTTATCTGGAAAGAGGGTTGGTCGGGGTTGGGAAAAGAATATCGGTCAGCAGATGGTGAGAAAATTATTGTGCATCACTTGGGTTTTCTTTTATCATTGCTATCATTTACCATTATTGCACTGTTTTACTTTGCTTTTGATGATTAAACTATTGTCATCTCAACATAAAAGTTTTGTCTTGATTCTCCTTGCCATTGCACTACAGTGGGTGGGAAGAAAGATTGAGAAAATGGCTGCATGGTGCTCAACTTCCAGCTGGGCTTAAAACACAACACTCAGGCACCTTAGAACAGACAGTTCTGAGAGCTGTGGGTTCTGGAAGGACATTTTCCCAAACTCAAGCAGCCTCACTGACTATGCGTCAGGTAATGAAACAATCCACCCCTTTCAAGTCAGTTATTTGGTTCTGCTTCTTTGACAAGAACCTTCAGAGTGGGCATGGAAACACCTGTATGATGCCATAAACATTCCACCTGCCTTTTTTTGTCTCTGGAAAATGTCCTATGATATAAAGCATAAGAATTCACCACTTTTATATTTAGTAGCATAAATTGTGGACATAATTTTTGAGAACGCACTTGATGGGGGGGAAAAAAGATACCAATGAACTAGCACTTTGCCTGTTTCCCAAATCTCAGGGTTTTTTTTGGTAGTCTAACCATAAGGTTAATTTTTGTAAGGGTCCCATCTTTCTGGATGTTAAATGAGGAATTTAACCTTGTCCATACTTGAAAATAACCTATTGTTTAGCACTCATTCAACTAGATTTGTACAACACAATTTTGTGATGTATCTGCAGCATTTTTGAGAGAAACAGAATAAAATTATAGGTCTGGATGGCTGGTTAGGATGCTTTGTGCTCAAGCTCCAGCAGAGGTTAATGTAGACAGAGTGGTACTGCACACAGCTGGGAGAAGCACTAGCTATATCCAAAGCAAGCTGCTGAACTGCAGCTCTGAATATGCTTCTGGTATTTCAAAAATAAGCATGTAATTGCTGCTAACATTTCTAGTCAATGTTTTTTGTTCAATTGAACTTATCAGTAAGTTGGACTAGGCCTATAGCTCCCTACCCATTCATTTCTCCTGAAAATAAGAAAATAATCCATTCTGGGAGTTCCAGCCTCTGACTACTTGGTAGCCAGGACATTGCTAAGGTAACAAATTAGAGCTAATTTATTTCTCCCATGACAAATTAATGAACTTTTCATTTCGTTATTAAACTCAATTGTGAATGTATACCATTGCTCAGAACTGGAAAAAAAGACAATATGCACTGGATGGCTTTGCCAACACAAAGAAAAGCAAAGTAGAAATATTAAGATCTTTGTTTTCTCACTCAAAAACTAATTTATGTTTAATATAAATGAGATACAAATAATTGGTTTAATATGTCAGAGAAAAAGAACATAAGTTACTATGAATTTCAGGATTAAAAATAGTTCAAATATTGATAAATTGAAGCAGCAAGATAAAACATCATTTGCCTTACATCAAACTTGCACAGGAACTTGATAAAATGCAAAAGTTAAGCGTTATTAAAAACCAAGGGGAAAACACTGGAAGAGGGTATTAGTGGAGCTGCAAAGAATGAATGTGATTTTGCAAAACAGGAAATTGCAATTTAGAGTCCAATACTAAAAGCCCTGCAGCTACCTTATACCGACACTCAAATCCTGCTTCACAGGATGTGAGCAGCTGATCTGGTAAGATATTTTTCAGATTCCCATTGCTTAAAAGAAAATAATAATCCCCAACATCCCTCAGAAGTCATGTGTAACAGGTGTACATTCTAATTTTTATTAATCTCTATATAAAGAAAGATTAGACTATTCATAGAATTTTGATGCAAACAAAAAAGCACATAGAAGGGTTCTGAAGATAAACTGGAAAACATTTAAAAAGTTGAAACTATTGCTCACAAACATGCAAACTTGAAAACTGCTTAAAACCCCTATGTTTTTACTAATATTCTAATTCTTCTATAAAATAATAACAAATGCAAAAAGATTTAAAATAGTAGGAAAACAAAACCACTCATCAAGCAAAAATATAGCCAAAAATATGCAGCTCCTGGAATAAGCATAAAAAAGGACTCTGCCCCAGCAAATTAAACATTTCTGGTGCTTCCATGCATACAGTATAAGTACTCTGCATTTCTCACTAAATATCTAGCCAGGCCTAAGAGGCAGTATTGCATAATTCAGTGACTCGAACTCAGGAGTGAGCAAGCACAGAATGCTGTGAGAATATGAGGTAGGTTAGAGTGGCTAGTGATTTTGTAAGAATAAAGATCCACCATCTTATCCTTCCAGCACATCATTCTCTCCAAACTTAACTTAAAGAAGGGTAAAGAACATTTGATATTTCAGAGATCCACTCATTAAATTAAGTTCTCTCTTTTGTAAGGATGGCAAATGAGACTGCGAAGTAAAGATGCTAAAATGTCATTATGACTTGGAAAATGCAAAGTATCTTTACACACAGAGGCAATATACATTGTAAAAATTTAATTCTCTCACCTTTAAAGAAACACATATCACATTTAATGCTTCCTTGATCTGAGGATGATGTGATTCATGGACTAGCTCCTCACAAATCCAAATTCCAAGGCTGCAAAGAGCAACACATCTGCAAAACAATGTTGGAGGACAAGTTGTTGAGAAACATTCTACAGGAATGTGTAACTTTTATGATTCATTAAGTTTTGATAAAGACATATAACAACAAATATGTTTTTAATATTTCCAAAACAACTGTACAAAAACCTTTCTAGTGCTGTAACACATTTAAAAATTATCAAGAAATTTGAAGTATGCTTCTGAAGGCAGAGGAAAGGGTAGAGGAAGCACCCATCTGAGCAACTAAAAAGTCCAAATGACATCAAGAACTCCTGCATTTCTATGTGTGTTTTGATTAAAAATATTATCTGAAATCAACATATGAGAAATTCTTATATTTTCTTAAGACAAAGCAAAAATTGGGGTGGGAGCTTCCTCCTTCCTAACACAAGAGGTTGCTCATATTTTGAGCTTCTGAGACACAGAGATGAGAGAGGAATATTACTCTCTCATAGGCATTCACATTGTTTTAGATGGACAATAAACAAGGATGAATAGAGGAGGGGTAAATGAATTCTAGAGACAGTATACATATTGTGATTACTACATTAACTTTTGTTGTTTCTTCATAGAAATAGAAAAGAAGTGTAAAGGCAAAGAGTATTTAGATAAATGTGTTGAAATCAGCAGATGGATGAAATTTGTTCAGAAATGTT
The DNA here is from genome assembly GCA_024865655.1 of Emberiza elegans. NCBI lineage: Eukaryota > Metazoa > Chordata > Aves > Passeriformes > Fringillidae > Emberiza > Emberiza elegans. The sequence continues at coordinate 51,603,629 of JALJVW010000139.1, read as the reverse complement.
AAGGAGCTAGCTTAAGCCATGTCTGACCCATTAGTAATTTTCTTCAGGATGACAGTCTACAGATATTTTGGAAACAACTTCAGGATTCAAAATCCTGGATAAAATTGGAGAGCAATCCAAAACGGACAACAAGAAAGCTGGTCGTATAACCTGCAATGCACTAAATCTGGGAAAGAAAAACTGTAGGCAAGAAAAGAAACAGAAGTGGTTTCTGTGCTGTAGAAAAAGGATTTTAAGGTTACACAGAATCACAAAAATGCTTACAGACAGCAAAAATACATACAAGACTTAATAGTACATTATAGTGTAAATCTACACTAATTGGTATATTGTTACTGAAAGAAAAATTGCAAAGTGGAGAGTGTTATGCCTTTTAGAAAGCAGTTTTGTAACATGAAAAATTAAATTAATGCGATCTCAGGATATTCCCTCCTTTTCCTCTGTTGAGAAATATTATCAGCTCACATGAAGAAAGAGGGAAGTGGGCTGATGAAAACTGCTCTTGGTTTTCCAAAAAACTGTTTAAAGGTTCAATAAGCTGATTTTTCCAGAACTGCAGCTTTTCAGGTATGTACTTCTAGTATTTTAAAGTGACAATATATTAGTTGGACATATCTATTTACTCTTTCCAAACATATAAGGCACACAAATGCACTCTTCCTTGGTAGGCATTAGAGATTCCTGTTCCAATCCCAGACACAGGGCTGTGTAACTGAATGCTTTTGAAGATGGGTATGGAGGAATAAAATCCTAAACCAATTAAGAAACAGGAGAGAAAACTGGTAATAATCCTCTCCAGAGCTGTTTATTTGAAGATGCTTAGGTTTAAGCATCAGAGCAACCATTCCTAGTTTAATGCTTAGCTCAGTTTTTTCAGCTTCTTGTCCATACCATAATAAGGGCTCATGTACACTGGATTATTTCTGGTTTTCAAATTAAATAATGTAATCTAATAAAAAAACTACCCCTCCCTCATAAATAATCTTGTCCTAAGATTAAGAATGTAAAGAATACCTCTCTAGTCCAGAAAATCCCCAAGTTGAACACCAGAGTAGGCTAAGAAAGCTTATTCTCTTACCCTTATTTACACCCTTTCCTATCAGCCACTACCACAGAAAGAATACTTGACCAGACCAGCCCAGTTTGTTCATTTAATATCTCTGTTACAAACAATTTCAAATTCACATCATGGAACACAGTTTCGACAGTGGTGAAGAAAACCATTAACAAAATGCAAAAAACTTTTACTTTAAGCTCTCTAATATATTCACCTCAAAACAGCCTAATAAAGAAAAGAACCTATTAATATAGAAGCTCTTTTTGTATGGCCTACCGTGCAGGACCAGATGGCTCCTCTCTTGCTGAGCTTAACACAGTTTTAATTATGAGTTCCTAAAATGAAGAGGAAAAATTCACCGATTTACATGTAACACCATCACAGAAAGCATCAAAATATTATTATAGTGCACACAGGCATATTGCTTAGCTGAGTCTCTATGTTATGGTCAGATGAATTGTTTGCTTACCACTACTCCAAATATCTAGCCTGTCCCAGATACTTGTTACTGTGCCACTCCAAGAATATCCTACATGTTACTGTCCTAATTTCTCCTGAAGAGCCATGTATCCAATTCTTGTCAAAGCATTTCCATAAAATATCAAGGGTAAAAAAAGGAACAGTAAAGGACTCCCCCTGAAGCTATCTTGAGTAGTGCTAAAGGGTTTGACAGAAAGAATATTTTATTTTAAGGTTTAAACAAGCATTTTCAAAAAAATTAATTGATTTAAAAAGTATTTTCAACTAGTCGCAGACTAAGTGCCTACAGTCCTTAAGAATGCTGTCAAGAAGAACTTTGACTCAATGACAGTGAAATGTCCCTAAAGCTGTAGGCTGCCATTAATATAATTCATGTAAACGACCAGTCTACAATAGAAATGAGAAAGAGGGAATTCAAAATCAGTCTCCAAAGGGGAGCAAGGTATAAAGCAGCTTTCAAGTCATTATTTCTCCCCAAAGTGAAACAGTTTAGAAAACTTGTGGGGAGCCTTCCTTAGACACACAAGCTGTGCTCTGTGCAGTTTCAGTAAACTGTCACACTGCCTAACTCTGTCAAGATAGACAAGGTAACAACTCCATTAATATTTGCAATTTGAAGAAAAAACACACTGCTGTACAGAACACACTGCTGTGCAGAAATTTTTTAAAGTCTCTAGGAACACAGACAGATTTCACCAGTTGTGAAATAAATATAATTGTCTTAATAAATTAAATAATGAATCTTACACCTCTCTATCTTCTTGTCTCAGCTAAATAAATCTGTGATACCTGCAAATCACCCTAGGGAAAGAAGGCTTGAAAGGGTGAGATAATGTATCATTTCCTTCTACAAACATAAGAAAACACTTTATTATTAAGTTAATAGCAATTATAATGTATGTTTAGAAGTATAAAGTTTGACAAGACTTTATGGGATCTTGAGTCTTATGATCTATTTGAAATTACTTTAAAAAAAATTAGGATCTTAAAATCTTAGTATTTTCTGCAAAAGCACAATATTAGGCATGTATTTGGTTAATAGAACACTAGCCAAATATTCTTAAAATTCGTACCTTAACATCTGTAAACTGAGACACAGCAATGTCAGGAATATTTGGGTGAAGAGCTGGTAGTTCACGATATAAATTGGGAAAACAGACTAGAGATCCTAAAAGAACTTGTGCTTCAACTCTTGGTGCCTGAAAAAAAAAGGGGGGGAGGGGAAAGAAATACATATTCTTACTGCAATCAGAAAGCTGACATTTTTAGCTTTCTTAAAAGGGAATGATGGCTGAAATTGTATATAGCCATTTCCTTTTTCCTGGAAACTCTGAGCTCCTGCAAAGCTGAATAAACAGAGACCTCAGCTCCTTGGATTGTTACTCATGCACACCCCTGCTCTCATTTTCCAAGACAGTAAAAAGGAGGCAGAAGGATTATTAGGACTACAGACAAATGACTGAGCTGCTAACTGGGCTCAGGTCTTAGGTTCAGCTAATTGACCAGGACGTGGAAAACTACTAAAAGTGACATGAGGCATTGCTGAACAGGAAAGGCTCCAGTGTAGAAGCTGACAGAGGCTTCAGGGACCTTGAGGGAGACTGGATTTCGTAACTGGTTAGAGAGGGATTGATGGGAGAAACAGTCAAAATTCACAGAGAGTTGGAGGAGACCATGGGGGATTTGAGAGAGTACAGTATGCACAGCCAAGAGCACCTAGGTTATCACATAGTATTACTATACAAGGCTGAACTTGCCTGAGTAACAAAATCAAAAATGTGAAAAAAATTCCAAATAGTGCAAACACTAGCACATTTGAGTTCTCAAGCCTGATCATAAAAGTCATTCCATAGCAGAGATATGGGGGAATAAGTACATTTTTAAAATGAAATCATAGTAAAAACAGGCATTTAAAACATCTTCAAGCATAGAAAAATGGCAGTCACAATTTTTGTAACTCTAAAATAAGATTCTCTGCTTCAACAGTAATTTTTGCATTCTTCACATATTTTCTGGAGAGGCATGTACTCCTCTAGAATAAATCATTCATATTATCCATATTTGATAAACACTACATTGAATTCTGGGATCAATTTACCACTCTAGTCAAAGAAAAATATACTGCTCAGTATTCTCTCAAATTCTTTCTCTAAATGAGAATTAACTGATGAATACTTACATTGAGGAAAGAAGAAGCAGCCACTCTTCCTGCTGCTACAATGAAATCCATAATAAGCATGGTAGCACCAGGTAAACCGAGTGAAAAGAACTGAGGAGAGCAGTGCTTGATGATTGTATTGACAATATCCTCGCAGAAGGAAAAGGGAAAAAAGGAAGAGTATCATCACAAATCAAATGAAAAATGAAAGAAAAAAGGCAGATATTTATCAAAAGTAGAAAGTAAAAATGTGAGAAAGAAAACTCATTGTGGCCAGTAGGACACTCATTAATGAGAGAAGAGAAGCACAAAAGATAAATTCCTTAAGTATACTCAGATTAACATAAGTACACTTGGTATACTTTATAGATCAATTTAAGCTTGGACAATAGTTCATATATTCATTTACAGTCAGCTCTTAAGAGTTCTGTAACTGATTAACCATTCATTTGAATAGGTACAGAAAAGATATAGAAAGATAACCAGCTATTATACCTTAACAACTGCTTAATCCTTTCCATAAAGTATTGCCTGACTATAACTTTAAAAAAGGCATTTAAAGGTATTTAAAAAACCTCTTACATATACCCATATGGAACCAAAATTTGAAGGAAGATAATAAAGTGTTTTGTAACATTTCTGGTATGTAGTTAATCAGCACAGCATATTATGTTCTTGTAGACTTAGTGAGGCACTTTCAAAAATCATTGTACATGTTGCAATTTTTTTCAAAAGTACTTGTAAAAAGGTATAAAATGCTTTAATTGTAAAAAAATCATCCCAAGTCTACGGATAGACACCCCTCCCCTTTTCTCCTTTGAATAATTCTCCACTAGTAGTAATATACAACTAAATAGCAGTATGCCATAGGAGGATGTTCAATCCAGCAAGAAAAGCAGCATTAATGGTTGTTAGAGGACAGAACCTGGATGTCTGTCTTATCCATAGTCATCTGTGGAATAATTTTTGACTAATTCTATTCTTCCCAGTTAAAGAAAACAGGGTTGTTTGAACCTTTGATCTACCCATGCCTATAATCATTCCTCAAAAACGTTTACAAACCCAACTTTTTTACACTTCTGCAAACCTTTAAAAAGTATTTAAGCCATACAATATTTTTAGACTTCTTAATATCAAAACCTAAAAAAAGATCCACTCCCACTGATTAGATATGCTCAGTACATCTCAGTTTGCTGGTTCCTATACTTGCTGTAGAAACAAAGTCCTCCAAAGTAGTGAGCACAATTTACTAGCTAAACTGTTGCATCAGGGAGCAAGTAAGAAGAGCAGTAGACTTTAGAGAGATCTGCTTCCTTCTCTTTCTTGCATACTTCAATCTGTAACATACAATCAATAAAAAATGAGAGAGTACCTTTTCTGCCCTCATATCTGCTTGAGATGGACTACAAAAAAAGCATTTCTGAATACAACCAAGAACATGAGGATCATTTATCAAAGTTTTCTTTTTAGAAAAAGTATCAGTCACAGCACTAATTTCCAAAACAAAGTTAAATTACTCAGAAGAAAACACATTGAGTAATTTTGAGAAAAGAATTTTCTTTTCAGTCATAACATTTATATTATTTTGAATTTCATTATTAACTTACTTGATCAACATGAAGAAGTCCACAGTGCATTATATTGTAGAAATGAGTTAAAAAATCCCTGTTTGGAGAAACATCTTGTCTTCGTTTCATTGTCTTACAAATAAGCTTATAAGCATGTAGCTTTCCTTGTTTGTATTTATCAGTCAGCATTGTTGCCTACAGTTTTAGAACAATATTTATTATTCATAAATTGAAAAGTTACGTTAAACACTCTTCTACACTTACGTTAACTTTTATTTCTGTTTCACAGTTTAGCGCTCAAATTTACCTTGAAGAGCCATGGTGTTAGAATTCTCAGTGGTGGAATTAAAACTGGGGGAGATGGTGATGTTAGGTTGTCTGTTGAAATACCAAGATTGTCTCTTATCTGCAATTATTAAAAACAAAACAGAAAGAGAATTATTTAAGGGAAATATATAAGGTGGTACTTTTTTTCTTTTTGAAAATCCTACCCAAACAGGTCAGATTGTTGAAAACAGTTCAGTTCTTTTACCTTGGCCAGATTCTGCCACAGTTCACACAGATAATCAAAAACCTGGGCATGAATCTCTGGATCCATTATGCTGTTGACATCTCCCAGAATTCCTAGCATTCTCCTCCACATCACAGTAGCAACATCTGCATGCCATCCTGTAAGTGTTCCCCCAGCCATCACACTGCAACATTCTGAGGGGAATTCACTAGTTTCTGTAATGGAAGGAAAAAAGTATAGTGAGATCTACCTCTCCAGAACCAGAAAAAGTTCTGATACAACTATCAAATACACACTCCTCATAAAGTGGAATGATTGGGCTTTCAGAATAAGCTATTTTTTTACCCATTCAGCCACCTCAACACTGTATATGTTAAGCTTTGTCTGTTATAAACTCTGTAAAGGAAGAACTGTCCTGTTTCTTATATTCTTTCATGAAATAACATTTTAGGCCACTGCTGGAGCTCTAATACAGATCTGACAGATCTAGTATTAGATCTGTAAGGCCACTCCTCTTGTAAGTATTTTCTTACATTCCTTGAAGTCAATGACTCTCCAGAACCCCACCTGGCTGGTTTCAAGTGAAATTATCTTTCATCTTTACATTTATCCTAATAACACATAAAGACTATTTTTTTCAGAATCTACTAGGAAAGCATATTATTGCAAGTTGAAGAGAAAAGTAACTTGTCTCTAGCTGTTGTCCTTTAAACAGTTAATTTGTATGAGTGGAGAGGGAACATTCAGTAACTTAGCACCACTGTCTTAACACACACCTAGCTCTTTCCACACATCAGTGCTATATGAAAAAACATTCTTTTTAGGTGGAAGATGATTTATCTAGACTGTCCATATCAAGAAACCTTCAACAGATTATGATGGCTCAAGTCTACTCAGGTCATGCTTAACTACCTAAACAGCCACAAAATACTAGATAATGAGCCAGCTTGACAGCACAAGGCATTCAGAATCTTCTTTCCACCCCCTCAGATGGATAATTTGTTGGGATCTTCTGAAAATCTTGTAGCCCCCACAGGCATACCAAATCAAAATTAACTCTGAATTCAGCCTAATCACATAGACTCTTCTTTTGAACTTCTGGGCCACTGTGGTAGAGACACTATTGGTTTCTAGGCTGTAGATCTTGAAGTACAAAGCAAAATGATCTTTGCAAAATGTCCATAAGTAGGCTACTTAAAGAAAGAGGGTCTGAAATACATAACAGACACTCTTTTGTTTCCATGAGTCCAAATGCGGGAGAAATATTCACATTGCATTTCAAAGAAAATGTATCTCAGAATTCCATGGTTAAGATAGCTGACATAATTACAAATTGATTTAGATATGAAAGGGAAATGAACCAAACTTGTAAGGAAAAATTATAAGATTATAAAATTATGTCTTATTATTTGTACATCAATGATAAAACAGTCCATGGCAGGACCACATGCTAGATTAAGCTACCACAGTTCTCAGCAACTAAAAGAACAATTTTAATATGTGGACTATTAATCCACCACTAAAAATTCCAATGAAATGCAGGTTAAAATGCAAAAGGTTTTTGTTTACTTTTAAAAGCAACCACTGTAAAGAAATATTTTTGAAGTGTAGATGAAATAGCCTTGTACAGGATTGTTTACAACTCAAGTGATACCAGCTACTTCACTACATTGCATTAGAAAGAAAAAAGAAAGAAAGACAAGTTTGTATTTTCTATTCCAGATATTGCCTAGGTCATCTGGCGTCTGTAAAACAGAGTGGTGGAGCTTCTCATCCAGCTGCAGATCCTTCTGCTCAATATGATCTGCATGCAGAGTGGCAGGAGAGGGTGTCTGTGATCGGGATCCAAGAGCAGATTGGATTGGAGAAGCACTTTCAGAGCCTGCAAATGTAATTTTTAACAGTTACCTTAAAAGCCTTTTCTATTTTCTTGAGCTATTGAAATGTTGTCTAAATACAGCATTAACAGAAAACTGAGCTGCTTTTATGTATCAAATTGGGCCAAGAAAAGATCTAAAACAGTAAGCAGATCTCCCTGTGAGTGGTGTTCTGAAAGAAAACGAAGTACATGCAGAAAAACTGAAAGATGAACATCAAAATCAGACAGATAAGTGGACTAGCAGACCTACATTTTAGGTCCACATAATTCTAAATGTGGTTGTTTTGCAGCACTTTCAGTGTTTTGAACCAGCTAAATTTCTCATCACATTTCCCTCACCTAAATTTCTCTCTAGCAGAAAATGTAAGCAAAAATTTTCCTGGAACAAATGCTTTTCCAGGGTGATAGAGCCATGCAAGTAAATATATAAATAAAAACTCAATCAGTAACTGATAATCTTCAGTGTTTATCTACTGATTGAGCTGAGAAAATACATAGGATGGGAAAGTTCTGTACAGTTAGAGGGGGGTTATTTCCTGTAAAACAGGAAATAGCAAGTGTCTGAATGACAGTGCTACAAAGGCACTGTTTTTCTGTGATAGTCTCTGAGCAACCTCTCTAGGCAACTATGTGGTCTCCACTGCGTGATCTGTGGAGAAGGAGTAAGTAGTTGTATTTTTCTTCTGCACTATCTTATGTTTCTGAATTTGTCTAAAGATCCTTATAAATAGCTGAGTTTAGCCAGAACAGTCACATGACAAACAAAAAGAGAATGAATATTCACAAAACTTTTCTACACATCAGCACATGTTAAAATGGAAGAATTCCTATTAATTTTAGTTCTTAGATAAATGTAACAGAGACATAAAAATATTATGTGTAAAGTTCAGTATTAGTGATAAAGGGAACTTTAGGGACAGCAATTGAAAAATGAGTCTTTTAAATAGTAATTTTCCCAAATTATTGTGAGAATAATTGAAGAACATTTCTCATTTGAGAGAAGTGTTCTTTCTTATAAAGAGAACAAATTGTTTAAAGAACTTGACAGAAAATGTTATCACTGTTATCAGAATAGAAATTGCAGAAAACAATCTTTATTATGTTGTTAATCTGCAAAGCTCTCTATCTCCTTTAAATGGCTAAGACAATGAAGCTTTTACTATCAATTTCAATTAACACCTCTATGCAAGATAGAGGAACACTACTGCTTCCCACACAGACTGCTGCCTCATGCAACTTGCTACTGACCAGCAGTTTTCCACATGCTTACAGAGATCAACTAAAATACACCCTTCAAAGATGTTCAAAGAAGTATTTTCTTACTTCATTTCCATCCTGCTTATTAGCTGGGGACAGATGAAAGTAGTTCAGAAAAGGAGAAAGAAAGAGTGATGAGGATGAGAGAAATTGAGAGAGAGTGGGATAGAGAGGGAAAGAAAGTGAATGAGATGGAAAGAGCAGGTAGGGAAGGCAGGGAGCAGAGGAAGAAGGGAAAGAGATCTTCATATAATGCAAGAGAATGGACAGAAACAATTATGGAAAATTTGCAGAACTACAGGAGTCTGTCATTAAAAGATACTCCAGCATACGTGGATCCGACCTTGACTGAGACTTCCACAGGTACAACTTGTTCTAGGACTAGTAAACAGCAGACAATAGTCAACTTTATAATTTACTTAGAATATGATGTAATGCCCATATACCAAAACCAAATTATCCTTCCAAAACCCTTCAGATTTAGGAAGAGTAGTTTTCTGATCAGAAGAACCACTGAAAACTTGTTTATCGTAAGTGTGTTTTGAGGCTGAGTTTCTGCATTGATTTGCTGGCATCTAATATAGTGAAATTCACATTGCAGCTTCCACCATGAGAGTCTGCATACATGCAATTTTCACTAGATAGCTGCCTAAATTTCATAAAACATCAAAGAAAATAACATCCTTTTGTTTTCTTATATGTCAATTTAGCAAAAATTAGACAACAGGCTCCAATATTGTTGGGTGCATGGAACAGCCACAGATAGACAAAACAATTGTACAAGTATTGTTTCCTCAGGAAACCCAGCTAAATGCATGTGACACACAAGAGCTGCCTCTCTAAAACAGTGGTTCAAGCAAGAAGAGTTAACCACAGAATCTCTCAATAGACAATTCAGTCACTAATTGCAATCTTATCAATTCAATTATAGTGCACACTTGGACAAAAATATCAAACAGTAATGAAGTTATTAACATATAAAAACATACAAACAAAGAGAAAAAGAACTGATCTACAGCAAGGACTTTCAACAAGCACACAGCAAATAGAAAAATGAAGAGAACACAAGTCAAGCTGAACATTGTGGAACAAGCTGAACAACAATGTCCATGAAAGCTAATACCATTAGCAGAAGGGCACTTTAAAAAAGTTATGGCAGAGGAAGTAAAGATGTCTTTCCATATGTCTGAAAATGCGGAGTTTGATTTCTAACAGAGAACAAGACAAAATATGTAGGTATAAGCTTTCATAGAAATATAGATAACTGTTGCAACTTGTTACTTGTTACAACTAGGGTTGTAACAGGAATGGTAGCATATAACAGCTATGGAACAAGGAGTATGAAAATGACTATGGGCATCTTTACTTCTCATGTACAAAATCTGGTAAGAGATCATTCTTTCAGATCATCCTCATAGAGAAGCATTCTCTCTCTCACACAGGAGCCTATTCAATTTTGGTTAACTGCATCACATTTCAGTTATACAAATGCAAAGTGATGTTACATGGCCAAATAAGTAACATTTTGCATAACAAAACCTCTCAGTTTCACAACAGACAATATAAAGAGATATTAAGATGGATGCATATAAAAGAATCCCAAATACTTCAATATGATACACTGGTTTGAAGGAGCGCTGTGAAAACCTTCCAAAGCAAAAACAATTCATGAAATTAATTATTTAACTACCAGTAATAGAAGGACATTTGTAAGAGATCTAGTATACATTATGATCTCAAGAGTTTCTCCTTGGCAATTGTATAGATTTTCTCATGAAGGGTTTAAAATACATTTAGGACCATGGATAACTAAGTCGGACAAAAGGTTTCCACTTATGTTATTTCACATATTACTTTTCAATATCAATCAAAAAATAATTGAAATAAGGGAATAATCTTAAATAGAATATAGATTCTTGGCAGAAGTTGGAAGCTGCATTCTTCAGGATGGGTGAAAAATTTCTGAAATAAATACTTTTTTTTTTAAATCTACTTTACCAGTAATAGTTGCAGCTTCAGCAGACAATGGTTGCTGATTGAGACTACTTGTTTCTGAATCTATGTGGAGTGTAGTTAGACTGGCCACTTCTTGTTCCTCGGCACTTTGTTGATGTCCTGAAATTGCATCAACGTCAGTAGAAGCTGGTGTCCCTGCCTCGGTGCCAAAGGTGAAATCTGTATGAGAAAAGCATTGTATTAACTTACAGCATAAAAATACCACTAATATGAAAAAAACCCCAGAGGCCCACGACTGCCAAACTAAACAGAAATCTTGAATGTGCATCTTCTATGCTACTAGCACACTGTTGCAAAATTTAAATAAAATACAACAGCAGAAAGTATTGATTATTATGAATATTCTCTTTCCTGTCATAAATCCGTGACTTGATGTCTGCAGAAGACATTCCTGTTGCAAATCTGTATTCTACTTGCTGTAAATGCATCTATATCTGAATAACACAAAAATAATGGAATCATACATTAAGGAATTTATTTGTAAAATTTACAAATTGAAAGATATATTCAAGTTTGTTGTGGAAACACTAACTTCAAACTCAAAATATTACAGCAAATGACACTAACAAATGTTATTCTCAACATTAACAAAAAACCTGTCAGGCTGAAGTGTAGGTTTAAATGCCATGACTATTTGCATAATGGAGACATATATAAAAATTGTAACTTCTTCCAAAAATTCTATTATGTAAATATTAATTTTATCTTATATAACACATGATGTCATAATTCCTAGCAGCCATAATGACCCCTTCTGTTAAACAAGAGTGGGAATAGATAAATAAAATGAATGAAAAGAATTATGTTATTAAACAAAACATAATCTCTGTTAAAAATTAAATAAAATGAATGATAATGACCCCTTCTGTTAGATAAATAAAATGAATGAAAAGAATTATGTTATTAAACAAAGCACACTAATTGTACCATGATATTACACTTTATATCTTGATTAATCTATAGCTACACAAAAACCACTGTAAAAATATCAGAGGCCTTTCTTCAAGTTTTACCTAATCACTTCCAGAATTAGAACAATTTCCAAAATAAATAAGCTTTAGTTTATAATATTTTGTGCAAAACAGACAGATACGATCTACAGAGGTGACAATATTTCTTTCTAACTTCTGTTCAGTTATGTTCTCCTCTTTGCATAGTAGTACTCCAGTGCTCTTTTGTTTTGGTATACTAAAAAACAACAGCCTCCTGTAAGAACCTTCCTTGTTCCATTTACTTGCTAATGATTTCAATGGAAAATCACAATAATCTCTCTCGACAGAAAATTGCTGGCATACAACTTTATCTGGGGAAAAAAAATAAAACAACAGATGAAAACAAAGGAGATTTGCACTACATTAAGCAAAAATGCTATTACTTTTGGAAAAATGTACTTGCTTTCAAATTTGCGGCTCTCATACTGGAAGGCGCTGAAGGAGTCGGAGTGGCTGTCGGAGCTGATGAGGTCACTGCTGCCCGCGCTGGCAGGCGACGTCCACTCGGAAGGCACGCCTGGGTCATCCACGGGACGCATTTGGTTCTGCTTGTTCAATATATCAGGAAGGTCTTTAGGAACTTCCAGGCTGCCAGGGCTGCTTCCTCTTCTTGTCACATTCTAAACGTTGAAGATACATAAATTATCTTGCAATTTTGGATGGCTTATTTACATAAAATGGAAAAAGCAATCCCACATTTGGTGAAATCAGAATGTAACAAATAGTTCTTAAGAATCTACACCAGAAATTGCCATCATTTTAAATACCAAGACTTTCCAAACCCCCAAATGAGAACCCATGCAGTCACAGAATTTCATAAATAGAAATTTTATTTGCACAGTGGATTTTTGGACCACATTGTAAAAGGCTTGGACTCAGAGTAGCATGTGCCACATGGTAAGTAAGACATGAGAGAGAAAAATAGTTAAAAAGTATCTTACATCTAAACAACTAAAGAAAACTTGCTAACCTTGGTTTCAGACCCAATGGCCTATAGGCCACTGTACTACAATCAACTTTAATTATAGAAGAAGTAAATTAATTGAGTAATTCATGCATTGATCTTCTTATGATTAAAACACCACTTCAGTACTGGTTTGGAACACAAAAGATCACACATAACAGAAGTAAGGCATGCAGAATTGCTCATTTATAAGTAAGGTGGTGGTCTATTTGAAGTATTTCTTTAACGCATTTTTTCCACAGAGAGCACTGTTTGCTTGAGAGGGAAGAGATATCAAAGTAGAAATGCCATTTTATGAAATAGCTTGAAATTTGTATGCATTATGAGACTAAAGATGCCTTCCTTTCATATCAGGCCCAGTCAGTTCTGCATTCTTTACTACTCTTACTACTGATTTTAGGTTAACTCAGACTAATGAGCTTTTCATGATATGGTTTTAGTATTCAATAGATATAGCAATCTAAAACTGATCTTAGTAAGTTGGTACTATTTTAAGGAGGCATGTCAGTTGTGTGCTAATTGAAAAAAACGAGCAGTAGTTTTGGTAGTTTCAGTGTTTACTCAAACTTATCTCAGTTCTTTTCTGCAACCTGAGGAAAGTATCAATTCTCCAAACAAAGAGTAATCCCTCCCTTTCTCTCTTCTGGAACCAGCTGTGATGATTTCTGGTTTATTAATTTTCAGACTAAGTTACCTTTCTCATAGACTGCAAGTTAGCATTTTGTTGTGTAACTCAAGACTTACTAACAGAATACTGTGTGCCAACAATCAAGTTTCATAAACATGAGTTCATTACAAAAGAGAAAAAAAAAGGATACATATGGATAAACTCTTTAGATCCTCTCTTGCCATTTATAAAATATGATAAACAATTTTTAATAACTTTGAAGAGACTTCTTCTGTCCCTTATTATCACCAGCTTCTCTACTGACAATTTTCTATAGGAATATGTCTTACAAAAGCATGTCTTCAAATCACCTTGAAAACTTTAAAGCAAAAGGAACTAAACAATTTTGAAACACTATTTTTAAATTGTTACCTATTCTGTCCTTAATTTACAACTTTTTTTCAGTACTTTCTCCTTTGTTACTACGTAATTATCACTTATCTCTTCAAATCAGTTGTAAGCATTCAACAGTAACCAGAAAGTTTTAATTTTAAATTGATTAAAACTTCACATTATGAATGCCATTCCAAACAACATGATGCTTTTGGAAAAGTGTAAGAAGGCAAATGGAAAGCTGATTTTATTAGAAGAGCACTACTTACAAGAAATTATTCAACACTTGGAAGTGAAATTTAAAAAAAAGGAAAAAAAAATATTTGAGTTGTTTTGTAGTCTGTTGCATTGGCTATGCCTGTAGAGAAGAGTACTGAACTCCAGCATGCTACTTAATTACATACCATGCTGCAGGACTGCAAATGTACATTTAAACTAGTATTCTGAAAGTGTCTATGTACAGGCAGGCATCTTTGCAGGTGCAAGTAAGGCTGTTTAATACAATGAGACTATTCATCTGACAGTAACTTCTGCATTGCTTCCCAATGAAGATTTAATAGATATGAAAACACAAATTCTATAAAATGGCAAGAATCTATGCCAAAGGCAAGGAACAATTAAGCAATATTCTTAATTCTAATTCATAAGAGCCACAGAAGTACATTTTAGTGAACTGATTTATCATGTCATTGACAAGTTCACACATACACGGAGACTCAAGTGTTGAAGTGTAGCAAGTTTAAAGGCTTACCAGTGCATTACCACTGCGGAGTCTCTCAGCTATAAATTCGTCCATGAGGTCAGGAACATTTGTATTGCTACTGCCAATATCACTATCAATTGGGTGCAGCTTTTGACTCATGTCCTCTCTATTAGCTAAAAGCAAATGAACAATTATTTATAGTAAACAGCACATCAAGACATTTTCAAAACAAAATGTAACAAATGAAAAAACCTGCTAGTTAACAGAAATATAAAAATCAAAATTGCCAAACATGCATTTTAAGAATGTTCCTCTTTTAAAGCAGATTCTACTCTCAGAATTAGTATGGCTTCTTCTTCCCACTAAGCAGGGGTTAGTTGATTTCCAATTCCACCTTTAAGAGCAGGAAGCTTATAGGTAAGCACTACTCAAAGTTGTTAATGCTTGTTTTAAGGATAAAGCATATGTTCTTCCTCCATATCACAAGTAAGTAACAAATTCTAAAAAAATTATGTGATTTCTTCAGGTTCCTTCTTCATTGCATTCCTAACGAAAAGCAATGTAGTGGAAAAATTAAACTAGGTTGTAATAGATATGAATGACAAATGGCAATGTGGCACTGTATACAGTTAGTATGAATAGTGCAAACAAAATGTTACACAATAAAATTACATGCTAGTGCATGGAATGAGACTTCTAACTCTAGATGATCAATGGTTATGAGCAATTAATGAAGTTCACTCCTTTATTAGTGTTATATTTTTTGATATAACTATACTGTTCATATTTAGCTGTGGCTGTTACACCTGACTTTATGATACTAGCCTTTAAAATCTTCAAGTTATTCCAGTTCATGTTCTCTTTATACAAATTTTTCCCTCAGTGTCATCTCTCATGAGACCACAGTGCAGTTTATTCTGACAATAAGTTTCTGTTAAATGTTGATTTTAAATAACAGGTACTTCTAAAATTGGTGCTTCCTAAATATGTCTTGTTCAGAAGTCTAATTTCTGAAGAGCAGCAAATCATTTTTGTGAGACCCGTGACAGCACCACTCTCAGGTGCTGTGCTTACAGAGACTGCCCTCAGGTGGCATTAACATCTTGATGCAGGATGCATTGCAGAATCCTCTGTTAATCATGCCAGCATAACAATGGGGAAAAAAGAAAACCTGCATTACTGCTGAAAGTTAATTTATTGTTCATTTATGGTTATGTGAAGTAAGACGATGTATATTAGAGTCGCAGCCTTCTTTTTTGATCAGTCCACAGAGGTCTCATAATTAGCAGGCAAAAGACCATCACAAGACCTTCACGAACATCCAAGATTCCAAGAAAAAAAGAAAGTAATGGAAGATGTTGCCAAGATTTTAATTGCAGCCATTTGGATGAATGAATGTAGGAAGGCCTATGACATGTTTTGAAACAGACTCAAACAAAACCTTATGATTAGACTCAGAGAACTGTTGTAATGAAATCATTCCAGTAACAGCAGATTGCTATTTTGGACTATTTTTTAAAAACTATCTAAAATGACCTCCAAATATAAATTTGAGGGGCTATTTTTTGGTTTTGCTTTGGAGGAGGAAAAGGAGGAAGAGGATGAGGAGGAAGAAGAAAACACACTAAATGAACCAGAAATACAATTAGTTCAACCTAGTTGGTTGGGAGCCAGGTCCCTCTGGCAAAAAAACTACAGAGTGGAATAACACGTTCTGATAAAATATGCACTGCCAATCCTTCAATAGGCTTAATTTGAAGGTTCTGCAATGTAGATAAAAATACAAAAGTCTCAAGGCTTAATCTTTTATTAGGTCATTTACTGTCTCTTCCTCTTCCCTAATCTGATGATCTTCAGCAGAAAAGAGGTTCAACTAAATATTTTGAAAAGAAAAATTAGTAATTTGAAGTATGTAAATGTAACATATGCTGGGAGAAAAATCAGCTGGCTATAGGCGCATGCATAACCAAATAGGGAAAGCAGTGATCATCCCAAAGCCTTTTGATTGCTTATCAGAGCTTGCTTCAGTTGCATTAAGCCAAACTGGTGTTGCCTTTCTCCTTTTGCACTCTGCACACTGTTAGTGCTCACCTGCAGCTTTCCTTCCAAAATAGCCCATTACATGACTGTACAGATCCCTCAGTGGAGCCTCTGCTGGCATTCTGTTCTGCCTCTGTGGGGAAACATTTGCCTTCGGCTTCGAAAGAGCATGTACAACAGTTTTATAAACACCACCCAGGGAGCCCTGCTGTTGTGCCGACTCCTGACCTGGTGCTCTAAAGGCACTACGACATTGGAACTGACTAACGGCAAGACCTTCTTTCTGCAACACAGCTGCTTGAGTTTCTGCAGATTCCTTAACTTGCTTGCTGCCAGCTGAAGCAGTATTGACTGCATCTAGATGCCTATATATTCCAGGTCTAACCAGCTCTGTTGCAGCTGATGAGCTACTGCTTGCACTGGTACTGCTGTTGCTGCTACCACTATTGCTACTACTGAAGCCACCAAGTTTAAGTCTTGCTTTCCAAGCAGCCTCTTTGTTCTCAAGAGGATTGTAAAACTGAACCGATTCTGTAGATGGCCTAAAAGTAACATGAACGCTGTTTCTTTTTTTAGTTGTTATTTTCATGATTTTGGCCCTATGAGTTACAGTTTCAGATATACTTCTTTTAGCTGGTGCCAGTTTGCTTGTGCCTGTGATGTGAGGCAATTCTCTAGTAAGAATTTTCTTTGCATGGACAATACGCGAGTTGGTCACTTTTTCATTACACTGGGAACTTTTATGCTTTTCAGCTACCGGTGCTTCCACAACTAAATCTACATCAGTTTCAGTGGCTGCTTGTCTGTACAGATATCTCTTCCCTTCTTTGCTGCTAGGACTACTTGACCCATGATCAAACACACTTTCATATTGTTTATCAATATCTAACTGTCTGGCTTTATTGAGCGCTTGATTTCTTGTAAAAAAGTCTACTTGAGTAGGTGCAATATTACTTATAAAGCCACTTGGGTTTTGTTCTAGTTGCAGCTCTGTGTTATTGACGCTTTCTGCAACAGTGTTGCTAGTTGTGCATTGAGCAGTCTGATCTCTATTTTCTAATCCGTCCAGTGGTAATCTATCGTTCCTACTTACTGATGTATCAACTTCATGAGCAGAAGCCTCAGATTTATCTATCTCAAATTTACCGCAAAGTTCTTCTTTTTCTTTAATAAGATATTCTCTCAGAGAGGAAAGGAGATCATCTTCACCTTCAAGGTCAACATACTGGCTTTGTTCAAAGGCAGTGTTTGCAAATTCTACCGGCCCTATTAAATGACAAAGATGGTCATAAATACTATCCCCAACTTCCAAGGAGGACTCTCTGCTATTTGTATCAGTGATATGGCTTTCAGTGGATCTATGCATTGAAGAGGTCTCAGTGGAATTCTGTAAGCTTGGAGCATGATGGGATGAACTGTCAATGACAGGAACTGCACCTTTGGCTCGTTCAACTGCGAATGGTTCCAGGATGTCAGAGGTGCTGCTGCTTCGTGGCAGAGGCTGTTCTTCATTTAATGCACCAAAAACTTCACTTGGAGCATCCTCACTCTGAGAAAAATGTCTGACTCGAGGTGGACGTGGAAGAATTTGAGCATCGTCAATGTCTGTAGGAAAAAAGTATATGTAACATGCACAAAAATTTACATATAGAGACAATATATATTTACCACTACATCCTAATGATGTGACTTTAAAAGCCAGAAAAAATCAGAACCTTGTTTTCTTAGGCACAACATAAACACTTTTTCCAATACTAGAGTGTTAAAAACGCACAGACATAATATCCAGTACAGAATGTAATATAAATGAGTTAGACCATCAGAACACAGTTTTAAATGTTAACATGCATGAGAACAAACAGTGAGGTCATGGAACATTTGGAAATACAGTTAAAGCTAGAGCTGTGCCAATAAGTTCAATAATTCAACCAATATTATTCCAGCTAGCTTGTTCAGGAAATGGTTATTGGAATACAAATTAGCTCAACAGAAGTACTCCCTTTGTGGAACTTAGATCTTCAGAAAAATGGGCAATTCCAAAGAGAACAAGGATGTTTTTTGGAAAATTTTTCTGTTGAAGTGGCAAATCATTAATTAAAATATGTATTTATGTATATGTGCATACATACAAATTACTGTGATTTCCGAAAGAAAACTATAACACAATTTTAAGTATTTTGACAGTGTACATCTAAGGACTAAAGCTTTTAAATTACAAGGAAGAGCTGGCCCTATACAAAAAGGATGACTATACACAACAGAAAATTTAAAGATTTACCCTTTTCCCCAGAAAAATGTTTTGTCTCTTATCTTCAAAATATGAAACTAAATACCCAGTGAAGGCTTACCTCCTGCTCTTCTTCCAGTTTTACTCCAGCAATGCAACATTTATGAGTATTACAGAATTAAGTACTCTGATACCAAAAAACATCCTGCAGCCTCACAACTGCAAACATAAGAGTAAACCCACTTTTGTTTATGAAAAGATCAGAATTTGTTATTACCATTTAAATTAGTGATTCCTTGTTTCTGTTGAGACTCTTAATATGTTAGTGTCAGTAAAAATCAGTTAACTGTAATGAAACCTGCAGTTCCAACATGGATCACCTAGGAATTGTACAGAAGTATCTTCAGCTCATTTCACATCATCCACAAAAATAAAGAACTTTCATGCATCTCTTCAGATTTTCTACTATGTTATAGGAATACTATATACTATCAAATTCCCACTGTAGACAAGACTAAATATCCTTTACAGACGAGTAAACTAAGTGCTATCCCTTCCAGTCCATTTATGAGATAAGAGCAAGGTAAAACCAGTTTATTCAATTTTCTGTTGGTTTCTTTTTGACAGAATCCTTTATTCCCTAGATCAATTTTTTATTACCTAGTACTTAAAATGTTGTAGAGATGCTTTCAAATTCAGAAATAACAGTAAATAGCTTAAATGAATACCAGCAAGAGTTATTTGCCACAATAAACAGACTTACCTTGTTGTTCTATCTAGATGATTTAACTTCAGGACTGCAAAGGTGAATTTACTTAATATCAGAAAAAAATTTAAGCCCTCTTCCTTCCCCTAACTTTGATGGGTTACAGCTAAAATAAAGTAACTACGTATGTAATTACATTTTAAAATATTTATATTATTACTAAATATTATATAAAATATCACTAAGTATTTAATATTATTAGTTAATTTATCTCTATATATTTCAGTAATATTGAATATTGATAATTTGAAGTCCCCTTAAAACCTGTTTTGAGCTGCTTACACTTATCTGAGAGTGTTAGAGATGGAGCTGCATTTTCTCATAATCTCCTTCATAACAAAGCATATAAACCAGTTGAATGAGATATGTCTATACTTAAACATGTCTTCCAAGAAGATGAAAAGTATTATTTCCATGCTCAATTTTTCAAAGAAGTTAAAATTTGAGAGTAACTGTTTGACCTCATACAAAATTTACTGAACTGTAAAGAAGCTTATTAGACAGGAAATTGAGAGATCTATATTGGAAAAGGAGAATTCATCTAGTGTTATAGTTTTTTGATATAACTATACTGTTCATATTTAGCTGTGGCTGTTACACCTGACTTTATGATACTAGCCTTTAAAAATCTTCAAGTTATTCCAGTTCATGTTCTCTTTATACAAATTTTTCCCTCAGTGTCATCTCTCATGAGACCACAGTGCAGTTTATTCTGACAATAAGTTTCTGTTAAATGTTGATTTTAAATAACAGGTACTTCTAAAATTGGTGCTTCCTAAATATGTCTTGTTCAGAAGTCTAATTTCTGAAGAGCAGCAAATCATTTTTTTAGAGACCCGTGACAGCACCACTCTCAGGTGCTGTGCTTACAGAGACTGCCCTCAGGTGGCATTAACATCTTGATGCAGGATGCATTGCAGAATCCTCTGTTAATCATGCCAGCATAACAATGGGGAAAAAGAAAACCTGCATTACTGCTGAAAGTTAATTTATTGTTCATTTATGGTTATGTGAAGTAAGACGATGTATATTAGAGTCGCAGCCTTCTTTTGATCAGTCCACAGAGGTCTCATAATTAGCAGGCAAAAAGACCATCACAAGACCTTCACGAACATCCAAGATTCCAAGAAAAAAGAAAGTAATGGAAGATGTTGCCAAGATTTTAATTGCAGCCATTTGGATGAATGAATGTAGGAAGGCCTATGACATGTTTTGAAACAGACTCAAACAAAACCTTATGATTAGACTCAGAGAACTGTTGTAATGAAATCATTCCAGTAACAGCAGATTGCTATTTTGGACTATTTTTTAAAAACTATCTAAAATGACCTCCAAATATAAATTTGAGGGGCTATTTTTTGGTTTTGCTTTGGAGGAGGAAAAGGAGGAAGAGGATGAGGAGGAAGAAGAAAACACACTAAATGAACCAGAATACAATTAGTTCAACCTAGTTGGTTGGGAGCCAGGTCCCTCTGGCAAAAAAACTACAGAGTGGAATAACACGTTCTGATAAAATATGCATTGCCAATCCTTCAATAGGCTTAATTTGAAGGTTCTGCAATGTAGATAAAAATACAAAAGTCTCAAGGCTTAATCTTTTATTAGGTCATTTACTGTCTCTTCCTCTTCCCTAATCTGATGATCTTCAGCAGAAAAGAGGTTCAACTAAATATTTTGAAAAGAAAAATTAGTAATTTAAAGTATGTAAATGTAACATATGCTGGGAGAAAAATCAGCTGGCTATAGGCGCATGCATAACCAAATAGGGAAAGCAGTGATCATCCCAAAGCCTTTTGATTGCTTATCAGAGCTTGCTTCAGTTGCATTAAGCCAAACTGGTGTTGCCTTTCTCCTTTTGCACTCTGCACACTGTTAGTGCTCACCTGCAGCTTTCCTTCCAAAATAGCCCATTACATGACTGTACAGATCCCTCAGTGGAGCCTCTGCTGGCATTCTGTTCTGCCTCTGTGGGGAAACATTTGCCTTCGGCTTCGAAAGAGCATGTACAACAGTTTTATAAACACCACCCAGGGAGCCCTGCTGTTGTGCCGACTCCTGACCTGGTGCTCTAAAGGCACTACGACATTGGAACTGACTAACGGCAAGACCTTCTTTCTGCAACACAGCTGCTTGAGTTTCTGCAGATTCCTTAACTTGCTTGCTGCCAGCTGAAGCAGTATTGACTGCATCTAGATGCCTATATATTCCAGGTCTAACCAGCTCTGTTGCAGCTGATGAGCTACTGCTTGCACTGGTACTGCTGTTGCTGCTACCACTATTGCTACTACTGAAGCCACCAAGTTTACGAAGTCTTGCTTTCCAAGCAGCCTCTTTGTTCTCAAGAGGATTGTAAAACTGAACCGATTCTGTAGATGGCCTAAAAGTAACATGAACGCTGTTTCTTTTTTTAGTTGTTATTTTCATGATTTTGGCCCTATGAGTTACAGTTTCAGATATACTTCTTTTAGCTGGTGCCAGTTTGCTTGTGCCTGTGATGTGAGGCAATTCTCTAGTAAGAATTTTCTTTGCATGGACAATACGCGAGTTGGTCACTTTTTCATTACACTGGGCACTTTTATGCTTTTCAGCTACCGGTGCTTCCACAACTAAATCTACATCAGTTTCAGTGGCTGCTTGTCTGTACAGATATCTCTTCCCTTCTTTGCTGCTAGGACTACTTGACCCATGATCAAACACACTTTCATATTGTTTATCAATATCTAACTGTCTGGCTTTATTGAGCGCTTGATTTCTTGTAAAAAGTCTACTTGAGTAGGTGCAATATTACTTATAAAGCCACTTGGGTTTTGTTCTAGTTGCAGCTCTGTGTTATTGACGCTTTTCTGCAACAGTGTTGCTAGTTGTGCATTGAGCAGTCTGATCTCTATTTTCTAATCCGTCCAGTGGTAATCTATCGTTCCTACTTACTGATGTATCAACTTCATGAGCAGAAGCCTCAGATTTATCTATCTCAAATTTACCGCAAAAGTTCTTCTTTTTCTTTAATAAGATATTCTCTCAGAGAGGAAAGGAGATCATCTTCACCTTCAAGGTCAACATACTGGCTTTGTTCAAAGGCAGTGTTTGCAAATTCTACCGGCCCTATTAAATGACAAAGATGGTCATAAATACTATCCCCAACTTCCAAGGAGGACTCTCTGCTATTTGTATCAGTGATATGGCTTTCAGTGGATCTATGCATTGAAGAGGTCTCAGTGGAATTCTGTAAGCTTGGAGCATGATGGGATGAACTGTCAATGACAGGAACTGCACCTTTGGCTCGTTCAACTGCGAATGGTTCCAGGATGTCAGAGGTGCTGCTGCTTCGTGGCAGAGGCTGTTCTTCATTTAATGCACCAAAAACTTCACTTGGAGCATCCTCACTCTGAGAAAAATGTCTGACTCGAGGTGGACGTGGAAGAATTTGAGCATCGTCAATGTCTGTAGGAAAAAAGTATATGTAACATGCACAAAAATTTACATATAGAGACAATATATATTTACCACTACATCCTAATGATGTGACTTTAAAAGCCAGAAAAAATCAGAACCTTGTTTTCTTAGGCACAACATAAACACTTTTTCCAATACTAGAGTGTTAAAAACGCACAGACATAATATCCAGTACAGAATGTAATATAAATGAGTTAGACCATCAGAACACAGTTTTAAATGTTAACATGCATGAGAACAAACAGTGAGGTCATGGAACATTTGGAAATACAGTTAAAGCTAGAGCTGTGCCAATAAGTTCAATAATTCAACCAATATTATTCCAGCTAGCTTGTTCAGGAAATGGTTATTGGAATACAAATTAGCTCAACAGAAGTACTCCCTTTGTGGAACTTAGATCTTCAGAAAAATGGGCAATTCAAAGAGAACAAGGATGTTTTTTGGAAAATTTTTCTGTTGAAGTGGCAAATCATTAATTAAAATATGTATTTATGTATATGTGCATACATACAAATTACTGTGATTTCGAAAAGAAAACTATAACACAATTTTAAGTATTTTGACAGTGTACATCTAAGGACTAAAGCTTTTAAATTACAAGGAAGAGCTGGCCCTATACAAAAAGGATGACTATACACAACAGAAAATTTAAAGATTTACCCTTTTCCCCAGAAAAATGTTTTGTCTCTTATCTTCAAAATATGAAACTAAATACCCAGTGAAGGCTTACCTCCTGCTCTTCTTCCAGTTTTACTCCAGCAATGCAACATTTATGAGTATTACAGAATTAAGTACTCTGATACCAAAAAACATCCTGCAGCCTCACAACTGCAAACATAAGAGTAAACCCACTTTTGTTTATGAAAAGATCAGAATTTGTTATTACCATTTAAATTAGTGATTCCTTGTTTCTGTTGAGACTCTTAATATGTTAGTGTCAGTAAAAATCAGTTAACTGTAATGAAACCTGCAGTTCCAACATGGATCACCTAGGAATTGTACAGAAGTATCTTCAGCTCATTTCACATCATCCACAAAAATAAAGAACTTTCATGCATCTCTTCAGATTTTCTACTATGTTATAGGAATACTATATACTATCAAATTCCCACTGTAGACAAGACTAAATATCCTTTACAGACGAGTAAACTAAGTGCTATCCCTTCCAGTCCGTTTATGAGATAAGAGCAAGGTAAAACCAGTTTATTCAATTTTCTGTTGGTTTCTTTTTGACAGAATCCTTTATTCCCTAGATCAATTTTTTATTACCTAGTACTTAAAAAGTTGTAGAGATGCTTTCAAATTCAGAAATAACAGTAAATAGCTTAAATGAATACCAGCAAGAGTTATTTGCCACAATAAACAGACTTACCTTGTTGTTCTATCTAGATGATTTAACTTCAGGACTGCAAAGGTGAATTTACTTAATATCAGAAAAAATTTAAGCCCTCTTCCTTCCCCTAACTTTGATGGGTTACAGCTAAAATAAAGTAACTACGTATGTAATTACATTTTAAAATATTTATATTATTACTAAATATTATATAAAATATCACTAAGTATTTAATATTATTAGTTAATTTATCTCTATATATTTCAGTAATATTGAATATTGATAATTTGAAGTCCCCTTAAAACCTGTTTTGAGCTGCTTACACTTATCTGAGAATGTTAGAGATGGAGCTGCATTTTCTCATAATCTCCTTCATAACAAAGCATATAAACCAGATGAATGAGATATGTCTATACTTAAACATGTCTTCCAAGAAGATGAAAAGTATTATTTCCATGCTCAATTTTTCAAAGAAGTTAAAATTTGAGAGTAACTGTTTGACCTCATACAAAATTTACTGAATTGTAAAGAAGCTTATTAGACAGGAAATTGAGAGATCTATATTGGAAAAGGAGAATAGACATCTAAGCTATCTCAGAAAATAAACATTAACTGAAAAAGCATCAAATATAGCACAATCTGTTATTCCTTTTCTCTTCAGCTTTGATAAGCAACGAATTTCCCATCATTGTTCTTGTTCAACTTATTACTAACTACATGAACTAACACCCTCTGAAACGAATCACGTCTCTTTCTAGTTGGAACTGGTATTTCAAACTCCCTACTGACTTAGGTAGAGATTAACAGAAGTTATGCTAACATAGTCTCAAGCTATTTCTTACAGCTGTAAAGAAGAGACCACAGGATTCAGTCAAAAGTATGCACAATGATATATATGAGATTAATACATGCAACTACGATACAGTGATCTCATCTTGAGCCCTCAGTATGCATTTTTCAAATCTATTATAAACTCAACCTTATCTAAAGCAGCAGCCTAGAAATTCCATGCTGTGCATGCATGCAGTGATCATGACCTTCCAGGATGTTAAAAATAATTGGACAGAGAACTCACAATGCACACAAAGCAGCTCCACACATTGAAATAAATTCAGCTAGATTCATTTCAATGTTGATCCAGAATTAATTTCAGGTGCTCACATATTCCTGACAAGCACATACAAGTACACATCTTCAAATAAATATGTGCTTGCACCAATAGAGATTTCTTTTTTGTACAACAGGAAGAAACTAAGGAAATGAAAAATGTTATTGTGATACCAGCACTGAAAACACAGACAATATTTAAAAACCCACATGAACTGCTTCTTCACAACCCAGGGCTCACCCTTGCATACAGGTGTACAGTCAGACTGGGAATCCTAAAACCCCCAAGGAGTTTGTATGCCAGCAGGCTGACCCTGTGTATCTGACCCTGAGCACCCCTAGGAGAAACACTGCCCCGATACCTCAAATGGTACAGTCAGGAAAAGATTGTAATTGGAACATCTGGCCAATCTCCCACAATCACTACTGTCCTAAGTCAACCTTGCCTCTCCTTTTGCTGCTAGAAGGCAGAAAGAGAAGGCAGCTTTATAGCATTAAGTGTGAGACAGATATACTAAAATACAAACTCATGGCGAGACACATTCTGACAAGACAGCATGAGTGCTAATAGAAGATCCCTGTATAACACTGGGGCAGGTCTGTATTTCATCATGCAAAGACTGCGAAGTGGAGGAAAAAACCCATGTTTTGCTTCTTGGCTTTCAATAGTTGGGGTTTTTTTAAGAGAACACAGGTATTCTGTGAGTTTCTGGGATTAAAGAATAATTACAGCCATACTGTCATTACAATTACAATCTCTTTCTATTTCATCTTAATGATTACTTAATGATTTGGGAGTAAGGTTGTAAAGGCATAATATGCATCTCCCTTTCACATTAATACTTGACTCTTTTAGTCCCAGTAGATAAGGAAAAATCTCCCACCCACAACTAATTAGTTTGCCCACTGCTTCTAGGAATCTTGCCTCCATCACACTTTTTTTCAGGTCTTGTACCTGAAAATCCCCAAGGGTTACAGAATGAATGGTCATTTCCCTAGTTATCTTGTAATTGTGTAAGACTGGATTTCTTATGATTCTGATAGGCTAAAGGAAAGTTTGTTTTAGAAATATTGCAGATTTGCAACAGATATACTATACCAAATCACTTTATTAACTAAACACCTTAGAGCACAAATTACTTCCACTTTCCAGATACTACCTGAAAAGTTGCAAATATTCTGCACATGGAAATACAGCATAACTGAAACTACATGAAGGAATTACAATCATAGTAAAATCATCTTCTATGATGCTAGATGACTGGATGTCAATACTGAACTTCTGCAATATATTTTATCAACCTACTGATTGACCTTTAAATTGTCTCACAAATTATAACCAGGTTTTCTGCCTTACTCTTGAAAATTAATATACAGTACATAAGGTAAAAGTTTGGTCATAAATGCTTGCTGTTAGACTACCTGCCCAGATTCACCAGTGTTTAGTGGGTCCACTTTTCAATGATGAGTTTCAGAGATAAAAAGCTGAAAACTACTTCCAAAAACTTAATATTAGGCAGCCTATTATTCTGGAATAATTTGAAATGTCCTCTCCTCTCCTTGTGTTGGATTGTAAAGTAATTTTGGATAAAAGGGATATTCATATAATCCTGTAATAAGATGAACAGCTGTCACAACTAGCTAAACATCATTCATTACCTAGAACACACTTACAATAGAAACAATTTGATTCCTTCCCAAATTACATATTGTACGTCTGGAAAAAGAAGGCTTTCTCAAAATAATATATTTAATGTAAGAAGAAAAGGCAAGAAAATGATAAAGCTTCATGTTTAAATAAAAAGGGAAGAAGAGAGCACAATTAAAAATGCAGAAAATTAAAAGAGCAAAGTGCACTCTGATCCAGTGGACAGTATTTCTCTTTCTTTGCTATTTCCCCATCAACACTCCAATAGCTTGCTTTTTTCACTAGAGCTTTTTAGTTTTCTGGCAATGTTCAAGATTCTTGGGCACATCATGAAGCTGCTGCAACACTCATTTGTTTGAGAAGACATCAAAACCAGGAAAGGCTTAGGACTTTTTCTATGTTACAAGTGCAATGGTCTGTAACATCACTTTACTTTTATAATTACATTGGTCTTGCAGTTTTTGGATTGGATGACTATCAACATAAAGAATAAAAGCAAGAGAGCCAGCAGGTCTGGGACACATAAGAAGTAATTTGCAAGTCAGAACTTTTCAGGAACATGGATGATAAAACTGACGACAAAAGCACTTATGCTTTGTTTAAGAAAGGGTAATAAAGTATCAGTGATTATGTGATGAAGTAATATTTCACTGTGAAAGCTCATAACCCTTCTGTGGGTGTTCTTAAGGTCTTCATCAAGCACTGACTACTTCCAACAACACTATCGCCAGGTGGGACACATTTTCTAATGGGTTTACATATAATTCCTATAAAATCTCTAAGTTATAATCACTTGTACCTCAGAAGAGATGCACTCATACTTTTATTATTTATTAGATATAATTTGTATTTCTTTTCAAATTTTGTTTGTGGTGTCAAGAATTGTATTCAAATACTTTGTAATTATTCATTGTGGAAGTCTGGTCTCTTTAGAGTGGGTTCTTTGAACCTACTTGATTTTTCAATAATGTTTTCAGGCTGAATACTAAGGCATCAAGTTTCTGTTTCAGAACAAGAATTTTGTGACGTGACACATGACAAAATACAATTATGAAGATACAGTTCTTGGTACTTCTTGGATACAAAGACAGGCAGGAGAGACAGAAAAGAAAAAAAAATCTTTCATAAAAATATTATTGTCATGAAGTCCTTCTATTTGTATGTCCTTTTGACTATATATAGTCCTCCTACTGTGCTTTCTTTTTTTTCCCACTCATTGATACAAAGGCATAGTCAGCCTTAACACATTATTAATTTATACCTATGTAATATCTGGAAAAATTACTTTATCTGAAAACATGTATTTTAGAAGTCTGTGCTAATTCTGGTTGTTGAATCTGTTTGTTCAAAGAAAAGTATCCAAAGTAAGCTACTGTCCAATTTGTAGCCAACCACGCTGCTGGACAAACAGAATGTTGAGGAAAACCACAATCCTAAAAAATTGATCATTTGGAAAATAACACCAGAACATCACACTTGAGAATTCCACACTACAGATTTTTTTCATGTTTTTATATAGTAATGAAAAACAGGAATACTCTAAAGGATATTATATGATACCATATTCTTTTTTCATGGGAGCTAAAGTGTATTGTCACGGTTGTTAACACAACATCTATGACACTGAATTAAAAAAATTTACACAGAAAGATGTAAATGGCAAATTAAAGTAAAATTTCTTCCTTTCCCTCCCTCACTCATCCAAAATAAAAATTTTAGATTAGTTGCACTCTCTGGTAGACAGATATGGTATTACTGCTTACCAATAAATTGGAAAAGCTGAAAGATTTCTCAAATTTTCTCCTGTATGATAATAAACATTGGCACAGCACTAACTTCTAACAGTTCCAGAATGAATTATAAAATAGCATGGTATCTTACAAAACTCAAAATATTAATTCTTAATCTCTTCCCCTCTCCCACCATCCCCAAAGTATTTTTACTTTGAAAAATTTAATGGTTTAGCAGAATTTGAAAGCAGAAGGTTTAAAAAAGTGATAAAGGGGGTGCAGAAATTAGCAGAGGTGGCACTACCTGAAAGCTCATCAGAAAGGGGAGTGAGAACAATATCAGGCAAGAAGGGTTTGGAAGTATGGATCAGAACAGGAGCACTTTTAGCACTGCGTATATAGGCCGATGGCAGAGCACATTCACCAATGGATCGGCTTCTCATGGCTTTAAAAAGGAAAAGAAAGAAGTGGGGAAGGAAAAAAGAAGAGTGACTATAATGAAAGGCTTGTGTCACAGAAAAAGCAGCAACAGAGAAAACAAAGATAAAAAGGAAGAAAGTTCAAAAATTAAAACAATTCAGCACGGCAGATATTGGCAGAGCTGTAAGAAAGAAAAAATCAGTGGACACATAAGACATTCTGAGTTTTCAACTTTTATGTAAAGCAGCAACAATGCCTTTATTATGACAATTACAGAGATTTTGCATTTGAAATCAAGAAGCTAATTAACACATTTTCCCACTGCATCAGGGGTTGAAAAATCAAAGTTAAAGTTACTTCACAAGCACTCTGAATTTGACTTTTTTTAGCAGGAAAAGTAACTTGTACTACATTTGTATTTTTCTAGTTTCCTTTGATTTTATCCTGAAAATGCATCACACATATGTATCACACATATGCCCATACTCTTGAATTCACATTCTCCAAAAGCGATTCAAAATCATAAGGAGAAAATAATCAGTTCTGTGTGGAGAAATTTGCAATAAAGCTTGTTATAGTTCCACATTAAAAATGAAATGACTGAAGTGAAATGTTTTAACTACGAAAAGCATTTTTTTATCCATGGGGTCTGGCTTTTAATTGATACTGGATAAATCTTGCCAAACTGATGTTTATCTATGTTTTCATCTCTCACATCCTGCCAACAGTCCTACAGAATACAAAATGTACATAAGAATTGTGGTATTACAATCAAGGTTATATCTGCAGTTTTTCTAATAGATTTAAATGAATCTTTGACATTTGCTTTTCTCTGTCAGAGTAAGACACAGCAAGAACTAATACTGCATTCAACCTCAAAGTACTCTGGAAGTTCTTAAAAAAGTAATATCCTATGCTTCAAGTAGCTTCGTTTCATACTATTTTAAATTTGCTAACTTGTTTTAAAATCATTGCTGATAAAAGTCTTTAAGGAAAATTCAGAGTATCTAGCATAAATATTGTCACTGCAATACTTAATCAGTCTGAACTTTTCTCTCTATATTTTCAAAACAACACGGAAAATAGACTTAGGATCTTAGTGCTCCTGATCTGCATGGGAATCAAATGTACATGAATGGAGTGCAGTGAAAGTTGAGCACATCACACTTCAAAACCAGGTTAAAGAATTGTTGCTATGAACAACATGCAGATAACCTGAGTAGGTCACATTGAGCAGAAAATACAGTTGACAAATGCAGCACAGTTTAAGTGGAGTCTTAAATTCAGTTTGAAAAACAATTCAGAAAGACAATCCTTTTAAGACTGAAGCAATCCTCTAGTAAACTTTGTATGACAGAAACTTTTTTTAAAAAGGCAATTATGTGTAAGGCTTTAGTATCAGTTTGATTAAGAGATACAGTAATAAAATTCAGGATATAGTTATAGTTAGATGCATTACATTCATCACTGTGAATCTTACAATGAATGTAGGCAAGAGAAAAAATAAAAGCCACATAGTAAATATTAAGGATATTTTCCTTAAGGCTAAATTATTCTAAATAAATAAAGCTTTTGATATTGGATACTGTGTTGACTACAAATCTTAACATAAAGTGTTCCTTTTAATTTGACTGAATTTTTTACACCATATTGCCTTCAACTAAATAGTTAGGTGGAGGCAGACAATGTCAGAACACGTAGATATTTGATAGTTTATAACCTTCCACTACTGTCTATACAAAAGCAGAATAGGTGAGTAAATTCTTTCTGACACAATATTTTTATAGGACCAGAACCTGCTGCCTAAGCCAAAACTCTTGTATTTAACCTTACAGATTTTTCAACCCATATGCATACTATGCTTAAAGGCCCTTTCCAAAAATTATTTAAAATAAGCTCAAGCTAAAAATGTAGACACTGCATATCAAAACAGCTTTGATTTTTTACTTGAGTAACACTCACACACACATATTTGGTGCAGCAATAAATGTGTGCTGGCATGATGATGGCTGAAAAAATAGAGGTGCAAAGATGTACACAAAAATGTGTACAACATAAAACAGATGAAAAAGAAACTCCAGGTTTTTCTTACCATAAAATATTCAACATGCACATCCCCCCTATTCAGATATTAAGAGTATATATTACTCAAAATCAAAGGGAATGTAATACAAATCACATATCATGCAACATATTTAAGGTGTGACTCAATTCCAGACCTAGCCTGCAAACCTAATGATAAACTGAAAGAGAAGATCTGACCAGCAAAGTGTTCTAGATTTTCCTTGTTTTGATCATTTTTTTATTATTTGATCCTGAATTTATGGCGCAGATTAAGAAGCAGCTGAACATCTCTCTTTGCAGACCAGAAAGGCAGTAACAAACAACTATATTCAGGCAGTTAAGATTGATGTAACATTTAGTAACATTTTCCTCATTAATGTCTAAAAAAACTGAGGAGTTTGGGATTCTGGTTCTGGCAACTCTTTTTGGATTTATCATCTTTTAAAATCATTTTAGCAATGCTGGGATGCTTGTCCACAGTTGGTATTCAGCAACATGAACAGAGTTGAAATTTTAACTGGTTGCAGTAATGCAAACTTGGCTTATTAATATCAAATATGTAAGATAATTGGAAGAAAGGAACAAAACCATGGAAGCTGAAGTCCAGTGAAACTAAAATCAGATTACTTTGCTGCTAACCAGGTCAATATACAGCTTGATTAGGATAAATTCCAGTCATTTCAAGGTAACATCATATAAATAGCCATCTTTCAAATTGTGGCAAAACAAAAGCATTAATAAATTGACCAAACAACATAACCTTCTGACAGAGTATCTGAAATATTAACAATTTGTGAAGGAGAAATTTTAACATGAGCTTTATCCTGTTAAGACAATTAAGATTTAAAACAAAACCACCATTACACTTAATCACAGACTACAGAGAAGCAGAAATTACATTTTAAGTATCTGTGATCCATGAGGAAAACTAGATGTTGTCAGCACGAGATACAGGAAAAGCTGTGTAGCATTTGAATGCGCAAAAACAATGGGAAATTGTGGAGTAGGGACTTCATTTTCTCTCATTGCTGTATGCCTTACAGCACAATTAATTCTCCCACATAAGAGCCTTAGCAGAGAAAAAAAATTAAAATGGAGAATTTTGAGGAATAGTCAAATAGAAACTTTGTCTAAACCACTGTGACTTAAAAATTTTAACTTCAATTATTTTTGGAAAAAGAAAGAAAATGTTAATTTCTGAAAAGCTAGCACAATTATAAATTCAACTGCTGATATGCATCCCAAATTTTTAAAATTGTGTCAGAATGTACCTACTTCCAAGAAGTATCAGTGAAGCAACAATACACAATGACCAAAGCTACTACTATTATAAAGATAGCAAAAAAGTAGGAGACAGTCCTTAAAAGGCTCTTCTTTAAATACAAAATTAGAACCAGCTTAACTTTCCTTCATGTAAGCAACAGCACTGAGATCATCAAGATGAGACAACAGAGTAAAGAAATTTGTAGTCCAGTTGCTGTTAATAGTCTAAGAAAATCATATGAACACAAGTAAGTCTTCTTTTGAGCAGTTCACCTAAAGCATTGTTCAGTATAACTCATTTATGACACAGCAAAGAGTATCTGCAAGTAATAAAATTCAGAAATAGGTGACTTCAGAAATGGAGAATTGCATACATCTGTCAATCTTTCATTATTGCAATATTCAGGGTATAGTAAAAGACAGCACATTTAATAAACTATGCAGACTTATGAATATTTTTTCCCACTTTCCCTTGCATGGTTTGAAAATACTCAACCCATCTTGTGCAGTGTATGAAAACACACACTTAAGAAATCTTCTCTTACCCACCTATC
The DNA here is from genome assembly GCA_024865655.1 of Emberiza elegans. Classification (NCBI taxonomy): domain Eukaryota; kingdom Metazoa; phylum Chordata; class Aves; order Passeriformes; family Fringillidae; genus Emberiza; species Emberiza elegans. Next base: position 51,570,439 of record JALJVW010000139.1, on the reverse strand, counting down.
AGCACCATAGCTCAAACCATTCCAGCTTTTTTCACCTTCATATACGTAGTACTATTTTCCAATCCAGCTTAGACATGTGATCAAATTCATTAAGAATTAATATAGCAACTGCATTACTTTGATTTACAACAACTGTAATTCTAGTAAACACAATCCATTCAGCTACCCTCAAAGCACATAAAGCTGCATAATTTATGCTTTAACTAATGTGCCAATCATGCTAGATAGCACACCTTTGTGGATAGAAGCCATCCACATTGCTACAGAAGTCAGTTATGAATTCCTTAGCCTTTCTCAAATGTCACTTTTATCAGCTCTTACAGGCACTTACCAACAGTTTTCTGGCGCACGATGCTCCTTGCCTTTTCTGTTCCCGGAGAGCCGGTGGTTGTAGCACTGCGCTGCCGCATGGGTGCCTGGCCAGGCTGGTCACGGCTCCAGCCTCTGGAAAAGGACTTATCAACAGAAGACTTTGGGAAGTCATGCCCAACTCCTGCAAAAGTAAAATTGCAAATCTGTTCACTTCTATTCTGCTATCAGATGACTGTAGATGCGTTCTTTCAAAAGTTTTAAAGCTGGATGGAATAAATTAAGTTACCAAAGCAAGCATGAATTCATAAGCTCAGCCAGCACTAACTCTGAGGGATACTCAAACTTTTTCAAAAATGTTGGTGCTATTAAACTACTGTAATTTTCTTTTCTGAAAAAATAGTCTTACACAGGTTGTAGTCTGATACTACATGTAACTTTTCCTTTGCTGCTCCTATGAGATAAGATACACATATTTATACATTTCAAAACGTTAATACTGGGGGCGCAGGTTTCCAAAATAATTTTGCAGCATTGAGAAACATGAAATAAGGATAACATAATTTTACAAAAAATGCAAAAGCAAAAAAAAAATTGGATGATGGGCTCAGAGAACTTTGGAAATCAAAAGAAAATCCTATAGTAACATTAAGATGAAACAAACTCAGATTTGACATTTATATTGAAGTAAATAAAGCTCATATGAGGAGCTATCAAAAACAGCTAGATATAAAAAAAAAAGCAAAGCAAAGAATATTTGCAATGTATTTCCTTATCCACATTGAGCTAATTAATAATCCAAACGGACACAATTACAATCATTAAAGGGGCATCTCTTTGGAAAAAGCCAGCTCTAGTTCATTATATGTGTTCATTATTATTAGCAAACAAACAGGGGCAAAGAAATTTGGCATAATTTGTATGATATCTATTAATTCTAAAGCTGGACTTGACTCTAAAACTAATATTTAGCAATGGAGGCTTTCTCTGAAACTTTTGTCACTGAAGGTTAACATAAACTTTCCTCATGTTGCTCAGATGATTCAAAATGCATTTGAAAGTATATATTCAAATAACTGCCCACATTCTTATCCTATACTAGACTGCTCCTTTTTTACTGTTTTGGTTTTTTTTTTTTTTTTGGGGGTGTTTATTTTGTTTTGGGGTTTTTGTTTGTTTGTTTTCTTGGCATTTGTTTTTGTTTGTTTTGTTTAACCTGTGTTTTTTAATAAGAAAAAGAAGAAAGCTGTGTAGTACAGGAAAACAAAAAATGCATGGTCTGGAACGACCTCTTAAGGGCAACTACAGAGAGATGTATTTCTGCCCACTTATCACACAGCAGAAACCAAAACAAAATGCTGAATAATGACTCTGCTTAAAACGAGAAACCAAAGTTTGTGAAATATTTTTAGCAAAAAAAAGCTATAGTAACATCCTCTTTAAGAGAGGGAATCCACATAGGTTGCTTCTCACTGACAAACCTTAAGATAGTACTAGGAAGCATCTTCCCTCAGGTTTGACTAAAGAGATAAAAAGTAGCCTAAAAATAACATGTTTTTACATCTTTGCTACACACACTAAATATAGTCCTGCCTCTCACTATTAGATCAAAATGCACTTTTCAAAGGAGAGCCTTATCTTTATCCACGTTTTACAAAAGTGGAAACAAAGCAGAAGGTCTGTCTTCAAACCAAGAAAAGAATCCAGGTTTTGAAACTTTCAATCCAGACCTCTATCAGGAGGAAAATCATCCTGTCCCTTATCAACTCCACAACTGTGCCATTGTAAGCAGCCACTTCCTCTCCCCATATTATGTCTTACAGAGTATTTTATGCATTTTTTAGGAATCAGTTTAAAAACAGGTACCACTCATGGATTATTAAACTATACTTTCTCTTATATAGCCCACAAGCTCCCATTGTAACCAAACCCGTCTTCACAAAGGGCTAGTGATCAGTTAGTACCAAACAAAGACATGTTCACCTTATATTTCATCTTTTTAACATTTCAGGACCAATATTCCAATTGTGCTTGCAATGGCTTAGTTTTCACCAGCTGAATAGTGTTTGTTATTTTCAAGATGTTATGACTGGGACTCAACTATTTAATTTCTTTGCTAAAAGGAGAAAGGCATAACCCACTATGGTGTAACATTTTAGTTTAAATTCAACACACTTTTAAGAACTACATTCCATATGTGCCTATTTGCAGAAATAACATGATCATGTTGTGGCAGTTCTAAAAAGCAGATTTTCCTTAAAGAAACAGGGTTATTTCAGGTGATAGAGATGCCTAATGAAGTATACAAAAAAAGTGAGACCACAATTACCCTGTGCCCAACATCAGCTCAGATTCAAATGACGTACATGCAGTGTTGTCTTACCTTTGCCTTTGTGTTTTTTCTGCTTCTGCTCGCTTAATTTATCCAGTGGCAGGTCACTGAGGTCCAGGCTATACAAGTTTCTAGCTAATACCTTAGTAAGCGTCTCCATTGTCAGTGACCACTCAGTGGCCAGCTCTTCCCAGTATGTCAGTGATGACATTACAGACAGCAAGTCATCCCAAAGTTCTCGAGAAATGTACACATTTAGATTTGCTTTGATCCAAGCTACTATAAGAGTCTAAAAGAACAGAGAAAAGTTCGATTATGAGCATTAGCTGACAACATTCATATGTTACTATTTCAAAGAAAACTTCAAACTGCCACAGAAATTCCTGTGTAGTCCTGACATTCTTTTCCTCACCAATACATACAGACTTTTAATAAATTATCAAGTGTTAACAAAGGGTTCTGACTTAGATACAGGAACAACTGGTTTGACCCATTATCTGCTAAAGTAACTGGAGACTCTACAGATCCTAGTCACTGAGAACACACCACAACAGCACTTTGCAACTACCAACTTTGAAAAGATTTGCTACAGCTTTCTGTAAGTAATTACAGAATTCTCTAGGAAATAAAAAAATCCATCAGTTAGGCATGGGTAGCACAGAAGATTTCCTGCTGACTTGAGCTAATTTTGCTATGGCAGCAGACTAAAACTGCACACACTGCCAGTTATCTTCACCAGTTATTCTAACTCAATAATTCTTCAATTTTACAGTACCTGAAATACTCTTGTCACAGTGTCATTAATATAGAAGACAGAAAGTAACAAATGTAACCAGTTCTTAGACCCACACCATTCACATTATCTGGGTAAAATACCAGTGATACAAAATGACAAACTAGCCAACAGTGGTTGCTGTATCCAATCTATTAATGAAAATCAGCCTGAATTAATTCAAGTGAATTTATGTTTACTTGCCTGGAAAAGAGGTCCTGCAAGTCTTCCAGCTAAAGTGGAGTTTTTTCTTCCTTGATACTGCAAGAAAGTTTGGGGTGGTATTTTCAGCACAGATTCAGTTACCCTGAGCAGCACAAGTAGCATCTGCTCCCTGCAAAACAGTATTAAACTTAAGAGTTACCATTTTGTTATACCTCTGTATATACCAAGGTATTTTTAAAAGTAATAATCAAGCCTTATTTGCTCAAACACATTCCAAAAATGTCATCATGATTACAAAGAGCCTAACTTGGTTATTGCAAAAGAAATTACTCCAATTTTTTTTACACTTAAAAGTAAGGAATCCCTGTTGCCCTGTAATATTTTTTTCCAAGTAATTGAACTGCTATCACCTTCAATGGCCTGAAATTAGAGGGAAAGTTTTAACTGTATTTTCAATCAGAGCTTTTTCTTTTTCCATTAATTACAGGTTTTGTAATTTTATATTAACATACTTCACCAATTATTTTGTGCGGTACAATCTTTGCCATTGTGATCTACTGTTACTTCTTTACACTGATGTGATACTGGGAAAGAAAATACCAATCTAATAGAATCTGTTTACTATTATCAGAACCAAATTTCCCAGTGGCCAGCTAAATTGGCTCCTCAGAAGAGGAGACAAGCTTTACATGACACATAGTGTCAGCTTTACTTACCCTGAGTTCAGGACAGATTGAAGATAAAGTCAAGATAAAATTGAATAAATCAGACATTTGAAATCCCCTTGCTACTTCTTCCTTGCAATGGAGAATGGTGGCAATATAGTACCTGATCACAGACTACTATTTGAAGGAGTGGGAAATAACAGAAATTCCTTTAAAGCAGGGTCTCTTATACCTGCTAGGCGCTGTAAGAACTGGAAAGGCGTGACACAGTTACACAGCATGCAGACTCCTGTATACAATTAGAGGTCAAGAACAACACACATCTGATCGTAATAATTATCATGCTTGTCTGGGGCTTTTGTGTTTATTTTTAAATAAGGCTGCGAAGCTTCATATGTTTCAATATTTTAATGCTTTGATACACGGGCAAAATGCCCTGCAAAAAATCATCAGTAGCTCCTTAATAACAGTCTCTATATCCCAGATTAGCCTTTTTGCACTGAGGTCTAAGCTGCCACGACTAGGAGCTTACTAAAAGCTGTAAGAAAGCAGATAACTTCCCCTGTGTTAAGCTGTCTGTGGTGTTCAAGTTTGTGTATTTCCTGATTTAGAGGAACTGGTTCATGTAACCAATACCACTCTACAGTGTTTACTACCAAGTAAATTTTCACATTTGTGTTGTGAACTAATAATCTAAGATAAAAGCATTAGCATTTTACCATGTCTTCTTGTCCATAGTCACTTGGACAACCATGTGGCGGTAGATATTGAGAACACGTTTGCACATATCAGTGTGCTCATCCAGCAGAGCTTTAAATTCATTTGCAGGTTCAAGAAAAAATATATTTGAAGAATTTATTATAAAAACCTGTAAACAGAAAAGAGAGGATGTTTTGATCCTGAAACACTTTGATGTTTTCAGCAATTCAGTTGGTAGAACCAGAAGAAAAAATCTGTAACAGAAAATCTTTATAAGAAAAAGTTGCATATGCACACAGAAGTGCATGTTTAAATATGTCAGTTTGAAGTAATGATTAAGCAACAATGAGACTGATGTTTTCCCCATTTTTTCTACAAAATTTATTTGTATATTTTTGTTCTCATAGATGATTCAACAAACTACTCATATGATTAGTTGAATATGATGGACAAAAATGTCCCAGTAAGAAGTCCACCTCTAAGCCAGGAACTGACTAGTACAATATATGGTAAACTGCTTGAAATAATCCTGGTACACTGTGTGTGCTTCAGCATGACACAGCCTGTATTATGTTCTGGGAAACTAAAGCATTTATCCCACTGGGATCAGTAAGGCTAACCAAAAGCAGGAAACCGGACATGTTCCCGAAAGTGACTGACTTCAGTGGGCAGTAAATTAGGGCCTTCAGAATGAAAATTATGAATAAAAGTAGGTAGGGACACTGTAGGAGCTACAGAAGCAGCTACTGAAGTGTTACTATATTTTTATGTAAGTTTAGAAAGCACTTGAATCTCAGACCTAGATTTTTAATTTGTTTTTACATGTACAGGAAGTCATTGGTAATTAAGTCATAACTTCCTTCTAGCGAAAGCTTTGGATTTTTAATAATTAAAAACTATTAGTATGCACTTTTACATTCACTAGCCTCAACTAATGAACCTAACCTACTCTAAATGCCTAGAAATTTAGGCATTTAGAGTAGGTTAAGTAAAAATAAGTAAAATAAGTTAAGTAAAAATAAGTCTGTGCAAGCATTAAATGGGAAAAAACTCAAGACAGAAGTCTTGGATTATTGATTCACAGGGAAAACCTGGAACCTCAAACATGGTTCCAGGTCAGGAAATCTCTCAAAATGAGACATGGTACTGGGTTAGAATGATGTCTTGACTCTGTTTCAGGCTAAAAAAAAAAAAAAAATATTTGATAGTCAAATGAACCTTTGTCTAAAAAACTTCAACATGGATAAACTTCAAGACATTGTCAGATGTGTAAGCCTTAGTAGTATATCGCAAACAGATACAGATACTTCGTATTTCTTTTCTCAGTAACATTTCATATTCTAAAATGTTGTTGAAAACAAAGATTATGAAGCTTAAATTATTTTAATGTATTTGAATTTAAAAGTTATTTCAATTACAGAGTTTATCTGTATAACAGTGTACAGTACAAAAGAAAACTACACCTAAAATTATTTAAGCTGTAGTAAAATTGAGTTTTACTTAGCATGGTCACACACAGTAGAAGTGAACACAGTAAAGTGGCAAATGCACACTATTTTATTTTGTTCAGAATCAATTTTCTGATGGATATAAGAATATTATGGAGGCTAGAGTAATATACCCACCTATATGAATTTCTGTGCACACACATATACAAAAAATACACACGCTTTATAACCAAAAGAGCATTTCAAAGACCCTTAAATTATACCCTCCCAATTTTCCACAGCTTTACCTTCAGTGAAGCATTTTGCTAAACATCTGAAATTAACATGATTTCTACCCTGTCAAACTGCCTAGAAGCTATTAAAAAACTTTTGTTAGGGTACAACTGCAACTCTTGCTTTCCTTAATGATATCACCAGAGAGTTATGGCACCTCAGGAAACCTTTTCAAACATGCTGTAAATTCAGAAAAAGATAAAAACAGATCCCTGTACACTTTATTAATAGGACTAGAAAAACTAAAGGATTGGATGTTTTGGCTTTTGTGACCAATAGCATAAAAGCAAAAAGCCTCTAAATATTCTCATAAAAGCTTAATTATATTTATTGGAAGATGTTGCAGTAGCATGAGGATTATTTTTCTCTAATATAATGCAGAGGAGAATGCATGTTCCAATACAAAATTAAATTTTTTTTATTGTGTTACCCAGCACTGCTCTATACATTGTCCTACTTCAGGTCAATGAAGATATAGTGAACCAGTGTCATTTGTCTAACCTTTATCATCATACTTGTTGCATATAAAATATTTTTAAAATTTAGAGATGCTTTAGAGATGCACAGGATTCCCTGGCAGAAGTATTGCACTACATTCCACTCCTTATGTGCTGATAACAAGAATTTTAGGTAATTTTGGATAGATAATTTAGATACAATTAAATACCACCTCTGTTTCATACCTGCAATACTGACTGCACTCCAGCTCGTACATTTTGTTCTTCAGAATCAATTTCAGATGTTTTATGCAAAGTGTCTTCATAACAGCCATTTCTTGCCCAGTTTGAATTTCTCACTCCATGACTGGAATTCATCCCTTTTTCCTGAAAAATATTTTTTCTTAAAATTCCACAGAGTTTTAGACAAGTATTTTGGCTTTGTATTAAAGGGAAAAGGATATAATAGGTACTAAACAATAAACAACAGCAGACAAATGCACATGAGACACAACAATATTTCATGAGGCTTGGAGCAATTATCTTAAAGTAACTGAATGAAGTAAGTACTATTTTTGTCAGCCTTTTATTTGTATATAATTTTTACACAGTTGGCATACTATATAATCCACATCTTGAAAACAGTGCATAAAATTATATGAAATTTTAAATTGAACTAAGCACATTAAAAAGCTACAGATAATGGATAAAACTGGTGGCTCGTCCATACAGTGTTTTACCATTGATTTTCCCCAATAAATGCTCTGACACCAAAGAAAACCACAAATAAACTATCAAGGAAGCCCTGTCTCTGTCTACTGGCAGATTAATGCACAAATATTAACCAATAATTTTACCTCTTCTCTTTCTTTTCCTTTCTCTGAAGAATTATGGTCAACATTTTCATCACAATCTACAGCTGTGCACTGCATTATTTCTTCAGGTTCTTTCATAAATAACGGTTTGTCTTCTTGTTGAATCCATTCTTGATACACCTTCACCACCTTCCTCATAGCAGCTGCTTCACATATTGGCAAGAGAAATGCCTGCAAGTAGAAAAAGAAAGAAAAAAACACTGTTACAATATTTGAAATAAGTTGAGCTCTATAATGTGCAAGTTCTAAGAGATAAAGGTGGAAAAAGCCACTGTTGGATCCCCGTATTCAAAATATTGCCAAACCTAAATGTTTGTTCACTTTCTTCATATGTAAACTGAAAACATGAAAAAAACCCACATTTAAACAAGAAAGCTTATCAAGAAATACTTTGAAAGAGAGAAGAATCTACATGGTGTATCTAGTTAGCACCCATCCTGCTGAAATTAAGACCCAAACACCCATCAAAATATGTAAAATGAACGAGCAGAAGTTTCTTTTACAACATCTTCCATTCAGAGGATTTGGAAAAGTGGAGTTAAACAAGCTCTAAATCATTGAGAAAAAATCAAGTGACACACAACACTGGTAGTCTTCTATCTTATTTTTATCTAATTAAGATTTTACAAAACAGTATCCTTAAAGTGAATTACTCCCTGAAAAGACTTCAGTATTATTGTTTCTAAAAATCATGCATTTGAGTTGGTGTAATGGCTGATCAGTGCCCTCTTCAGAAGGTTTTCTGTATTGGCTGTGCTGCTAACAACTAAGACCAGAAACTTTTAACATTAGTCAGATTTTAACTAACTAAAAATACACTTAGACCATGATGCCCTAACTATATATTCAGAAGAACAGAAAAATTACACTAATGCCCAGTTTTACGGGGTCTGTGCTGTGACTGATGAAAACTAATTGCCCATGTCTTTAAGGAGGGCCCACTTAACACAGGGAGTATGTTCAGTCTGAAAACAGAGATTTCACACCATTATCACACTAAAAAGAATTCAGCTGTGTATTACAGGATTAAACTGACAACTTCAGACATATACTTCATCATCAAGTCTAACATTCTCCTGCAAGTCCATACATGTTTTTTTGTACCCTCAAGTCTAAAATGCATTAAACTTGTTCTCTACAGACAATCTTTCCACCACTCAGTATCACTGAAACCTCCTCTTGACAGGAATAACAGTCCTCATGTTTTAGAAACATTACAAACATCTTGTGCATTAGAAATTAATTTACACTGAAAACTCCTGGCTAAATAATGATGTAAATAAGATTTCATAATTGCACATGAAATCCAAATAATCCACATAAACTCACAGAATGACTTTTGAAAAGAATGAAGAAAATCACCTTTGCTTCTTTGCACTGTGGGGACAGTGAAAAGTAGACCATTGATAATTTATACTCTACATTCAGTGTCTCAGACTCTGTAAACCCTTGAGTGTCAGCTGAATTGGGATAACTCTGCTACATCCTTCAGTAATGTGTCCAGGCTCTTTACTACAAGGGATGTGGATAAGCTTCTGACATTTATTTGCCTCATTCAAAAATATTTACTTCATCCAGATAAAATGTTTAAAATGTTCAGCTTTCTGCTGTTTAAAGCAATTAGTGTTGTGCATTTAACTTGAAACTTAGTATATGTTTCTTTACTATTATTCAGAAATCTGTTTGTATTTTGATCTATAGGATGGGGCATAAAGAAAGTTTATCTTATTCTATTCTCCCACACTGAACTCTTAAGTTACTATTAATAAAGACTCCATATTCTGGCATATGTTCTCAGTTTAAATTTGTTCTAATAGTTTCCAGTAGAGAAATACTATTCTGAGTATGCTCAGCGAACATTTCTGGTTGCAGTGAAGTCAGAAACAGAAGCTGCTACCTTTTACAGCCATCTGTCCTACTCTTCTGATGAACACTATCAAGGAAAGGACATTCAGATGCTCCTAAAACAGCTCTGTAACAGCTGCATACTCCCACAGGAGGCTTATGTTAATATGGTTGGCTGTGAGTTTTAATACCTACAGTGTTGATGTATGAAAAAATTAAACATTCCCTTCTATGGGGAACTGTGAAGTACAAGTTAAATCTTGCTAAACTGGTTGTTAAAGATATAAAATTAGGAAAATTAGGAACTAGGGGTATTCTACACAGAAAGTATTTCAGAATATTAGCTTCTTGATTTTTGAAGGCAGGATGATTGTAAAAACCTGTAACTTGGTATAATGTTCTGCTTAACAAGTGCTCTTGAAAGAAAACCATGACATAATAAAAATATACAATATAATAATCAAGATTCTTGCATTCCAAAGAGAGATTTTTACCTGTCGAAAAATCTCAGTTAGAAAATTAACATTGTTTCTTTTAGAAGAGAAGACTTTCCGGACAATTTCAATATCAGTTAAATGCTCTTCATCAATACTGCAGAGGCTGGAAGAACTTGGTTCTCTCTCTGTTAGAGTACTTGTATTAGAATGAGATTGTTCTGGTTCTGCATTTCTATCCTGCTTATCAGTACTGTCATTTTTGCTGTCCTCCCTTGAAGCCATGCTAGCAGCTGCTCTCTGAAAAAAAAAATTGAAAATATTCCATAGTTTATTTTTAGTACAGCATTAAATCCATACCAATGAAGTATAATTTAAACAGCACAAAGAATTAAAGAAAAACAAACAAACGAAAGGATTTACTGCATTTCAAGGCTTCTAATGTCCAGTTGATTTAAAAACAAATCACAAAATTTGAAAAAAGAAAGCAGCATTGCAGATCCTTTCAAACTGAATTAATAAACATACAATTTGTTTACAAATTACTTCTTTTTTTTTAAACTTTTCATTAGTTGTAATTATTGGAGGACAGCATACTGCTGACATAACAATTAAACCAAAAACATGAAAACAAATATATTTTTGTGTATTTGGTTTTACCTGAATATTCTTTGGCACATTTTCACCTTCCATCCCAGGAATATGAGGTCCTGTATGAGGTTTTGGCTCAAGCCAGAAAGACACCAACCATCGAATGACAATAACACGAGCCTTGATGAAAGGTTCCTTTGTGCAATAGATTGCCTCATTGGTTTCAGCATCTTTCTTAACTATTACGTAGTGTGGCTTTGGTCTCATTTGTGGTATATCTGTATGAAAATACAACATCTTAAAAATACAGGCAGAGAGAAAGATCTGCATAAGAAAGAAATCCTAGAACCATAACCAATACACATGAACTTTCAGAGGTGTAGTTTTGCTGCATTCACTGTTGCACCACTCATTCCAAGATGCACTGGAATGGATGCAACAGAGAAAATGTCAAGAACACGTAAGACATCAAAATGTAAGACATCAAAACATTTGAATTTTCTCCTGAAAGGAGACAGCACTGCTGGTCCAAAAGCCAGAAACTTTTTTCTGCTATGCAGAACCTTTAATTTTTGTGATTTCTATAAGAAGTGAAAGTGATTTCTATAGCCTTACATTTTAGCTTCCTTTTTTTTTTCTATGTAAGTAAGCACATTTCATTATCTTCAGGTTCTTTCAAACTACGTTATACTCAATATTTAAAGATAAACTTCAGCAAACTCACTACTTCAAATTTTCATTGAAAACTACAAAGTTCCAATTAACAAAATAACTGTCAACTATACTATGACCTATACAAGAAAACTATTTTCATATAAAACTAATATTTTGACAAATCTAATCGTGGCTACAGTGGGAGATATATAATTCCAAAATGCAAATGCAATAAACACAGCCTCTTCTGGCCCTGCAAAAGGATAAAGATGAATAGAACAAAGAAATCCTGCTGCAAAGGCACATGAGCTTTGCAGTTTCACCTAGGGCCCCATTTGCACTGGCTAATTTTGCTGGACCTTGCTGCCAGACCACAGGCACGTACATTTTCCTATGACTTGGCTGCAAAATGACTCTGAGGTAATAGCTTCTATAGTGGCTTGTAGGGAATGCCATAAAGGATGCTCAGGGGCACATCAGCTGGCAGGAACTATGATTGTTTGGGGACTAGAACTGACAACTCCATTTTCACCATCCCATGATGGTTCAGAACTGTTAACCTTTCTGGTTCTCTATTGCGCTAGAGTCATCGGTACTTTTGAATCTGCTTCAGAAAAAACCCATGACAGTACTTAACTCAGTGTGGATGGAATAACATATGTGGTAAAAGCACTACAAACATGGGGGGACACATGGATAACATTTTTTAATTCTGCATTTTTCTGTGACTTAACACTGCAAAATGGCATTTCTGGATTTTACAGTCCAAGACATGGTGCAGAATAGTTCTGCATTATCATCATCAACCTGAAGCAGCAATGATACTTTCACGTGCAAATGACATTTCTCTGAAAGTGGTATGCCAACCCACCATAGTCCTAGTCCTATAAGGGCAAATATGAGATAAACTCCAATACAAAAAGAAGACAAACATTTGTGTGAGGACTGACTATAATATGTGCTGTCAGGACACCCTGATGCTAGTGTTTCAGTATCATGATCTATATCTAGTGATATTAAAAAAACCCCAAAAAAAAACCAACTAGCAAAAAGATGGAAGCATGGAAAAATGATGGTCCTATTCATATACAGATTGAACAGAGACAGTTATGTCAGCACTGCCTTAACCCTTCTGTGTAGCTGGCAGTACACAAGCAAGGGAGAATTTTCCATGGTTTTACAGGCCAACCAGAAAGCAGTTAAAGGATACTAACACTGAGAGTCAAAGAAGATTTTAAAGTCACACTGAAAAATACAAAGGTATTCCCTGACTGTATCTTTCCTAAAGCAAAGTCAAGAGTTGTTTTAAAGGATCCTGTGTAACTTTGCCAGTTTATGATGTTAGAATCCAAGAGGGACAAATCTGGACAGCAATGAAGAAACAATCAGCTGTCGTCTAAGCAATTATGACAGCCTTTTTAAGGCATCTGAAGTGCAACCAGCATATCTGCCAGACTGCTGTAAAGATTTCCCTGTTATCATTACAAATACACAAGATCCAGCACCTGCCCTGAGGATATCCACATTGGTCTATCTCAGTGGCATTTCAAAGGCCACACACATAAGCAGTGATAGACCCATCATGATGCTGTTGAACTGAGGAATGTTTCCTGTACGAACTTCCCAACGATATCCACCCTTTTAAATGAAAGCATTATTTTTAAAGGAAAAACCCATTATTCATATGCACCATATATCTAAGTACATAACAAACACACAGAATACTCTTTGACAAGTTTACAAATGGTTTATTTACTGCAAATAATAAAACCCCAGTACATTGTTTTCATACTGTGGAAAGCAGCAGGTTAGTAAGAAAATTAAAAATTAAGGTATCTTAAAAAAGCATGTGTAACAGTACAATCTGTGGAAAATGAAGCAAATGCCTGGTAGCACAGCATTTAAAGATGGAAAAGTCAGTTCTCTCTGGTATCCACTAACATTTAGCAGAGCACAAAAGGCTGCAGTACTGACAGTATATTCAGAAGGACTAAACATGCAGTAAACATGTTTTTGCAGCACACTGTCTCCTCCTTGTTTCATGATAACCTTCAGAACATCCTCTTTCTTTAACATGTTTCAACAGCATTATGCGCTGCATGGGCTTCTCAAATGTATCCTCCTTCCAGCTGCTTCTCAAATGTATCTTCCTTCCAGCTCTTCCTGAATTTTCAAATTCTGTCCATCTTGGAAGAAGGTATCAAGGCTTCAGATGAGAACACAGACATAAAACCAAAGCAAAACAGAGCTTGTTAGATGGACTCGAACAGCACAAGAGTAAATATTCCCTTCCCCCAACTTTCTATTTTTTCTTTCTATTGTGTTTTGGGCTTTCCCCACCCCCTGCCCTTCCCCCTCTGGGAACCTGATGTGAGCTGATGACAAAAAGGAAAGGAAGCTGAAGGTGGTGGAAGGCATACACAGGGTAGAAAGTGAACAGGCTAGCAAAATCACACTGCACACCTGTAAGCTTTGACCATGCCTAATTTTTAAGACAATAAAGGCTTCATAAGGAATGAAGAGCTAAAGATAGCTGCAGAACAGCCCACATTAGTGTCTCCCTGTAAATTAAGGAGCCTATCTAAACGGCTTGGAAATGGCACAGAAAGGCACATTACTAAGACAAAAGAAGCAATGCCCCTGAATATTACTGCCATATCTGTAGCTCTTCTAACTCAACTTTTAACTCAATCTCAACAGATATTTAACAAAGACTTTACAAACAAAATAAACACTAAGGCAAAAAAACCCCAAAAAACCAAAACATAAAAAAGCAAAAAAACCCCAACCTCTAAACACAACCAAACCAAACTAAAAAAAAAAACCAGCCCCCCTCAAAAAACAATCTCATGGGCTTTTCTAATGCTGTATTCCTTTTCTAAGTCTGTTATACTAAAGCAAGAATTTGAAGGAGCCACAATACTTCTTGTAACTGGAATGCTTGGTGTTTGTTGCTGTAGGCAAAATACTTATCAGAAAAGAAGGAAAGAAATCTCAGTCCAGCATACTGTCTCCAGTAAAGCCCTGTATCAATGCTGGCTTACTGAAACTACTATTCTGATTTGTACCTCGTGACTTCTCCTAAATTAAACATTACACTAGTAGCATGAGTACTGTTCTTAGTAGCAGGCTCAGTGCCCAAGTTTTCCCTGCCTTCTGCCTCAAGGCTGTAAATTAGGAACAAGCACAGGATTATTTTCAAATAGGTTGGGAAGATGCATGCCAGAGAAGAACATCTTCAAGGAGAAAAAATTATTCAACTTACCAATGCTTATGTTGTTTTCATCACTGTATTGTTCCAAAAATCCTCATTATAGTTGCTCACTGTGCACAGTCTAAGGCTCCCACAGTAATTCTTGGGATCTGTGCACATTTCTTCTTCTTTCCCATTGTCCTCTTCTTTACTAAGGCCTTGGAAGTTTCTTGTTTACCATTCACAGAAAAACAGAGGACTACAGAAACACTTCTATGGAAGACTCAATCAAGATCTTCACAAAAAGAGAAAAATAGCATTTCCATATTTCTTGTTCTGGAGAATCAATCAACAGTAGGTTTGCTTTCTCAGCACTGCTTACTGTCCCTCTTGTAGCTATTTTATCATTCAACCTCTTCAGCATCTGCACAAGAACTCTTATTCTACTGTCACTTATGGCTGTATTTATACTGGTTCTTCTCCTGTAGATGAGAAAGCCCAGTGTTTGCCTTTCCCAAGAGAATATGGCTTTGACACAACCATCTCTCAAACCTAAAAAATGTACATGGACCAGAAGAAGCTAAGACCTTTTCAACAAACTTCCATGACAGCCTAATTTTAGGATATGGAATTGTGTCTGGAGATCACTAGTCTGGAAAGTTCTTCTGAGATGCTGCATCAGCAGATAAGATGAATGGTGATGTGACTGTGTGACTCAAGTGATGAAATGGTAACTTAAAGCCTGTATACAAGGTTTGCAAAGAGGAGTTTGAACTCTGCTGGCCTACAACCAACATGTGCATGGGTGCATGCAAACCTGAGATAACAACATCAAGATTTGCAAACAACATGCTGGTTTAAAATGGACTAAAAACTCTGAGTAAACTCAGGTTTGCTTAGAAAACACTGAACATTCCACTCTCTATAGGGAAAGATAAATTCTAACACCATCAGCTTTGAAGACTGTGCTAAACCCTAGCTTCTTTTTTCTTACCGCAAGCTCTTGATAAAATAGAGTCCGCATACAAAAACCTAACTTTGCCTTGTCAAAAATGTGAACAAGCACTGTATAATCCAAACACTGATTCGCTACAGATAAAACCAACACACCCAAAGAATAGCACATTAACACCTTTTATTTTGGCAGCAGTAGTTTCTCTTCAGAGCACAACTGAAATCAGCCATGGTTACATTAGAGAAAGGTTTTACAAGAACATTTAATTTACCTCATTCAGGTTAACAGAGTGAGATTTACTCTAATGAAAGGGTCAGAGGCTTCCAGAAACAAAGAAATGAAAATCATCAACAGGAATCTTAACATTTTCTTTCATGACAAATACATTTGGAGAATGCCCTTCATGGGCAACATGACTCAAGCTAAAAACTGCTTTGCTATATTGTCTTGTTAGAGTTAGAAAGCACAATTACCTGTCTCAAACATCGCTAAGACCACAGAAGGGAGGAATTTGTGACAGGAAGGTGCTAATTCCAGGCCTGACAGAGGCAAGATCTGGTTAGCACATCCTGGTTATCACACTCCCTCTGTGACAGACTGTGACAAGAAGCACCTGCATATATGCGTATCACCAGTCAAAGAAGTATCATCCCAAGTTATGGGAAGGTGGCATCTGTGGCCACCAATGGCCACCAAAGCTCCCCCAAATACACCTCTGTGGACAGCTGGAACCTGGACTGTATAAAGGCAGAACTGCCGTCCAGGTGTTAGGATCTAGGGGGAGGTTAATAAAGCTTAGGAAGAAGGATGTATTACTACTGATAGTGGATACAAAGAATGCAGAATTTAGGAGCCATAAGGACATTTGGCAGAAGATATGGAAGAAATTATTAAAACAATCTCAGCAATTCTGATGAAATCAGTTCCAGCTGGGTAAAAGGTAATTCCACAGCGGGATATCTGCATCACCAACCTAAGAAACCCAACATCCCAAAAGAAGAGAAAGACTGAACAAGCAGACTAATTAGCATAAGATGCATTTAACCAATAGAAGATGGAATACTAATTAATAAGAGAACTATATAACTTGCTGCCAATTAGCAATAATTCCTTTGTTTCTAAAATGTATAAATACTGAAAAGATTTGATTGTAAGCAACAGACCTTGTGGAGGCAGTACCCCTTTCAGCACAGAACTTACTAACAGATGAACAAACCAGGACCCGCACCCCAACACCAAGCCCGGGGTGAAGAAGGCCCAACAAGACACCACTGGATCCACGGGTGGTGCCTTTTCTTTGCCCATGCAGTCAATGTTACAAAATAAATTCAGTACTGTTGAACCAGCATTTGGTCTTCTTGTCACCTTAATTCGGGCAGAGGCATCTTTCACTAATCAGATCATAACATCGCTATTAGATAAAATGTAATGATTTTATCAGCTGTGTTAACACTTACCAAGTATAGGGTTATACAAGCTGGTCTCCTTACAGATGTTTGGGAAAATAGAAGGTAAGTAGTATTTCTTAAAATTTGAGAATAAAAATGAAAATCCCTTTTCCTGGTTTTCCTTGTTCTTCCATTCTAAACTCTTAACCTTAAAACAAGAATTTGGACAAAGTAAATATCTATAAGTAGAAGAAACAGGCAACTGATGAAATCTCCTCTTTTTAAGTTATTTCTTTGAAACAAAATCATATATATTTTAATAAACAGTTTTAGAAAGATGAAACAGAAACTAGCTGGGCAATGTCAATGAAACACAGACCATTCTCTTCCAAAATACTGTTTCAAAATAAACTTGAACACATAAAATACTGAAACCAACAGAAACACACTTGCTTTTGCAGTCATCTTGCCCAAGAGGGAGCATGCCCAAACTGACTGTTTGTAATGAAACTGTTATTATATTTCAAAATGTTTAATAAAAAAGAGTAACTACCCATGCCATCCAAAATACTTCTTTGACAAATTCTTTTAAGACATTTTAACAAGTGTCCATATAGTCATTATAATAGGTACTTGGATTCATTTGTGTAATTGGCAACATCAAACAAACAAATTTTTCAACCACAAGCAGCAGAAGATACAACTTTGAAGTTGAGTTACACGAATGTACTTTCATGGATTGTGAGTGCTAAGCATTTCCCTTTATGAAATGTTTTCCTACATGGTAAGTAGTACCAAGCATGGTACGTGTTCCTCAAGAAATACAATATGCAGTTTCCATCTTTGTTCCTGAGATTCCATCTGCCTGCAGAATTAGATAATCTACCAAGTCTATCATAAATAATATAAAGGAAGATTCCCTTCTCTTTTTTTTTTCCTTTCCCCTCTACTTCATTTCTTACTCAAAGGCCACAGTTCTATTATGATCCATTTTCAGGGCAACAGGGGTCTAGAGTGGAATATATATGCATATATTTCACCCCAAATATAACTCAACATATTAGCTGGTATATATAATTTAGTGACACAAATTCCTTTATCAGAACTTAGTATCAAAGAACGTTGCAATTATCAGTGGCCTCTAAAGAGACTTCAGAGAACTACTTCAGCATTCACGTAGCAAACAAGCTCTGTGACACCTGTCTCAATGACCTATTGGAATTTAGATATAATACTACCAATTTATTACAGAAAAGGCAGTTGTCATCAAAAATATAAGGGCTATTTTTCTTCAAATAAATAGCCAGCATTAAGCTTACCCTACAGATCACAAGTATGAAGACCTCTATTCAAAGTGGGAGATGCTAGAAGCAATAAAATGAGGCTGGAAATTACTCCAGCATGGCAAGTGCTCAGAGAAAGATGGATAAAGGGAAGCCATGAAATATGGCTTTAACACATGTTATGGTTTAACATATATTTGCATACTGTCCATCTTCTCTAGTAAAAACTGCCTAAGTGTGAAGAAATACTTATAGGTACCCAACTGGGTTCTGAGGGACAAGTCTGGCCCAGAAGGCAGGACCCAGCAACACCCACCACATCATGCAGCTCAGTAGGTTCAGAAGCAGCATGTGCTAATTGGCCAGCAAATCAATTACATAAAGTGTAACAGCTGAGCCACAGTTTCTCACAGAAGCTGTTGCTATGCCCCATACTGGCTGAGATCATGGAATTGGCAAACTTCAAAGAGAAGAACATGGTGTGTCGAGTTGCACACCATGGACTAAATACTCATTCAACTCTTCATCTTCTGCACACAGTTGATCTACTGGTTGAAGACAACCAGACAGGGAAGGGAAGATGAAAATGAGAAGGGGGCTGAAATCAGTATTGCTAGAAGTGACTGACAAGTCTTGTTTTGCCTCCATGCCAAAATCTGATGGAAGATCCTGTGGTAAAAGATCTAGGAATCTTCACACAGAAGATAAGGGAACATTTTCCTAGAAGAATTTGCTTTTTATAAAAAAGGGAGTGGCAAGGAAGGATTCTTCAAACATCTTTATATGCATTTGCAGTGCTACAAGTAAAAAACTTACTGTAAAGGACAAAGAGGTGTTAATTGTTTCATACTTGTTTGCTTGAAAACAATAGAACGTACCTGAATTACCATGTATTTCAAAAGTGCTTCTAAAAAATAGCTTGTTAAATCTTCTTGTCCTTTATCTCCTGATTGCGGAGGAACAAGTGGAGTGATTTCTTCTATAGTCACTTGAGCTATTTAAAGAAAAACAGAAGTACATCAAACATTCAGACCATTTCTTCTCATGAGTAAACATCTACGAAGTTATGAAAGTAGAAATGCAGCAGAGACAGTTACAAGTAAAAGAATCCACCCATAGATCAATGAAAATCAGGAAATTTTAACTTCTAAACCACCATGGAACTAATTTCTTACACATATAAAAAGCACAGGAGACAATAAGTAGGTCTTCTCCATGCACTTTCAGAACCTACCTGCCAAACCCAAATTTTTTTAAATTTCGTTTGGAACTTATGCAAACAATAGTTTGCATAAGTCTAACACTTATGCTACACAAATGTCAAATCTTTATATCTTTGACCATTTTCCCATTTAGCAGTTGATCAGTTACATTTCCTTTAAGTTTTACTATCTGTATCCTTCCTTGCCTCGACAGTGAAGCTGGTTCAGAGTTGATTTTTCTCCTGTTCCTGTCATTAGATGTCCACATTTCAATCTTTGCACTCTGAATTTCACAAGATAACTCCAAAAAGGGCTTAAGTAGGTAGCAAAATTTTGCTTGCAGAGCTATCCTGCCAGGAAATTTGTCTGCTGTGTTCCAGCAAATTTAATTACTAGTCATGGAGACACTGCTTTCCTCTACACGCAATAAAATACTCAAATACTAAGAGAAGGTGGAAACAAGGCAAAGCACAACATTCAGGGGAAAAAGTGTTCAAGTTTTAAGTCCCATTTATGTCAATGCACAGTTTGCATTTACATTCAAAGACCCCATCCACTTGCAAATCATTAATGAGTTTAAATCCCACAATCAACACCAAATTGAGTTAGGAGGCACTTAATACTAGAGTGTACAAAGGAAAAACTGTCCTAAGAATCATCTTAAAAGAAAAATCATCCTCACTCTATTGATTAGGGCCAAGATAATGACCTTACTGCTAAAAAAAACCAAACAAACAAAACTCCAGAAAGTATAAAAACCTCAATTCAGAATGCTCAAGCTTTTCCACTCATGCAAGCCTTTAAGACTTCAAGTTTTGCAATTTACAAGGTCTGTTTCTTTTTGAAGATTCCAAGTTGCAAGAATACCACAACTTTAATTATCTGGTCATACACAGACACATTTGTCCTTGGGCCACACCAGAAATATCTTTGCAGAGCCTGCTCCCTGGAGGTTGAACAAAGCCAGTGCAAGCAGAATTCACCTGTGTAAGTTTGCAGTAGATGCAGGATCCTCTTGCAATTTTTAAGAATTACACACAATTGGTCACTTTATTTTCACCACTATGTATTAAGCTACAATAACCTACTTGGAGGGAAAAACCCCAACAACCACAAAAACCAACTAATTCTGAACAATAACAAAAAAGACAGAAATTGCTACAGAAGAAGACCTGACAAAGTGGTAAGAAACTCATCTCAGCTCCACTATCTCCCTGGGTATGCATGTATGTAAGTTACTTCAACTTACCTCGTCTGTGACAAGATTTGAATTATGTTGAGAATTGAGTAATATTACCAAATTACTTACTTTCTTGGACATTAAGGGGAGGGTTAATGAGATTATCTAGTGTTCGGGGGCCATATTCAGACTGTGGTGATGAAAATCCAGGAATCAAGCAAGAAAACATCCATAATTGTTCTCTACTACAGTTATTTTGAAGTGCTTGCATCCACAAAAGAAAGAGACGCACACCCTCTCGACGTATCTTAAAGGAAAAAACATGGAATAAGTTATCTTGTGCCAGAACAAACAAAAGCATTTCCATTTGTCCTGGAGGGAGAAGAAGGGGAGAGAGAGAAAAAAAATGAGGACAGACAGTATAACCCCCAGCAACCAGCAGAGTGAAACTAACACATCTGCTGCTCCTGATGAAATGCAAGGACAAGCCTGGCACCTTCACTGCTGCTTGCCTTAAAGAATTTGTCACAGGGGTTTCTCTGAAAGAAGAGGAAGAAAACCAACACAGCTGATCACTTGCTTGACTACACCACTGCAAGATGCCACATGAATTTTTCAGAAAATACAAAGACCAACATAAAATTTCTAAGTATGTTCATTAATTATAACAGAGTGAGTGAGCTCTCTGTATCAGAAGGACCAATTCTACCTTCTTCCATTTCTCCTTCAAAAAAGGTAATGAAGTCCTAGAGCATTCCCTTCTTGGCTCTCATACCGGGGAATTTCAGTACCAGAGAAGCCTGCAGGTGGCTTACAGAGGAGTGGTGCAGCTGTTTTGTCCCAACCATTTAAATTACTCTACCCATCCATCAACAGGCCTCCCTGGCATATATAATCTTCCACTACCAAGGTAGTCTGAGCCCCAAAATCAGCTTCCTTGACCTAACAATGAACAGTTAATACTTATTACTATGTTAATACAAAATCCTTTAAACCGCTGGCTACACTATATAAACACATTACTACTGTGAGTACTTTTACTGAGATGAAGCTGATGATTTGGAATCATTCTTTCGTGACACACAAGTCATGATCTGGTTCTCATTCCTGGGTTTTTACTGTAAAAATTTGCCCTTATGTTCTTATTTGTATTTTCAAGTATTGCAGACAAAACTGCATGCAACTTTTTGCAGTACCTTTAATGAATTTCCAGTGTGAAGAAGCTTCTTTAAAATCAACCCTAAAAAATAAAAAAAAACGAGAAAAAAAATTTGATTGCTTTTGTTCTTTTTATATGAAGTAAAATGTCAGAGTTCTCGGTCAGACTTGATAGCCACTTTTGAACAAGTCCTTGGCAATCTCCAATTTAATCTTGGTGACCTTGATACCTTCAAGCAACTGACTCAATGCCAGAAGGAAAAAAAATAAAGTATCACCTTTCATAGACTACTCATAGAATATTTTTCCCCAAAGACTTTTGGGATGTGCACATTAAAAGTAAATCAAGTCATCACAATGCATAAAATCAGCATTCCCCATTTACAAATATCTCATGTCAGTTTTGAAATGTATTACTAAGAGAAAGAAAATAAGAAAAAAAAAATTAAAATTTCAAACTTTTCACCTGTCCTTTTTCTTTCTCAGCCACTCTTCTATTTCTATATTCCCAGATATAAATCTATAGAGAAGAGTATTCATTACATTGGTGGGGTTTTTTGCCCGTTTCTTTTATTTTCCTTCAGCTAGCTCACAAAATTCTCTGGATCATAACCCCTGTTAAGGCACTTAGAGTTTAAGGAAATGACTGGCATAGTAGCCACTAATTGGTAGCTACTAATAAAAAGTAAAATGAAAGGGAGAGGAAAAGAAAATCAACTTACCAATACTATGAAATTGCCACCTCTGATGAATCCTTTCAGGAAGGAGTTGTAAAATTTTCTATAAAAAACCAGAACGCAATGATGTATGTTGCAGATATCACCTTAAAAGACCAAACAGCCCTTTCACAAGGCCACAGATCAGAAGCTGAAGCATCAACTTAGAAAATTCCCACAATGCTTTCTTTGGAAGCATTGTGGTCCTTTCAAGGTGACCCCATTCCTAATGCTAAGAAGCCCAAAGGCTCTGACAGCCTGTCTTTAAATCCTGCACTGGAGACTTCAGATGTTACTGCAAGTCATCTGGCTCCACTACCCCTCTGATGGACACTGCTGCTTACAGCATAGGGAATGGAATGGGATCGGTGTCTGTCTCAGCTGCTCTGCTTCACAACAGACTGCATTAAGTTATTCCACCTCTCTAATGGCTTCAGTTAGGATGTTCAGCTGTCAACATGCAAACATGCAAACATGTGCTTTAGCCTTCTCAACTGAGGGGTCATGAGCTACAGCAAAACAGTGAAGACAAGACCTCTACAAATACAATCATCATCTCCAGAAACAAGAAACAGAGCACAGTTAGTAATTCCAAATCTACCATGTAAGACTTGCAACATTTACACTAGAGGCATTTGCAACTTGTAAATAACCTGATTTTTCCTGGCTGTGGCCCTTCAGCACACCATGCAACTGCCTCCAAAGCACAGATAACCTAATATTCCTTTATGCAGGAACTAGTGAACAAATGAACTAGCTCTCTTTCACATTCACCAATGTACCTCACAGAGGTAACATGCCTCTGTGGTAATCATAAGGTCAAAATTATCATGACTAAACAGAGATCACCTTTCTATGAATTTCAATGTGTATAACACATGATGGGGAAATACCACCATCAAAGAATAATCAACTATCTAGACACACAGAAACATCTTTTTCCAGTTTAGATATCTTGCAAAATCACAAGTGAAATCTTTATTTTTAAAACAAAGCACATAAATTCAGCTCTATGCAAAAGAAGGAATGCAGTTAAATACAAAGTATTACAAATGACTGTATAATAATAGGACTTAAAGCAAAAAATATTTAAAATATCTTACCTCAAAAATAAAAAGAATAGAATCTAATTCTTCTCTCTGAGACTTGTGACCTAGTTGCAAAAATAAATAGTTAAAATAGTTAAATACACTTTAATGAAAGTGCAGAAGATGCACTTTCATTATCAAAACAAAGATCCTTAAATGTGTAAAATGAAAACCTGCATTTATACAACCATAACTTTGCACTGCTTCTGCAAATAAAAAGTGTACTCCACAAATACAGCTACAATTTGCATAACTTCTTATTATGGCATCCACAACTGGGAGAGATTAAGTTACACAATATCTTGTTAAAGAATAATTCTGCAGGATACAAAGTATAACACCTTAAGAATCCTCACTTTGCAAAAGGGCAAACACAGTCACTGGAGAACAAACCCTTTTGCGCACCTCCACTGAGTGCATATCTCACTGCTCTGCCTTCATTTGCAAAGTTAGTTCTTAGACATATTTCTGCATGGCTAATGTTGTAATTTGTGACCACACAGAGCTTTATTTATACCACCCTGCTTTATTTCATAACAAAGGTACAAGCATCAAGACAAAAAGAGTTCTGTCTGAAATACTTACCTTTTTGTTTAAGGCCCACTTCAATAGTCACAAAGTTTTCAAAGAACACATAATATATATGTGAAAAATGTAGGTCAAAAAACTGTTTGAGATCAATTGATTCTGCATTGTCTGAAAAAAAGAACAGAACATTGTTTATATTTATTTCAAATAGCCAGAGTCAACCACTACATGCTATTATCCAGCAATAAGAATGGAAGATATTTCAAAGAAAAATTATTGGTTTTTTTAATAAATAACTAAATAATTGAAGAAACTATTGAAGTTTTCATTCTTTACTCTGAGGCTAATTCAGAAATTCAGTATGGAAGGCCTAAGTGTCTAGTGAATTTTAGAATGGGAAGCAGCATCTTCTTGCACACCCTTTGCTGGCATGACAGTAATGCCAACAAATGCCAGCCATGAACCCTAATTCCATCAGGAGTAGCACTGTACAGATGAATCTGGTTTCAATTGTTAATTTAATAAAAATAAAGCTTGTGACACTGCCCAAACTCTACAACAGAAAGACCATTACAATCTCCAACTGTAATTACTAAGCACAACTAAGCTTACTGAAGAAAGTGGAAGGAGGATGTTAAGTGAGGAACACATCTGCTCTGTAGACAGATAAGCTGGGAGGATGTGAACAGCAGCACTGGATTCCCACTGTTGCCTTCTTATTCCCTCCAAGTTCCAAGATGCACTTTACTTTCTAGTCTGGCTCAGTCCCTCACACTCCTTTGATTGTGTGGTCTAGGGAAATCAGAAAATGGGATCTCAGGGATACCCTGAGGCAGAAACATCACTCGATGTATAGGGGAATGGGTTTTCTTGTGTAGCCCAGGAAGCTTTCCAGACTCTCTTCCCACAACCCTCTAGATGGTTTTCTGCAAATTCCTGATAAAGAAATACACAGTGATTTATCCAGATTAATTTTAAAGTGATCACTTTAAACAATCAAGCCTTAGTACAAACTATCTAGACACTCCCAGTCCTGTTATTCAACTACATAAGACTTGAGAAACTAGGTGGACAAAATACCATGGAAGCACAGAGGAACAGGAAGACAGCATTTTAAATAACAAAACGCACCTCTTTCAGAATACTGATTAGTAACAAACAAAGGCAAAGCATGAAGACAGGTGAGGCAAACAAAAGCTTTCTACCCATTCACTGCTCTATACACTGAAACACCCTCTTTCTCTGTAGATGCTTCTAAAAGGCTCCTTCTAATTCTGTATTGGACCAGAGAGTTTTTAAGCCTTTTTAGTATAATCTTTATCATCAATCTTTATCATCTCACATGACTGGATATACAAATGGTAGAGTATAAAGTCAGGAACAATGAACTGAAACGATGGCCAAAAGCATGGTGTATTTGAGTTATGTTTTCTTATATAGCTCTAAAGAACTATTAACTCAATTTTGACACAAATTTTTCTAAAAAAGTTTCCAACACAGATTTAACTTTTGCTGTAGCACAGCATTCTGCCAACATCTTGCATAATGAGTGTAGTAGAGCCAGGGTGCTCTTGGAACAGACAGTGCTATATCAGCATCCAAGATCAACCCTTAAGGAAGGCAGCTTAGCTGGAATAAACAGCGGTCCAGAGCAGCAAGCATGTGCCTGAGCATCCACAGGCTTACTAAACCCCCAGGGTTTGCACTGCCACACCACCTACATATCAGCAGCTGAACTGCTACAGTTTAGACATGCAAATGTTAAAGGACAACAAAAACCAATTCCACTTTAAACAAGCTGAATGATGATTTTCAGTTGATCAAGGAAATGGAGCTGTGACTAGAGTATAGGCACAACCATTACAACCACTTTCATTCATGGGCAGAGCCCTAAGTGAGTCCTAGGCTAGCAACAAGAAAATACTGGAAGAAAAATCAAGAGTTTGAGATGGAAGAATTAAAGAAAAAAAAAAAAAAAAAAGCAAGGATTGAGGCTTCCAGAAGAAAGAAGGGTGACAGAAGATATCTTGTAGTCCATATGTTAATAGGACTGTATAGGGATTGCATGTAGACAGCAGTGGAATGGTTCACTCAATGCAAGGTGCAGAAAATACTAGTTCCAAATACTGAAGGGATAGGAAGCAGTTAAACAGGGTCTCTTCAAATCAAAATGCAGCAATGCTGCATTTTTGCAGGCACGTTAAATGTTTCGTTTCCTGAAACAGGCCTTCATTCTTTTCTCAGACATGGGTCAGCTCTGAAGCAGACCAACAGAAAAATCCCAAATGCCTAAACTGATATATTCTTTTAAACACTCAATCTTAACACAACAGTCAGTAATTTTTGGAGATACTATTCCTAAATTCTTCAGGCAACAAACTGAAGGCTTGTCTACAAAACCAGCTGAACAGTGACTGTCATTTTACCGCATAATTGCAGTTGCCCAACTGGTACTGTGGTAAGACATTCTGCCTTTCAGTGGAAGGTGAAGTGGAATTTCAGAAGTTTGTCCTTTTTAAATTTTTTTTTAGTTTGTTTTGTATTTATTTAAGAAAAATGTGTCAAACATCTCAAAAAATGCTTGAAGGAGTAGTGGTAGACCTGTATTATTACCATTAACACCCAATTAACATTAAAAATATACCTTCAAAATACAGTTGTAGCTTGCAAGAGTAGGAGGAGAGTAAAAATTCCTTGACTTTGCAATTCCTATAGCAAATGCATTTCACTCTGATTCCTTTCTAAGATTATACTTGATAGCAAAATCAAAAGCAAGTTTTTAAAATTGAAACCAGTTAACAACAACTGTATTCTGTAATAAATAGTGTTGCTTCAGATGGAAGAAAATATAACAATTTATTTAATGGGAATTTTATTATTTTATTAAGTGAAAATAATGCTTTTTTTAAAACCCACTGACTCCTTTTGTTAATGCTGAAAACCAGCTTTCCTCCTAAGGGAGGGAAAACAGTTGTTCATCTGACAGGCTTGCCACCTACAGCAAAAGGGAACATCTGCTCATCATCAAAGGACACCTACAGTGATTCAGTATGCTGCTGGTGCAGAAATTTGGAACCTTGCATTTGTTGAGAACTTTTAAATTCATTATTAATACTCTGACATGAATTATGGCAAGGAGGAGAAGGGCAAAAAATAGCAGACACAGCATGGAGATAATTATGTAGACCTTAAGAGGGCTTGATCTGGCCACCAATACACATCATTCCATTTCACAGCTATGTCTATACTGAACACAATCCACACAACTAACACATGGAGAGAGTACTGCTCTCCTTGATCACTGCACCATTAAAACTTCCAGTTATATGCTGCTGTTATACCTTCCTTCCTTAATTAAGGATTTGTTTTTCTTCCTAATGTCTCTAAAATACTCAGTTTACCTCTATCCTTGTTATAAGCTAAACAAACAGCTCCTCAATTCTCATGTCATAACCATTTTCTCCAACACCATCTCACTGTCTCTCCTCTATGCTCTCTCAAAGTATCATGCATGTTGCATAGAGGTAAAAGTCATTTCCTCTACAAGCAGCATATCCTTTTCAGACAGCCCTGAACGGAGAATTTGCAGGAAATTGCTCCTCTGCTTTGGCTAACTAAGTATTTTGTCTTTTTAGGAAGAGAGACATAGCCTTTTTTTATGTGAAGAGGGATTAAAGAGAAACAGGCTTTCCTCTACAAATTCCAGTGCATTCCTATTTTTTAATTTTAAACAAAAGAACTTTATATTCTTCTACCACAGATCATGTAACTAACACAAACTAATGTACTCCTTGTGTTCTTGCTTCCATGTCCAGACTGGGAGGAGGGAAGGACTCAGAAATAGATCTGGCACCATATAAAGTAGTTGGAAAAGTTCCTCAGAATGTGAAAGCGAAAAATGGGATACCACTGTATTCCAAAGGGAGGTAAAAACTGAAGTTTCTACTGTACAAAGCACAGTTTCATTACACTAAAATTCAGATTTTCAGCAGTTCATGAAAGCTGTTTGTCAAGAAAATGCAGTTTTCCTTAAGCTTTACAACAGCAAGAAACATGGATCTTTGCTGTTTTTTCCTTAATAATTTACTCTAATATAAAAACTGGTACAAATCTGATCTCCATACTAACTCTGTGTTCAAGGGTGCTTTTTTGTTTTATTTTGGGGGGGATTTGCTTTAAGTTTGATATTTTGTTTTTACCTTTAAAGTTGTGTCCTTTGCAAAAAGTACTAGTTTAAAAGCTTTACAGTTTTTAATTTCACACAGTATTGTGTCTCTTTGTGCTTACATGTCATTTTCTCCCTAAAACAAAACAAACCCTGCCAAAACAGATTTTAGACATATATTTAAACTGTTGTGAAAAGAACTTTTATCAGTTCACACTGCATTGCAGAAATGAAATAAAATAGTCTGTATCATTACAGATTAAGTTGTGGCTAATTTTATGTTCTATTTTAAGAGTTTTAGAATGTAATACTATGTTTATATGTAAAATTGTCAGAGCACTTAGTATAATGAAAACATTATCCTGTCTAATTCCAAGACTTGCTGGCTTTTAAGTCACTTTCCCTTGCCCTTACCAAAACCCAAACTGACAACTGCAGCAAACAATGACCTGGAAGATGGCCAGAATTCTGGATCTATTTCTGCAAAGCAGAGGCCTGCTATGGAATGACACGATCAGTATCAACTCCTGTAACAAACTAGTGCCACCAGACAGCAAAGGTTTCCATGTTCTCAATGGATAATCAAACTTATTAATTCTTAATTCTCCATGCTGAAATATTTAAGGGTTTCTTTAGAGCAAAACAGTAGAGAGATTTGGTTACATAGGGACTGTCCCGATAGAAAAGCATGTAACTGAGAAAGGTTAAGTGGAAAACCTCGGGAACTAACTGCTGGCTCTGGCATAGTTAACAGACTGTCAAAGTGAAAGAGCCCTGATAACAGACCACAAATGCAAATCTATACACAAAGGCTTCACATTAGCCCTTACTGTTTCAGATCTAACCAACAGCTATTCAGCAAAACCATTTTTTTCAAAAAGGTAATTCTGTCAAAGAAAATATTCTTGAAGGTGTTTGTACTGAAAAAGGAATATAACTTAAAGAAATCTAATGGACTCCTATTTTGCATCAGACAAGTCTGAGCTCCTGATCACAATTTTAGATACAAATGAAAAAAAATCACAAATTAATAAGCAGGTTAACAGAACCAATGAACATCATCTGCATACAGACTGGTACAACACCAGTGCCCTACAGGAATGAGTAGAAGCAGCTGCCAGCCTTCCAAGCGAATTCTCTAACGGTGCTTGCAGATTCTGAGTAAACTCTTAAGAAATACTTCCACAACAATTCACACTAGTTACAGAACTTAAGCTTTTGTTTAAGCAACTTCAAACACTTCCATAGTAATGCACATATTTTCATTCCGAACTGTCAAAGCTAAACCCACACAGACCTTTCCTTTACAACTAAGTGGTCAGAGCCTCGCTTTTGTCTAGCCTGGGGCTTTGATCTGGCTCCAGCCCTCAGCCTTGCAATTCAGCAGCCCTGGCCACTGCTGAACTCTGCAAGTCGAGAGTAACATTAGCCAAAATACTAAAGCAGAGTAAATCTTCTCCCTTTGCTCCTGACGGAAACATAACTTGTTCAGGGTTAAGTCAAGTAGCCAGAACATGAAGCCCGAGCCCTTAGACTGCATGCAACCCACATCCAGAACCCCGAGTTACATGAGCAGTGACCTGTTCTCTGAAGTTAGACTAACCAGGAAAGAAAAAAAAACCCTACAATTCTTGCAAAAAAACCAAAAATCTTCACGTATCCACCGAAACTCCAGGCAGCTACTTTTATTGTAGCTCCCCATTTGCTGTCACTTTAACAATGATAGAACATTTTTCATTTATGATTGAAGTTGATGATGTGCAACACTAATGAATGCCATCCAGCTGAAGCATTAGGGCTAACTGCCAGTGAAACAGATTTCTTAAATTAAAATCCCTTTAAACGAATGCAATCTTTGTTTAAGTGTATTGTTTAGTATTACACAATATATCAGAATGGATGTCCAATGCAGTCCATTTCATTCTGTCCCATGTAATTTGACTTTTCCCTTTCAAAGACTATTTACATGAGATGTCCAGCGCCAATCAACCACCAAGAATAACAAAACAAAATAATAACATAAACACCCCACACTTTAAATAATCTGTCCTCTTGCATTTTGCAAGTATTGTCTCCATGGTTCCAGAGATAAAAGAAGTATAGTTTTAAATATCAGATGCAAATAAAATGATTCATGAGAAACAACGTATTTCCTTTTTTCTTCACTCTGGATTAACAGATTACAAACCTGTAATTTCTACTCAACAAAAAAAAAGTGAAAAAAGAGAAGGGGAAAAAACCCAACACAAGAAGAAAGCAAGTATCTTAAGAATTTAGCTCTATGAGAAAATCTTGAACCCATAGATTCATTTGATTTACTTGCACAGAGTAGAATTTTACAGAAATCATTAAATAATTAGAGATTTTAGCTTTTTAAAAAAATATACATTTCCAAATTTAGACTGAACCTTCAAATTCCACAGGTTTAGTCAAACACCAACATATCTAGTATCAAAATGAAAAGTCAATATCGTTAATGAAAGGTAACATACCTAGCTGTCTTAATTATTTATAGAATGCTTAAAGCACTGTTTTAGCAAAAGGACAAATAAACCAAGATCTGAAGCTTGAAAGATTACTAGCACAAACTTTTATAAATTACCTTTTAAAAATAATAGAATTTTAGTTTGATGTTGAAGTCTGATGAAACAGTGAATATATATATAAGAATAATCCAATATTATTTCCACTTTAAAGATCCTAAAAATTGCAATTAGCTGCTAATTGACTGGGGATTGCTAAATATATATATATGTAGAAATATTTTTTCAGGAAAATCATTGTACGGGCAATAGCTAACCCTGTAAGGTACACAGTGTGCCTCCCTTCCAAGCTAGAGAAGCCTCAGTGATCACACGTGCAGCAGTGCAGCCTTCCTTCCAGCAAGGCCCCGCTGCCGCCACACAGACCCCAAGGGAATCCCATTCGACATTCCCGCTCAAGGTTCGGATGCTCCAGCTACTACAGTCACACACAGCAAACACAGCTGCCACAGCATTTCCAGCATACAGGAAGACAAGACTGCAGAGCAGTTTGCTAAAAACTCAGACATTGACCAAATCAGCACCAGGGAACTGTATGAGACTCTCAGGCACTTCCCAGAACTAAGGAAAACAACAAACGGAGCAGGGTGGGGTAAACACTTCCCTATGGGAAGAAAGGACTACATCTCAAAAGAATAAAATCTGTGAAACCAGATGGTTACATTTGCTTCAAGAAATATACTGCAGCAACGTAACAGTGAAAGGCAGATTATCTTTGCTCACACACTGCTAAGTCCCAAGATATGAGAGTTCGATCTTTACAATTCTTCTTAGCATTTCTAAGCAAGAAAAATATTTCTTACTACTTGGAGGTCTCCTAAAGGCTTTAACTTCTACTAAAAAAACCTTATACCTGTGACATGCATAAATGTGTCACATATTGTATTTAAAAATAATTTAACCAATTCTGATTTAGTCACCTGAATTTCAAAGAATTTTCTCAGGTTCCCACATTACAAAAAAAGGCTGAATGAAGCCAAACTGAAGCAGATCAGAGAACCAGACACAGGACACTGGCCTGAAGTGGCAAAGAGCAGTTATTTACTAAAGAGTTTCAGAAAAAAAACAAAAAAAAAAGCAGAAAAAAAAAAATCAAGACCCAAACCACAAGAAATGCATTTCCCCCCAGCATTCCTATAACTGATCACTAGCCTAGCATTCAAGAGCTTCCCAAGACAAAAATCATTTATTGTAACTTCAGATTTGGTAGGTCTTAATAGATATTTCCCAGACTTTCTCATATATGTTTACGTACTTTTCACCCTCTGTCCCTACACAGAAGAATTTTAAAGCTTCCAGTGTCTTTTCATATTAAAGTTTTACTCTCATCTAAGTCATTCCCATATCTAAATCTTCTATACACTGACTATAGCAATCAGACTCCTAAAGCTGCAATGGTATGTCACTGCTTCACAAAAGACACAAAATTTTTCTATATATCCTTATGCAGACTCATTTGCATTTTTTACTAAATTTTAACCTGAGTTGTCACCAATGACAGGATACTTTCCTAAAAGAATACAAATCACTGCACTCTAAGTTATTTTGTAAAAGATATTTAAAAGATTCCATCTAATGAACATTACTCTTAATTTGTTAAAAATAACAGTCACAGGCTTTTGTGCTATTGAACCATTTAGCTTCATATTAGGTGCTTGATAGTGTTCAGTATCTTCTGATCCTTGCCAAAAGTGGCATTATAATAATTTAAATATTTTTAGACTATATGGTGCCTGACTTACACTAATGTCTTGGAGGATGCAACTCTCAGTCTTGTACCATAATTAAATTTTTGAGATATCTCTTTGGCTAGCAGACAGTTAGCAGTCCACACCTTCACAAGCAGGTACCTCTATTCATGACTCTTCTATTATTTTGGCTTACTGGAAAACTGCTGCAGGAAAATGAGCTAATACTCCCTTTCCTCCTCTCAAGTCTTAACCATGAAACTAAGGCCATACCTGTTTATATGTTGTTGACCAAAGACTAAAATGTACAGCAAAAAAAAACGAAAAAACAAACTCTGGTCCAATACGCTTTGAAGGCCTACTGAAAGTATTCTAAATTAAAGAAAAAGAGAAAATTCTCTCCCTTCTCCTGGACATGAAACTGCAGAAAATTCTCTTCTGGATAGTCTTCCAGTCTCCAGTGTGCAGAGGCTAAGAGCAATAAACAAAATAAAAAATGTTTCTTTCAGGAAGATGCTGAACACAGCTGACCTGAGATTTCCTGCCCTATCCCCTCAGACAGTCTGTTGGCAATAGCTAACACGGCTCCCCTGGACACATGGGAAATATGGCAATTATTATTCTAGGGAATGGTCACTTCTCATGCTCTACATTGGGAAAATGTATGGAAATACCTTACTCTTCTGCTCTAAAAAAGGCCTTGTTTTTGTATCTCATGCACCTAAGAATATCTGCATAATGACAAAGTCTTGTGGATGTATCCCAAACAGACAAGCTGAAGAGCATTGTTACACCTTTCCCTAATTACACAGTCACTCACACACTGTGTTCTCCCAAACCTGGAGAAAGGATGTGTGGGAGCTGTGCTTCAACAGCTGACATACACACAATGGCGAGGGGGGGGGAACAAGGACGACATAAAAACATCCCCAACCAATTTAGTCTGTCCTACAGCCAGTAAACAGAAACCTTAGATTAGTTAAGAATGTCTGCTTGACATAGCTTATGCCTTGCGACTTACAGAAGTAATTCAATTATTAAGAAAGGGAAGGAAAAAAAAAACCCATTGTAAATAAATTGCAAGCAACATAAATGCAAAGTCTAGAACAGATCAGATCAAATTCATTCAGAGTGTTTTGCCGACTAAAGCAAAACTAGAAATATTCAACATACTTTAGCCAGGAAATCTGAATTCAGAGAGGTATTTAGTTTCTTTAGAATGTTTTTTCCTCTTATGTTTCAACTGAGCTAAAAACCAACACAGAGCAAGCCACAGCTGGCCAAGTACAGCTAGTTAGGAAGAGCGGTACACTGAGCGAGGCAAGGGGATGCATCTGACTTCTGAAGTCGCTTAGAGAGCTACACAACTATTCTCCATTTCAAGTCTAGATAATTACTATGTTGCAGAAAATAACTCATGAAGCAGCAGATGGTGCAACACGGGAACACCTGTTCCTTTAAACACCAACACAAAACAAGGGAGCAATAGCCGTTTTCCTTTGAAAAGAAAGAATCCAGCTTTGGAGGACAAGATACATAAATACCATCAGACTGTGGGCAGAACCCAAAATAATCCATTCAGCATCATGTGCTAAACACGGAATGCAGTTGCCCTTGACCCAGCCCTGTTCACGTGTTGATAAACTGTCAGAAGCAACACACGCATTCCCAGGATTTAGGCGCCCAAA
The DNA here is from genome assembly GCA_024865655.1 of Emberiza elegans. Taxonomy (NCBI): domain Eukaryota; kingdom Metazoa; phylum Chordata; class Aves; order Passeriformes; family Fringillidae; genus Emberiza; species Emberiza elegans. Next base: position 51,536,165 of record JALJVW010000139.1, on the reverse strand, counting down.
AGATACTCCAGAGCAAGCTTCTTTTTTCAAGGACAGTTTGATGACAATGACTTAGATTTTTACAAATACATGCAACTAACAGATACCTTGGAATGGTTAACTAGGTTTGTTTTTGCTTCCCCTTGTTTTTTTTTTTTATGTGGCAATTATGCCGTACAATCACAATTTCTAATTCACTGGTCAGGTTAAATGGCAGTTCACATGGAACTGCAGCAGCCCTTCAGGGCTTGTATGTCCTCCTTTACCAACTAGCAAACCAAAAGTGTTTTAAATCTGGCTGTATAGAAGCTCTTTCACATCTACGCTAGTGAGCACTTACTACTGTAGCTCTTACCTTGAAAATGTACACAAATATAAATTGGTACTGTAGGAACGTAAGGGAAATGGATTCAGGAGTTACAGGCACCATTTGCGCTCGCCAGCTACTTTTATTCATGCGCAGCAACTTAGCACTTTATTCTAGAGAATAATTCACATGGGAAGAACACCACTTTTTCGCCTCCTTCCACAGTTCCCAAAGCAATGCCACCTTCCGTGTGTCAGTCCAAAAGCGCCGAGCGAAGCACCCCGCGCCGCGCCCGCGGGGTCCCGCAGCCCCGGGCACCCCGCTGCAGTCTCGCCACGCCGGGCGCGGGTCTTCCCCCGCTCGCCGGGTGGGTTCTCTCGCCAGGCCGAGCCCCGGGTCCGCCTCCCGCCCCAGCTGCTCCCTCCAAATTCCCGGTGTTTCCCACGCCGGGACCCGCGGCCCCCGCTGACCCGCTCCCTTCCCCCCTCCCGGCCGCCTCACCGATAAGGACGCGGAGGTGCTTGAGTCGGGTCAGTGGGTCCTTGCGGGTGTCCAGCACCTTCTGCGTGGATTTCCGCACGTCCCCGTGCGGCTTCTTGGAAAACATCCCGCCGGGCCCGGCCCCGGGCCCGGCCCCGCGCCGAGCTCCAGAGGCGGACAGCGGCCTCCGGATCTGCCCGCTCTGGGGCCCCTACATAGCCAGAGGCGGCAACGCCGCTGCCACCTCCTCCTCCTCCGGCCTCCGAGCGAGATGCGGCGAGGGCGGAGGGGCGCGGCGCGGAGCCAACTCCCCGCGGGCCGGGGGGCCGGGCTGGGCCTGGGCTCCCCCTTCTTCCTCCCTCGCTTTCCTCCCGCTGCTTCACGACAGCCGTCAGGTACGACCCCAGGCGTTCCCATGGCAACCGCGTCGCGACGTCACGGCGGCGCTGCCCCGCGCACCTCCGAGGCGCGCCGGGCGGAGCCGCGCCGGCCGCGCTCTCCGGGGCCCCGGCCGGGCATGGAGAGCCGCCGCCGGAGCAGGACCCTAAGGGGCTCGCTGCATCCTCGGCGCCGCTCGACAACAGTAACTGGTGTAGGAAACTGTACTTCTGCTGTTTGTAGGTAAAATATAAGCCAGCTACTCTGGCTGTACAGAGAAACTGCAGGGTAAGGGGGCAACTCTGTGAGCAATAAGGAAATAAAATCCAGGTGGGGACCGTATTCATCACGGCAGCGAGTCCAAGCCATTTACTCAAGCCTCAGTTATTGTGCAACCAGCAACGATGTGTCTCATAGTTCCTCTTTCCACACTGATCCTCAAAGTGCTGCAACTCCTCACGCCGAGCTCCTGCCCGAAGTTGCTTCTCCCCGATTTCACTGCCCACGCCATCAACTGCAGTGCTGGCATCGAGACCGAACCATCAGCAGCACGTCCGGGGCCAGCACGAAGGTCTGAGGCATCCTCATTCCTTCTGCGCTCTGTCAGGATGGTCATGTCCCTTCTGCTCCTACAGCAAAGCCAAATGCTCAAGAGCTCAAGGGAACACGTTTGGCTCAGTCCCATGCACAACCTCACAGTAACGCCAACAGCTGCCAGGGAAATGGATGAGGTGCCATATCAACTCTTGCTGAGGATTGAATTACCAGCATTGAAAAAGTCCCAAGTTTCTCCTAAAAGTTTGTTTGCATTAATGAGATAGAGAATTCTTGGACTTTCCAAAAGACATCTGCTGAAGTATCATTTAAGACTTTTTCCAGTGTCTCTTTGCTTGGACATTTTTAAACAGTCACTAGTGCTCTGTTTTGGATTGAGGATCACTTCTGTGAGCTAAGAGTCTGATTGGAACAGCTGCAGTTTTTAATAGTTAAATTTTTAAAATAATATTTAATAATATTTAATAATATTTAATATTTAAATATTTCATTATTTGAGACTTGTTTTAAAATTCCAAGAGTTGTCAACATTTACAGACCTGTCACATAAATAACATAACCCAAGTGTTTAAAATAATGATGAATAACAGTTAATATTAAGCACAAGGGTAGTGGGAACATAGTCAGCAGGGCATCAGTGAGGGACTCAGTGTTGTCTGTCTGCTTATGTGGTCTGCCCCAAAGCATTTCAAATATTCTACCATCTCTGTAAATAAGATCTGAAGATTAGCAATGTTAGGTAATACCTAGTATTACAATTATTTCGTTTACTATAACACAGTACATTTTAGCTTTCTAAGATCTGACAATGATATATTGATTAGTGTGCTTTGATTTCTAAATTTCATTAATTCTAAACACAATTTTGCATATTGAAAAACTTTGAGATATCTTTTCTTTGTATAATTTGGTTGCTTTTCCATTAATTTTTAGATCTTTAACTCAAGATTAAAAATAATAGAGCAAGACATCACTAAAATATTAAATTACAGGAGGGAGTGGTGTTACCCAAGATAATAATGGCTTCTATAGATAATAATCTCCTTGTGCAGGCACACCAGGCAGGAAGGGCATGTTCTGTGCACAGGAAAAGCCATGATCTTGCAAAGGCTTGACTTTGAAGCATGTGACTTCTGTTCTTTGAATATGCATGAAGGACAAGGTTAGAAAAGAGCAGGATTAGTTAGGCAGAGGTTAAGTTCTGCTGCATTCCAGGCTGCTATTTTTGTGCCCAATTCTTGGCATTTCCACTTTAATGAAAGAACTTTTTAAATGTTTCTGTCCAGATGCAAGGGAATTGTCATAACTAAGTTTAACTGAACTTTTACAGAAATACTGTAGGCAATTAAATGCTGCAGAACTTTATTCCCTCCTTCTATTAGCTGTCATCAAGCCTGACAGATTTCAAAAAGCATTTGGATAATTCTCTCAGGCACATGGTGTGCCTCTGGGGGATGGTCCTGAGCAGGGCCAGGAGTTGGACTTGATGATCCTGGTAGGTCCCTTCCAACTCTGCAGATTCTGTGTTTCTGTGATCTCTACAGGGCCCCATAGGACACTTAAAGTATTAGGGGGCTATTGGATCACATTCATACCATAAAAACTTCTCCCACTTTATCTAGGATTTATGATTTCCTAAGATTTCAGCTGTTGTCAAATACTTCAGAAAACATATAGGTATTTTTAATACATACTAGAGAGCACAAACCCTCCAGCTGTGGCCTAATTCAACAGTTCAACATGCCAATTCTTGGATACAACTAGAGATATCTAAGTTTCTGGAAATCTTGCCTTACTGATATTTACACCACATAAGGGTACATGATTAAAAGTGAGTTAAAATTACTCAGATTTTCACTAAGTATTTCCCATCTTTTGGGTAGCTAGTATAGATCTTAAACTTGGCCCCTTTGAGGTGTATGCACTGAAGACCTATTTGCCCACATGGCCCTTCAAGAAAAGAAGAAATTTAAAATAATTTCTTAAAAGTGTCACTGCTTCTGATCTTTTCATATTTAGCTTCACAGTGTCCTTCCTATGAGGGTTGTCTTGCATTTGAGAAAGAAGGCTCTTTAAATTGTGCTGTGGCCACTGGAGTGGTGTGCTGTGAACCTCTAAGTACATGGCTTTGCCTGTGTAGCAGTATTCCTGTTCATCGTGAGTAACAAAATTTTACTTAATTGGCAGCTATTTACTTTATTAAAAAGGCCCCCAAAACTAGATATTTGAGTAGTCAAAACCACAATTCTGTACAATTTAATACTCTGGTCTAACATATTGATACTAGAGGTGTTTGCTACTTTCACCTAAGCAGTCAAATATCAGGATCCTCTGATATATTTCTAGTATAGTGATAATGGAACAGCTGGCTGTCTCTTCAACAAAATCCTCTTCCTATGAAGATGATGGTTCCCATGATTTCCCATTGCATTTGCACAACTCTGTGACTCACAGATGAAATCTGGAATTTATATACTTCTGTGTTTAAGGGAAGGAGTTTTTCATGAGCTTATACTCTGCTTTTGTTAGCAGCGTACCAGCATTAATACTCTGTATTATACAAAGCCAGAACACTGCAGTCTTTCAAATCATCAAAGATCCTAAGTTTGAATAAATTTTTCCAAGAACTACAGAACTGATGAAACCAGATTTCCTCCAAATTTGTATTCTAGCCACTGAAAGCCACGAGTCAGCTCCCTTCACAACCATAAGCCTTCCTTTGTTTAGTTAGAAGTTATTTAAAACTGGTGTAATCATTACTAATTCCTGTCCAGCAGTGCCAGAGAATTTGGACTTTTGCTATGCAAAATCACCTCCAACTCACAATGTTTGAGTTCTAATGTAAGCACTAGCACCCATATCTGATAGGAAAGAGCTTTTGAAATGTGAATACTCTGACACAGTGGAAGTTGCAACAACTTTTAACCAAAAGTACTCAAACACTCAACCTCTGAGATGTTTTATTTTTCTTTCCCAACTTCTGAAATAGTTTTGCAATATTGACAAATGCACAAAAGAAACCCTGCATGTCTGCCAGCCTCTGGGGGAGAGAGAATTTTGTACAGATTATTTCCTTTATATCAAAAGAAATAATTTGCCCCAATCTATCCTGTTATGTCACCTGCAGGAGGGAAATGGATATTTTAGAAATAGGTCATATCTCTTTGTGTTTATTTTGGTTAGTACAACTTTACACCTTTTGCAGCATATATCAGAGTATTTTGTCTAGAAAAAACATGATCTGAGGAATGAACAGCCTTCAAACATAGCTCATAACTGGCACTCCATGACCGCTACTTCAAATTGCTGCTGATCTTGACTTGCATGCAAAATAGTCTTTTCAGAGTTCTTGTGATCCTACCTCCTAATATTGCACTTTCAAAATGAGGGTGAAGAATTAGATTTAATAAAGTATCCAGTGTATCATTTTTTAGTGATAGAAAGTGAAATGGTTTGGTTTGCTAGAGTCCAAACACCCCAGGGCAACCACTTCTTTTTGGCTAATAGGTTGCTCTTCTGTAACCTTTAGAGGACCTCACCCCTAACAGCCAGACCTCTGATGACCAGTCCTGGACATGCTACATCTTTGAAATGGGAGACACTCCTAATGAGAAGTTATTTCCAACTCATTAAGATATAGGCACTATATTGCACACATGGCAAAAGCTCTTTCATCCCTGCTTCTCCTTCAAGGTTTCATCTATACCTGTATCCTAATGACTCACATAATGTATATTTCTGGTTTCTCCCTTTACAGTCTTCTTCTAGTCAGAAACACTCAGTTACTATGCAACTACTCATTACAACAAAAGCTGGCAATAGGTTTATAATCAGAAAGTTAGTAACTGCTTTTCAGAATCTAAATGGACTGCCTCCATTCAATAAATCAGGTGTAAAATTACAGCTTTCCTTCCCAACTTTTTCTAAAGGTGTCCCAAATTGTGAAAGGAGATACCAACATCTGTACTTGCCAGCATCTTATTTATAATAATTGTTATTGCATCCAAATTTTTTCAATACCAATTTTCAACAGAATTTCCAGTTTGGAATTTTTACGTGGTTGCCAACTGTCCCTGTTAATGGTCTCTTTCTAATTGCTGGAAAATAACAGAAAAAAACCCCACCAGTTGTTAATCCCCACCTCCCCATTAAATGCAGAGCTGAGCAGATGAGGATGATGACAATCACCTTCTTAATAGTTAATTTACCCTAATGAAGGGTAAAAGTCATGATCCAGAAAAAAAAAAATCACACCTTTGCAGGCACATAACACTTGCATTCACTTGTATTACTTATATTGATGAAATGGTCAGTCCAGAGACTGGTCCTCTGGTAGCTGGCTGGATTCATAGATGTATTTATACACACTAAGCAAAAATCTTTGCAAGTCCTCTAACAGGCCAGATAGAATTTCTTCTTTCTCTACTCCTAGCATTTGCCTCTAGAGAGCTGATTAAGAATAGGTGTCGCTACTTTTTATGTTATGGGTTTACAAGAGATCTGATAAATTAGCTTTATAGTCTGGAAATAAACTATAAGCTGTCATAAGCCCTATGCCCATATGTAGTGCCCAGAAGTACCATTTGCTCTTACATTTTCCAGTACTCCATTTGGACAGTCAGGTTAACTTCAACCAGTACTTTTTTTTTTTTCTTCACACAGCAGATGTTTATATTGCTTTAGCTGGGTAATCCCCCCCTCTCCTGGCTATAAACAGAATAGAAACATGTAGAGTTGTGTGTTATAAAAAAAAGTTTCTGTCTTAACTCCTCATTATGGTCGCTGATTTCCACCAGGGCATGGGAACTTCGATTTCCTTCTGGGGTTTATTTTTAGCTCCTTTAGACCTAGTTCCAACTGTTTGAATAGGAAATTACAATCAAGCCAAAGGTTTCCTGTTTTCCTGACATTCCTTTCCCTGCAACTATTTTCCAACAGAGGTTTTTTTTCCTAGTCCAGAACCTTTGATTTCTAGTCTTTTTATCTTGCTAATCCAAAATGCAACACTTGAACTGGGGATTGTTAGACATTTTTCCTTCTGGTTTTGTATTTTTGTTTTTTTTTTTTTTTTTCCTTTCTGAATCCCTACAGATATCTTTAAAAAAAACTCAGATCCAGCTGGTGAAATTTCCTGGTTTTCTTCTGGGATGTCTCTTGGTGTTGTTTCAGGCCATCTCCTAGTTCCTTTTAGCCATTTGACTATCAGTCATCACTACTAACACTTTTAACCAAGGCTAACTCAAAAAAAAAAAAAAAAAAAAAAACAGATTGGGGAAAAGAAAAAAAAAAGGACGTGGGTAACTACTTTGGTCAGTTTTTAAAGCTATGTGAACCAGCACTTGGCCAGGCTTCGGGGACTCACAAGTTTCCTGGGAAAAAGCTGGGAACAAGTTCAGCTGCTGTTGCTCCATTAAGCAACCAGAGACATTTAAAAACGCTGGGCCAAGCTCCCTCATGCCGAGGTGCGGCCGGGCGCAGCGTGCGCGGTGCGGGGAGCCGGCAGGAGAGCCGGCTGCGGCACCTGCAGCTACCTGATCTAGGACAGCACTCGGGATCCCCATGTGGGCTACAGTTGTTTTAGAAACCGTAGGTTTGTATTCAATGTTGGGAAGACATTCTTTACTGGGATAAGAGGAGCTCTGGATACCCCATGCCCAGAAGTGTTCAAGGCCGGATTGGATGGGGCTCTGAGCAACTAAAGATAGTGGAAGGTGTGTCTGCCCATGGCAGGGGTGTTGGAACTAGATTATCTTTAAAGTCTTTTACATCTGAAACTATTCAATGGATCTATGAAAAAAAAAAAGAGCTGCAAATTGTAATGGATATGGAGAAAGTATGCCAAGTTGTTTTGTGTCCCTGGGTGACTACAAAGGCAGAGACAGCAAGAAGAGAAGGGACGGAGTTTGCACACCGATGGGTGGGAGGTCAGGAGGTCAGTTATGTCTAATTTTTCTCTCAGTGCTCTTGAAGAAAAGGTGGCACACCTACATACACTCCTCTTGGGGGAGATACACGGAAATTACTTGCTGAGATGTGGGAGAAAAGAAGTGACTAACGAACAGCGATGGTTATTGTGGTTGAGGTGGGCAGTTACTGCTATGGAGGTGGAAATCCAGAGGGAAATGCAGAAGTTATTAACTGCCTCACAATATAGCCTCCATAACATCCAGGCAGACAGCAGAGAGGGACTAAATTTGGATCTCAATATGAAAAACTGCTCCTGCCAGGCACACACAACTTTAACTTCTTTGAAGTGGCACATCACACCACTGAGACACAATGTGCTTTTCAACTGCTCTTACAGCTGGCCCAGATTTCAAGAGCGAGCCTGTGCAGTACAAGTGAGCTCACCTTCGCCCCAAAGATATCACCCCCACTGACCTGCAGGCCACAAACAGCACTGTATTTCAGGACTCTTGAGGATCCCTGCCAGACCTCCTTGTATGTGCTTAAGTCCTAAGGTGAAGCTAATCAGTCCCTCAGAGCAAGGGCACAGTCTGGACAGCTTTTTCCAGAAAGTGTCACTTCTACTCAGTACATTTTATGTACCGAAATTGGTGAATGAACAGACAAGTGGTGATACTCAAAGCCAAAACAATGATCCCAAACCTGCACAGATTGCAGTATTATCTCTTTAGTCACTTCTCATACCCACTCTCAGTGGACAGCTGCCACTTTCAGTTAAGTCTGACTTAATTTAAAGCATATCACACTGGTTACAGGACAGCATATGACACTGGAGAAAAAGCAAGTTCTGCTGGGGAGGCCACTATTCATAGAACTATAAAATGGTTTGAGTTGGAAGGGACCTTAAAGATCATCTTGTTCCAAAAGTTCCTGGAACATTTCTACGGAGGCATCCACAGCTTCTGGGCAACCTGTTCCAGTTCCTAACCACCCTCACAGTAAAGAATTTCCCCTCAACAACCACAAGGACCTCTCCCTTCGGAGATCCGAGCCACAAGGGACGCCGTGCCAGGCGGGAGGGTGGTGGGGCAAACGTGAGGCCCCGCGTCGTCCCTCAGCTACTCCGGCAGGGAACGGCCACGATCGAACCCCCCACCGCACAGGGCCACAGCCTCGCTCGGCGTCCTGCGGGAGACGCGGGCAGGTACAAAACTCTGCTCGGCCGCGATGAAGCCTCTCTCGGCACCGAGCAGTCCTGTGAGCGTCCCGGGAAAGGAGAGGGGTGCCAAAAGCCACCGCTACGCACCCGGCCCCTCGCAGCGCCCCGCCGGCCCTCAGGGCGGACCACAACTCCCAGAACGCCGCGCACGGGGTGACGCTAGACGGCGGCGGGACTCGGCCAATGGGCGGGCGCGCAGGCACCGGGCGGGGAGGAGCGGCCGGTGGCAGCGGCGGAGCGGCGGCGGGAAGGGCGGGCTCGGGGCTCCACAGCAGCGGCGGGGACGATGCCGGTCCATTCCCGGGAGAAGAAGGAGAATAATCACGATGAGATGGAGGTGGACTACGGAGAGAACGAGGGCAGCAGCTCTGAGGAGGAGGAGACCGAGAGCTCGTCCGTCTCCGAGGAGGGGGACAGCTCAGGTACCGCAGCCGCCCGCAAGGCAGCGCCGCTGGGAGGGCGCCGCGGCGGCTCCCTCAGCGCTCGGTGCTGCCCCGGGGACACACCGGTTCCGCCCCGGCTCTGATGGCTGTCGGTGTCCCCCCCTTCCCCTCCCCCCGTGACCCCGCCCCGGCCCATCCTCTTCGGCTCCGCGGCTCCTCTTCGGGCCGCCGGGCAGGGCGCAGGAACGGGGCGGGGCGCATGGGCAGGGAGCCCCGCCGAGCCCCGGCCGCCGCCGCCGCCAGAGCGGGCTGGTTCCCGGCCATGGCCGGCTGGGCCGCGCTGCTCCGCTCCGTGCCAGAGCCGTGGCTTGTGCCCGGCTGCGCTTGAGTGCGTCCTCGCTGAGGTCTCCACTTACGGGCTTGGCATATATACAGACGTGTGCATACATGAACACGTGTGTACCTACATATAAGTGTGTATTTCCATGCAAGCTCATGAATTTCAACTAGGTGATTTAAGACCTGTCTTTGGAGGGATATTGGAAACCCTGTCAATACCACTGGCCTCTTTTGCAAATCACTTCAGCCTCTGCTCAGTTAAAGGTCCCTTCTTTTTTCCATAGTTTCCCTCTGGACTGTAGGTTTTGAATTTCATTATTAGCTGAAATCTAGCTTTAAAAGGTTCACTTTTTCTGTGCTTAATTTACATTGTGTTATTAAGAAGATTATTATTATCTGATCTAAGTTTACTTGTGATTACTACTTTTGTGTCTTTGATCTTAAAACGTGTTTCCAGGTGATAACCGGTAGGAGTTTGTGGTGCCTCATTTGACTAGCAATGAGATGCAAGACAGTAGATGGAAAGGAAGTTGGACAGGGTTAATGCATTGAGAAAAGTCCTGATGTCGATATGGACCAGGATCAGTCCTAGTCCTGACATATAGTTCTGGCAGCTTAAGGGATTTAGTGCTGAGGCCCCTATATCACCAAAGTATCCTGGAATATGCTGGGCTGGAAAGGACCCAGAAGGATCATTAAGACCAACTCCTGACTGCACAGGACACCCAGGAATCATACCATGTGCCTGAGAGTCTGGGATTAGGAAGGAGTAAGTGTGTTTTAAGTGAATGTAGTCTGTTCATGTTTCTTTAAAACAATACAAGAAGCTCTATAGATAATTTTGTTGCATTCCACAGAAAAATGCTTTTAAGGGAGTACCTAAAGTGTGATGATTACAGAAAATTACATGCTTGTCTCAGTGTCTTGACCAATATGAACATACTTCTTGTGAGCATATTGTTCCTACAGACTTAAAATGATTAGCACCCCAAGGAATAACTCTCAATTGAAATTAGTAATGAATTTTTTTGTCAAATTTGTCATTTGCTTTACTTGCATTGAGCCTTTTTTTTTTCTGTCTCCACTAGATGCCTGAGAATACAAAAGGTGCTGTTAGAGGAAGCATGACTCGTCCTTGAGAGCTGGCACTCTTTCTTTCCTGTTCATTTTGATGTTATGTGTTTAGTACAGGTGTTTTATTGACTTGGATATGGAATAGTTTGTTAGGGATGAATTTAAAAAGCCACAAGTTATGCTCACTATCCCAGAGGAGAATTTGGCCATTTTTTAAAGTACTTTATATAGGCCACCACTTATTAAAAAAGCTATTTTAGGTGCTGTTACATTTTGAGTGCTGTGTAGATTTTTTTATCTTTAAACCAGGTTGGCCTAATTACTGTGTTAGACTGCTTGAGTATAGTAGGGAAAAACAACTGTGATTTTGAAAGTGTTTCAAATTACACTAAATACTTTTTGCAGTATGAAACTGTATGGTAAATCTGAAGTTTTGAGATAAGATGGACCTATCAGCAACTGTTTTAATTTGGATTTAATATCAATTGGAAAGCCATGAGATTTGATCTTACAACATTTTACTTTTTCAGCAATGCATATTCCATAGTCTGTATGTTGTTTAAGGCCATGAGGAAGAAATTCCATAAGTGGGGAATTAAATATATTTCAGGACTCTGAAAATCTTCATAATTTTATGAATCTTATTGGAGGAAGAATACAGATTAACAATTGAACTTGGCATGTGAATTGACATTTAGTATCAATGATAGGGAGAGTGAAGACTTCTAGGCAGAAAGTCAAAGACTTTTGAGAGTATTTGTAGCTGAGAGAATATTAGAGAGAGCTGTGTGTTATTTCTTTATCTACAAGGAAGTCAGCTATACCCCAGATGCCAATGAACAGCAATTTCCTTGCAACACAAGTTTAAACTGTAAGGTGCAGTCCCTTTCCCCTCCAACAGTGGGTGTGCTCTGGTCCTCAGCCAGGATTACAGTTCTAGTTTGCTTTGCTTTGTACTCCCTAAACAATAAAATCCATGTTAATTTAGGAAGAGTTTATGAGTGAACTCCTTCCTAAAACACACTTAGAATCTAAAGCATATCAACACACATTTGAAACATGTTTGAGAATAAAGGGGAAAAATTGTGGTATCCCAGTGCTTGTTCCTGTTTGGTTTCACTGGGAGGTGCCTTCACATTTAAAAAAAAACTTGTATTTTTGTAGCACAGAAATTTTTTAGGCAACTCTGAGTAATATGATTGCCACATTCCTTAAATCTGGCCAAGTTATAAATTGCTAAATAGATTTTGGCTTGGATGTTGTGTCCAACAGTCACATAAATCTTTGTTCTTTCATATGATTTTCAGCCTTATTCTGGGATTATGGTTTTGCCTTACATTAGGAGAACAATGTTTTAATATAAATAATATCTCTTAACTTCCTGATATGATCTTCCCCACCCTCCCTATTCATTGTATTTTTTTAAGTTCTGTCTTCAAATTTTCTTGCTCTGCTTTCAAGTTCTTCAGGTTATCCTGTGTTTTAAAACTTCCTTTTTGACTGTACTAACAGTAGTATGACAGACTGCACTTGGTCTTTAATTGGGACTCATAGTTGCCATTGTAATACTGATTGGCATTGCTGTGCTGACTGCTGGTTTTCATGTCCAGGCAGAGAAGGTTAGTATAGTTTTTAGTTTTAAAAGCTTGTGATGATTTCAGGAAGAAGTTAAGTGCTGAGGTCTGTAGACAATCTGATTTAATGGGATCCTTCCAAGTAGCTGGTGGCCCTGAAGCTACTCCTTTCACCTCATCAACTTTACAAATTGCCATACTGTTTTGCAAAACAATAAGAATGAAGGATGCTGCATTCTGTAGTTGGTGTAGGAGACAGCATAAAGCAGTTAAACATGTTTGTTGGAAAAATGTGAGTGACAAAGAAGCAAAAAGCTCAGGGTTGTTTATAGCCTAAAAGAGTGATCCCTGCTGGGTTTAGGATCCTACTTTTCCTCACTGTCAGGAGGTAGGATTTCTCTTGCCAGAGTAACTGCTTACATAAGTAAGGGCTCCTTAGGAGAGTGCCTTCTCTCGGGCTTCTGGCCTGTTTGCACCAGTTCAGTTCCTGAGTGCATGGCCATCCCTTCTGCGTGCCTGCTACTGGTTGATAATGGTCAGCTATCAACTGAGGCCTAATTCCTGCAGATACTACTGTTATAAAGCAGTTTCACTTATCTGACTTTTGAATATAGCCTAACAAAACCTTTTTTCTTTTTTTTTTTTCTGGGAAGGCTGGGAAAGAGTCAAGAATTTTGTATCATAGTTTCTCAGTTTTCTAGTCTAAGAAAGGCCAGTGGAGGTAACAACTGATGTTTGGTAACATTGGATGTCAAAAGTTTTGACAAAAAACTGTGCATTTATGTTGCTTTTTCTTCCCTAGGTAAATTACGAAAAAGAATCAGGAATATAAATTAAAATAAAATCTGTGAAAAGAGTTTAACATTAACTACTCTTGCTGCATAAAAGCATATTAAAGTCAAGTGTCTGCAGTGTTGTAGACTTTTCAGGTTAAGAAATGTTTAATTGGAGTAATTTTGAATGCTCATTAAAATGAACTTCAGATGTTTTTACATTAATATTTCAACTTCAAAGAACTCTTCCAATTGGACAGGATGAAACCTGTTTCAATACTGCATGTTACTTTTTCTTTTAGGAATATGAATAAAACAAGTCTTGAATTTTGTATGCACTGAACTGTGCTTGTATTCCAGGGATTGCTTTTGTTTGTACTAACCCATAATACACTTGCATTTTCAGTGGTGACTTACAACAGCTCATGCTTAATGTTGTCTTTTGTTTGGTGTGATATACATTGTTTAGTTTTTCTGTTTCATGCATTCTTATGTATTCTTTGTGTTTCAGTCATGAAATTACCTTCTTGAGGTCTTACAGTGCTGTACTTTCCTGTTTTGAGGAAGAAGAATTGCTATTTATGGAGTTTATTCTAGACTTAGAGCAAAGTTCTTTCTTTGTAGCTTTTGTGCCAAGTGATTTCTCATATTTTGCTTTATGAGAATAATAATATAAGAGGGAAACTATTCATGGTTATAATTCTGGAGCCCTTCTGCATTCACTAGAAACAAAATATCCAGTTTATTTGGTTTATATTACATTGTTAAATTTTTTTTCATTCTTAGAAATGGATGATGAGGACTGTGAAAGAAGAAGAATGGAATGTTTAGATGAAATGTCCAATCTTGAAAAGCAATTTACAGACCTTAAAGATCAGTAAGTATTTTAATGTTTCAAGCGCCTTGTTTGAGGATCCACTCCATGACAGTATTGTATGCAGCTGGTGTTTCTTGTCTTTCTTATATGTGGATGCTACTTTTGGAGAAGAGTAAGGACTGGGAATTCTGAAATTACTTGCAGGCAGTTGCTCTAGAATGTTTCTGTGTATTCATGTATTTTTTGTTTTGCTGTAAGGATGGTTTTGAAATGTTGTTCCTGTGAAGGGCTAGTCTAGGTCTGTTGCATCAAACTCCCTAGTAGAACCAAGAAATTGGGATTTTAGGGAAATTTCAGATTTTGTTTAATTACTTATTCATTCAATATCATTCTCATACTTTTATATATGTGGGAGAGACCTAAATGCATTGTCTTTCCTAAGTAAGGAATTAGGTTGGGGTTTTTTTTACAGCAGTAGTTTTTATAGTTGGTACCAATCCATGTTTCTTGTGGTTACTGCAAACCAGGTACCCGTACAAGATAAAATGAAAATACTATTATCTCTCAGTCTGCCATAATACCTACATAAGTAGCTAGTAAAAACCTACTAAAAAGAAGAGATAAACTTAATAGCCACAGTTATTCAAAAGTGATTGTCATTTGTATTGCAGCCTGTCATTTGTATCATAGAATCATTAAGGTTGGAAAAGACCTCCAAAATAATGAAGTCCAACCATTTACCTAACAGTGCCAGGTCCACCACTAAGCCATGTCTCTAAGCACCACATGTATGCATATTTTTGAACACTTTCAAGGATTCCACCATTTCCTTTGGCAGCTTGTTCCAATGCTTGAACACTCGGTGAAAGAGTTTTTTTCTAACATCTAATCTAAGCCTCCCCTGGTGCAACCGTTTTCTCTAGTCCTGCCTCTTGTTACCAGGTAGCACAGGCTGACCCTCATCTCGCTGCAGACATTTTTCAGGTATTAGTAGAGAGCAGTAAGATCTCCTTGAGCCTCCTTTTCCCCAGGCTGAACAACAAACCCAGCTTCCTCAGCTGCTGCTCACAGGACTTGTGCTCCAGACCCTTCACCAGCTTCATTGTCCTTCTCTGGACAGGCTGCAGCAGTTTATGTGAAGTTAAATTTGTTTTGACTTTAAGTTTGGTGCATCTGTTCAAGTTTAAAATTGGTGGTATTTTGGCAACTAACTTACTAAGGTACTTGGTAGGTGAAACCTTGAGAAGACCTGGTCTGTTCTTGGGCCATATTCATTAATTGAAAACTTAGTTGTTCTTATCGTTCAGATGCATGTTTATGTTGTGAGATAGTTCTTTCTGTTACAGAGCTGAGACATATAACTTGCTTTGCATAACAGGACACTCTGAGGTCTGGAGATAATAGGGCCTGGAAGGAATTGCCCAACAAGAAATTCCTTGCTGCAGTGTCTAGAGAAGACTGTTTGGCCTGCTCTTTGGGCTGAGCATGGAAAAACGTGGGAAATACAGCCAAGTTATGAGTACTGGAGCCAGTTGGTACTGATTGGTTTGGCATTTGGAAAACTGCCAGCTTTTGAAAACTGTCAGCCATCTGCTCAACAGCTTGGATGACTGAAAACAATTTGTGAAAACAGATCTGTAAGAAGTGAATATGAAAGAGGGTGGTCCTGAGAGGAAGGAAACAAATACTTCTGGGGGCTTAAGGATTATAAATGGTGTTTGAGAAGTGGTAAGACTGTGGTATATGGAGGAGAGAGACACGTTGGTTAGTTCAGTATAGAGGTATTTGTGTGGGCTGGAAGAACAGTGATGGTGGGGATACCAGCAATGGAGCATTAGAATGATGGAAGAGGGATTATAGGGAGAAACAGCTGTGAATAGGGAAGCAATGACATTGGGAAAGTAGAAAAAGATGCATAAACAATGGGATTTTTGTCACAACTAACAGCAGAGATGGTGTAATGATTGGGTCTGCCCCCTCATCCATTTCAGGGAAACTGGAATTGGATGTTATAAATAGCATTCACAGTGTTTTGGTAGCATTTATTAATTTTAGAAAAATCATTGTTTGAAAGTACTGGATAAATAGTTGCAGTCTGTCAACTATTGCATGGTACCAAGTGCTGACAGCACCCAATCCATAACTGCTTGCTTTAATGTACTTGGTGCTGTGTAATCAAATGTTGGTGACTGACCCAGTCGGGTGCACTGTGCACCCAGGCTTATGGTCTGGCTAAATAATTCTGCTGTAGCTCTGTGCTAACCACCATGTGCAGAGCTTGCTCATCAAGGGTCAAGCCCAGCAGACTGGGGTTTGATCAGCTGCAGACTGTGTTAGCTGACTGCAGGACAAATCCTGGTGGCAAGGTAAACAGGCAATTATTTCTCAAAGAAGTCTTGATATATCAGTATACATGAACTTTATTTTGTCTAATTAATTACTTAATGTGTGCACTTTAAACAAGTAAAAAGCAGCATCCTTGTCCCAAGGACATCTGTTATGTCTGAGTAAACAGGTAGCACCTGATGTGCTTGTAACACTTACAGAGTTTGTACGTTTGCTTTAATTTTACACCTTTTGATTGTGGGGTGCAAGGTGAAAAATGAGAACAGGAGAGGTTAGTTATATTGATGATTCTAACATGGAACACTAACAGTTACAAGTATGTGGAGCTTTATTGAGATTGAAATGTTTGTAATTGATATTACATTAAATTCTTCAAAGTGCAAGCAGATTTATTCATTATCTGCCAGAAAAATATCAGCTTTCATGGACTGACTGAATTTCAGGTAAAATAGAAATATTTTAATTACACTTTCTTTTGGCAGGAATGTAATATGTCAGAAATTATCTCATGATATTTATAATAGTATGCAACATGTAGATTTTCACAGGACACGAATTGAGGGCTGCTTTATTAAGCACCTGCATCTCTTTTTCCTTGGTTTATGGTAGTGTAGGGAGCAGATATGTGAACATAAAATATGAATGATCATTTCTGTCAACAAACTGTCTATCTTTGTCATGACGTAACTTGGTTTGTTCTTAAGCACTGTATTACCTTTTCTTCTCCTCTTCCATGTTGATTCATGTCCTATTATTAACAGATGTGCAATTTTTTTTTTCCCCTTGGAGATGGAAATACCTTTAATTTTATCCTTTCTGCACTTCTGATTGTTTGCATTTGCTTTTCAGAAAGGCTTGGTAGACATGGATACTGTTGTTCAAAAAGAAAATATGTATTGGAAAACTCAAATGCTAGCAAATCCTCATTTTATTTCAGTGTTCCATAGCATTAACAAAGAGATGACAAATACTTATTTAAAGTCTTTCTGTTTTATTTTAAATAAAATACATATTTTTGTTTCTATTACTTTAAGACTTTACAAAGAAAGATTAAGCCAAGTGGATGCAAAGCTACAAGAGGTCATAGCTGGAAAAGCTCCTGAATATTTAGAACCATTGGCAGCTTTACAAGAAAATATGCAAATCCGAACCAAGGTGGCAGGTAGGCATGTACAATGGGTATTGCTGTTTCAAAGTATAAACTTGTTACTCATTTTAAGGTTAATCTTCTGTTTTCTTTAGAATTGTTGAAGGAGCATGTTTTAAAGTTAGAAATATTGTAGCATAGTTTTAAACATGAAGTAGTTTTACAAAATGAGTATGTTGCTTACCTCTGTGCATAAGTTGCCTAAAATCCCACTATAAATACGACTTTTTTAATGTTACACTTAATAGCTGCCTTTGTGTAGTAAGAACTAAATTACTGAGTAGAAGTTAATAATAATTTTTTTAGTCAAAAGGTTTGAGATCAAGTCTACACAATGGTCACTCTTGAAGAGATATGTAGGTACTATGTCATCAAATGTTTGCTATCTAATATGACATTTTTTCCTGCTCTTCTAGTCTGTGTCTCTTCTCCTCTGTTCATATCCTTCTGTTCTGTCTGGGGAAAGAGGAGACACCTCTTGTCCTTGATGCTTTCTTTTCTCTAATCTGAATTTTAGTTATTAAAACTAAGGCTTATACAGTTTTTTGCGCTCATAGAAGGCAAGAATATTTATCTACTTGTATACAACCATATATTGATATGAAATGGTAATATTATAGGAAGATAAAGTTTTGTACTTCCCTATTGGAAATTTGTTTCATGTTACAGCTTGAGTTCATTAGGAGGATTCAGCTGTCTAAGGGTTACACAACACAGGTTGTCAGAGTGCCAAATGACCGACACCTGTGATCTCTGTAGGCAGAGAAGCAGTGTAAGAAATTTAGCAGAAACATGGTGCAGGCTAACTGAAAAATGGCAGGCCACCTTATACTTTTCATAATACTAGTGCTGTTTCAGTACTACCCAGTATGTCTTCATTGGTACTTCTGACTTTGAGAAATCTTTTGATCTGTTGCATTTCTATCCCTCCAGGTCTTATCTATAATGCTTTTTCTCAGCTGCTGACCCAGCCTTACTGGGTTTTAAGTTCTTAGCCCAAATTTACATGACTAGTCCTAAGTAGCCCACTTAGGCTTTGCAGGAGGATCTAAGTTAAACTTGCAAAAGGTTTGATATAAAAGCAACCTTAATCCAGGCCTTTCATTTTCAATTTTAAATGTGGCTGTCCATCAGTGATTTCATGTAGGTAGGTATGGGATATGCAGCATATTACAGAGTCTCTTGATTGTCATTCTCTTGATAGTCTTCAACATCATTGAAGAGCCATGTTTCCATGTAAAAAAAAGTCCAGCTCAAAAACAACAGTTTCCTTGAAGCTGAAAATAGAAAATAGGAGGTTTTTTTTTCCATTTGTCCCCAACTGAATGACCTTGATAAAATTATTCTAGAGAAAGCAGGAGTTTACAGAGCTGGCTTATTTGCTCCTGCTGTTTGAGAGCCTTGATAGAAGTGGGTAATAGCAGGACTTGAATTCCAGCAAGTAACCCATAAGGACCTATGGTTACCTGAGGAAGGCGAGGAAATGGTGACAAAACCCCTAAACTAAACTATATTTAGCTAAACTTTGGAAATAATTGCATCTTTGTTAGAAAAGAAACTTGTGTTCCTTGGCTCTCTAAGGCACTATTCACACAAAATGTGGATCTTGACTGTTATAGTAAGTCAGAAAAACAACTGTTTGTTCTAGTATGGTTCATACCTATATTTTTAAATTTCAGGCAAATAAATATGTGACCTAAATATACCAGTCAGCCATAAATATTAAGAAAATAAAAGCCAGCATAACATAGCAATGTAAAAAAAAAAAAAATTTTGAATTCTAGAATAGCTTCACTGTGGAAAGGTGATTGATGTAATACTTGGTGGTTTGTTTTTCAGAGAGATTGCTGCTAGTAGTTCTGTTCCCCTAGTAGTGTTCATTTATAGTAAGTTGAACTATAAGGGAAGTTGGTTTTGGAAGTTCTTTAGTTGCAAGACACCACCACTGTGTGTGCAAACTTAACTCCTCAAGTTTCTAATCTGAAGGAACATAAGTGTTTTCTGTTGAATGCATTGAGTATATTAAATCCTGTAGATGCTTGCCAGATATTACATTTCAGGTACCTCTCAGGTTTTTTTCAGCTGGCTTAGTGGACACATTTTCAGAAATGTCTAAAAATGTTCCTAATGCTTAGAAGTGGTACCCTTAATCACAAGGTGACTGTTTTTAAGAATGGAACAGTCTTGTTAATTATTGTAATTTAATAACGTCATGCACTATAAAGTAAGTCTTATTCCAAATATTAATTTGTAAAACCTTTTTCTTTCAATCAGTTTTCTAGCTGTTTTAAAACCCCAAAACCTTATTTTAAACTCTAATTAGAAAAGAGAAGAGGCCATTCAGTACTTAAGTTTGAAAACTGATAATATTCAGGATAATTTGATCAGAAATAGGAAATCGGCATATTTTCTAAAGTTAGTGTGACCACTGGTGTAATTTATTGACTGACAGGAGAAGGAATTAAAATAGCATTTAGTTTTTCTCAGATCTTCAGAATTAAGGATTTACTTGTTCTTATTTTTATTCTTTTAAGCAGCCAGCCTCTCTAAGTGTCTAGTGTATGTATCTGTATTTTTGCTGTGTGCATATGTTGGGACTTGCAGGCAGTCTTAAAATAGAATTCTGAAGTCGGATATTTGCTAAAGAAAGTAATATTGCTGTAATTTGTCTGATTACAGGTATCTATAGAGAGCTTTGTCTGGAATCGGTGAAGAACAAATATGAATGTGAAATTCAGGCCTCTCGACAGCACTGTGAGGTTGTGCCAGCTGTTTCACATTGATAGCTAATCTCATTTGACTTTACTGTCTGTCATGCTTTTCAGGTTCAGTGCATGTTTTTATCATTGCTGTTATTTGCTATTTGAATGCAACTGCTGTGTAATATTTAAGCCCATGCAAGAGGTTATTCAAAGCATCTGAAAATTAGAATCATAGAATGTGCTGAATTAGAAGGGACCCATCAAGATCATCTAGTCCAATTCCTGGCCCTGTGCAGGACACTGAAGAATCAAGCCATGTGCCTAGGAGTGTTGTCCAAACACTTCAGACAAGCTGGGTTCACTTCTGTGGGGAGCCTGTTCTAGTGGTCAGCCACCCTGTGGTGAAGAACCTTTTCCTGATATTCAGCCTAAATCTCCCCTGGCTCAGTTTCATGCCTTTTCCTCAAATCCTGTCCCCAGTCACAAGAGTAAAAAGGTTGGTACCTGCCCTTCTGCTTCCCCTTGTGAGGATATTGATGACCAAGATGAGGTCTCCCTTCAGTCTCCTCCAGGCTGAACAGACCAAGTGACCTCAGCTGCTCCTCATATGGCTTCCCCTTCAGAACCTTCACCATCCTCCTGGCCCTCCTCTGGACGCTCTCTAGTAGCTTAATAGCTTTCTGATACTGTGGTGCTCAGAACTGCCCCCAGCACTTGAGGTGAGGCCACCCAAGTGCAGAGCAGGAGGACAATCCCCTCCCTTGCCTGGCTGGTGATGCTGTGTCTGATGCACCCCAGGACAGGGCTGGCCCTCCTGGCTGCCAGGGCACCGCTGGCTCAGGTTCAGCTTTGTGTCAGCCAGAGCCTCCAGGTCCCTTTTTATGGTGCTGCTCTCCAGCCTCTCATTCCCCAGTCTGTACATCCAGTATTACCCTGTCCCAGATGCAGAATCCAGCACTTGTTCTTTTTTAATTTCATTTGGTTGGCAATTACCCAGCCTTCTAATTTGTCAAGGTCTCTCTTCAGGGCCTCTCTGCCCTTGAGGGAGTCAGCAGCCCCTCCCAATTTAGTGTTGTTGGCAAACTTACTTAACTTAATGTTTCTTAAAGACCCATGTCAGAGTTGTTAATGAAGTTGTTGAAGAGCTTTTTATTAGTTTGGCTTTGCATATATATATATATAGATAGATAGATAGATAGATAGATAGATAGATAGATTCCCACACAATTTTTTTACCTTTTTTATAAAAAGATTACCAGGAAAGTAACTAAAATATCTGACATAATTTTAGCAAAAAATGCCTTACATTTAATAACAAAACCAAAGTCTTTTTGAGATGCATTAGAAAGCTACTGATATAGGTGTCATTTCAAAAGCAGTTACAAGAAAAATATATTTCTCTCCTTGAACATAAATGTTCCTGTTCATGTGTCTAAATACTGGATACTGTAGTACAAATGCTCAAGTACATGTATGTCCAATGCTGTACATAGCTGCTTAGCTCCTTTTCATCATAGTACTCCTCAGCCCCCTTAAAGTTGCTTAAAGGTGTTTTCTTCTGAGTGGTTCACTAAATTCCAGAATTCCTGGTAGCTACTATACCAATAAAACAAGAATATGCGTGTGTACTTTAGAAAAGTTTTCCATTTTGTTGATGCCTTGGAAAAGAATTAGGTATTATGAAGGATGACTCATTACTGGCTGTCTTTGCCCCAGTGAATACTCCCGAGGCTGGACAGAATCCTGTAAGACTTGCAAGGTCTCTTATCCATGATTGAATGATTTGCTTTGGCTGTGTATTATTCCTGTTTGAGGTGGTCTTTGTCCCTTGTTTTGCTATGTGAAACATTCAGAATTCACCATCCAGTACAAGTTTCTTGGGGGGAAAAGCTCTATTAAGCCAGAAATGCTGCTTGTGGAATTACTGTTGCTCTGAAATACAACCACTCAAATGGCTCTGATGCCTGTAATTGCTTTTCACACCTTATTTGTTACCAGCTGCATGACGCAGAACACATGCCTAAACACAAACACTAATTTTAAAGTGCAATTTTAAAATGGTCTCAGAACTGGTAATACTCAATTGTCACTTAAGATATATGTAAAGAGGCTTCTGCCTTTTAAATTCACCTGGGAAACGTTTTTAATGGGTTGAAAAATATGTGAAAGGAGGTCTTCAGAATTTGAATACTTTGTAACTTGAGGGACTGGTAAGCCTGACAGTCATTTAGTGGAATAGGGTTCTTTGTCCATTCCTTGACTGATTTGCTTCACTCTAGCAAACTAGCTTGAACACAGGTAAAGGGAAGTTTTTGTTACTGTGCTGTGGGTGAGAGCAGTTGAGGTGCAGACATCTGCTCATTTGGCTGTAGGGAACTGCAGCTTCTGACAGAGACACGGTAGCAGATAGCTGGATGCATTGACTTGAGCTGCTGACGCTGTTTTTTCAGTCTGTCCAAGCTCTCTGTTTTCCAGAGTTGTTGAGGGCATTGCTCACTGAAAGTGAATATTAAAATTGAGCAATTGGCTGTATTTTCTACTTATAGTGGAAATGCGCAGGCTTGTGAAAGAGCAGTACGGTTATTTCCTTAAGGCTTGGAACTCTGCTAAATTCCAAGTTACTCTTTTAGAGAATTTAGCGGGTTTTCATGCTAAAGAGTAACTGACCTGTAAGATAGCTCCTACACTAAATTGCACAGTAGCTTTATAAAATGCTTTCCATGAAAACACTAGATTTGTGATTTGTAATGAAAGGTGGCTTAGAGGCTACTACTTTAGTTACCCATTGTGATAAAATCTTTTTACACACAAAAATACTGTGTTTGTGTCAAAATGCAAAAAGTTATTCTGGAAAGATAGCTGCATGCTTTTAATTACTCTTGGTACCAGTAGTTGATAAATACGTAATTATATTTTCACTTGTGCTAAGCGAGTGTGATGTCTTTAAGGAGCTAGGATCTCATGCTAAGAAAGTGGGTAGAGGGAGATGTCAGATGCTTCGTGGCTTCTGAAAAAGCTATTCTTATGTTGCTTCCACTGATGCCTTAAATTGTCAGTATTTAGATTATTGAACTCACTAATGTAAAAATCTGTAACCTTGCTTTTATAGAGTGAGAAGCTTCTCTTATATGATACTGTACAAAGTGAACTAGAAGAGAAGATCAGAAGACTTGAAGAAGACAGACATAGCATTGACATTACCTCAGGTGGCTGGAAGTTCAGTTTGCTTTTTTATTATTTGTTTTTAATCTTCTGCTGGGTACTGATTAGTTGACTGTACACATAGTATGTCTGATGAGTTTTAGATTGTCTGGTTGAATGCTGTTCAGCTGTAGACTTTGGACAGGGGGTTGAATTTAAACTTCACCTTTGGTTTAATGGTTGTCAGCATCCCTTGTGTGTTTTGAGAGTATTAATCTGTCTACTAATCTTATAATTCTTTGAATCTTGAATAAATACCTTTATTCTGTTCAGAAACTGTGTCTCACCTGAAAATGTTATTTTTTGGTTTTGGACAATATTTTCTGCTATAAAAAGAGCTAAACATGTAAATGTTTCTGATTCATACCATGCTCTTATATCTTTTCAGAATTATGGAATGATGAGCTCCAGTCCAGGAAGAAAAGGAAGGATCCATTTAGCCCAGATAAGAAGAAACCTGTTGTTGTATCAGATATCCTTTTACTGAAATCATTGTTCTTTCTAGTAGTGTTTGCAGTTTTATAGCTAATTTTATTACTTGTGTTATTAATATCAAGTTGAAGGGATAATGCATTATCAAAACTGATTTTTGCATGGCAGACGTTGTTCTTATTCAGGTTAGAGAAGCCATGTTGAGACATCCTCCCATCATGAAAATTGAAATTAAGATTCTCTTACCTAGCTATTAGTTTTAAATAGGATATGTTTCTAAAAGTTGATTTTTCTAATTTTTAAACAAAAATAGTTACAAGGCAAAAGCAGAATCAAGTTAGGCCACTTGAACTTCACCAACTGACCATATAAATAGCATTGGATTCTGTGAATTATGAGTTACTTTGCCATTTTAGAGTATATTCCAAACCAAAAATACTAATATAGTATTAGGTATAAAATCTCAGCAATTTCAGACCGTTTATAAACCTGAAAATCCTTTCAGTTTTAAAGTAAATGAATTTATTCTTTTTGATTGTAGTTTAGAAATAGTTGTGAACTTGTCAGATAAGTGCAAAGCTAATACTAGAAATTTTACCCAGCTTTTCATTTTTAATTTTTTGCTATTTAGAGAAAAACAAATTTGAAAGTAGTTAAAAGATTTCTAAAATTTCAAAGGGAAGTTTTAGAAGTTTAAGTTTGCTCTCCATTTTAAGAGATTCTTTTTTGAAACATCCATAGCACCTTTTGCTAACCTTATTTTTCAGAGATGAAATGGGTAGAAACAAAGTAGAAAGTGAAGACTATTGTAATGGAATAGCTGTACTATATGGAATTTTGTTCTGAAGTTCATTTATTGTTCTAATACACATTTTTTTACTTTGCAATTGGTAGTTTAAGGAGCGGAGCTTTGCCTTTCTGCCTCCTGTTTTTTAGATATTTGATATTCAGATATGTGGTGCTGACCATACTTTTCTCTTGAAGATACATGATGTGGAACACTGCAAAAATAATAATTTTTTTAAGCTCATACTAGTGTAGGTGTTGTTTTGCAGTGGTACATTGAAATTACAATGAATTTTTATTGTAATTTGAATTATTGCAAATAGAATAATTTTTGAACTGTTAGGAATGGAATAGTTGTGTCTCAGCTGTTTATCCTATCCTTATGTTGAACTCCAGTACCCTGAGTATCTACGTACTATTATTACCTCTTTTAATAATTCTAAAGTGTACTTCTAGGTTGCATAATTCAAAGATGGACGTGTTTACACTGAGCTTTTTCTTTGTGTTGGTATACTTTTTGTGAAACATCTGCAGAACAGAGCTATTAATATCTTTCTACAAACATTAGAATATTTTTATTATTTCTGTTTAAAGGAGTTTTCCCTAACATTTCCACGCCCTTATATAGTTTATATGTTACAAGACCTTGATATACTTGAAGACTGGACAACAATAAGGAAGGTAAGATGAAAGGATGAATGCCAGTGCCTGTGGATTTAGTTGGATTCATGTCTAGACCTTTTGCTACTTAAAAATGTGTAACTGGATTTCTTACATGATCAAAACTTTAAATAGGTTTTTATTTCTTCAGTAGTCAGTTAATCCTTTCACTTCAAGCTGTGTTATTGCTATTTCTTCTGATTCTACCCAAATCGTAGAGAGGAATCCATTAAAGGGGTGCAAGAGGGTATCTCTAAAAAGGGAAGTCCATAATTTTCCATGAAAAAATGTGCTTTACTTATACTTTTTTAAATTACACTTTTTTACATAAAAAATGGGGAGCTGTGTTTTTCTCAGATTATGAGAGAATCATGGTTTAGAGGAAGAGAAATTTGTTTAGTCAATTGTTACATTTGAAAAAATAAATCCAGCTTTTAATTGCGTAATGCCTTTTTTTGATTGTAAGACTGTTGAAGGATCTTGCTGTAATGAATTGCTATCCTTGCCTTGCACCTGCGGTCAGAAAGCTTCCCCTAGTATCCTAGTGCATCCCAGTTAATGGAATAGCAGTCCACTTAGGTGAATGCAGAAACTTGGTGGGGAGTTGTCTGAGTCAGTTTTTTTCCCGTTTTTCCTGTTTTTTTCCCTGTACCTCTTTCCTGAACAACAAGTAAAATGTGACCTTTATAAGAGAACTTGTCTCTTTCTGTCACATCAGAGGAACAGACACAAAATATCTTTCTCTAGAGCTCTTTTTCTGAAGCTTTACATAATTTTAAACAATACCAACAAACCCAGCATCTACTAGGGCTTTGCCTTTTCTGGAAATAATTTTAAAAAACCCCAAAAAGCAAACAGATGAACGCCCAAAACCTCTTCAGTGCTTTTTTTCTCCCCAAGGTTATGTGTGGTCTGGAGTTTACATGAAGTAATATTTGTGAGCTTATAACATATAAATTAAAAGATTAGGTTGTTCATATAGCATTTTGTTTTTCAGAATGAGTTAATGTAATTTTGTGTTTTCTTGACAGAATTACATAAGAGCAAATTTGAGGATTTAATTTAGAAAAGCTTGAGTTATTGAAATCAAAACTTAATAAAGAAGGTGATTTTTTTCACCTTCAAAATGCTTTTTTATGTAGCTACCCACTCACCATTAAACACATTTTTATTTTAGAATACTCATTGTATTTTTTGCGTGTAAATGCAAGTATACACTTGCATATAAAAGCAAGTACCACTGCATGTTACTGCACAACTAAAGCAGGCAGTTAAGACAAAATGACTCTGCCTGCTGACTAACTTTAATTTTCTTTTGTGTTTCAAGGCAATGGCTACGCTGGGACCACACAGGGTAAAGCCAGAACGTAAGTAAACATGGTGTAGTTTCACACAACAGAACTTGCTGTGTCCAACGATGCAAACTGCATCCAGGCAGATTGTATTTGTTATAGTACTGGTATAGTGATGGAGGATGGGTTGAAGTAGCTGGAAGATGTGGCTTTTGTCTTTCTCCTCTCTCAGGTGCTGATACTTGTAGCTTAATTGCTGTTGCTTCTGTTGACACAAATTCTAGAAAATTATAAAAAAAAAATCAAGCTTCTAATGGTGGTTTACAGCAATTCATATTAGCAAGCTGTGCCAGTGTTTGCACAAGATTAAGCATAAAACTGAGAGCATCTGGACCTTTCAGGTGCATTTCAAAGTTTGCTCACATTGACTGCAAGCTACAACTCTGAAAAAGCAGAGCTGTGGGAAAGGAGTGGTATTCATATTTGCATATTTGGCACTGAAATGAGAAGCATGTTCTTGCAAAGTAAAATCACATATTTGGAGGTGAGGAGTAGAAGGGACAATAGGCATGTAGGTGATAGCTTCTATTTGAAAATGAAAATATAACTTTTAATAATCTGACTGGAAATAAAAAGGTATATTGCTTCCAATTTTCCAATGCAATTATTGAAAGACAGACTACTGTTGGAAAAAATGTCTATTCTGTGTAAATAACTTGATGAAAGTGTATTTAACCACCTAACTGATTTCTGTGAAGTTAATATTAAATGACTTTTATTACTTAATTTAGCACCTGTCAAATTAGAAAAGCATCTCCATAGTGCTAGATCTGAAGAAGGAAGACTCTATTATGATGGCGAATGGTATGGACGAGGGCAGACGATATGCATTGATAAGAAAGATGAATGTCCTACAAGGTAAAGATTATTCAGCTTATGCAGCTCTGTACATTCATGTTAAGCAATAACTAGGATGATGGCATTGAAGAGTAAGGCCTATGTGGAAATACTGCCACCTCAGTGACATTTACTAGTTCACCTTGGAAGACAGGTATTAAGATGAGTGCTGACTTGTGAAAGAGGAGAGTAAAAGTTGGAAGTGATTGAAGGGTTGTCAAGTTAGGATCTCTCTTAACAATTTAAGCTGTTACTAGTTTCTGATAGCCTTGGAGTAAGTTTTTTTCTAGTGTCTTGGGAGTTTGTTGCTTTGAGAATTTGACCCCAAAATACTTAATTATGGAAAAACACTTCATGCTGTTGAAGATAAGCTTTGTTTTCCATTGATTAGTGCTCTGAAAGAAGAGAGGAACTTTTAATGGTATTTGCTTCTCTTAAGAAAGGTTCTGCCTTGGAACAGTCTAAATATTAGAGTGCAAATTTGGTTGAATGTTTAAGATCTATAAATGTGCTTTCTCTGTATGGATAATATTTGCAAATTCTAAAAGAGTGTATTTAAAATTAAAGATACATCTTTCCTTTTACTAAATGGGGCAAATAAGTCTAAGCCTGGTGTTAATTAAATCTGCACATGTCCTCAGGAAAATTGACTTTAAATTTATAGGTCAGTAGTTTACTGTAGAACTGGCTGTTTCTTTTCTTCCTTATGTATGGTGTCGAGGAGCAAATTTTGGTGATTTTGGTGTTTCTTCAGGGCTGAAACAGGAAGGTATTAGTAAACTACAGATTTTGTCTGAAATGAAGAAAACCTCTGGATTAATTTAGCAGAACACAGCAGTTGTACTGGGCCAAGTAAAGATCTTAGTATCCAGTGTCTGACAAAAGCTAAAAGCTGATGTTTAACAGGACAGTCATGCAGTGGAGCTTTCCTGGGCTTTCAAGACCCCCACAATTTCTAAGACTAGAGGGAGTTGTCACACTCAGTATGCAATAGATCTTTGTTCTCTTAACTGTTTTGATCATTAGCTTTGTGCTTTCTGTTCTCCCCATCAATGTACTTGAAATTATATTTTTCCTATGGGTATGAGGAGGGAGTTTTGTTCACTGTTTGTGTTAAAGGTTACCACAAGGAGCATAAAAACAGGGCTCATTTAACAGGGAATCAATAAGTTTTCAGTTTATTTCTTGTGATCTTGGCATAATGAGTAAGAGTTTAATACATTTTGTGCTTTAAATCTTGGCTTCAGGTTGTCCAACTTTTTTTCAAGTACTTCATATTCAATGTAATTTCAGGCTTTTCTTGTTTTTTTTTTACTATGGGTAGTTTATTGTTGTGTTTTCTCTGTGTGACTGTTGTTCTTAAAAATAATTAAAGTATTTGTACCTGTTAGGGTTTTCTTGTAAGAGAATAAAGTAAATGGGTGAAGCATCAGCTACCTTCACTAAAGACACATGCAGTTCCCAAGGAATTATTTTAAAACTGTCCTTAGAGTGGTGCTAGGATCTTTTGGGCCTAGCATTTACAACTAATGCATATTTTCATTTACTGTGTGGAAATACAGCTGCAGTTTTGAGGTTATTTTTAGCTTATAAGCTCTCTAAATTATTCTTGTTTTTCTTCCCCTGACCCTTCTTCCTTCATTTTCTGTAGTGCCATAATTACAACAATTAACCATGATGAAGTTTGGTTTAAAAGACCGGATGGAAGCAAGTCTAAGCTGTATATTTCTCAGCTACAGAAAGGAAAATATTCAATAAAGCATAGCCACAACTGACCGTTGCTCACCGGATGTGAAACAAGTGGTATTGCCATGCGTGATGTGCCATGGGATGAAAATTGTATTTAATAGTGTTTTGTATTCCTTATCTATTTACAGCAGTATCTAATGTGTATTGGTCGTGCTGTATGTAAGCTTCATATGGACGGCCTTCAGAAACCTGAGGAGGGTGAATACTGTTAACAGATATTTTGCCTCTAAATTGGGTCCAGTGCCTAAGATGTGAAGTATGCTCTTCAAGTATAACGCTTCAAAACTTAACATATTTGTAATTTAGAAAAAATTATTTTTCCATTGGTGACCAGTTGGTGTGAAAAAATTATAACCATAATTACCAGCAGCTCACTTTATTTTCAGTGACTGTGTCATGCTTCTCTTGTGGATGTAAATTTAGCCTGCTCAGCTGTTGCTTTTGAATAGATTGTAAAATGCATAAGCATCCTTTTATCCGAAGTGTACTGATTTATTTAAATTATTGTCCTCAACAGCTCCGCTAGTACCGACTGTGTTATATTTTGTAAGGTTTACTATATTGCTTGTAATGAAACAAAGCCAATATTTTGAACTATGTTTTTGAAGAGCACTTTTCTAGTGTAGGACCCTATTCTATAGCAGACAAATCATTGGTGATGTTTTTTCTTGATTGCCAGCAAAATTTATGCATAAGGTGGACAGTGTTGCTCCAACCTGTGTTATATGTAGCCCACAAAGAACGACTGGGGGATGGTTACATAAATGCTGTTGCATGGCCTGCATGTTTGGTCCACAGTTGTATGAAATATTATGAATTTTTGTTAGGAAAGGAAAATATTTCCCCACAAGTCATGTATCTGGAGACTTTACACTGAGTTTTTCACCAAACACTACTTTCAAAATTTATGTACCCCATTTCATCTTACTGTACACCAGAAGTATTTCATGCAGTCTAGGAAACTGAATGTGTCTTCAAGTCTTGCTCTTATAGCCACAGAGAAAAGTCCTAAATCCTTGATGTTACTGTGATGTGCTTCGAGCAACTAGAATGATAGATGGGATTGTTGAAGAATTGTTAACATTGGTTATGTGCACTTTAATCTCCACTTATGATGATTCTTCTTGGAGAAAATAAAGCATCCATTTGCTTTAAATGATCACAGCAAATAAATATTTTTATTGTAACATATAAATTAATCATCTCTTCTAGTGCAGGGTGGTAAGTACTTCCAAATGCCAAATCAGTTTCTGCTGAGTGATGCTTTTCTACAATTGTATAACATTATAAATCAAATGTACATAAAGTATCAATTGACATGTTGGCTTTTAACAATATGAACTGTATGTATACAGTTGTTTGATAAACTTTTTGTAATTAAATATTTGCATTTTTTAACTTAGTATATAAATAAATGATCTGTGGTAGTGGACATATTTTCTGTTGTTTTGTTCTTTAATTTTCTAGTCTTGTTGGAATGGTTATCTACCAAATTGCAAAGGAAATATTTTTAAATAGTTGAAAGGCCTAAAGCTTTTTTAAAAACTTTTTGACTTGCACGTTTTCTTCAGATTTTTGAGAGTTTGTATATAGACATTTTTGTTTTTACAAACTTTCAGAAAATATTTTATGGAAGCTTTATTCTGTGACACTTATAAATCAAACATAAGCACTCTTAAGAATCTCATAACTGTTGACATGCTTGAAATCATTTGTATTTAGGCCATGCTGGGTACTCTAAATAGTTTTGTGATTCACCCCTTTCCTTTTACCTCTTCTGTATTTTGCACCTCTAACTGCAATTGATTATTCCTACAGCTTTTTCTCTTCTACAAAGCAACACTTTCCTTCATAGAGCCTTACAGTTTGGACTGACGCTTCATGAGTGTGGTTTCTTAATTCAGAATAAACATCATTTGTATCAACATGAGAGGTAATAATCACAGCAGTGTGAATTAGGGATCAGACAAAAGCTGTGGCTTTCCTTTTTAACTTGGCACCATTTCTGTGTATGTGATGGGAGAGCTGTAAGGTTGGTTTTTGTTTATAACTGGTTAATTATTTCATGCTTAGGTGAATCACATTTGGTACATGCTTTGTATCTTTTTAATATTGGAACAGTTAATGTTTTGTTTGATCCAACATAAAATGTAAGAGGTCTTTCACAGGTTTTAGTTCTTTGAGGTATAGACATTGTTAGCCTCTTGGCCACTGCATTAAAATTTTTCAAGCTTTGGTAGCATTGTTTTAACCTACAAATTTGATTTAGATCTGTGAAATGCCAAAAGGAATTCTGTAATATGTGAAAAATTATGTGAAGGACAAAAGGCACTGAGTGACAACAATAACTTTCTGTACAGGTATAGAAAAGGCTTCTCTATCAGTAGTTACGTTTCAGAGGAGATGCAGTTTGGTTTTTGCCAAACACATAGAGCAAATTGATCTGCTCATCTTTCCCACAATGAAGTATCTGATATATTTAGTTGGAATGCAATTGATTTAACCTGACAATACTTACTGTGTAAGTATCCTGTGGAGTTTAGTTTAGGTATTTCATAATAAGGAGGTCTTAAACTTTCCAAATGCATTTGAATTTTGGCACTTTATCATAGTGTGTTTGTTTTTAAAGTGTGTTAAACTATAAAGATGGGTTATTTATAGTTTGTGAACATCTTACTCTGTTTGTAAGCCAAGGCCCGTGTAAGTAGCTCACCACCCCCATCAAGTGGTAAGAGATGATAAAGTACTGAAATTTTCACTTGTTTTGAAACCTATACTGTCCTCCAACAGCAGGTTCAGTTAGTTCTGTGTGAGGTTTTGTTCTTTTTCTTTTAAGCAGAAAGAAAAAAATAGGTTTAGACTTTTATCAAAAGAGAGATGTGCTTACAGCTTCCCATCTCCTGGAGAGATTCTTAAATTATTATATTATTCTTCAAGTATTACTGGGAAAGAACAGCCTTCCCCCCTCCCTCACCATTTTTTTAGAGGACAAGGGAGAGAGGTAAGGAGAAAGAAATCATGTGTCCAATAGACTTTGCATATAAATAGCTAAAATCTTCAGGGCTTTAGTCCATATGAGGATTTGAGCAACCTGGTCTAGTGGAAGGTGTCCCTGCCCATGGCAGAGGGGATGAAACTTGGTTGATCTTTAAAGTCCCTTTCAACCCAAACCCTTCTATAAATCTATGATGAGAGATTGACAGATGACAGCCCTGTCCACACAACCTTTTACATGTGGCAAAGTAAGCTCTATTCTGAGAGCATGTGCTCATTCCTAAGAAAGTCCTTAAGTATGCTATTCCCAGGCAGAAGCATGGTTGCTGCTGGAATTAAGACCAGGTTGATAGTCTGTTACCTCTAGAATGGAATTTGCAGTCTGTAATTGAAGCAAAAGCACAGCATGTATTCAGTAAACTTGACATTTCCTGGAAATGCCAGGAAATGTAGTTGTATGGCATTATGTATGCTTTTGTTTCTCTGCATGGAAAATGATCCTGATGCATCAGATGTGACTTCTACCATTTAAGACTCATTACTGGTTTTTTTTAGAAAAAGCTGAAAATTGATGTTTTGAGCTGACTCTTATTTCAGTGTGTTGGCAGCCCTGCAGACCTCACTTCTAGAAATTTAACTTTCCTGGATGTTGCATTAAAAGTCTGAAGGCTGAAAATAACCTGACAGAGTCACTAGCCCTAGTCTAGGGCTAGGTTAATTTAACCCTAGTTACCCTAGGCACTGACTGAGACAGCATCACTTTCTGATAGGAGAAAATACTGTATGATTTTGTAAGTTAGAATTGTTTCAGATGGTAATGGGTTCAAAAAAAGGCCTAGTAGGTAAACTTTTTATTTGTGTCAATGTTACTCTTTCAGTTTGGTTTCTCTGTATGAAAGAATATGAATGTGTAGGACTCAGGCCATTTCAGTAAGGCCGTAATCTCCAAATTTTTCTAGAACAGGTATTTTAACCTCAGACATGATATTTTTTTGTAAGATTTGACTTGCTAGATTTTCTAAAAATCTGGCTTAAATTTCAGACCATAGTAATTTCTTTGAAAAATAGAAGAATACAGAAAGCTCACTGCTCAAGAGGTGTTTAGCAGCAGTAGAATTTGTGTTCTTTATTACAGAAGGAATATCTTCAGACATTACTGCACAGTCTTCACAAATAAAAGCAAGCTGGAATAGGACAACAGAAATAAAAATAATATGCATTATTTCATTAAACAGGGCAGCATTAGTGGATTCTCCTTTTCCTGTAAGTAAAATCTGAATCAATTGACCAGAGTTGGAACATCGAATTTGCTTTCCTTCATCCCCCTCCTGCTGTGCTCTGGAGATCATGACGGTGAAAGCCTGCCTGCAGGTGGCAGTAAATTTATGCTGAAGCTACTTGATGGTAGTTTTGAATTTTCTTTCTGGATCCTGTTAGTTTTTTTCCACAGTTTCTCTTAGTTATAGCACAGCTACAACTGGTTTTAATCCTAATGCATACTAATTAAGGGATGTTTGGAAAGAACAGTACTCAGAGTTCTAAAGGAGGATTATCTTTTGCTACTATACTGTGAAAGAAAATCACTATGTAAAGGCTTAGGAAGGAACAGAAATGGATTAGATTCTGTCTAGTTGCCATAGAAACAAAATATGTAATTAAACACAATGAAATATATCTCTTAACACTGACAAAAGTGTTAAGGAAAGGTGGGATAATGCAATGAGTGTTTTAACCTGCAGCACCAAACCCAGAAATAAAAAGAGGGTTCAGGTTTATTTTTCTAATGCAATTTTGGCTTACTGCACTTTTTGTGCTTGGTTAACTAAAACCAAAGTGTTGTGCTTCCTAGGGTGAATCTATAAGGAGTATCAATAATAATCAGCAGTAAGTAATGCAGTGAAAATTTACGCCAATCCTGTTGCAGGTTAATAACATTAATATTATGTGATACTAATAATACAATTAAATGAATCTTAAGCATATGCCTTTTTTTGAAAAAAGCTAAACAGTATGAACAGTTCAATTACACTTAAAAATAATTTTTAACAGATCACTTCAATGTTTCTTATTCTATAAGATTATGCAAACAGTTTCTTACCCTTGCTCTATAGCTTATAAAGACAATTTCTTAACAAAAAAAGTGTGTGAAAAGAACTTCCTTTTAACCAGATAGTAAGTGCTGCAGGTTAAGGATGTTTCAGAGCCCACAGTTAGTACCAGGTGCCAGGAGAGGGCACTTTGAGGTTTCTCTTGAAACACTATTTACTTTTTAAAGAAGTTTAAGTCACCCTCTCAGATTTTTCTTTCTCATTCTTCTGCCATAAAATTTCACAACTTAAAGTTCAGAAATGTAGCAGTGATTGTTACTTCTCTTTGTTAGCTTAACCCTGAAGGTGACTGCATTCCACTATTTATAAATTGAGGAGGCTTATTTCCATGGTAAGACCTCTTATTTAGCACATCTCGGTGTGTGGCCCTGGGAGGTGGATGGAAATTGGTTGGCTTTGTATATCACACTACCAACACTACCCTTCGGAAAAAAAAAAAGAATTACAGTATACGATTCTTACCCTTATTTCCTTCAGAGTGAAGGAAAAGTCAAAGAAATCCTGCATTCAATTCAATGTATGACTTCGAGTTCAGATGATTATGCCAAAACATGGCTCAAGTAGCAGAATCTACCTTACACAGACCATGTTGTTGACCTTGAAAGTACTATATGTGGCACATCTGCATTTGCTTGCCAGGCTTTTATGTGGAAGGAATAATTTCTTACAGTCCTGCTGAGGACATAGCAGCCTTAATTTAACATGTATTCCCAGGGCTCTGCACCTTGGGGTGGAAACAAACTGAAGGAAACACTGAATGGATACAGAGAGCCAGCTCTGCTGCAGAGGCAAAGTGTGTCCAACATCCCTCCTCACTCAAAACCAAAAGGGAATTGGAGAAAAGGGAGAAAATGACTGATTTGTAGCATTTTCTGGGGTAGGAATTTGAGATCTGCCTGCCTTTTATTCCTCAAGCAACCAGTTGCCTCATCCTCAGGTGTGTCTGCATGTGTTATGTTTGGCTGTATTTACACTGATTTCTAAAGCATCTGAAGCATTAATCCAGCTAACAAACTCTATCAGTGTAAGTATCTTTAAAAAAAACATCCCCCCAAATCCTAGAAAAGTGCATTGATTTTCCCCACCTTTTTGGGGAGAGGGGGAAGCAAGGTTAGGATTAGGTCGGGGGTGTTTAAACACATTTAAATCCTCAGTATTTTAGGATACCTGCCACGGGTGAGACTTCTGAAGGCACAGTTTTTCAACAGACAAAGTTGCTTGAAGTTTCTCAAAACTACGAAGTCTACTGTAGCTGATAAACTCTATCTCACAGTAACGAAAAACTGTCACAATTTACCTCTTGCCTTAAATTAACAGTGTTGCTGTGCTTCAACACTGTTCAGCATCTGTAAAATACCGAATTCCTAATTTTCTGTAGCTAACACTACACTGATGTTCTTATGCTTGCTAATGTTATTACAAATTTCTTGATTCCTAAACCATCTACAACTTCCTAAAGGCTGAGTCAATTCAATGTTCTTTTGATCCCTGACTTAGCTTTAACCAACCAAATAATTTCCAGTCTTTCTTATAAAATGAGAGGTAGGGAAGGGCACATGCACAAAACCTTGGGGGATCAAAGTTGGAGGTCCTTTTTCAGGCCTCTTTTCAGCCTGTTTTTCAAGCCTCAAACAGTTGAGCCAGCTCAATCTGTTCTCAGTGTGGCTGCTGCCCTGCTAAGTGGCCTGAATACTGGCGGTACCCTAGAAATGGGAAATTTAGGGCAAACCCAGTCCCTGAAACATGTGGGGTTTGTTTGGTTTTTTGTTTGTTTATTTTCTGCCTAATCCCACATGGCTTGTTTCTTATATCTGTTGCCAGGCTTTCTGAGCTGGAGGCAGCCAGCAGAAGGCATTGGATGCTGTCTAGTGGCAAAATTATTCAATATGCAAAGGCCCTACATGGTGGTGGGAACCACACACTGAAGTGCTTCCAGGAAACATTAATGATAACATAGGCAACAACTTCAACAATTTGCAAAATCCCTGAAAGTGCAAATCCCTGAGCTTTGGTGCTGAGGACACTCCCTGCAGGTGTGCCTACACAGCTTCAGTGCCTGTCCAGAAATGGATGTGTGTTTGAGTCAGAGATGGCGTAGCCAGCTGCAGGCAATGACTCTGTGTCTTTGCTCTTGCCTCAAAATTAGGCAAAGCTTGGCTACTTGGTTCCTAGGCACTACTGAGAGTTTGGCTCTTAATCCCTGCACTCATCTGTCCCCACTTGTAAAATAGCACTTCCTTGAGGAGAAGCCATGAAGTTTAAGGTGTTTGACATTGGTTTATCAGACTATTTGGTTGTGGGGAACCCTAGAAATAACAAAAATAGGCAGTTACGTTACACAGAATGGATTTTGAGCCCAACACAATAAATAAGTTATTTTGTGTTTAAAACTATGAAGCAGAATCTAGTTTTTAGTCATCCAAAGGATTGTTTTATTGGTATAATCATTGGATTGAAGAACAAGAATAACTGCAGTAAGGCAAAATCTGTGCATGGTGCGTAAACACTAGCTGACCTTTTCAAGTTTTTTACCATTTTAATAGCAAGAATCAAATCACAAATCAGTTTTGTGAGTGTATAATTTCTGTCTCCAAAATTCACTTGTGATAAACAGCCTAAAACTTGGCACCTATGGAAAAAGTTTTGAGATCACATGATAAAATATATTATTAGTTGCACAACATTTACTAAATTCTCATCTTTGTCCAGGGTCCTTGATTCTCTGATTGTGTGGTCTTGCTCCTTGTATAACTAGAATATTCATTATATCTCTAAATAGAAACCAAAGGAAAGCTTTTTGGGATGAAATGCATTTTTGTTTTGTTTGGTTTTTTTTAAAATTATTCCAGTGTTTGCACTTTAAATAGTTTGGGATGCATATAAATATTCCTAATGATTAGGCAGTAGTCAGCCAACTCCAACTTGCCTACAAATGAACATTTTAAATCAGGCTTCATCTGAATGGGGTTCTATCATAAAGATTTCACACACAAACTTGGAGAAAGCTCATTGTTTCTCTTTTTCAATAATGCTTATTCTTTGTGGGTTTCTGGTTGGTTGATTGGTCTGTTGGTGGTGGTGGTTGGTTTTTTCCCCTTCCTGGGATATAAATAACTCAGTATTGTTTGAAATTGTATAGAATAATCTTTTTTTCCTTGCTATGTAGGATTCAGGGTGTGGGTTACTTTATTATTTTGCTTTATAATACAAGAAATATTTTTGTTACACAGGACTGGCCCTATCCCACTCATATTTTATTTTATTTTATGAAGAAGGCTATCACAGCAAGGGCTGTCTCCCAATACCCAGTATCAGGCTATCTCACTATCTCCAATTTTAACTTTGGAAACCTACAGAATCAGAATGTTAGCAATCACATATCATATTTCTGAAGTCTCATTCCTTCTCGGTGGTTTCTTATGCACAGCTCTTCACAGCACTGACTCCTTCTTCTGCAGATTGTTCCTTCTTCTTCAGGACTCCTTCAAGGCTCTCCCTGACTGGCCAGCCCACCCCCTTTTATCCCAGTTACCTTGACTAGCCACAGCTGCAGCCCATCAAGAACAACTGGGACTTATGGGGCAAGGGCCTATATTTCCCCTTTTTCTTTTAATTAATAGACATATTACATACTCTGCTTAGGGTTAACAATTATACAGATATTTAAGTACAATACATATATTTTACTATGACTCAAAGACCACCTATATTTCCCCCTTTTTCTTTTAATTAACAAAACATGTTTAAATAGACATATTTACATATTCTGCTTAGGATTAAAATAAATATATTTACTTACGACTCAAAGGCCACCTATAATCACAGTTGGTGACAATAATTTGGAAAAATTTTCAACATCACCAGTTTTGGGATTTGGCATCCCTTCCTTGGAAGGAGCTATTTCAAAGTGAGTGGGAAGCCACTTTCCTGGCTTTAAGGTTAAAACCCTCCAGCCAGGACTGGGCAGCAGAAGCATTCCTGATGCTTTAAAGGCAAGAAGTAGAAAGTGTTGTAGTTGGTGGAAGAGGAGCAAGAATGACATTAGCCTCAACCCTCAGGTCTCCTCTAACTCCCTCCAAAGGGAACAACAATGCACACTGTTACCTCCTGCACACAAATTTTCCCTTGCTGCAGCAAAGAGCTTTCTCTGAACCCCCTGGCTGTCTTGTCTGATGTAATTAAACAATAAAGAACATTTTAGAGTGAAAGGACTGATGGACAAACAGCTGGTATAGCTGTATAAGTCTCATTTGCTTGGAAAACTGTGCTAGGTATGTGTATTTCATATCTAAAATAGTGAGCAAGGAAACTTAAGCCAGGAATAGGGTTTTGTTCCTTTTACTTTTTTTTTTCCATAACTTTTATAATCCTTTATACATTAATTATAAATTCAATCATAAATACTCATAGTACTGCTTGCTATTTTATAGATATCCTGTGGTCTACAGATATGTCAATTCTTTTCTAAACTGATAGGAAATAATCTAATATAATTGCAAAAAGAGTATTATGGCCATATTTTAGGGTTTTCTGTGCATATCAGCATATTTAGAAATTTTATTTTTATGGTTGGTGCAACAAGTTTTAATGTGTATAATAGATAATTATTTTCTTTGTGAGTTTTTTTGGGTGCTGTGAAGAATTCTTTAATAGAGAAAAAAAATAAACAGGGTTTAGTGGTGCTTGACCAAGTGATGGGAGTTTGCCTGAGGAGCTGCAGGCCTCTCTGCACTTTAGCAGCTTATACACTGCATTTTTAGCTTTACTTTCAGAGCTGCATGTACAGCTTGGCCACAGGATGAATGTTGCAGAGAGCTGTGATGATGGAGCTCCCAGGCACTCACACCACCCGCCTGTCCATGTCTCTACCTGAAACTGGCAACAAGTTCTGCTGTGAATGCTCTTTTTGTTTGAGGGGAATCCCATAAGAGCTTAAAAGCCCCCAATGGGGTAGAGATGGGTGCAGCATGCTGAGCACTGATTGGATCCCCAGCTGATGCTGTGCAGCTCAGGATTCCCAGTATCTGAAGAGAAGGAAAATCCTTTATACTATCCTCAGCTTTTTTATTAGCTCCACTGTTGGCAGCAAGGGTCACGTGTTCTATGAACATCCCACTCCTGGGTGCAGTAGATTAATTTATCATGGGAAAAAATCCACATACATAGGATTTATATTGGTAATTTATAGTTTAGAACAACAGTATGTGACAACTTCATATTGGAAAAAATGGAGAAATACAATGTGCATGATAGAGCTCTGTATGTGTGGATCTGTTTTGCTCTTAGACACATGCTTTTCCTTTTTAGAACTGTTTCATTTTAACAGCCAGTGCATGTGCTCCTGCTCAGCTAAAGAACACTTGAAAAAAGTTGTGTGACCTGGGTATTCTGATGGATGACTTTTGCTATTTTTTGTTATTGGATGCTGTATTTTCACCTTTATTTCCAGTACAGATTTGTATTACAATGGTTGCATTTTTCTATGAAGGACAACTAATGTACTGCGCAGTCAAACTCAGGGCAGTAATTAATCTGGTGCTCTTTAAAGCCCGTCAATTTGATGGTGGTGAGCAAAGCCCACAGTCTTTCTTTTGCCTTGGTCACCTATGAATTTTCACTTGTTTGCTGCAGAGCAGCTGCTTTCTTGTCAATCCAGAGCACTGCTTGAAAAAAATCCAGTTGGATGTAACAAATGCAATTTCAATGGGCTTAGTAGAACATCTACTCTTTCATTTAACCTTTCCCTTCAGCGAGTGACTTGCAGAAACAAGAAATTCCTTGAGCAAAGGTGTCTCCAGAACCAATCAAAATGCACCACAGGGGAAAGTGTGTCTGACGCAAGTGGCATGTTCTGAGAGATGAATTAGTCTGGGTCCTTGCTGAGTGATAGTACAAACTGTGTGTCATTTAAAGGGGGAAAAGTGACTGTGAAGGACCAAATACTCTGTTGAGAAGTAGCAGGGCTGGAATGGTAATATTAACAGCCCTCCACTAGTATTGTCAGCAGAGGGATTTCTTCATTCATGCACTCTGCTGAGCTGAATGATCTCTTGAAAACTATTTCAGCTCAGAATTTTTATGATTTCATGACTTCAATGATTTGATCTCATTATTTGATTTCATGATCTCAGTATCTCATTATTTTGGTTGTCACTCGAAGTCTTGGCTCTCTCTTTTCTCCGCCATATATTGTCAAGGACAAAATATTGTAGTACAAAAATAGAGATTTGATTCAAGTTCCTTTTTCCTAAAAGCAGAGGCTACTGCTGCACTCTTCAAGGAGAAAGATGATGGGAGCACATGTGTGCTCCTGTCTGGTGTGAATGGAGAATGAGGTGGCAGAAAAGGAGATCCAACAAGGTGGAAAAGGTAACATCATCAGTAACCCCAATGCTCCACTGAACACTATGGGAAGAAATGATGGAGGGAGTTTTGCACACTGGAGCAGAAGGTAGCATGGAAGTTGCAGGATGCCTTAGGATGAAGTGGAAGAAAAGAGCATCCCACTGCAAAAAGAGTTCCCCAGCCATAGTGTTTCCTTCCCTTTACTGGTTGTCTCTCGGCCTGTCTAGTGAAGAGTCTCTTGTGGGTGAGTGGGAGAAAAGAGATGGGAGTGGCTTCTCTATGGGCTTAGACCTCTGCTACTAGATGCTCATCTGGATTTTGATCCCTGTGGGGTTCTCCCACTCCCTGGTTTTATGTGAACTGTTGGTAGATTATAGAGGCAGAGAAAGGCTCTCTCCCCTTGTCTGGCTGGAAACTGGGTCAACAGCTTACTAAACTAGGGCAGAGCTTGCTTGTTTACTTCTAGTATTGGTGGAGAAACTCTTATTCACTCCCAGATTGAGCTCTTGTAGGACACAGTAGCTGGAGTCACATACTTCTCTCTGTTTCAAGTTTGCACTGGAATTAGAATCTGAAAATTCTAATAGTTTGCAGTTAACTAAGTACATGGAAAAACCCTCTGGTCATGAGATCTGTGACCTTTTAAATGTCTGCTCATTTTCTTAAGTATTTGTGAATCATAGAAATCCACACATGTTGATGTGGATTTCTACAAGTTATTCATAGACATTCTTTGCAACAGGGTTTTTTGTTGTTGTTGTTATTGTTCATGCCTTTGTGTTACAGAATGTTAAGGAATGTGCTCAGCCCTGATTTAAGTGGTCTGTGCTGATGGGAGAACTGCACCTTCCCCCCAGTCTGCAGAAGGTTTGCATCCTGGAAGGCCAAAAAACTCCTGTGTGCCAGGCACTGTCAAGTTGGATACAATTGTTTTATAGATGGAAGGGAGGTTGTTTGTTTTGTTTTGTTTTCTTTCCTGTTGAATACAGAAATTGTTGTACACCACTGTACATTGTGCATTGCATTGTCAGATGCTGGGGCAGGGGTTATTTTTTGCCCTGTAGCAGGTGGGCTGATGGAATCCTTACAACGTGCAGACAACCTGCAAGGGCAGCGAAACAGAACTGAACTCTGTCATCGTGACTGTTCTAATGGAGTTGTTTCAGCACCAATACAAGTTGTCATTTTCAACTTATGAGCAATCTCTTTGAGTTTAATTTTTAAATTATCAGACAATTGTGAAGACATTTAATTCAAGTAGCCAAAATGCCACTTATTTAATGTGATATGACGGTTTTTAAAAGCACGTCTTTTAAAAGGAGCCCATTCGCATTAAACAAAGAGCACATTTTCTCTTACTGCTTAATTTCTTTTACTACGCCTATTCTGGCCTCCTTTGAAGTGACAACATGTGAGATCTATGTAAAGCTTAAATGCTGTGTATGTTTACATGAATGATGTGATATTAAGTGGTTGACCTGCCTATTATAGAATTTGTAAGGCACAGAATTTTTTATTACACAGTGATAAATGTCACACTATGGAGAACTGAAGATGCTGCTTCCCAGTAGGAATGAAGCTATTTGTAAGCCAGCTGTAATATTTTGAACACAGATACTCTTTTCTTTTTAATTAAAATAGAAAGAATTAAATCTAGATTTTTTTTCTCATCCCCTCAAGATACCAACCAGTACTGAAGAAACTGATTCTGTTTCATAGTTGCATATATAAAAATATATAAATTAAAAATGAAAGAAAAATTATTCTGGCCAAAGCCTGCTTTAGCTAAATGAATTACTCCTTTAAGTGTAAACAGACAGTGTTAAGCATGTTTGTAGGTGTGAGACAATACACATACAATCTTCCAGTCCTCACTGTATATTCTGTTACCCCATAATGTAGTGAGAAGACCTGGCTGAACAGAAGAAACCAGCACTGTAAATCCTAACATTCTGAAAACCAACTAAGAGACATTAATTGTGAAATTCAGAAAGATTTTAAAAAAATTAAGAAAATAAATGTCATCCTGTAAAACACTTTGGCATACACATTAAGGCCAAAAATTGTGTTAAAAGAGCTCTTGTACCAGTAAGTGCTGAAACCTCCTGCTCATTCCTCTGGGAGAGGCATCAGGTTCCTCAGTTTGCTGGCCATGAGGGACAGCAACACGAAAGGGAAATTCTTAGGACTGTAGAATTGGAGACATGGAAGGAGAAGGCCAGCTGTGAAATTATTGCAGTTTGTGGTTTTGTACACATTTATAAAGGCATTGAAGACTAAGTCATACAAAACAGCAGGAGTTTCTTTCCTGATTTAAAGTTCCACAGAGGTCTGCTGAGCCTTCATGGTCATAGACATAGAGAGAAAAATAAGGCAGAAATAATGAAAAGCAGGTGATTCTGCACTAAGTGGATGTAGTTT
Organism: Emberiza elegans; assembly: GCA_024865655.1. Taxonomy (NCBI): domain Eukaryota; kingdom Metazoa; phylum Chordata; class Aves; order Passeriformes; family Fringillidae; genus Emberiza; species Emberiza elegans. The sequence goes on along the minus strand of JALJVW010000139.1, from coordinate 51,493,300 downwards.
TCCTTGGGGAAAATTAGTTTGAAAAGGTTTCTTGTTGTGTTATTCTGGTAGAATCTTTTATGACATCCCTTTGAAATTGTATAGCAGCATTTAAGGTCAAAACACATACACCAAAAAAAAGTCTGAATTGAAAACCTCTAAGAAGTTCCAACTGTAATGGAAGTTATTACAAAATGTGTAATGACGATGAACACTGCTTTAAGTGTTCTTGAAGTCTTCAGGTTAGACATCTTCTTAGACAAAATTTCTGTTAAATTCCCTGGAACCTCTGGATGCTGGGTATGAAGTGGAAAACAATTATCAATTAGCTAAAAGTAAGGTACTAGGCAAAACGTTTATTTTATCAGGCTATCTTTTCCATTTCCTTATGTCTTTTGAATCCTTAGAGAAAGCAAGAAAACATGTATAAAGTTTTGCACAAAGGGCCATTGAAAACCTGATGTAAGTGGATAGATGTCTCCATAGGCTCATTTGTGTCTTATGGTAATTTCTCTATATATTTAAAGAATTTAAAGCAAAACTTCTTTTCTTCAGCAGGCCTTCCTACTGCTTTCCATAGGTAAACATGTATCCCACACTCAGAGTGATTTAATGATTGTTTAAAAATGTTATCACTCTGTATCACAATTTTTAATGTTATATGCCTGAAATTGTAATAGATTGGTTATCCATAAGTGAAGAACACATCAGGAAGTAATCCAAATCATATCCAGACTGTAAAACATAGAACTAAAATAAAATATTAGTTCAACAATTGTATTGATATAAAGAATCCTGTATTCAGAATAACAGACTTTGAAAATAGTTACAGCAGCTCAGAAAATTGCTCATCTTCTGATGGTAAATCTATGCACCAGACCACATGATACCAATGGGAATATCCTACCTGTATCTCATTAATCTCAGCATTTTTTTTCTCAATTTTGTCATTATAGTGGATTTGCTTTGCATTGGAGTGGGGAAATGTTGAATCTGTTTCCTGTGTAGAATTCTCTACTCCCTACTTTGTGTTTCTGGCCCATACTTTCTCTTCTGTCTCTTTAGAGTGGGAGATGTCCCCTGCAGGTAACCAAGGGATTCAAACAAGAGGCAAAGTCCAAATAAGAGATTTTTTTTTCACCCAGGTTGGACTGCTAGGAAAGTTTTCCTCTCACCTTTGTAGTGCTGTGCTTAATTATCTCCCTAAAATTATCTGGGAATTGTACTTCACCAGTTCACTGTAGAATAAAGACCTAGAACACTGATGTGTTCTGTGTCTTTGTGTGACTCAGGGCCCTGGGATTTGGTTTTTGGTTAGTTTCAGAGTTGGGCAAAACTTTTTTGGTGAGTGGTCTGCATGTATGACCTGTGGCCTGTCCTGACTGATTGCCTGTAATTGTGGGAACCCCTTTTGGAATGAATCCTACCTCAGACTCTTTGAGTGATGGAATTTCCCTAGGCAGAGGAATTTTCTTTAGTGTTTTTGTTTTCTCCCCTTCTGTCTCATATGAAGGATTTGAAAATGAATGCAAGTCTTTAGGCCCAAGACAGACATTTAAGAAAGGTGTCTGTCTTGTTCAGAATTAATGTGTTTTATGGAGATGTTTACTTCCTTTCTGCTGCACATTTACAGAAATTCACAGACAAAGTTATGTGTCGTTAATTAGAGCAGAAATTGTGGCAGTCCTTTGCCTCAGATGTGCTTTGCAAATTCACTTTGTATGGATGCTGCATTCAGAATTGTTAGGAGCCCTGTTTTTATTGTGTTCTGTTTTGTCTCTGAAACTTTAGAGATGAACATTGCACTCAGCTGAGAAGAAAATATATTCGTGCTCATAGTGGATGTGAGTCAAACTATGTTTTGATTTAATTTAATTTTTTTACATAATCAAAATAACTTAGTGTGCCCTCTAAGAATGAATGGAATGGTGCAACAATGTGTCCTGTACTGTTGTGAATACTGAAGCAGTTTCCATTCTTGCTCACAAAGTCCAACCTTGCAGCTCAGAAAAAGTAAGGGAATTTATTTATGTGTACATTAAAACCCAAGTTTTCCGCTTCCCACAAAATGAGAATTTAACATCGCCTACAGTTGGTGTGAATAGTAAAAGGAACAGGAAACAAAAAAGTCCTTTGGAGCTCGGTTGAAGGGGGTCTGACACACTACAAGAGATCCACATGACATCTGCACATTTTTCTGTACGTTAGCACTGGAAAGAGGATAGAATTACCAGGAAATGTTGCCCTGTGGTTTCTGCATTGAAGTGGCTCCATCTGTGCCACCTGTGGATGACATGATTGGAGCATTAGTTCTTGCTCTGCCTTAGCACTATTGATAACTCTGCTTAACATCGCCACAGGGGAGGCTTTGTTGGAGGCTGCAGTCACTTCGCCTGAGCAATGGTGTACATTGGCTCCTCCATTCAAGCCTTTTTTCTGACATTATCGCATTTGAATGGGCCACCAGTGAAGCCATTCAGTGAGAACATGCAGAGGGGCTCCTGGGTGGCCTGGGACGGAGCCCAGCACCCCCGTTAATGGACTGCCGGCCGCAGCCCATTGAGCTCCATGAACTCCGTGACCAAAGAGAAGTGAGACAAAGATGTCCCTCAGCGCCATGTGTAGGTCAGGGCTGGACAAAAGCAGACAGTGACAATCAGACCGGTTTGATTGCTCCACTCAAAGGGGACACCTACCACACGGAGCGCGGCTCCCGCAGGGCTGCGCCGTGCGCGGCCCTCTGCCCATCCATCACCTGCGCCCTGGGCTGCGCTGGCACGGCAGCTCTGAGCGCTCCCTGAGCTCCTGCCCTGCTCACAGCAGCCTTGGCATTCTCCCTAAGCCTGCAGTCGGTGTGATTGTCACTGCAGTTTGCTTCCGAGCATGCACATAACCCTCTTGTTTGTCCACCTATGCAGTGCACCCATCCTTGCTCTTACATGAAATGCCAGAGGCAGCTGAGTGATTTAAGTGTAGGACAAAACTTCCCTCATCTGGCTATTTTTGCATATGATTTTGATAAAGTAGCAATCTTTTTCAAATGTTGACCCAAGATAGGTGAATTCAAGATGGAAAGGGGCAGACACTCTGTGGTATCTCTCACTCCCTTAAATAAAATATTTGTTAAATATAAAAATTCCTTCTGTTGAAAGTGGGTTTTATTACATTTTGCTGGTGATTACAAACCACACTTAAAAAAATTGTGGTTGTTGTTTTAATTCCAGCTTATGTCTGCTGAAATTAACAACTGCTATTTGCATCTGTTAAACTACTCTGTTAAATTAGTTGGACAGCAGGCAGTGAGACCTTTTCATCCAGCAATTAAGGAAAAAGTTGGAAGTGGGAGTTAATGGCTCTGAGCTCTGTACTGGCCTGCATCTGAGATGGTCTGGTCTGGATCAGTGGCCTGAGAGCTGTTCCTTGGCTTGGAATTGGGATAGTATGCAGGACTACACCTGTCCTTGCATCTTTGTGGGCTCTTCCTGTAGTCCTTTGGACAAGGGATAATGGTTTTCCTTGAAGATTAACAGAGCTGTATTAGAGCAGCTGTGAGAAAAATCCTGAACTTCAAGTAGGGGTTGCAAGTTCAAATCTGCTCATTTGATGAACTGGTTGGAGATACACCTCTACTATTTATCTGTGTGTGTATCTTTGCTTTCAATGTTGTGAAAATATCCCCTCAAGAATTTGTATGGGTCATAAATGTCTTGCAGCTAGGGGAAGCCAGGTACATGCTACTTCACTTTATATGTCCTGCATCTCATTTTCCACTTGCTTCAGGAAAAACCCTTAGGACTGAGCTGTTACTCAGATAATGTGTGTTTGCTTGATAATCCATCTCCCGTGGAACTAACCTTGCCTTTTCTGGATCACTTCTCCTGCCTTCAAGGCGCATGTGAGCTTTCTGCAGCAGCAGATAATAGTTCTCAGCCTCTTGTAAGTGTTGAATTTCCATTTTGTTTGAAGATGAAAGACAGGAAAGAAATGACTGATTTTCATTCCTTTCATATTTGCCTTACACCAAATATTCTTTACTAGGGTTTTCTTCTACTTTTGAGTTTTTACTAAAATAGATCTAGCCTAAAAGACCTCAGAGAGAAAAAGGGAGGAATGTGGATGTGGAGGTGGAAAAAGGGTGCTGAAGTGGTAAAACCTAGTTAAAAAATACTGTGCGCATCTTAACTCCACACTTCATTAACTTTGAATAGATTTTGGCTTCTAGACTGTGAAACTTACAGTGAAATCAGCAATATGAGAAGAGAGTTTTAGGAAGAAAAGACAAGAATTGGAAAGAAGTCCTTTCCGAATTCTGAAAAAGACAAAGGAAATGGGAACCAAAATAAAGAGAATGAGACAGATAAAACAGAGGAGGAGATACTTGTTACTTATTTTCTCAGAGATTGGAGAGATCTAATGAAAAAACAAATATTTGTTGAATGGCAGGAATGGCTGAGCCAGTGTGTCAGCTGTGAGTGTTTGAACCTAAAGGTTTTACATCCTAGCCCTGTTTTTTTAGTGATAAAACTATTTCCTATATTACATAAACATCCATGACTCTGTCTACCTTTTGGTGCCACTGCTGTTGTGCAAAAAGCATTTGCTGCTTTTTCAAGACCAACAAAGAGCTCAGCAAGAGAAGCTTTGGAAGAATGAGTGGGAAGCCTTCCTTATTTTAGTATGTTTTGATGATTACTAAGCAGATAAGATAAAGTGCCATCAAATCTCTCATGATGTTATTTTAAAGACAAACAGAAAAAAAAGTATGGGTAGCATGTGATTCTGTATGAGAAAACAGTAAATATAAATTAATTTTGTTATGACTGCAGGTAAATTGGCATCTTCAGATATAGAATAACAAAAAGCAGAGGACACTGCATCTCTCTATTGCCTTTAGAATCAAATTTCAGCTCTAGCGATAAAGCAGATTATTCCTTTCCCTCAAAAGGAATAATCCCTCTCCCCCCCATTGAAACACACAAAGCTCAGAACTGACTGGATCAGAGCTGTTTGGGCCAAGGGCAAAACAAGGACGCAAGGATGTTGTCAGTGCTAAAAAATCGACGTTTGGAGAAGCAGTGCAGTCTCTGGGGGGCAGCACACTACCACCTCCTGTGCCTGCATCTTACAGCGCTTCAACTGCACTCATCAGCATCACCCAAGAGAAATCATCGCTTCTCTTGCTAAGTCTTCTGAAAACTTGGCTTTGATTTCACCACACTTCCTACAATAAGTAACTCGAATTTATCTTTATACAGTGATTATAGGACTTTGTTACTTAAAATCTAGTGACTTTGCAAATACTACTGGTTCTATGCATGCAGCAGTATCAGTTTAGTTCTGTTATGCTCTTGCCTTCTATAACCCCTCTGGTATAAAATTACCTGTCAAAAATCTTTCTGGTCATTTTTTTTCTACTTCCTGACAGATTTTTTCCATCAAGGTCCTGACACATGGAAAACCAGTCCTTTAGAAAGGATGGGTTTTTTTTTCACTTCTTCCAAGTGGTTTCTGTATTGGGTGTTATGAGATCTCTTCTGCACACATTACTGGAATCCCAGAGGGGCAGTTTATCTGCTTGACACTCCATAAACCTAGTTAGAATCAAATGGGCCTATGGGATTCCCAGCATGTATTTGTTCTTATGGTGTTATTGGTAATCTAGAACTGTGCAATGAATAAGTTAGGATCCAGGGACTGATTTCAGTCAGGTTTTTTTTTTTGTTGTTGTTATCAGATATAACTGTAAAGGACAGGAGATTAAGGAGGAGAATTGTTTTTCATCCTTTAGTGCTTTCTACAGTAAAGCATCCTACTATAAAACAGATGAACTCTTTCTAACTGAAGATGTTTCTTCAGTTATTAACCATGGTTCTCAAAGCTGAAAATGAACACAAGAGTGCTGTCTCTAATTTGATTAATAATTCATGTGCCCAATAGGATATTTTTTTCAGTAGAAAGTTTCAAGTGAAAGGAAAACTTTGCACATTCCAGTGAAATTTGATCCATGATTTTGGTTGAATATGAATTTTAGGGTGTTAAGGAGCCTTCACAGAAAGAGTAAGGAGAAAACCCCTAAAACTATTTATAATCAGTAACCAAGACTCCCACCAAGAATGTAGAAACCTACATTCCTATTGCCATGTTGTTTGATTTAGGAAAAGGTAGTAACCCAGATCTCCTCCACTGGAGAGCTCTTTAATATATGAAAAATATTCCTCTGGCACATATGAATGCTACAGAGATTTTCCTCAGAAAATGTGATAGACTCAGGATTGCACTTTTATTTCAAAAAATATTGAATTTCAATATGCAAATAATTTGAAAATAATTAAAAAATTAGTAATGTAAAAACTTCCTGCAACTTTTATTTTTCTGTGAATGACTGTAAGAATACCCTTTCTTGTGAAATCAAGAAAACATAAAAAATTAATTCTTCTTTAAAAATTTTAACTGGGCATAGAAGCACTAAATAGAAGCACTAAATCCCTCATCATCAATGAGCCCCTATCCATTTGTGGAATTTTTTCATTTTCTCATGGTCTGCCATAGCATCTCCTATTACACTTTTAAGAACAAATTCTCAAAAAGCTTTGCTAAAACTCTAATCTTCAGTATCACTCCATGGAATAGGTGCAGTTCTCTTCACTTGACCTCAACAACCACATTTGCCAAATCAGAATCTTATTATTATTAGCTAGTGTTACTTCAGGCCAGTGTGTAAGGCCCTTCAATATGAAAAAAGGGCTTAAAACAATACCCTAAATATTTTCACATATTTGGATTTGTTTCAAGTGTGATTTACCCTGATTTTACCAGGTGTATAAATCTGATTTTTAGAATAGTTACAATTCAGCTCTGTAATGATTTTACCCCAAGTCATTGCATCAGGCATCTTAACTTCAGCTCCATCTTCTTGGAGTTTTTATCTGTCAATAAGCACTGATCTCTGCTTCAGAGGGAGGTCCAATGCATGTTGGTTTATGTATAACTTGCAGCATGAAACCCTATGTCCAAACACAGCAAAGAAATGAAGACAAACACAATTACATATAAGGCTTTTATAAATTAGACAGTGACAACCCTTTGCTGCCCAGCACCAATCTTGTGTATGGAACTGGTGTTGTCTGGGAGTACTTTTTACATTTATGTCCTATGGTGATAAACTAAGGCATCATCTTTAAGAGCATGTTGAGGTGGGGCTTGGCATTGTGAGAGCAGACATATGCTAAAGAAGGCATTTGTAGAATGTGTCAGAGAAGAAGGATGAGTAAGGGTCAAAAGTTAGACTAGCAATGTGAGGGAAGCATGAAAATAAGACTAGAGAGGATTTGTGAACAGGGAGAGGCAGCACTCAGTATTGCATGTAATTTGGGAGGAGTATCTACAGGTATCTATGCTGGGGACAGGTTATGATGCCAGGTTCTGTCACAGTGGAAACTGGAGCAAGAAGGATAACCCAGAAGTTGTAATTTCAGTTAAAGTAGGGAGACAACAAATGAATTTTTTACTGAACTAGCAACTTTTCAAACACTAAATCCCACAATTCATGAAATAAAATTCCTTAAGAATATTAAACAGCTGGAAAAGGCAATTATTTTTAACAAATCCACAAGAAAAATTTTCCTAATCACCTCAAACTGCTGCTTTGTGTAACCCACTAAGGCTGGTTTTAATGGGCAGCCTGCCAGTAAGGAGAGCCCCAGAGAATGAGCATAAAAGATTCAGATGTGTTAGTGTGGTAGTTGCAGGTTTTTTTCCAAATGGAGACTTGGTGAGCCTGACTAGTTTGGGTTCCAGCTCAGCTGTGGCTCATAGTCACAGCTTGGCGCAGGTTTTGGAGGTGCAAATAATAAAAGCTGTGTAGGATATTTGGGGGGAGCTGATGTGTACAGTCTATTAGCTGCATTTAGTATTGCACACCTTGTATCAGACTGAGAACTTTATTTTAAGCAGGGATTTCTTTGCCATTTGTGCTGTGGTCATATGCCTCCAGGTGAGAAGCCAAAGCAATGGATCCTGCTGGAAACCCTGGTAGCCAACAGTGCTTCTGGGAGGGGCCTCTGACAGAGGAAACTTGCTAAAAGGAAGCCCAGGGTGTCCACAACTGGGGTTCTAGAAAAGCTGTGCTAAACCAGTTTGTGGGGTCTAAAAGGAGCTGGGGCTTCCCATTTCAGTGGAGAGGTTGGAGTGTCTTTGCATCAGAGATAAGCCTGTGCCTGAATTCAGAATCAATATTGTGACCAGTAAGTCACAACCAACACACACACAAAATCTGGCCTCCACCACGTACTTGAGATGAGCTTACAAGAGAAGGCTTAGGGTGAATTTTGTTCTGCCTGTCCTTGGCCCTACCTCAACAGCAATGTCTGAGTACAGCATTCCTGGCCCATCACCACTGCACACATCATTTCCTCTTGTAGCAAGATAAAATGTTTCAGAAAAAGGATGTGACATCAAATTCCACAAGACAAACAGGTTTCACAGCCAGCTTGGATTCTGGCTTCTGCATCCCATGCTGGCAGCCTCTGCCTCCCTCACTGGTGCTGCATGGGGATGAGAACAGCAGCATGGAGCTGTCTGGGGGAGTACAACAGGGTTTGCCCTCCTAACTCTCCTGGTTTCTATGGGGCAAGGAAGGCATGGCTGAAGACTCTTTCTCTGTACCATTTCTGATGGGGGAGCAGGCTCACACACAGCACTCTTGCAAGTGTCTAGCAAGGAACTTTAGCAAGCTTTGTGGCACTGCCATCATTTAAGAAAAGGAACGTTAAAATATTTGTTTTACAAAGTGTTTTGTGGCAGCCTGGAGAATATGAGCTGATGTTGTGGCACTCTAGTATTTTATTTGTGGTGGTTAACATTTCTTCATATGCCTGACTGTGGATGTAAAGGAGGACGAAGATCAGTGCTTCTCCAGGAATCTGAGTTCAGAGCTTTCCTGTCCCTCTGAGTGTCTGTTTCAGAAACTGATGGCTGACACAGGCTGGTAAACTGTGGCAGTGAAACCTGTCCCTACTGGCATCTTCTTATATTTCCAAGGGGTTTTTCCAAGCTGCAAAATAAAACTGTAAACCCAGGAAGAACAGAGCTGTTATAAGCAAGCTGGGAAAATCTCAAGCAGTCTAGTTTTCCCTGGGACAAAGGAGCCACCATAATCCAATTCTGCTGTTCAGGGTTTGCAGAGAAAAGAAAAAAGGTGCCAAAGCTTCTTTGGGACAAAGTCCTTGAGTGGATTTGCCATGTCACTGTCCTACTGTGCTGCACAGGACTGATGTGAAAGGTGGGTTGGCAGACCAAGATCCTCCAGTGCAGTGACCAGATCCTCAGCAGCAGAACCAGTTCCCGCAGACCAGGCTCTCAGAAGGAACATGGGATCAGGAGCACCTGGAGGAGGACAGGGTCAGGAAAATTGCTGGAGGCTCTGTTTGGGCAGTAGTCTTGGCTCCTGTGAATCTTGTATTATTTTACTTTTCCTTTCTCAATTTTTTTCTCCAATTAAACAAAGTCTGTTTAACTCTGCACATCCCACTCTGCTTGATAGTGGAGGCGGATTGTACAGAACCTGAATAGTTCAGGATGCTCAGGATAATATTTGATGAATATTCCCTTGCTTCCTGTGTTGTGGTCTACCCTGCAGTAGTTTTAGCAGCTGTTCATGCATTTCTAAATCTGGGGAGATCTGGAAACGAAACCAGATGTTTTGAGTGGCAGGATGGCTGTTTTCCTGCGCTCACTCCCGCCTGACGCCGGCAGTGCCCCAGTGCCGCAGCACGGGAGGAGCGGGCAGGGCTGAGGCACAGGAGGGGCTGCAGGTGGCATTGTCGCTGTCTGTCGAGAGGTGGCCTTCCTGTGCCAGGTTTCTGGGGAACGGAGAGTGAGGCTGCCTCTGAAGTGTTTCAGTGGTTTGGGAATTGAACCTGGCCCTTGTGGCTGCCAGGCAGCGGTGTTAGAGCGATTGCACAGAAAACTGAATGGCGCAATGGAAACGGCTCCTGGGATGGTTCCGTCCTCCCATCAGTGAGTGAGGCTCTAGCACCTGCTGTAAAACCAGTGCAGAAGGTATTTGAGGGTGCAGAAGTTTGGATTTCCTCTCTAATTTACTGCTCCATAACAGTGATGGGTGATGTTTTGCCCATGTTACCCTCTTTGACCTGTTCTGAGTAAATTGCTGCTGCCTGCTGAATCATGAGTATAAATTTCTTTCTTATGCCTGTAACCCTAATTTTTTCCTTCTAACTCTTTATTTGATTTAACTTGTTGAACTGTTATTGAATTTGTACTATGTAAACATCTATCTGTGGGAGTCAAATCTGACAGAAGAGAAATCAATTAGGGTAGGAAAAACCCCCATACTTGAAGAAGTCTTGAAGGACACTCAGCAATATTTAATATCTATTGTGGGCAGAGAAGCTTCTATAAGGTGACTGTTCCCTGACATTGGAAGTGTATTTACTATTAAATCATAATTGGAATATGAGATTGTGTTTTATTTTCCAGATCTGTTAAAATGTAGAAAGGTTTTATTTATACTGCAGGTCAGAAAGGTGTAATAGTAGGTCATACATTTTGGTACATTTATGTCTTGAAAAGAGTAGATAGCAATTATATTTTAAACATGTTTCTTCCAAATATTATATTGAAGCCAAACAGTACTATGCTAGGTTCATCTGCATTCACAAAAGGACTGTATGTTTACCTGAAGATTTGAATTTGCATGGCATATATCCTATGTAGCCTTATAGAAGAAATATTTCCATTTTAGAATTCAACTTTTGTAACCTTTGGCAACATGTAGTATCAATGGCTCTTTGTTGCTTAAAAAAAGTGAAACTGTAAGCTATCCACAAGGATATGCAGGGCATTGCTATAGCAACACAGCCTCCCTTCCAGCACTAAGAGAAAAGTCATGAATAAAAGATGGGGTTCTAAAGACAACAAAATAGAAAAGGTTGTTTCAACCCTTCTAATACCTGACATTTGCGGTTATTTTGTTAAATGCAAACCAAAAAAATGTTAGGAAAGGACATGTCGTTGTTGAAAGTATGCATTTATATATTGGGAATGTCATCAAGCAGATATACACTTTTTACATTTATCAGCTTAGAGAAAGGATCAGAAAGCATGAAGCTGACAGCATGCAATTTCTTAAAATTTACATAAAAAAATAAACATCTTAAATATCTATCTGACTTGAAAAACTGTGTTTGCTTTCTATCTGAATTAGCATAACGAAAATATAATGTTGGAAAAACACCACCATTTTCTGGTGCATACTTGAGGTTTTTAAAAAATTGAAATGGAAATTGTACTTCAGAAAAGGAAAGATTTCCAGCCTCAACAAATTTGTATTTTCCTTGAGTTGAATAGACATTATAATGAAAGTGAAGCTCAATCTCATTTTCCTCTGTGCCCTACTCCACTTTCTGGCCCTTAGTATTTTTCATGCAAATTATTAAAGAATTAACTCTGAGTCATAAGGACAGCTGTATGGTTTGAAAGGGTCTTTTTAAAAATGCATATTATTTGTTACTGCATTTCAATTCAGATTAAATCCAAAAAGAACAACAAGACTGTTTCCTGGCTATGGTCTTGTTTACTAAAAGATTCTTATTTAAAAATATCCTTTCTTTAGAAAAAGAATGATAATCTTGTTTTATTTACTCTTTGGAGTAATCTGCAGTGTATATCTGCACCAGGACTTTTTCTATCTGAAATGATACCACAGTGAGAGATGCCTGTTGGTTATGCTGGCTAATTTTCACGGAGTGACTGTAAATGTGATGGAGGGAGCAATGTGATCCAGGAGTGTTAAAGCCCCCTCATCTGTCAGTCCCATCTTGGCTCCAAAGCTGGGAAACTCACTTCCTGAAGTGCATAAGTTTAGTTTGCTTTGGGGATACACTTTGTCTATAATTACACTGAACAATACAAGTATGAAGAAAGATACAGAATAACATTGCTCCTCAGCACTAGAAAATCCAACTAATAGTTTTTTGTTTTGTTTTCCCCCCCTTCCAATCAAGCTACTTTTCTGCACTTTGATACAGAGCAAGCAGATGAAACGTCATCCCAGAGCATCCTGAGAAATGCTTCAAGCAATTTTATAGCATTTTAATATGGCGTTAATGGTCCTTGGGCTTGAAAAAATAAAAGCTTTTGCAGGGAAATGGTGAGATAAGTTCCCCTTTGCATCCCTTCTGCTGCAGAGCTGCTGGTTGTTTCCATTCTTCAAATCCTCTTTGTTCTGCTTGGTGGTTTTGTGGTGTGTCACATGTTGCATTGAAAGCCCTGCCTTGGCAAGACTTGTGGTTCTTTCACAGCCCTAGACACAGGAGCAAAACTCAGTTCTCTGTGCTCCTGCAGAATTCTGATTTCATGCAAGAGACCTGCTATAACACAAACTGGAATGAAAAAAGAGATATGTCTGCATATATTCAGCCAATAAATTTATTTCCATTTGGATGTCTCAGGACATTTCCTTTAATCACAAAACTTGTAAAAGGTGTAAAAGATGTGTTTTCCCAAAGAAATACCTCACCATCTATCACAGATAGCCTTCACCTATATTATTGAAGTATTTCTAAATGAAAAGAGGCACCTGCCTCTTTTGCCAGTTCTGGCAATTTTTCTATGTGACAGTGTTACCTTGGGAGATGAAGGAAAGGAAAAATATCACTGACAGGACACTAACAGGGAAGCAGGGGGAGGGGGATTAAAATCTGCAGTTGTTAGCATGATTATTGCATTATCAGCTATTATTCTGATCAGCAAAACTGTGCAGTGCCACTGTCACAAACAGTTACCAACATGATCCCATGCCTGTTGTTAAGGGTATTTTGATACTCTGTCCAGTGCAATTTCATAATGATTCCTTTCTCCAGCCCTTCTGGCGACCAGGCATGCTCAGACAAAGGGCAAGTACTTAATGTTCTCTTTGAGCAAGCCTGTAGTTACCTAATCCCACCATGCCATGTTAGAACTCTCTGATTTTTGGACAGCCCAAAGAGACTTCCTTGCTAAAAATGTCAAAATTAGCCTGCTTAGACTATGGTGTTGAGATTTATTTTTGTTTTGGGCAGTTGCTCTAATGCACCTTAAAAATGATCTGCTAGTTTATTTTTTTCTCTGGAGGTAAGGAGAATGTTTTTGTGTTGATCCTCCATTTTCTACTTTAACTACAGCTTAAGTTGCCCATGCCAGTTTTGTAACTTGTTATAAAAGAGATAAGTATTTTTCAACTGCTGTCTCCTTTTTTTCTGGCGTGTCTGTCAACACAAGGTCTCTTTATCACTGAGAATGGTCACTGCTCTGATCCCACTGTCTGTGTCCTTGAACACTGTGAAGACAAGACAAACCACATGTAGTCATTGAGGTGGACTAGCAGATCCTTTTTCATATTAGCAGTTGCTGCACAAATTACTTTTGCAACTCTCTGTGGGAAAAATGATTAACATTCATCAAACCATTTCTTACTGCTACTGAGCAGGGCAGTTATATACACGTTCCAATAGTGCTTCTTAGCTGATGGATTCCTCTCATAGTTTTCAGTAGCTTGTTGTTGAAAGCCTCTCTAAGATGTGATATGATTTACCTCTGTCTTGTCTGTCATGCTTACTCATTTAGCACTGAGCCTCTCTTCACGTGGTGGGGAGCAGCTGCTTCCCCCTCTGGGTACAGGACTCTGTGTGTCCTGGCTGCCTTGACCATGGCAACTTTCCTCCTGCCTCCTGTTGGACTTGCAGCTACACCACTGCTTTCTTGTCTGGGGGGATACAAAAAGCACACAGCCATCTAAATCAACTTGCATCCAGATAATAAAGAGCACAAGAAACTAACAAAAGATTTTTCAGAAACATTTTATTAATGTATTGGAAATCATGTTGCCACATTCCATAGTAGCTTCTGCTTTCAGGGCCTCATAATTTTTGTTTTAAACATGAAACTCAAAATAAATCCAGAATTAAAGTCTCTGTGGGAAGCATGATGTACTTTTCTTTTTAATGCTAGACTGCATCTGAACAGAGGATGGTAATTGCTTCTTTGACATGGCATGTGGCTTCACTTGAAGAGTCTCTAGACAGACAACATGCCATAGCAAGTAGCAGAGCAGCCAAAACCCCTGCAACTCAAAACTGAAAATAGACTACATTTGAAAGATGGCTAGATGGAACAATGAGGCATAACTTGAAATGTGGCAAATATGTACAGGTGCCTACTGCAAAGATAAATGTGTGTGGTTTTCTGCTGCACCAGGACAATTCTTTACCAATGGTATTCCAAAATAACTGAAAAAACCCCATTATATCAACACAGAGGAAAACAAAACCATTTTGACAACATAACAAGAACCCTAAAAAGAAACATACTGTGATTATTTATTCAATTAGTAAAGAATTTTATGTATGGGTGCATAAATAACAAGTAACAAAGGCCATGCAGTGCATAGTATTGCTGTAACTCCTAATGGCAAGGACATTTCAGTCTAAAAAAAAAATCAAAAAGAGAATCAGTGATCCAACACTTCAACCAAGATATAGGCAAAATAAAGAAGAACTCTGTTCAAGTATTTTATCTACCACTTTATTGCCCAAGAGGCTAACAACCAAACTTGTTATAGCATTTCCTGTTTAAGCTATGACTTAGATGTTTGTGAAGGTTACAAATCTATTAACATAAGATTGGGCCAATTATTCTATTTTTAGAGATGCATTGGATGTCTTGATTTATTAGTAAGTGTAAACATTTAAGTGATTCCCAGTAGAATTCATGGTTATTTTTATTATTAATTAAAACATTGCTGAAGGAAGAATCTCTCACTTACAGGAATTTAATTTGATCTTAAAAAAAAAGCTGAAGATTAGATAAACTGACAGCTGTAATACTCTTCTGATTTCAGCCTCTAAAAAGAGTACATTGTGATGTATTTCTTCATTAATGAATTTGTGGGGTTTTGGCTGAGAGAAGCACTTTTGCCTAAATGTATAAAAATGCAGAGTTTCTCAAACTCAGGTACTTCTGGGATGCAGAACTTGTCACAAGCTATGGCAGTTTTTTTTTTTTTTGCAAGAACCTCATGGAGAAATAATTGTCAGAGTATGCTTGAGAAGGCTTCATGAATGCTTTGCTAGCACTCTGTTAAAAGAACCTCCTCTTCTCATCAATAGATTTTAATAGAATTGAAGGTTAAACATTTAAATTGCAGAAAGTGGAGCAAACACCTGTTAGCTCATGTGAATAGATGTATGTTCAACAACAAAAACTTTCATTCTAATATTTTACACACAGACAAAATCTCTTCAGAGCTTCACAGCTACTCATCCCATTGATTACACTGTGAGTTAATTAGAGCAGAAGTACTAGGGTGGAGTGTTGTCCTTGAAAACCTCATGATGTTGGCAAGAAAAGATGTGCAAATGATTGTTTGATTCCTGGATAACTTATCTGGCTTTTGTCTCAGCTGGAGCCTGGGTCTGTATTTGTGTGAAGTTCTCTGAGGACTGTTTTCAGGCATTTCACTGATGTTAACATGGCTTCATATCCATCATAGGCCATCTTTCTGTAAATGAATTCCTTAGAACCGCAAACAAAGTTCAGTGGTGAAATTGTAAAATAGGGTTTGCAAGACAAATGTGGTTTCCATTCCTGTTTCCTGGCTCCATGTTCTCCTGGCTGCTGTGTGGGAAGTGCCTCTGTTACAGATGAAAGGTCCGGTGTGATAGAGCTAGAAGGAGATAAGAAGTATCACTTGGAGAAAAGAGACAACCAGCTTTATTTTATTTTTATAACAACATAATATTGAACAAAACAAGTGGAAAACCAGAGAAGAAAGAAGACAGCACAGGAGGTTATCTATTGTCTTCTTTGAATGCAAATAGGTGTAAAGATCCCTAAGCAATTATGTTTCCTATTCTTACTATTTTAGGATGGGTCTATGACAAGACTGCACCTGGATCCTGAGGCATCAGGGAAAAGGGCCATTATTCCCATGGTGTCCTCTTATGAAAGAAATGCAAATTAGCTGAGGTTGACTTAGACACAGGCCGTGTTCCAGGTACCACTGCTGTTTGAACACAACAAAATAAATCAAGAGAGGCTAAAAAGAAGAAGAAAGTCAGGTAGACAAATAAAAGAATGTACAGGGCTATGAAAGAAGAGAAAAAATAATCTAAAAATGTCAGGGAAAAAATCAACAGAGCAAGGTGTAGAGAAATGGAGAAAAATGTATTAATTTTGAAGAGAGTAAAGAAAAAAAGACATTTTTGTTTTCTATTCATAAAAGTTTGTTGCAAAACCAGATTTACATGTAGTTGAAGTTATTTTCAATATTGTGTCCATAGATTTGTGGATGCTTGTCTATATCTTAGATTGACTAAATCTGATTTCTCTACATTCTTGCATAATGTGGTCATGCGCAATATTTTATTGTATTTTAAGTGTATTTGAAAGAAAAATATTGCTTTTCTAGTGTGAAGTGCATAGAAGAGGGCTTTTGTTGGAATCCATGTAATTACAAGATGGAAAATTCCTCTTGGCAGTGGTGCTGACATTCTTCAGTTCCTATTATTTAAATTTCAGGCAGTCCTGGAAGTTGTTCCTGGTTTCATACTCACTTAAGAAAGTAAGAGGCCCAAATATAGTCTTTAGTAGCCTTTATTCACCTTTGAATGGTGTTCAATATTTGCTTCATGGCACAGTGGTTTTAGACCATTCAATACATGTTTGATATGAACTTCTTTTCCCAAACACTGACTATTCCTCTCTGTGCTGGGGTGGCTTTAGTGAATTTATCTCTGGGTTAAACAAGCAAATCTTCATTCTGATCTTATTTCAAGGGACCTCACTGAGCTGGAACAAAACCCTAAAACCAGTCTGGGTAAAAAAAAAGCCATTGACAAAAAATTATCAAGCACTATTTGTATCCCTGAATCAATTTCATTGTGATCTGGGTGAACCTGGTTAACTGGGGAGGTCTCACATGACTGGAAGTCAGACAAAGTGATGCTTGTCTACAAGAAGGGCAGGAAGGAAGATGTGGGGAGCTGTGGGTCTGTCAGCCAGACCTTGGTGCCAGGGAAGGTTATGGAGCACATTACTTGGAGTGCATCACAAGGCGTGTACAGGACAAGCTGGGGATCAGGCCCAGCCAGAATGGGTTTAGAAAAGACAGGTCCTGCTTGATCTGCCTGAACTTTCACAAGCAGCTGATCCATCTAGTAGAAAGGCTGTGGATATTGTCTGCCTGGACTCCAGCAAAGCCTTTGGCACCGTGTCCCACAGCATTCTCCCAGAGAAGCTGGGACAGATGCTCTGTTCACTGGGTGACAAACTGTCTGGGGCTCAGGCCCAGGGAGTGGCTGTGGAAGGAGCTGCACCCAGCTGGCAGCCGGGCACCAGGGGCATTCCCCAGGGCTCAGTGTTCGTTCCTGTTAAACACTTTTGCTGATGGTCTGGACTAGGGGATCAAATGCACCCTCAGCATTTTGCAGAAAACATTCAGTTGAGTGGGAGTGCTAACAGGCTGGAGGGCAGGAAGGCTCTGGAGGGATCTGGACAGGCTGGATCCATGGCCCCAGGCCAGTTGTGTTAGCTTCTGTGAGGTGAGGTGCTGAGTCCTGTCCTTGGGTCACAACAACCCCAGGCAGTGCTACAGGCTGGGGACAGAGTCGGAGGATCAGAGGGCAGCCCAGGGAAGTTTGCCAACAGCTTAAGGGAGACCCCTCAGCTGGTCTTCCCACTTTTTGACCCCTCAGTGGGTTTTGCTCCATTTGCATGTATTACCCCCTGCTGACAACTGCCAGCATCTGTGAAGGACTCAAACCAACAGTTTATGGAATAACAGTCTTTGTTATATAAAATTGTGACAGGTTAAGTTTCAGGGATTGTCGTTGATCATACCTGACTGCAAACACATATTTAAAGCAACACACAGAAAAGCTCTAACCCCAGTGAAAGTATTCCACACACACAAAGTATGATTGTTACCCAATAGGAGTCCCTATGGGGGGAAGACAAATTCACCTTCTTGACAGATCCCAGCAGTTACAATGGAGACTTCCCTAACTTTCCCCCCATTCTCAACTTAACTTTCATACTATGTCTTTATGTTTAGGTGGAGCTTGAGTGACTCCAGTCATAAATACCTTTGTTACTGATTTGTGTACAATTCTCTCACTTTGCTGTTAAAGACACAGTCATAACAATAGAGAGCCCGTACCCAGTGAGGGGTGGCTGTACTGCTTGTCCCGTGGGGGTGGGTAACTTTGGGTGGAGTTGTGTGTTAACATTACAATTAGGCTATGATGAGCCAAGGGAGAGAACCAGTGAATCTAGGGAGAGGGATTTTGCCACAGCTGTTGGCTCAGCAGCAGGACATCTCCCCTCCCTTGGCTGACAGGTGCTATGCCCTTTAACAGCTGAAAAGCGCCACCGAGGTCCCCTCCCTGCAAGGACTCCAACAGAGCCTGGCCCATGGTGCCTCCACTCTGCTCCACCCTCCATTCCACCCTCCTCAGCAGATGTTTGCAGTTGTGTCAGGAATCTTTGTGGAGCATGCCAGCTGCTTTCTGTCCAGGGAGTAGCAGCTATATTTTACCCTACAATATCCATACAGTTGTAACTCCTACTAGGATGTGAATATAGCTTCTCCGTTTCCTCTGATTTTACTGCCAGTCATAGCCATCTTTCCA
The DNA here is from genome assembly GCA_024865655.1 of Emberiza elegans. Taxonomy (NCBI): domain Eukaryota; kingdom Metazoa; phylum Chordata; class Aves; order Passeriformes; family Fringillidae; genus Emberiza; species Emberiza elegans. The sequence continues at coordinate 51,474,635 of JALJVW010000139.1, read as the reverse complement.
CAAATGGGATATGGAATAAATTTATTCCTGAATTAGAAATGGGTTAAAAAACAGGGGGAAAAAAGAGTAGGATAGATTATTGTTTTCTAAAAGATTTTGTAGATGAATGGATGGAGCTTTGTGCCACTCAATATATTCTTAATTGATCTAGCAAAGGGTGCAAATAATGAGACAATTTTTGGCAGATATAAAATTATTCAAGATAGCCGAATCTTATTGTAAGGAGTCGTGTAAGGAATTAGTGTTGAGTGGTTGGTTGAGAAAAGACTAAATTAATTCTAAGTAAACCTCCTGAGGGAAAAACAGTTTTAATGATGAAGCTCATAGTGGTGGACTCTAAATTAGCAAAGATCTCGAAACTCTTCTGATTAATTGCTTTAAGACATTACCCCAAATCTCAGTCACCACTATCAAAAGAAAAACAGGATACTAGGAAGCACTGGGAAAGAGTAGAAATAATAATAAAAAAGCATTAGAAAGCTTCATTATATGTATATTGATGAGATGGAATCATAGTAAATGGTTTGTGGAAGTATAGAGGAAAAAAGACATAGAAAGGGCAGAGAGAAGAGCAGAGATGGAGGGCTAAGGTATGGGACAGCTTGCGTGAGACATAACTGTGTAGCAGTACTCCTCAGCTTGGAAAAGAGACAACAAAATGTGGGTGTGAGGGAGGAATAGCAAATTATGAATGACATGAAGAAACTGAATAGGGAATGATTACTCACTGTGGGGTACCCAAGGAAACTATTAGGCAGCAGGTTTAAAACAAACAAAAGAAAGCTCTTTCCTGCATAACGATATTACATGTTGAGATTCATTTTCATTGGATGCCAAAATTACAAATAAGTTTAAAAAATGATTAAACAATTTTGTAAAGAAAGACCGTGAAGAGCTATTAAACATGAGATGGATTATTTGAAACAGAAGTAGCTGGCAGCTACTGTTCTACTTTCCCTCTTTCATATGTTCTTTTTTTCCTTAACATCAGGTGTGGGCCACTAGCTGAGAAAAATCTTTTGGTTTTTAGTTTGATCTAGCATATCTGTTTTTATGTAAAGCAGCCTAGAAAATATGGTTTATTCAATGCTAAGTATGCAAGCTCTGATTCTGCTATCCTTTTATCCCAGCCTATTGTCAATATAAAAGCTAACCTGGTTTCTTTTGGGTGGCATGATTAAATGTAATATAACTGAGCACTTCTGAATCCATAATATGGCAATAATAATCCAACCAAAACCTTATTTTAAATGACACTTTTTAGACATTTATCATGTATATAATGGTATACAAATATTTTCAATGTTATTAAGGAAGAGGAATAAATGTAGAATATACAACTTGAGACTCAAGAAGTATTGCACGGCTTAAGGACAAATGGGGGGGAGCATATATCTCCACAATCTAGCAAGGGATGCTAATTCAGTTTCTCTATGCTTTCTCTAATTTTGCTTTATTGAAGCAAAATTAGGAAGAAATTAATGGTTAAGTATTCTCAATATCTTTATGTTTGCAAAAGAGTAGCAGAAGAACAATAACCCAGGTGGTTTTTGTTCTTTATTACTGTATGAATATGGAGACTTCCATTATTTCAAGGGCTGCTCCCACTAAATGTGTGATTTCTGTGGGAACAGAAAACAGCCTGGTTGGAGAATGTTGGGGTCTTCACAGGTCTTCAAAGCTAATGTGACAATGATCCTTTCTCTGTCAAGGCCCATCATGAACAAAACTTCAATTTTGGAATTGGCACATGGAAGGTCTACAAAGCAGAGATGTCTGTTAGCTACAAAGCTAACTCTGCTAGCAGAGCTGTCACTGAGAGCGAGGGAAAAATCCTGAGGGTTTTTTCTGTGGAGAGAAAAAGATTCTCCTGACCACAAAGCTGAGAAAGATACAGTTTGGATTTGTTCTGCTGAGAATACTGAGTAAAAAAAAAAAAAAAAACCCGTAAATACTCGAGGAAGAATGAGGCCCTTAGAGCTCATGCCATGGGAGAAATGAGAGAAAATGGAAAGGCTGGCTGTTAAAATTGCTTTCAACAACTGAAATACTGAGTCCCACCACTCAGGCAGCTTCCTCACGGAGCTGGGACTTGTACTGACATTTGTTTCCAGGATAAGAGCTCTGGCAGCATTAGACAGGGCCCTGGTTTCATGTGATGATGTGTGTGCATCTGGACAGGTCCCAGCTGTAAGAGTAGCCTGTCTGCTGTGCCACGTTGGACTGGCTGGAACACCACGGGAGGTGGTGGGTGCTGGTGCTGTTGGATGTGTCGCACAATGCCATGGGCTGAACGCCCCTGTCAGCCTGTAAGCCTGGGCTGTAGGAGAAGCACTGGCTTGAGCACTGCATAAACATCCCGATCTTTGAGACTTGGACAGACTCTGAGAACATTTCTCCCTGAGCAGGGATCAGGTGTCATTGCATGTGCTTCAGTGTCCACATTTAGGTGCTTTGAAGAATTTGTGTCAAAAATTGAGATGCAAATTGAATGCAGGTATCAGTGAGGATTAGACTTCAAAATTACTGTCTTGAACTTTTCACATTTTTCTCACCCTCTCTGCCATGTCTAATGCATCATGGTCACTGCCAATTGCTTTCTGATTATGTTTGATGGATGTTTGCACCGGAGGGAATCAACTAGTTATTTGCAGAACTGTGCTCAACTCACTTCTTGAGCTCCTGGAATGACACTTCGATGAAACCAGAATAAAAAAGGGATGTGCATTTATGCGAGAGTAGGAATATTCAAAATGAAAAAATTTCTTATTTGCAGTCAATGTGAGATAGTATCCCTGTAGGTTTGTTTTCTGTGGGGTAGGGAAGAGAAAGTACTGGGTGAAAAGAAAGAGCAGGATTCAGTTCCTGCTGTTGCTCTGCAATTTTAAATAAAATATCAAAGACCCACAGGCTTAATTTCTTCATGCTGTTAAAAAGCAGATCATGAACCTTGGCCATACTTGAAAATGATTTTGTATTTTAAGTTAAAAATACAATTTCAAAAATAATTTAATAAAAAATTAATATGAAGGGAAGAAATATTTCCTCAAAACATTTGAGAATGGTAAAATGGAAACTTGCCTTCTTTGTGACTTATTCCAGCAAGTTTGCTTTGGGCTTCAGAAATGAGACTTTTTTTTGATTTGTGCAGTCACAGAAGTGCTGGCCCACTGAAGTGAGTCTGATATAAGTAAGGTATAAACAATAGCTCCTCTCCTACCTAGGAACAAAATACTGGAAAATAGTTGTCAATTCTTGTAACAATATTCAGACTGTCATATTTTAAAAGATGCACTCTCTTTCTTTAACAGTACAGTTTCTGCTGTCACAACTAAGATTTTTCAAATTTCAGGCAAAGTTGATAGAATTTTCTTCTAAAATATCCATCCAAAATGAATGCATTAAACAACCCATTTGTTCTTTGTGTGTTTAGTTGTGAAACTTCAACAATTTAACATAAAAGTGGGATGTAGTGCTGCTTGCATGCAATTATACTCGTGATAATTAAAAACTGCAGGAAGGAGGGGAGAGCAGGCATATCTCTTTTCATTTTCTAGGATTAAAACAGTGAAGCTATGATACAAAATATTCTTCATGCTAATACTAATTAAGTTTTCCCATACTTTTCCATATATGGGACACATTTTAACATGCATTATACTCTATTAATTGCATGATATTTCAGTAGGGTAATAGAGCAATAGCAGTGCTGGAGAATGTGACAGGAATGGGTTTTTTAACCTGCCAGTACTCTCTGGTAAGGCAACTGTCTGAATGGATGTTCTGGTTGTAGCCTTTCATGTTGTACAAGTAAGAGATTTTGTGGTGCGTTTGTCAGATATTATAAAAAAGTTCTATTAGATTTTCTAAATTTGAGCACAGGTTTTCTGGCCTTCCTTCTGCATCTGCATTTTTAATAGCCTCCAGATTTGTTTCTTGATTCAAAAAAGTGCTTTCTAATATATCCTCTGTCTGGTCACATGTGGTACTGTTAGCTGTTTTCCTGAAGCTGTTGTTGTTTGGAATAATCTAGTGATGCTAATTCAAATTCACTTGTAGTGCTGCTGCCTAGATACATAGTAATTGTTACAGGAGCCTCCACTCTGATAAGGACAGATATTCATGATGAAGACACCACTGATTTTTAAGTCATTTTCTCTTTAAGCTCAGAACTACGCTGTTTATTCATAATGAAGAGAAGCAAAAGGACAGGTATATACAACAATGCACATGTATGACTTTATTAACCCTGAAATACTGTTGACTAATCAGTTGAACTGATTCAACTAATCAGTTGAAAACATGTGATATATATTGCTTGAATTTTGTGTGCCACAATGTATTTAAAGTATGAATATCTTGGATACCACTTTGTCTACTGGCATTCTGCTTTTAGGAACTAATTTAAAAAATATAATACTCTATTGTATATCTAAAGAATCAAACATGTTTTTCAATTTAAAATCTAGGCATTTATTTCCTCACTACCCACAACAACTCCATTTTTGTCAGTAACTACCATTGATAAGTAATGCCTGTAAAAGTGCTGATGGCTCATTGCAGTAGCCTTCATTAAGTCCTATTAAGAAAACATTGAGAAACTATTGTTTTTGGTTTCCCAAAAACTCCAGAACCAGTGACCACAAAGACATAAACTTATTTGGGTAGGATATTTGGTGAAGGAGTTGACTTGCAGAAGATTGTAGATGGAGTAACTGCAGAATCTTTTCCAAACGGATACACTGCACTTTCTCAAATTATTCTCAGGTTTTACTAGATTCTGTGCTGTCTGCATGGCCAGATGGGATCCACCTAGGAATTGTTCACCAAGAAACCTGGTGAAAATGTTCCATCATTTACCATCAGTTCTGGCTACCCAGGGAGGTATCAGGCAACTGGAAGTCAGCGGTTGTGATGCTCACCTAGAAGAAGAGGTGGAAGGAGGTACAGGCCTGCCAGCCTGAGCTCAGTGCCAGGGGAGGTTATGGAGCAGATTGCCTGGAGTGCATCACAGGGCACGTACAGGACAAGCTGGGATGTCTTGTGCATGATGGAGAGGCTGTGGATATTGTCTGCCTGGACTCCAGCAAAGCCTTTGACGCTGTGTCCCACAGCACTCTCCCAGAGAAGCTGGGACAGATGCTCTGTTCACTGGGTGACAAACTGTCTGGGTGCTCAGGCCCAGGGAGTGGCTGTGCAAGGAGCTGCACCCAGCTGGCAGCCGGGCACCAGGGGGGTTCCCCAGGGCTCAGTGTGGGACCAGTCCTGTTTAACACCTTTGCTGATGATCTGGGTGAACTGTATCACTGCCTGTGAAAATATGAATTTGACAACCTGTTAGAAGAGGCCTCACAAGCCTGTCTCTCTATGCCAGTCTTGACTTATTTTGTCCAAATTGAAATCTTAGACCAGTTTTCCCATATTGCCTCCAAGAGACCTGTGAACTCAGGTTCAATTCAGAGATAACTACTAACCTTTGATTCTAATTCCAGCCTAAAATTTCATTTTCTGAGTACGAATGCTGCTAGACTTGTCAATGAGGCACATAGGATGGGCTTGCTATGTGGGTTATTTTTCCCATTCAGGTTGTCTTAATGATTCTTGCTGCAACATTTCAAATCTTTACTTTCTTTTAATGTAGCAGAAGTTGGCGTTATCTTGTGACTCCAATACTATGGCATAATTTTTGTCTTTTGTTGTAATTTTGTTCCTCTGACAATTCTTCATACTGCTGCAAAGGTCTCCCTTCCTGTGTTTCTATTACCTTTAATTCCCTTGCTTTGCAAAATCCACCCCCCCCCTTGCCTCACTAAACTTAAGCTGTTGATTGATTCTCAAGGTTTTTCACAACAGTTTGCAGCATACTGAGGTCCTTATCTTCAAGACTGAGGGTGAAGACCAAGCTCCAGTTGGCTCTGGAACAATTACTATGTATCTGGGCAGCAGCACTACAAGTGAATGTGAATTAGCATCACTACGGATTGTTCCGGTAGTTCCCATTCGTCACAAACAACAACAGCTTCAGGAAAACATAGCACTACTACGTGCAACCAGACAGCAAATAGATCAGAAAGCGTGTTTTCAAATCAAGAAACAAATCTGAAGACTATCAAAATACAGATGCAGAAGGAAGGCCAGAAAATCTGTGATCAGATTTAGAAAACGGAATTGAAGCCCAGCCTCTCCACCTACCCAGGCAGGCACATTTGTTTTTTTCCCCTGTAGTGTTCCTATACCTACCCCTAAGCTGGGAAACGGGAATATCCCTGTAAGCAGATCCAATCTACTCCATTATCCTCCAAATCCCTGCTTAATATTTTTCTTAACTAAGACTAGTACATGAGAGCACAAACATAGTCTCCTGAGATCAAGCTGAGCAATGCTGGTTGCTTCAGCTCCACCTTTGATGCTTGCATTAATTTCCTCTGTACTGTGCAAAAAAGTCATCTGAGGCAGGGGCAAGTAGCATAAACACTGTTACTGCAATGCAGTTGATAAGCAATGATTTTTGAAGGCTGGCACTTCTAGGAGATTTTGGAGTGGTGTCCTATGCTATATGAATGCTACAGAATGTGTACCTCTGGCTGAACAATAAGCTGTTAAGGGATTTACTTTTTATTTCCTTACTTATATGAAAAGGTTTATTTTATTTTATAGAAACCTTTATTGTTTCTCAATTAAGTTATTTGTATAATAATGGCATGTGTGGATAGCACAGGATGATAAATATTGAATATGTGGAAGTGATTCATATTTCATGAACTCTGATCCTGACCTTCTTAAAATTACCAGAACAAATTACATTAATTACACCAAATTACACGACAGGTGGGGGAAGTTGTCATTAGTATCCATTACATACAGCAATATAGAAAGAAACTCCCTGGTTTTCTGTGGTAATTGACTGTAAGCATGACCACTCTTACATAACAGCAATACACCCTCAGGAGGTGATGTTTTGTTTGTGTAGTTTTCATGTAAAAAGAACTTACTTATTTCAGAGTAAAAAAGTTTTTCCTGAGTGATAAAACCAATGGAGCCTGGATGCCTGTGGATTAGAGTCTACTGCGTCCAGTATTGCAGCCCCTTTTCCACCTCCCTCAAAGTCCTAAACCAAGCAGTGAGGTGGGTGCTACATGTGGACCTCCTGTCAGCGTTTGTGCCAGCTCCATTGGCAGCTGCAAAGGCTATTTGTGCTCCTCTGGGGCAGACACACATTCCCGTCCTTTAGACTTTATGGCTAACTGCTGGTCTTCAGGAAAGCTGTAGGAGTGCAATCGTTTATAAGTTTCAAATTTGGGTTAACAGTGATTTTGTGTGTGAAATTAGATGAGAGGAAGATACTGTGGTAAGAGAAACCACATTTCCCTAGGCAAAGAAACAGTGAAAAATGTTTTGTGCAAACGTCAATATCCAAAAATGTGCACCTGAGAATGATCTAGAAGGGTCATACAGTATGACCCATGTGACAGACTGGTGCAGCATGGCATTCTGCTCCACTAGGAGCCCTACCAGGGCCTCCCACAGTGTAGGCTTTCCCTTGGCTCTTCCTTTTTAGTCACAGTGCAATTTTTCTGAGATGAAAGACTGTGATAAGAAAGGGACATATTTTGATATTGTTGCATTTTAACCCCAGCCAGCAACTAAGTACCCTGCAGCTGTTTACTAACTCCATGCTCTTCCTTGGTGGGATGGATGGGAGAATCATAAGAAGGTAAAACCTGTGGGGTGAGATAAGAGCGGTTTAGTAAATGAAACATAACAATAATAACAATAATAAGAGAGAAAAGGAGACAGAGGATGAAAAGGGATATAAAAAATTGAGAGAGGGTAATAAACCCCAAGAGCAATAAGTGATACACAGTAGAATTGCTCACTATCCACTGACAGATGTACAGCCTGCCCTCAAGCAATGCTCAGTCCCCCCTGTCCAACTCCCCCCGGTTTATACATTGGGAATGACATTCTGGATTGTCAAACATTCCCTTGGTCATTTTGGTCAGCTGCCCTGGCCAAGCTTCCTCCCAGCTTTTTGTACCTCCTCACTGGCAGAGCATGCCAGTGGAAGACCTGGGCTTGGGGTAAGCACCATGTAGCAACATGTAAAATGTCAGTGTGCTATCAACATTATTCTCATACAGAATCCAAAACAGAGCCGTGTACCAGCTACTAGAAAGAAAATTAACTCTATCCCAGTCAAATAAAGGACAGACATGTACAAGTTCCTTCATGCCTGACATAGTTCAATTGTTTACTGGACTATGCAGAAGCACAATGGAAATACCCATTTTACCAAAATTTGGGAATTCCCATTTTTCCAAAATGGGGAAATACCCATTTTAGCATTTACTATTTCTCTCTTCAGAAAGAAGTGAAGAGCACAGATAAGATCATGTTCCTTCCTTCACTTTGTTTTATAAAGCCTTTCACTGTGTTCTTCCCTGTAGAGCTTGTAATGAGTGCTTTTGCTTTCCTTTGCTCTGTCACATTGTCCCATTATTCATCCTTAAACAAAATTTTATCACTGTTGTTAGTTTGTGTTAAGAAAAAGAGTTTTAATTTAAATCTTTCAAGGCAGTGTTACAAAAGGAAAAGAAAAAATGTATTAAAAACCTGAACAACTTCCCCCTAATTTTTAAAAAATCTCTGTTGTCTGTGAGGAGTTTAGAGAATTTAGTGACTCTAAAAATTTGTGGTTTATTCCATTATCCATTTTTGTATTACTTAATTCCCTCTGTAAACAGTTTTAGCCAGTTGAAAGGCTCAAGCAGTGTAAGAGACACCTCCCTTTTCTGGATGTCTGACCAGAGTAGATTTTGACATTGCCCATGTAATTTATGGGCACTATATATCTAAATACCTCTTAGGACTGGGGCCTGAGATCCTGTTAATGTAATTGACTCTTGTTAGGCTCTTGGAGAGGCTTCATGAAGAACCATGTGCAAAAATATCATGTACAGGTATTTTCTTGTACATACATAGGTGTTTTTTGTTTATGCAGTAGGCATGATAAAAATAAATGAAACTATTCCATAAACCCCAGTTTGTTTCCCAGGTAGGTGAGTGTACAATGTGACATTCGTAAAAAAACCCAGTCATGAACAACAAATGGATCTTGCTTTAAAAAAATGCAGTGAACCCTCTATGTGAGCGATGAAGCAGTCATTATTTTCACATAAGATCTTTGGTTTCAAAAATGTAGTAAAATCTCATAAATCAAATACAATCAAGAAATGAACATGTATCAAATCTTTGCAAAAAAGACAACAGCATCTGTTGGAGGAGCCAGTGGAGAGGAAAGCTTTGAATGAAGACAAAAAAAAAAAAAAAACCCCTTAAGTAATCCTTTAAGAAGTGGATGAGTGTGATATATGCACAGTGGTATCCAGTGCAGTGTCACTGGAGGAAACAGCATGGTTAGCGTGGCTTTCTGCCACCTTCCACCCCACCTGGGGCATCTTTGGCTGGGCCAACCTCAAACTGGGAATGTCAGCTCCTTTGTTGCAATTACCTAGAAAGTATCTTTAAACAGTTCAAGGTCAGTATATGACTAAAAAACCTTCCATCTTGTTATCTATCAAATACTTTAGAATGATGGCCCAGCACTCTAGCTTGTGGAATAAACAATGTATTCCTTCTATAGGTGCACTTTGTCACTAAGATGAAGGATGCTAAGAGCCCTGGGGCTGGAGACAGTTGTATTGTGTATAATGAGATTTCTGCAAGAAAAAAGCTAGATGTTGTAGAGAACGTAGGAATGGAAAACCTGAAGAAAAGAGTAAGGTTTGTGCTTTGCCTTGCACTGACTGAAGCATGTATTTGCTGAATTTCTGCAGAGGAAGCTTTTCTTTTTGAGGCTGCCAAACACAATAGGAGGACTTATCTTACAGCTGGAATCAGAATTTGTAAAGGTTTTTATATTTTAACAAACACACACACCTTTTAAGCTGTGGTCTTGAAATCCAGGCCTTCAACAGCATAGTCTGAAATGTCATATGCACATATCAGCTCCCAATGCAGGAAATGAAGAATTTATGGGGTACAGGATTTAGGCATTCCACAGTAAATGAAATAGGGCTTCTGAAAGCTTTTTAAACTGTAATTTTAAAAAATTTTATGACTTTTAACTTCTTTTATAAAAGTTAAACCTAGGTGCCCTTTTCTTGGAAAACTATGACAGTAACACAAAATTTACCTGTTGGATATGTTATTAGAATTTTTCTTCAATCCAGCATTGACCTTTAGTATGTAGTACCATCTAATACTGTATAGTAATTTAAATCCGTTTTAATCACTTTTGTAACATAAATGTTTTAAGTATAATAACAATCATTTTAACAAGTGTTTCCTGATTCCAGGCATGTGTAGAGAAGATAGGGTATGTAATATAGCTGACCAGATAACTGCTTTAACAAATTATATTCATTCTTCTTTATTTCACTGCAAAATGAAGAGAGTTCAGTGTAGTTCAAGGAAAGCATTGTGATAAACAGACAGCTTAAATGTGAGCAGTGTAAAGAGCAGCAGCTTGCAGAAATATTGCTATAGATACTAAGACCGTATCCTGCCTCGCTACGGACCACACATAATTGAATCATGTTCAATAGAAGGCCATTACAAAACAGTGCTGATTTGCAATGCTAATATGGTGAAGACAGCTGTCACTGGGAATTAAATATGATCATTCAAAGCCTGAATAAATGAGGTGCCCATTATCTTCTGGCTCTGCTACAGCCTGCTTAAAGAACACAAATAAATGATACTGTCTCAATAACCAGCTCAGTTTTGTCTTCCAGCCATAGAAATATGAAGAAGACAGAGGGAAGAGGGAGGGCACACAACAACATCAACAACAAAAAGCAGAGTCAATTTACAAAGACACGCAGAAAACCAATGCCCTACGACTTCATTTGCAACAGAACAATATTTGTGGAAAAATAGAGAAAAAGCTCTTTAACCAAGCTAACATATTGTAGTGTAGAGCATGCATACTTATTTACCAAAAAAAAACAACCAACCAAACAACCCCCCCAAAAAACCAGTGAAAAAACCCAGGTGTTTAAAAAACTCAGTCAATGATTTGCCAAAGGAAATCGGTTAGAGATGCCAAAATGTCAGATGAACTGGAACAGGGTCTGCCAAGAGTGATAAAGACAGGTCAAAGTAGATTTCTTTTCCTTTGGCCATCCAGTATTTTAATGTCATAAAATATTTAAATTCAATTTTCATGTGAACCATAATCTATACACAAGGAAAATGCTGATCAAGTGGAATAAATCTGCATTTGTCTGAAGAAAAAATTTGTGGGAAGTTTGTGTCATTCCACAGAGAGCAAAAAGCGCAGCATTGATAAGAAGAAGGAAAAAGTTAAGATAAAAATGGAGGGTATTTCTAGTTCAGGTAGACCTCAGAGACAATTTACTAGTCCCTCGTGCAGCTGGCTCAGTGCTAAGTGGAATCTGCCTGTTTGAAGCTGCAGCTGAGCCCAGGTGGGAGCTGTGCAGGGCTGGGGATCCCCATCATGCTGGGCAGGGATCCTGTGGCCAGCCTGCTCCAGGTCCTGGCCGAGCAGCTGCCTGTGCTGTGGCACTGGGCTGCTGGCAGAGGGACCACTGGCAGCTGCTGTGACAAGCAGTGCCTTAATTGGTATTTAATTCCCAACTCATGCCTATAGAAAATAACTCTGTAAAATTTGCACCTTAAAGGAGAAAGAAGAGAGTACAGAGGAGTAACTTACAGGAATCCTACTGATGGCAGGTGTGAAAATACTTTAGACCTGTGATATCATCAAAGGAGAGCAACATATGAAAGAGTACAGAGTTGTTTTTCTTCCACTGAAGTATTTGCCCACCCACTGCCTCTTCACAGTGTTTTACATTTTCCAATAGGAAAAGCAGCTGTTAGAGCCTGGAAATGTCAAAATGAGCTGGATAAAGTGGAAGGAAAGGAGCTGAGCACAATGATGACCTAGACCAGTATTTTGTGTTATGCCAGGTCTCAGAGCAAGTGACTATTCTGGGACCTTTGACAAACTTGTGTTAAGTACACCACAGGCAACAGCTTTCACAGTGGAGCTGGCTGCACATGGGAGAACATGTGCTGGTCCAGAACAGCGAGATAATTCCAAGGAAAATAAAGATATGGGCAAGAATTAGAACATACATTGTGCAAAATCAACAACAGCAAAAAAATTGCTTAGAAGGTGCATGACTGAAAAATTGCATCTGATAATAAGATTAAATACAAGCAAGAGTAAGGTCATATGTATGGCACAGGAAAGAAAATCAATAGGGTGCACAAAAACTGGAGACTAGCTCTTTAGAAGTCAAGTTTAGAAATGGGTGGAGTTTTAAAGATAAGAAAAGTGAATGCAAAATTGCCAGTTGAAGCACAGGCTGGCATTGGTGAAACATTGTGAGTAACTGCACAAACGAAAAGCAGCAATGTTGCAAGACACATGGTGTTAATGCCTCTGTGCTTGAAATGCTGTGTCTGCTTATATCCTCACATGTACTGAAATGCTCCTGAAGTCAACAAGAAGGACATTTAGTAGTGGAGAAAAACATAATACAGTGTACATATGTAATGACCACTAGCATCATCTCTCCCTCTTGAGAAATGAGAGGATTATACAAATAAGTCAAGCTATACCTGAAGAATTGGAAATGTTTATATTTTTGAAAGGGATCAGAAATGCATGAGATAACCACATAAAACAGGTGTGAAAGGAGATACAAGGCCAGAATCCTTTGGTATCTAAACATTTTTTAGATAAAATTCTCTTAAATAGAGCAAGGCTGAAGAAATACAGATTTGAAATCACCATTTTAAGTTCCTTCATCTGTCATTTGCTTGATGGCTATGTGCTTTGCAAACCCGTTATCTGTAAGCCACTAAATAGAAGGCCTGTTGTGCCCTACTGTGAGAATATCTTTAATGGATTCTCTATTTTCACAGTTTCACTTGGGGTTTAGTATTTTTCCTGTTTTAAAGCCCAAGGAGTGAAAACCTTCTATTAACTGTTTTGGAACTCTGTGGGTGCATTACAGCAGCTGAACATTTAATATCAAAGCCTTTGATTATGTTTAACTGAGGGGGTTCTTCTTCCCTGCCCTATTCCTTCCCATGTCTCAGGCATTCCCTGCAGATTTATGCATTTTATCACTTCAAGGTTTTCAAAATACATTTTAATTGCTAGGTAACTTTTGCTGTAAGACTCTTGTTGATGCAGGTTTGTAATTTTTAAAAAATGTGACTGGCAATGCCACAGGTGAAATGGAGCCAGAGAATGCAGCAGGGCATGGGCAGATTGTCACACACTGCACAGTCCTGCAGTGCTGTGCCTGGGCACATCTCTCAGATAAGATAAATGTGCACAGCAAGGCCTTTCAACTCCTCTCCTCTGACTCTGGTCCTTTTATGGTGAGATTTGGGGCAGGATGCTTTGCATATGCCTTCATTCCTTCCATCTTACAGCACCCGCAGCATTATCTTGTACTTCTTCTCCTTTTTTCAGGTGCTTTTATTACCAGACAGATTATTATGTCCATAGAATTAGCAATTTTAATGCCAATATTATTGGTTTTTTTATGCAGGGGCTACACAGTTTATTTCACAGCAGTAAATGCAAGGCTCATTTGGTGTTTTTCTTCTCAAGAAGATGTTCAAATGCCACTGGATGAATGAACAATCTTGATGCTTTACAAAGAAAAGCTAGGATAATTCACAATTCTCCATTTTCAGTAAGTTACTTAGTGTTTTCATGTGTTACAATTGTAGCATTTCAAACTGTAGACACCATAAATGGTGAAGAAGATATATTTTTGCCAAATGGAAGTGTGGGTCACACATAAAGTTTCCTGCTAGCTGTGTGAAACCAAACTTTAGTGTTGTTAAATAAATGACTGTTCAGTTAATAAATGAATTTCTATGTCAAAGTGACAAGTGTAGTAGATGAGGGAAAGATGTTTTTTACTTGGACTTCAGCAAAGGATTTTACACTATTACCCACAGCATTCTCCTGGAGAAACTGTCTGCTGATGGCTTGGACAGGTGCAGTGTTTGCTGGGTACAGAACTGTCTGAATGGGTGATGCCAAAGAGTGATGTCAAATGGAGCTAAATCCACTCGGCTTATGATGGCTACTGGTGCTCCCCAGGGCTCAGTCTTGTGTTCCGTCCTTTTTAGTGCCTTTATCTGGATGAGGGTGCTGTGTGCACCCTTAGTCAGGTTGCAGATGACACCAATTTGGATGGAGGTGCTGATCTGCAGGAGGGTGGGAAAGATCTGCAGACAGATTTGGACAGGCTGGATCCATGAGCTGAGGCCAATTGTATGAGGCTGAATGAGGCCAAGTGTTGAGCCCTGCCCTTGGGTTGCAGCAGCCAGTGCTACACACCAGGGCAGAGTGGAAGCAAAGTGAAAAAGGACCTGGGGAGGCTGGGTGACAGCAGCTGAACATGATCCAGTGTGTGCCCAGGTGGCCAAGAGGGCCAATGGCATCCTGGACTTTATCAGAAATAACGTGGCCAGCAGCACCAGGGCAGGGATTGTCCCCCTGTGCTGGGCACTGGTGAGGCCACACCTCGAGTGTTGTGGTCAGTTCTGGGCCCCTCCTGATAGGACAGACACTGAGGGGCTGGAGCATGTCCAGAGAAGGGCAGCAGAGCTGGTGGCAGCTCTGGAGCACAAATCTGATGAGGTGTGGCTGAGGGAGCTGGAGGTGTTCAGGCTGGAGAAAAGGAGGCTCAGGGCTGATCTTACTGGCCTCTACAGCTGCCTGAGGGAGGCTGTAGCCAGGTGGGTGCTGGTCTCTTCTCCCAAGCAGCAAGGAACAGGACAACAGGACAGGGGTTCAAATTGCACTGCAGGAGGAAAAAATTACTAGGAAAAATTTTTTCAGGCTGCCCAGAGGAGTTGGTGAGTTACCACTCCTGAAGGTATTTAAAATATGTGATGTGCCTCTTAGGAACAAGGTTTAGTGGGGACTTGGCAGTGGTGAGTTAACAGTTGGACTCAATGATCTCAGGGGTCTTTAATAACCTAAATGAATCTAAATAACCTCTTGTAGCTAATTTGTCCACTTAGGGTTACCTTGTCTCAGCATAGGAAGACATAAAGAATCACAAAGTTATTAGACAAAGTGACTTTAATTGGCTCTACCACCTAGAAGGAATCAAGCAAGTAAGGTGTTCAGAAGAAACAGAGCAGGTGTCATCGTTGTAAGACATATATTTGATTTGTACCAGGGGAATTCCGAGAAAAATAAAATTATGCATAACCTAAGCAAAAATTTAAAAAAACACAGAAAACTGCATGGACATATTCTACAGAAGGCAAGGGTTTTGTCCCTATGTATCTGCCTCTATCTGAGGCAGTTAGTGAAGCAGTGCTAGTGAATCTTGATTTCAAAACAATCTTGGCCTTTTACTTGACTGCATTACCTCCAGTACTTTCTGTTCCACTTACATCTCCCTACACTGCTGAAAGAAAGGGAACAAAACATATATAAACACAGTATTTACCCTTTGACTTAAAATCAAAGCATTTGTAACTAAAAACCAGGGAAAGGGAGAGAGGAATGGAGCAATGGGGATGTCTTACTCTAGTAACTGGAGCACTTTCTGCATATTTCAATTCCAAGCTGAGCTGAATACTCTCATGTTCTTGCTATTTGCCCCATTTATTTCAAATTTCTCTTGAATGCTGCTGAAATCCATGGGAGAATTCCTGTTCATTTCCAGGATTTAACTGTATTTATTTTCCTGTCTAGTGGTATTGAAGCACTAGAATCTAAATTTTCTAAAATACACTCCTTGTGATGCCTGGATCTTGTTTCATTTCCTGTTTTATCTCAGCATCTAGAACGATTAAGAAAGGAAAGCACAGATAATGATGATATTGCTTTCAGATAGGAATGGAATAAAATCCCCTTTGGATTATCTTCTTGATACAGTTAAGGGATGCACCTTTGCCTATTATGGAAACATGGTGGATTTTGAAGTTTGTGGTTTTTTTCAGACTTGCACAACTCACAGATTAAATAAATGTTTACCACAGTAAATGGTATGTAACTGATGGAAACTAATTGCATTATCTCATAAACAATGATTGCTGTTAAATTTTTATCTTTATTTTTTTAATATTTGCCTATCACTGCAGGACTCCATGCGATTTCACTTTTCATGATACAGCAAGCTTCACTGGTTCTTAAATTCCCAGTGGCATACTGCCTTAAAACTTTGCATCAGGGCTTCAGCTATTGCCCAGCTCTTATTACCATGGTGTTAAAGAGATGCCCTGCAAAGTGAGCAGAACTTTATAAAATCTCTGAAACCTTAAAGTTAAGAGACCCATATGCTTAGATCCCTACATAATCCAGCAATCATTACTCTTTTCCTGCTATATGTGGCAGGTAGATGGAGGCAGTTGGGCTAATTGAAACCCAGCATCAAAATACTGGGTCTGTTTAATGTACTTTTTGGAACTTCTGTTATTAATCCTGTGTATAAACTGTAATTTATTTCCTTCTCTCATTATGTGTTAGACTGAATAGGGTAAGTGTTGTGCTAAAGTGTTTGTGTTGTGTTGATAAAGTTGTATTCATAGCTATGAGGCTGTTGCACAGCAACGAATGTTTTATCTTTACATTATGACACTACAGTAATTTTTGTATGCTATACTCAAAATACTTAAAGGAATGGTAGAGGAAGGAATAGAGATTTGTCTTCAGTTTGCATTTTTTCAGTCATTTTGTGTCTTTTCCAAATGGTCTAAACTGTGTTATACTTCCCATCAAATTTTATTAAAAATAATGCCCAAAACGTCATCCTAATTAGCTGTTGGGGGCATAAAATGTTCTTTCCGTCCATTTATTTTTATTTTTGTTTACTTTTGAAGTATGAATGGGGTGGAAAATCCTTCCACTAAAAGGCAGATGGAGATAATTGAACTCTTTTCATGCACTCCCAGGTAGAAATCAAATCCAAGACCCAGAGGTGAAAGGTGAGCTCTGTAACTACTATACCAAATATTCTTGGTAATTATCAGCATGAACATAATTATTAACATTTCAATTCTACTCACAGTATTACATCTCTCCAAGGGGTTTAACTCCACTGATTTTCAACTTGTCTTATTTTTTTGGTAGACATCCAGTTGGAACAAAGTTGCTGGATAATATTTTTGACACAAAAGGGTAACATGCTTTTCAAAATACAGGATCTATACGTTTTGTCCTCAGTGACACTTGTATGCTTCCAGATTTTGATTGCTTGGTAACACTACTTGACATAGTGGGTAGATTTAAATAGATTTAAATAACACAAGAAATAAGAAACTACACAGGAAATAAAAAACATATCCAGACTCTTCTCTTATAAAATATATAGTTTGAAATTGAGATCTATATTAACAATAATTAATCTTTTAATTTTAAAATGTTATTCACTCTTTGTCTGTTGTTTAATAATTTTTACATATGTTTCTTAAAATTTATTTAGCCAATGTATGAAGCCAAAAATGTCTATTTTTTAAAATATTTTGCTGCTATGTATCTAAACTTTTTCTGAGCATTCAGTCTTAAAATGCTTAATAAAAGGATTTATGATCAGTGGAAATCACACAAGGTATTTCTGTGCCTTTATTAATTCTATATAATGATCTTTAGTGCTTGTACATTGTGGTTGAGTTCTAGTTACTGGGTATGTGAGCACCTCTGAGTAAAGGTGCTGTATTATGCTGTGTTTCTGGAAGTGGTACTTGCAGGAAAGGCTTATGAGAGAGAGCAGCCTATCTGGAAGAGAAATGGAGACTTCAGCTTGAGGACTGAGTATGGCAGCAAAAGCGACTCCCATCCTGGAGCGAATCAGAAAAAGCAAGCTGAAACAAAACAACATAAACAGCAGCAAAGGAAGCACCCTAGGTTCCTGCTTCTCATCACATGGGTGTGAAAGAAACCTTATTTAGCAACTGTAAAATCCTTAAGTCTTCACAAGAAAATGGCAAATGTCCAACAGGGCTGTAAGAGAGACCACCAAGCCTGTACTGATACTGTTTGGCAATTTTAATATTTTTCTGTAAGAGCCATTCTTTTAAGGTTATATGCTGATATAAGCTACTGATGCATGGAAAAACATGCTATAGCTTTTGAGGACCTTCCCTGCCTCCCCCATCCAAAACCAGAATGACTTTGGATACTTTTAAAAAAATGTACTTTTATGAAAAGCTAAACCTTTGTCAGTCAAGTCAATGGGTAGGAAAGAAAGCACTATAATGGGGAATACTATTTCGTATTATAGTAGGGGCTTGAGATATTTTGCATGTATTAATGTCATGCAAAACTTCAAAAGCAGCCCTACTGTTCAGCTCAGAACAGGAAGGTAGATAAGAGATAAGGTAGGTATCTACACATGTAAGGCTACAATGTTGTCATCAGCTCTCTGGAAGAAAGACAGTCAAAACTAACTCAACGCAGTTCTACAGCAGAGTGGTAAAAGAACACTAGGAGGGATGTAAATTTCATTTACAATGCCAGGTAAAATTTTCTTTATGGGATGATCAGATAAGTATCATAAAATATCAAAATGATATATGATTTTAACTGAATAACTTTGTCAAAAAAAATGAAACACAAGCCAAAATCAAATAAAAAGTGCTTAGGTACCATAACTGTGCTTCAACAATTAATATAAAATTTCCAAGATGAAGTTAAGGAATAAAAATGTCTTCTGGGCACATTATACCCAGAGAAACACTTTGGATTCTGCAAAACAAAACTATCTGCTAATTTTGCCATCACTGCCTTCAGGTACAGGGTGCCATAAAACAGAGGATGCTGCAAAGAACAATGAAAAGGAGAGATAAGGGTCAGAAATAAACATCTACAGTAAGACCAGGGACAGATGCTGTGGGCATAGTATTACAGGAAATAAAATCTGGTTTTTTTTATGGGGGTGGAAACAGTTTTAGTGGATGTTTATTCGTGGATGTTGCTGAGTAGGGAGTAAGTCAGAATGCATTCCCTTATTTTATATTACAGATACAGATGCTAAAGAACGACTCTGTGAATGGGATGCAGTTATTTTTGTCTCACCAGTAGACAGGTGATTCAATGTCAAATGCTTCAAAAAGTGATAAATTCCTTTCCAAACCCAGTAATCATTCTAAAAGCACATCTCCATAGAATTGAGATATTTTTGACTCAGCTATGAACACATTCACCATCTGAGTAAGCTTTGCAACAACTGAAGCTAGCAAAGGCCAGATTAATTTGTTACTTATTAGTGTAGTTCAAAGAAACTGACAGCATCTTCTCTTCTTCCCCCTAGCCCAACCAACCAATACTGCCTTCTCTATTAAAAAACTCATTTGGTAATAGCCAGAAACACTCTTCATGTTTATTAGTACAGAATAGTTGATGTCACAATTTCCTGCCCTCTCTACTATTTCAGCAAACAAGGCTAGCATTTATTGAAAAACATTAAGATGATAACTTTTAATAGTAATTTTAAAAATAAGATGAATGAAAGAAAAATTGTGTGAGTGTGAAGGATTAACAAACCTGTGAGAATATATTTAGAATATTTTTATGGGAAATAAACAGTAACCCATGCAAAGCTGCTGAGCTGTTTTGTCTGCAAAAAACACAGGTCAATTAACAGAAAATTTCTTGATCATTGCAACAGAGAATTGGACTTTGGACAAAAGTGATTATACCTCTGTTTCTCTAAATTTGGAAAAGACTTGTTTAGGCCTAATTTCCCTGAAATAAATTTATTAGAAAAAACTGCAGCTAGAGAAGGGATTACCTATCTCAAATCTATTGTCCACTGTCATCCCCAGGTCTACTGTCTGCCAGCAAGCCACACTGTTATGGGCAGGAAGTCAAGCACCTGGCAGAGCTGTGCAGCCTCAGGTATGCATGGGCGCTCCTGACCATTCTCAGCCTACCTACCCAGGGAAAGTGGTGCATAAAATTGTGTTTTAAATAGTGCCCTGACACAGATTGCCTACTGTGTTTATGGCTGATGAAATTACAGCACACTACCACCACGTGAGCAGTGGATTCATCCTGAACCTGCTGATAATGGGAGACATGAGCTGCAGAACCATTTGATGGTGACTTTGTCATTAAATTTGAACATATAAACAGAATATATGACCATTGCATGGCTGTAGCCCTCTTTCCCTCTCCTGACAGAGAACACATGCTCACCCCTTGGTCCACCATCTGCGTGTGAGTGTGATGCTGCCTATCTCTGCAGGGCCCATGCTTAGGAGCATGTTGTAGAGCTGCTGTGCTCCAGATGGAGAAGCTGCACTGTCCACTAAACTGATCCATGAGATGAAGGCCAGCAATTATCTGCTAAAAAAGAAGGCCAAAGGTAAATTATAATGATAGCTACCTGAAATATAGAAACTGGAGCAAATGGACTGGTCATTTCTTAATAATGGGTTTGAGTGCATTGGCTGTTCACACAGGGCACCACACAAGGCACTTCAGGCTATCCTGAAAGTTTTTAAGAAATTCAGTTAATAGTACAGGTAGCTTATAGTTATTAGTATCACATTCACATCTCTTTTTCTCAACACTTTTATTTTTTCTTTTTTTTTGCTCAGAATGGATGTTGTGCCACTGAGAACTTCAACATCCAAAATTACTGGGGGTAAGCGGTGCTATGGAAACCTGTTTAGTTACAGCTTACTAGAAATGGTTAAAGAATGAGCCTACTCTTTTGTAAGAATTGTTTTAAAGGGCCTGACTGGCTAGTGCAGAAGAAGGAGTGAAGTTGTTATGTGGCCTACAATTCAAGAGCAAGATTTTGGATTAAAAAAATTCAAAGGGAAGGAGTGAAAGGTACAGGAGAAATGATGTCTTAGCTGCTTGCAGTTGGACAGCATGTAGAGGAATAAGACATGCTAGAAGGGTAGTTCTGTATTAGAAGAAAACAGAATAATGGAATGGAGCAATAATGATAACAGGAACAATGCTTTCATTTTCCTTTATCCTTTATGGTGAAATAGATGAAGAATAAGGTCAGAGTTGAATCTATTGCCATGAGTGAGAATCTGATGAAAATGAGAAGTCTAATCCCAGGAACAGGCAATGTAATTGAAGTACAGATGTTTCTACAGGGTGCAGAATAGTGAATCTCTCAATCCTGCACAATCACACTTCTGATCTTATGTCATGTATATGCATAGATGAGTGCATGTGTACAAATGTCCATGCACAGTAGGGAGGTGCATTGTCATAACTACTTGTTTCCAAGCAAATATCTCCAAGCAAAGATCATTTTGCACAAGAGGACTACCCTGTGTTAAAAGAAGCCTCTAGAGATTTAATAGAATGAGCAGGTTCTGCCTGCACTGCACGTGAGGTGCAGCAACAGCTCCTCGGCAGCACAGCACCCCAGTGCCTTTGCTGCTTATACTCTCTTTGCATCTGATCCTGGAATGTTCAGCCCTGAAAGGATGTTCTTTTCTGATGCACTTGGAAGATTAGGATTGTTCTATTTATTTGCTCCCTCTTTCCTACTGCTGCATTTTTGCTTTTAAAGTATTTGATTCCTAACTCTTTTTGGTCTCATGGTTACAAATGTAGTGTTAGTGCATAACTGAGGATGCAGAGCTTCATCATTCCCCTCCACTGTATCCAGCAAAAACAGGTCCCGGAGCAACTGAGCATTTGGAAACCTGAAGGAAACAACTTACTTTTCCTTCTATACCTTTATTTCCAATGGCTTGTCAAAAAAACATGAACACCAAACCAAACCAAATCTGAAAACCAAATCAACCGACCAGCCAACCATCCAATCAATCAACCAATCAAAAACCACCAAAACCTACCCAAATAAAAGAAATAGGGCCATAATCCTACCTGACATAGACTGTCATTCTATTGCCTTAAGTGAATTTCAAAGCATGTAATGATTTTGTGCTAGGACTCCTAGTCAGAGCAAGAAAGGTCACCTGCCTTATTTTGACAAACCTTCACTGTTTTCAGTGGGTTTTGCATTGGTGGTAGCTAAAAATCTGCCTATTGGTAGCAACTGATGTGAAGAAGCTCAATATTTGCTCTGATATTTCAGTATCTTAGTTTTACAACAACCAACCAAGCTATCTCCCTTGTTCTGTCAATGTTACAGTGTTACAGTGGATATTTTGATTACATTATGTCATTTATCTACACAGAACAAAAGAGTGCAGGTAACTAACAGAACACGTGTCCCGATGTTAGCTAGACATGTTGCTGCTCTACATGGTTAAACTATATGTGCATGTGCAAGCTGGACTTTGACAGCACTTATTTATTTTTGTGTTATTTTTCATCATGAAGCAGTAATATATTCAGAAATGACAAGAAGTGATTTACCTTTATAAATAAAAGGATGAAAACAGTATTCCTGTATGATTGGAGAAACGTATGGAGGCACCCAGAGCTCTCTGCTCTTCCCATTGTCATTGACAGGAACTGGTGGTGTTCTTAAACATAAAATCACAAAGAATCTTGTCATGTAATTATACTGAATGAAGACGTACAGCAAAATTCAAGTAAGGATAGTCATCTTAATTTTTTTTCTAGTTTCAACTAATTCTTCTGTACAAAAAAGTATTTAAATACATAGGCTGTAAAAGCAGCAGCAACCAGCCAGAGTGTATGTGTATAGAAACTCTCTAATATAAATTAGTGCCTTTTAAAAATCATGGTAAACTCTGTTTTCTGTAATTATAACAAACCCTAGAGTTTTACCCATGTAATAGTAATTTTTAGTGTCTTCACCATTATTTTCCTTTTTATATATTTAACTACAACTAACTTGAGCAGACAATGTTAAGTGGGGAAACAGATGTGGTTAAATAGCCTGTAATTATGCCTTTAGTCATCTCTTACCATCATGAGGCTCCTCCTGCTACTATGACCAGAAAAAGTGACCTAACTGATTTCACCAGCAGCCCTGCCAGTGTCTGATGCAGAATAGATGGCCTTATTAAGCAATCAGAAAAAAAAATAAATAAAAATCAACCATTACAGTGGAATGGTAATCAGCAGTGTTTATACTAGTCCCACAATGCACAATCAGAACCATGAATTCTGCTAATTGGGTACCTTTTGCATCCAGAGATGCCTGCAGTAGGAAACAAAAGGGACTTGAAAATTAATGTTTGTAGCAATTAGTTTCTGTCTAAAGGCGTAGCCCAGTTCATGGAAGCCATGATTCAAACACAGATTATTATAGCAAGTATGGCATTTAAATGTCCTCTGTCATTATTTAGCATCAAATTTAGCATTGCAGGACTAATTTGGATTTACTCTTTAAAATGTTTGTAGGGAATTTTTAAAGTCCCCAAGTGCAAACCATTTATTTTATGCTTTTTTATGTTGTTAACTTTTCAAGACTAACAGTCCATTTCAGATCCACTGTAGAGCTGATTGAACGTATTTGCTATTGAATAGATGAGATTTACAAATTACATATTGAAGAATGTTGGACTGTTATTTTTCACAGAATGATCTGTGCTTTATGGCATATTCAAGGATTTTATACTTCATAGAAATGTAAGGACTGGAAGTTTATTATTTATAAACATGGCTACAAATTCACACCAGTAAGTAGTGGTATACAAATTGGTTAAGAAGAGAAATATAGGTGTGCAATTTTTGGAGTAAATTATTGGTGCATTTTCAGGTGAACTTCAGTGAAAGCTCAGTGGATGACATTAAGCTGGTTGCACGTTTTACCCTTTTCTTTCCTCGAATCTTTAGCATTTCTGATGTAATAATCTGACAGACCTCTGTTCTTCAGTCCTTACCACTACACACTCCCCTGCTGTAGGTGCTTAAAGGACAAATTAACAGTAATATAATTCAAGTAACCCCTTCACCTTTGCATCTAAGAATCAGCTGCATGTTCTTGCTTTGCTAAAGGTGTCCATATGGTTACAGCAGGACTGTGGCAATAGCATAGAATAATGCCTAGAATTCAGGAAAAGAAACCGTAGGAATATATATGAAAAGAGAGGCAAAAAGTCTTTAAGTCAACCCTCAGTCTTAACTCTGCTCTTTAAAGGTTACAATGAATAACGGAAATGTATCATCTGCAATTTATTAATAAGTTGTCACCCTCATTAGTTAACTACTGTTTAATCAGTATGTGATTAACTGTGTGACCTTAAAAAGATTGTTATTAATACAAAACATTGCATTATGAAACCATTAAGTTATAGGAAAATATTGGTACTTTGAAGACAATCAGAATGTTAAGTGTGATAGTTTTTAGAGATACTATACCAACATTTCCTCTGACTGATTGCATTACATATTGATAGCAAGTATCAGTATGTAGTGCAATCAGTCAGTTGAAAATGAGTGAAATGTGAACTAATGAGAGCTAATTGTCTCATATAATAGCAAGGACACAGAATTCTATCAATTAAATTAGCCTGAGTTGAAACAACTATCAGTGTGATAATGTTGATAATATCAACCAAATTAGATGTAATGAAATAAATGGTATGCTAAAGATCAAGGATACCCTTCGGCTTCAACCCCCACCTCCTGCTAACTAGGGAGAGAGCCTCATGACTTTGGGCTCAGTTTGCCTCAAGTTCTGCCTAAAACATGTGCCTAAAACAGCCTGAAACATGTGGTTCTGTACTCAGGGCGCCGGTAGTGGGGACTTTGTTTTAATTATCACAATTTGCATCTGGCAAATGGGGGAAGCCCTCTGGGAGGTTAAGGCAGTGTACCAATAGTAGTGAGGTGACATTGCAGACTATTGCGAACTTCAGCACAGCTGTGGGTGAGAGCAGGTGATGTGGTGGGTGAGAAGTTCTGGCCTGGGCACACCAGGTGTTGGACCTTTCGTTTCCTCCTTTGGAAATAACTGCAGCTGAAGATCTGTATTGTGTGCTCAGTAACAATCTCATAGTGCTCAAACACTGCTTTCTCTCCCCTTGCTTAGTCCTGTTCTTTCCACTTGCTCTTAGGCATGGCTTCCAAATCTGTTCCAAACAACTAAATCACACGGGGACTGAATGATGAGGGTTAGGTTTTCAGAGGGATGCTGAGAATACAGTAGCTCTCATTGAGGCTGACTGGGATCATAAGTATTTCAGCCCTGATATTAGGAGTTCAAAAGGAACTGGAAGCCTAACATTACCCAATTCTGGGCTTTCAGCCTCTGAAATTTCTGCTTTGTTCTGTTTTGCTGTTTCACCTCCTAATTCCCAGTTTTAGTGATTCTGTGATCTAATTCGTGGGACCAAGAGAAGCCCATTAAAAGTCAAGTAAATCCATCAGTCACTCCTGTAACAGGAGTTGGGATTATTAACAATAGGAATTCTCAAAATTAATAGAGAACATTGATCTGGGTTTATGCAATAATGCAGAAAGGTATTTAATTTCATATAATGGTCCTGGTAACCTGAGCAGTTCCAATCTCTCCTCAGTTAACACCCTAGAAGCATAATCTCATAAAATAAAAAAACTCAATCAGGGCCAGAAATTGAATGTTCAATAGACAGTGACATTTTGAAGTTTAAAAAGTGAAAGAACTTGATGTCTAGACCAAGTGTGAGCATTGTGAGCATTGGCAATGATTCACAAGTGAAAATTTTGTGATGCAGTGAAATAATGTCTGTAAAGCCCAGTTTCTGCTCAAAGGCCTTTGGACCATGCTGTCATGCAAGAGTTTGAGCTGGTGAGACACGGTGAAATAAGCTCACACATAGAGAGCAGATAAAGGAACCATAGAAGCAAAGGGGCAGATAAACTCTGAGGTTGGCAAAACAAGAGAGAGCAAATTGCATGTAACTTCAGAAGCAGGGAGAAGAAGTAATGATAAAAAGGTCTCTGTGGCCAGACTTGCCACGGGTAATAGTTTGCACTTATGCAGTGTTCACTTTGCCAACCTGTAGAGCAACTCACAGTCTAAGACAACAGAAACACAGAAAAAAGTCAGGGCCACACAACTCATAGGTACTACTAAGGTGGTACAACTACTTGTAATGTGTGCTGATCTGAAAATGCAGCTCAGGAAAGCATTGCAGAGAGACAATGCCCCAGCAAAACTGCAAAATCTGGCTGAAGGCTTTCATGCTGATCTTGTGAAAATCTGCAGCTGTTTATGGATGTTTAAATTGGCCATTTGTGACTGGATGCAGGGAATTTTTTTATCCATTACAAAGAATGCGGATGTAACAGTGCTACAGCTGAGCCACCTTACTGATATCCCTTTCCAAAAAATCATCTCCTTGTATTGTGTGATCGTGGGAAGCAAATGCTGAGGATATTTGCCATGGTACAGAAAGCTTGTGTCAGAGGAGGGAAGGCACCTAAACCATCCACAGTGCTGAAACCACAGAACTGAAAACACATCATCACCCACTAATTGCTTATTTTATTTACTATTTAGAAAGCACTTGACACCTGTTATCTCAAAGGTTTAGGGGGATGCTGGCAGATTCAACAGCATGCCACTGAACTCACCACAGGCCTCTGTCACCAGTACCAAACCACAGTGGGAAGAACAAATGGGAAGTGTCGTAGTTTGAGAGGAAGTGGACTTCTGGGATTTTTGTGGTCAGTCCAATTGTCTGCCTAGGTCTCATATTGACATCTGGATTGACCACTGAGAGTTGGATACGCCTCTGAGAACACACAGGGGTTAAAAGCAGAGCTCTGCCCCTGGGAAGCTCTCTTGGGACTTCGGCGTGGAAGAGGAAGGACCTCTCCCCCTGCTCCAGCTGTCCCGGCTGGGCAGGGGGAGGGGCAGCCATGTGGTAGGCCCGGGCCTGGATCGAAATGGGGGTAGGCCTGGCCTGGTTCCCCCCCCCCCAGGGTGGAAGGGTGGAGGAGAGAGAGAGACTGGGAGCTACTGGGCAGCTCCCCCTCCCCTGGGGAGACAGAGAGAGAGACGGTGTCTGTGTTTGCTGTCTGGGACTGGGCTGTGGCCTTGAAGTTCGATATCATGTGCTGCCAGCCTGCCCGGCCTGTGGAGAGGAGGGGGGGGTTGAACCAGAAGGAGTCTGGCTGCTTGTGGGTTGTGAGCTGTGGAGTTTTAACCCTTTCTTGGACAATGAAAGCTTTTGCAGAGTACTGACCCTTCCTGGAGAGGAGATGAAGAAGGATTTGAGCAAGTTTTTAAAGGGCCGAGCAGGGGAGAGACTGTGAGAAGAACCTAGGGTGGAAGAGATGTGGAGTGGCATTTTTTGCTGGACGCTTTTTGTGGAGCCATGGACTGTTCCTGCAATACAGAGACTATTTTCAGGGGGAGCCACCGTGTCCCAGAGTTAAGAGGGCAGTGTGGGAGCCTCCCGGCCCAGGAGGTGAAATAATGGGGGGACAGATGTCCCAAAGTGGAGACTGTGCCTTTTTTTGGAGTGGGACGATGGAATCCTTAAAAAGACAACCCTCAAAGTAGCTCTGGTACATGTTCAGTGGTGAGAGCACTGAGCATGGGAGGAGGGGGTCACAATCTCCAGTCTGAGTGGTGATACGTGACCAAAAGCCCAGGGCATACAAGAAGGACTCCTCCTCTTAAGGAATTGGAGATTGAGTATTCTTAAGAGTGGTTTTTTGCTGGACCGAGAGATGTAATTGTATTGGGAATTTGGTGGGGGGAGGAGGAGGAGCTGTATTCTGTAGAGTTTTCATTTTCCTTGAGATTGTCTTTTCTTTTCTTTCCTATGTAGTGTGTAGTTAATAAAGTTCTGTTTTCTATATTTTTAAGTATAGGACTGCTTTGATTATTCCTAGTCACATCTCACAGCAGGTACCAGGGAGAGGATTTTTTTTCATAGGGGCACTGGCATTGTGCCAGGCTTAAACCATGACAGGAAGGAAGGATTCCATTGGACTGGGCAGTAAAAAATGCCATTTCAACATGAATATAAAGTTTATTTTGAACCTCCTGTGAAAGGATTTTGAAAAATGGAAGGACCAGGAGTTTCCGGTGGTGTGGCTGTCCTAACTGTTCTCTGATGCATTAACAGCATGAGACTCTGTACTGCAGTGACAGATGCAATACAGCCAGTTCTGGAGGTGAGAATGGGCAATTAACCAGGGGCATGAATCATCCTGAATATGTTGGAAAAGGCAAGCACATACACTGACATAAGTCCTAAAGATAAATGCTCTTTAGCAGTAGAAATACAGTCAAAGAAAAAGTGACTCAAAAACTAGCTGAGAATCTTAAACTTTGTATGAAATGAAAACCATTCAGAAAAGAAATTAGGGAAGCACTAAAGGAGTTATAACATAGGGAAAGCTAGTCAACACGAAGATCAGATAGATGATGGATGGATTGGTGAGATCACAAAGATATGAGTCAAACTAGAGAATCCTCTGGAAACTGCTACAACATCATCGCAGGTCATGCTTGAATATGCAGATATACTTTCTGAAGTTATAATAATCAGTGAATGAATAATTTTCTTAGCTAATTCTCATAATACATAAGGATGAATGAAATATTTAAATGGTATAAATAATTAAATTGTAAATTTAAATTGTAAATTTAAATTTAACAAGTTTAAAATGTATTAGTAAATTGTAGAGTCGTACATGTGCCTACCAATGGTTGTTTTGGTGGACCTTTCAGTTGACTTTTTTCTTTCTATTTTTCATTTAGCAAGACTATTATCTTACCTGCTTTTTGGATTGCAATTAATTTCTTCCCCCTCATCTGTTAATAGAATTTCTTTCATATGTACTTCCCCAGCCATAAAAGCCTCTTTAATCTTCCCAAGCCTCTTTTTACCTATTCAGGATTTGATGGTAATGCTACACTATGTCCTCAATAATTAGTTATGTTGCCTCAGGAGCAGGTCAGGTAATTAAGCAGAACTTGGAATTCTGGTCTCCCTCTGCACACTGCTCCCGAAGTCAGGGTTGGGTTGTGGCTGTTTGCCTCCAATCTAACCAGTAACTTTGTCTGAAAACCAGAGGGAAAGGCACTTGGCAGATACAGTGACTGATTTCCCTGCTGATTTGCATGCAGGTCCTGCTCGCCATGCCAAAATTTTTGCTGCACAAGACAGCAACATGCTGCGGGTAGTGTAAATACTTTGCTGTTTCTGGGAGCCTCAGCATCAACATTTTTCCTTTTCTTAGCCTTCAGCTAAACAAGGTAGTCTCAATGCTGTGGTGGCCAGCAGACGCATAGGTACTGGCAAAATGTCATGGCCAGCCAGCCTGGGCTGGGCAACCGCATCACATCTGGTGCATCATCAGTGGAGTAACATCCTTCTACTTTTGGTCTTCACATGTCAGCTTTCTCTAATTGTCTGAATGTTTTAGACTGGTTTGCTAAGGAAATGGCCCTTCCAGGATTTTACTGCTATATGTGTGTGTGTGTGTACACATCCCTCTGCCTACATTTTAGTTATTGCCTTTCTCCCTTTCTCTTTTTCCCTCTCCTCTATAATTTTTCAGCCTATTCTTCAAATCCAATCACACAGATATAGAGAATCCGAAGATGTTTTGAACAGAGATGTTCGGGTAAAAAGAATAAATCCTGTGAATCTCCCTTATTTTGCAAGTCTTTATAATCTCAGATATATCAGCAATACTTTACAATGCCAGTGTTTAGGTTTCTTTTTCACAGGAAGTATCTGTGGTACACGCACTAATTCAAACTTAATAGTTACTTTTCCTGAGGGCTCCCTTTTCATCTTAGTCGTTTGGTTTTTTAAATCAGATACCTTTTTAATTTATGTCTTACTGTTCTGTTTTCAGACAGCTTTGAGTGACATTTCTTTATTTTTCTCTATGAATTAACATGGTTTCTTGTTCTGAGTAATAAAAGTTTGTAACTGGAGAACCTCTTTAATACACGTGTATTGTGTTTGTTATCCAACAGAGACAGGGGAGGTCAGGTTTTCTCCGTGATGGCTTTTACAAGCTGGAGAAATAATTATCCTTCCTTGACCCTGTGTGCTTTGTAGTCAGAGCTGTTTTTCTCTCCAGGTTTGCTCAGTGTGTGCCGTTCCACATGCTTGGTGGGGCAGCAAGATTGCCATATGTGGCCAGTAGTCTGCACAAAATTCACCCTGCTGCACTGTATTGCCATAAAACCCCAAAGCATTGTCCACTCACCTGGTGAAACTTGCAGGGCAAACTAGTGGAATGAGTTAATCTACAGAAGGAAAGAGGAGAAACTAGGTGGATATTTTCTCCATAGTTAATCAAAAATAATGGTATTGAAATGTGTTAGATTATTTATCAAAATATAGGATAACATTCTAGATAATCTTTACTTCACTCTTCCTATTTATTGCCTCTATTCTTCTGTCCTGAATGCTCTTGTGAAAAACACCAGCAGTCATGACATCTGAACATGATGAATTTAATGACCTAAATATATGCTATTGTCCACAACTGTAACTGCTTTCAAGTAACCTTCACATTTGGTTGCTGCTATGTTTTATCATGTATGTTGTAGCTCGTTTTCCCCCTCCCCTTAGCTTTTGTATTGCTTTAAAAAGACAACAGAACATGCTGTGAGTTAATGTTTCACTTGTAAAAGGTTATGGATTAAGCTCAGCTGGTTTCTCAGGCTGACACAGGGTTCATGATTAGAAGAATGAAAACAAACATGAATTGAAAATGTCACTAACCTTTATCAGGCCCTGAAAATCCCTGAGCCTGCATGACAGGAGGCTTTCCTGTTTTCAACAGGATAAAGAAGATTGAAACAAAACAGCACGGATCTTGGCTATTTACATCTTTTAATGAATGCTCTTCACGTTTGGGTCCCTTTGTCAATCTCCCAGTTTTCAAGGGTTTAGCTGTGAGAAGTGAGGATGGTATCACATACTCTTATAAACCATGGAGCAGACATCTGTCTAGGATGCTTTTCCCTCCAAATTATGCTGAGTGTAAAGGACCACATTTTAAGCTTCATTTACGACTATGTATGTATAAGGTAGCCAATTATCCAGTCTGAGTGTTCAGGAGAAGAAAAGCTAAATAAAACCATCTCTACATAATGCAATCAATTTTATTTTAATAAAGTAGATCATAGAAAAAAAATCATAAACTCTAGATGATAGTGTAGTTTGAACTTTTAAACTGTTTATTGAAAAACCACCAAAACAACCAGCCTATTCACTTAAAAAATAATGAGTTCTTGCTCTAGTTGCTGTGGTAGAACATGCCCTGTATTAGCAAGGGTAAGAGGAACACAAAGCCAGCACCAACTGGCCAGAGTGGAAACCAAAAGTGTGACTGACCTGGGATCCTTTGTTCTGTCAAGGGCACAGATCCAGGTTGAATACCTCAGATCTGCCAGCTGAAGGAGGCTATTGCACGGTATGGCTGCCCTTCTTTGGTATGAGCTCTTCCATGCTGCAGGGAAGAGTCAAGCATCAGCTTTGCCCTTACAGACCCAGATATTCCCTGCTTCCTTATTACCTCACACTGCTCAGCTGACTTTTTTTCTGTCAAATCACTGAAAACACGAAAGAATTATCAAATGTTTTTTCATCTAAGAAGAACAAAGGCATATGTTTCCCTTAGTTTTAATTTTTTCTAGCTGCATGTTTTAGGAACAGCTGTACCATTGCTCCACTGATTTCATAGGTAACCTGAGAAAATACTTTATGGAGGAAGAACACCAGGGGATCCTGCAGCCAAATCTATTTCCTTCTCCTGATCTATAAATATCTGGTGGATATGGAATTTTTTCCTCACAAAATCGCATTTGCCTTTTTCACAAAGTGAAGTGAGGCAATAGAGACCCACACTTGGTACATAATTATTTAACATATCCTACTATTTCATGGTGCTACTCTGACCTGTAACTGAGATTTAATGAAGTGCTTTGGCAGAGAATTAATATTAGGGGGAACATAAAACTGCATTTTTTTAGTCCCACTTCATCCAATTATAGCTTGCTCTTACATTACATAATCTATTTTACAGTTTTTGGGGTAGAGGCAAGAGCGAGACCTTACAATATTTAATGAGGTCTAAGGTTTTTCATCTCTAGCTATTTTAGTCTTTTGCAAATACTGAAGGAAATAATATTTGATAAAATTTCCTATGGATTTATAATAATTTAGAACCCTAATCTACAACTTCAAAATCAGCTGAGGACTCAGCTTCTAAAGGTACATGGACATGTGAGTTCTATTTATTGAAAGTCATAAACCATATTAAGTGAGTTAACTGAAAATTAAATAAATAAAACTAGAGTTTTGGTTCCTTGAACAGTTGAGCTGAGACTTTCCAAGGAGGATTTGCAAGGCAGCAGCCAACTTCCAAGTGTCCTGCCACACACTGAACATACATCAACAATCCCACATTCTCTGGTTGAAAAATTTAGGGAGCAGGGTGAAGAGCAACCATAATTATCCTTTGGAAGAAATACCAAGGAGCTCTAGGGACATGACTGGCAAAACAGTATCATGCCTTGCCAAAATTGTCTCTCTGCCCTCTGTCCAAAGTCATCTTGGAGAAGAGGAACAAGTGTCTCTATAACCTTGTAAATCCGTAATTATGAGTGAAGGGTGAGGCATGTCTCTGATGTGCTTCTGCAGAACAGGCAGCTGGATGCAGTTTGGTGGTTAAGATGCTCACATGGAATACAGAAATACAGAAGTCCAAGGGGGATTTGATCCTGCCTGATCCCAAGGAAACACTTCTGATGCTACTACTACTACAACTGAATAGGATAAGAAGGGTTGGAATGAGGGAATGGCTACATTTCTTCTGAGGTTAGACATCCTTGGGATATATCTGACATGTCAGCTCTTGAGGGTGAGGTAGGTGGAACATTCCCTGTTCTGGGAATGTCAGTGCATTTAGATGTGAGTTTAACATCAAACTGCTGAGTACTTTTAGGACCTGAGCACTTCTGCTCATTCTTTGTGCAGAAACTCAGTCTCCTAGGATGTTTCTCTTGTAGAAACTTGCAGAAGTTTTGATTATTTGAATTTTGTATTTTTGATTTGGGTTCTTAAAGTGGTATCAATATCCTACATACTCTTCTTGAATCTTATTCATGGAGGCAAATTTTTAAATATTTGTAGTGTGTAAAAAGCACATGGAAGCACTTAACTTTTGTAAAAAAGGTGCATGGGCGGTTCACTTTATTTTGATACTATTTCTGCAGGACATGTACAGATTTTCAGCATAAATGAGTCAGAATTAGACTCTTGGGCTCTTCAGTACATCCATCTATCTGTCTATCTATCTATCTATCTATCTATCTATCTATCTATCTATCTATCTATCTATCTATCTATCTATCTATCTATCTATCTACCTATCTATCCTAATACATTTTCAGACACTGAATACATATGGTATTAGCTACAAAAGCCCAATGGGCCAAAGTTCCAAAGGCACTTATGTATCTTTGTAAATTTTTTAACGTTATTTTACTGCTGCATTACCTGCCGGTGTGGTAATAGGAATGTGGAAAATAAAAGAGAAAGTGATGACCTTGTTGTTTTGTTTTCAGCTGTAATAGTTAAAATCATATACTATTTCTTTGGGAAAAAAAAAAAAGAGAAAAGGACACCACTGAGCAATGTAACATTGTTTAGTTTAATTTGACAAACTGTTGAGAGCAGTTTCACTTAATACATGGTGCTATATAATGTCTTGGCTTAGTCTGGACTGTGGGAGAGTGAAGCACAAACTCAGGCATAACTCAGTGACCATTGTTTTCAGTGTAGAAAATGCATGGGCACACCTGATTTATAACCAAAGTTAGGAGCTAGTGACACTTGGTGTGTGAAAATTACTGTTTAGCTTGGTGCCAGTTTCTGCTAAACTTTCCCAATGTACTTTTGTCTTGGTCTGAGCACTTTTGACTGTTCAAGGAGAAAGCTTTCCTTCAGCAGAGAACTGAACCAACTGTTTAAAGGGTGTTTTTTCCCTAATAAAACTTTACAGCACTTTTACATGAATTTAGTGTTTGTGAAAGGCCCTGCACTGACAGCCCAAGGAACAGAGGCCCTAAGTTTGTTCACAGTGCAGACAGGGGTGGTAGCAGCACTCCTGCCCTTCTGTACTCACACTTCTTCACAGCCCAAACATGACTACCTGTGGTGGATTAAAGACTGATGTGGTCTCTGATGCTCTTCTGTTATTTGATTGTCATCTGAGACTGCCACAGGACTGTGGCCAGATTCTAACTGGGGAGTGGTTTTGTGGTGTGGATGCCTGCACGTAACCTCCCTCTTCACAAGGTATACAATAACTTCTACCAGGCAGTCTTCTTTTACTTTAAACCAGTTGGATTTGCACCAGTAATCTCCAGTGAGCAAAACATTTTTCATTTAATCCAGCTCTTTAGCTCAGATGAAATGTGATGACTAAAACAGTGGAGGAAATGTCCTTACATAATAGAGCTAGAATAGAAATGCTTACGTTGGCATCACCAATAGTAACACAAAGTGTAAGGGGAAATTTGTATTAAAATCAGAAGCTGCGTGCAATGTATTCAAAGGCTACAACTCCAGACAGCAAAGATGTTAAAGACAAAGAGGCCTGTCAGGATTATTGGACTGCACATACACTGAGGTTTTGTGTTTGACACACACACCCTCTTGCATTATCTGGACAGACTGTCCCACTGGAGCCAGCCTGATCTGAGCAGGTCACATCTCCCATTTCCTCCAAAATGAGAGGAGGCTGGCTGTGTGCAGAGAGCAGCCCAATGCAGGAGTGATGTCAAGGGATGGGGGAAAAAGACATTACCACCACCATAAGGTGAGGGAGGGTGGAGGGGGGGGCAAGCAGACCCAACACCCTGGGCTCAGCAGGAAAAGAGGCTCAAGCATTTTGGACAGTCTTAGGCAAGAAAATCAATATGAAGATGGTTTGGCAAAGACATGGTACCTCTAGGTATAAAAATTAGCTCTGAGTATCTACAACAACTTTTTTATAGATATCTTGAAGGTTTAAGCATTTTTCAATGTGTATGATGCAAATTATGGCTGAGTTTTGTGGACTGCTTTTAGCAAGTTAAGAGAAGAAAATTTTTTTGGTGGCATTTTTGACTTTAATTTGTCTTCTTGTTGAGAATTTTTGAAGTTACATGAATTATGGTCTGTGAAATAGTCAGGATGAGGTAATTAATATTTTCACCAAGGCTTTAAAATACAGGAGGAATGAAACACTTGGGCATGGAAAATGCACTTCTGGTCTGGCATTTACTGGAGCTCAGAGGAATACTTTCTAAGGAAAAAAAAAAACCCTCTTACTATTTGTGTGGGTAATATAAAGATTACTGACTCTCTTGATGAACTATCCCATTGTGAACTGAGATTAAATGCCTCACTTAATATTTTCCTGGTGATTCAACTGTGAGGGATTTGACTCTTCATTACTAATTTCCCTAAAGAATCATTTAAAACTATTAAACCTCAATGAATTTGAGGTTGGATTCAGTACAAATGACTATGTTTAGAATTAAATACAATTCAATGATAAAGAACTTGTTTTACAACAGTGTTGCATTTTGTGATGATGTTATTTCAATGTATACAAAAAAATATGGCTGAATATTTCCTTCTTTTCTTCTATGCTCTGCTTGTACTTCTTAAAGAGCTGATGGAATCTTGTAATAATCTTTATGTTTAATTTTGTGTATATTGAGAATTGGAAGAAGAAGAGTTTGAGGGAATTAATGTGAGTCACCTGTCCACCAAAATTGCTCCTATAAAGCATTCTTCCTAGAGGGCACTGAAATTTCTGTGTGTTTCCAAGCTGAAATTTGTCTTAGACAAGCTTATTTCAATGCATTTCATTCTATGGTTCCCTCCAAATGCTTTGTACAAAGTACCTACATTTGTTTTATCCTTTAGAAACTCTTGCTGGCAAGTCATTCCAAGTGATTCTGCTCATGATCCACAGCAGGGTTATCACAGGTTGATGTGTGACAGTGTATTGGATTCCAGGTGGAACAACAACATTTAGGATACCAACCTGCATACACACAGAGTACTGGGAGGATAATTGTATTAGGTTTAACAACACTAATTTATTGAAGCAGGCTCATTATCTGGCCCATAATTTACAACCTGAGTTTAATGTGTCCTTTTCTCTCTCTCCTCTCTCTTGCACCATATTTTCTCATTCCCATCCTATCATCCCTGCCCTCTTTCCATCGGTCTCCTTGTGAAATCATGAACAAGTAGCAGAAGCCTGAGCTACCATCTTTGCTATAGTTTGAAAGATGACTGCATGTAAATAACACTCCCTCAGCTCTGCACCATCATCAGTGACTTTTGAGGCCTCTGTGCCATGTATTGTCCTTGGGACAGTGTCACTGAGATGACACAGCCCTCTCATCCATCTGGGCCACCTATAAAAAGGGCATCTCCTCAGTGACTAAGCTCTCACTGTGCTTTGCTCCCCATAAGGGATGCTTAGATGTGTTAGGGCCAGCAAAAACTCCCTGTGCACTACTTACAGTCTCAAAATGGAGCTTATGCTGCATAGAAGTGGCTCCAAAGCCTTGTTCTGGCCCCTGTGCTGGGGTGACTGCTGCGCAGCACGCGTGCAATGACTGCATCCTGATGAGGAGTGCTGTCATCTGATGCTAAATGACAAGGGTGCAAACCAAACACAGGAAGGTCTTTGCTTGCTGCAACAGCTGCTCCCACTGCTAATTGATGCTGTGTATCTGTGGCATCATCCCAGTGCTTATTTTAGGCTGTTTCCAGCTGTGAAGGTTTTTGTCTCACAGCTAGTGGTATCTGTGCAGCTGGCAGAGGGAGGTAAAAATAAACACAATTCAGCAAAGCAATGAGAAAAATGTACAGAGATGTGTAAAAATAATATAAGTCAAGGTTATTTCAAAGAGACATCTGAGTTTGAGTGGAGAGTGACTGATCTGGCATGGAAAAGGGTTGATCACCTGTCTGTGTCCACCAAAAAAAGTGGAAGATTTTAAGGTGAATTTGGGACTTATTAAATTTGTTGGATGACAAAATTTTCCAAAGACCAAGCTCTGATGGCACTAGTGACAGTTCCTCTACAATGGCCTACACATATGCTTAAACATTTACTGTGAAGGAGGTATTTTGAAGAATGACAATATATTTATTCATATATTATTTTCATGAACTCCTTGCCTCTTTCCTGAATAACAGTTAAGCAACTACTGCTAATTAGAGGCCTCCCCGCTTTTAATTTGGATAGTTAACCTTAAGAAATAAAATTTGTGCCATCAAACACACCTCTCTCCTTTCCCCACCTCTCTTCCAGTAACACCCAAGCTAAAACAGCTTTAAGGATGGCTGCAAAGAGAATATGCAAACATATGGGACTCTAACCACCTGCTGCCCTTACTTGCAGAGTAAGACAAAACCAAGTGGTCTACAGGTTTGTCCTGCAGTTGAATATTTAACATGTTTGAAATCAGCCTGTATATAGGCAATTTTAGAGGAAAAATATCAAAGTGGATTTTACTATTTCTTTATAATGTTTAGATGTTCTGACTGTTGTAGGAACCTTGGCACTGGAAAATTGTCATGAAAAGAGAAAATCTGATGCACAAAAAGCCTACTCTCTGGGTATTCTGTTTATGTGCTTCTAATTATCTTGCCAGCTTGTCAAAACAGCTATAAATATGTGTAACCACTATTGTTTTAGACCTCATTAAACATCTGAATGTGTGTAGTTCTAGAAATTTGTCTTGAACTTTAGTGGCAAGAATCATAAATACTTACACAGTTATTCCAAATATATGTTTCCTGGTTTAAGTTTCAGTTCAATCTAGAGAGTTTTCCTCCTTAAAATAGAATTTGACTGATTTTATTTCAGTGAGTTTTTCCAGAAATATTTGTATTTTTTAAAAATGCTTGTAGTTGGGTACTGTTTTGTGAAAAATGTAGGTCATATGTTTGTTAATGCCAAAACCATTATGTAGTTTCATTAACTTAGGAAATGAACTCTAATTTTCCAGAGGGAAATATATCAACTAAAGTTTTGCCTCAGAGTTATGGATATACCACCACAAGCAGTACATTGGTTTCATGGGTGGGGAGCCTGCTCTAGCAGAGCCACATTATAGCCTGAAAATGTTGACCTCTGTTCATTTTAAATATATAAAAAATGTCTTCTTGCCAGAACTTAGGGAACTGGCATTCCCAGATCAGTCACATTAGCTAGAATGCAAATATGTTCTACTTACAGTAGTGAGACATGAACTAACAGAAAGGTAAAATAAATGAACTTTACTTGATTTTATCAAGTAGCTTTACTTGATAACCTTGCTCAGCTGTTCTATTTACAATATCATTAAGTGTTTTCTTAATGCATTCTGATCTATTTCATAAGGAGAAATGCTACCTGGAAACACAGAAACAAACATTGCAACAGAAAAGAAGCAAGTTCCTAAAACAATATTTGGTTAATCTGCAATAACAGAGAAGTCCCTACTTGATCTCTTTGTTTCAGGATATCCATTTCCTAAAGTTTCCTGTAAGTTTGGATATCTTCAGTGGTGTAGAGATATATTAATATAGTTATATGGCAGTGGAATATGATATGAAATCATATCTCTTTATATAAGCAGTTTGTCCAGCATCACCACATTTATATTGATGCATTTAATATAAACATTGATAATTGATATTGATTAATATATTGATAAGTTTAATTAAAATATTTTAAAGTAGCTATAATTCATTTAAGTTTAATATTCCACCACAGTGGAATAGTATTAAGTAGGAAATAAATTTGTCACCCTTCACTCAAAGGAACACATTAATGCTCTTCTTTAGGAACAGCTCAATTACAGATATGTGAGTAAATTAGGAGAAGTTTTGTATTTGCTCTTATCTCATATTCAAACATTTTCAGTATTTTACAAAATCATCCTTTTTATTTTTACAGGAAAGTATGAGTGAAGCTCATTACAAATGGATTTACACTCAATAAGCCCTGGTGGGTAATGGGACTTCTTCTCTTGGGAAAAGAGAAGAAAGTGGTTAAACTTTCAAAGGCATCAATTAAAAAACTTGTTCAGACCATTATTTTGAAATGTGTGCATTAAAAAAAAAAACCTAGACAATGTTCTTCTACCTGTGAACAAAGCTTTCCAGAATATTTTGCACAGCCAGAGGATAGATGACATCTGTCCAGTGCTAGGGGAGGTTTTGTCATTAATGCTGCTGAGACCAGGATTTTATTCAGTGAGTTTGCATTTTGCTTTAGGGTGGGGCTGTGGAGTTGAAACCTCACATAAGGATGCAGCTCCTGTAAAGGTCACTTGCTGCCTGCCAGGCTGCTGTTTTGCAGCCTGTGTGAACAGTGCCAGTACAACCAGAAAAGCACCAAAGTGTAATTTATACAATTCCTTGAACTCTAACTTCTCTTTACAGTGTTGCTCCAAATTCTGTATCTGATGAGGCTGTACCTCAGCAGCTTATGCCCAATAGCCAAAATAAAACAGGGAGATAACCCCAATTTTTGCCCACAAGCCTGAATTTGTTGCAGTGGAATGAGTGTTGCTGAAACATTCACTGATGAAACACTATCCTTAATGCATCCCATCTCAAATAAAATCACTCAGAATGATTTCCATGGATGTCCTACCTAAAGGGACAGTGACCCAGGGAGAAAAAAGCCTGAAAGTTGAGGAGAAGAAAAACTTCCTTGGATAAATAAGAATCAATGATTTTTTAGAATTTTTTTTCTATATTTTTTTTCCAGAGCATCCCATTCCTTTTATCAAGCCACCTAGGAAGATTCTTGAATCCACCTCCTGGAAAGGAGGCATAAACCTGCTGCCTGAGCTGTCTTAAGAGCTTGATCAAGCAGTGAGGTAAGTGCCTTTTACTACATGGAAACTAGAAGGTCAGAAGGGGAAAAAGTACTGACAAGATGGTGATTATGAACATTAATCATAATAATATCAAGGTCTTATATAGCACTTTTCATCAGGAGATTTTAAAGCACTGTAAAAAAGAAATGAGTCTCATTATGTCCATATTTTAGATCTAAAATGTGACCTCCAGTACGTTAAGGCTTGTTCTCTGAAGGGTAAAAAAAAGACTTCTAGAATCAACAATACTTATTCTTTGTTAAATTTCTAATCAACACAGTGAATTTTTTTAAATCTACTTTTTCTGTGGACGTGTAAGGGAATTTTAATTGCTTTACTTTAACTTGATATAAAACTAATGAATAAATATAACTTTTATCAGGATGCTGCCATCAGCTGATTGAACCAGTTCATTGACATTTGCAGGAAAAATTCAAAAAATTCTGTTAGCACAGTCAATGATGTTGCTGGTTACTGTTTCATTTGCTGGGGATTGGTAACTGGATATCTGCATGTTGCAATGCACAGTGAAATGGATCAGCTTAAACACCTCCAGTCAGCCTTCAGGAAGCAATGAATTCAGAAAGTCAGCATTTCCTAGGATTCCCAGGACTGCTGCCAGCTCCTGAGCAGTGGCACCAGGCCACCTTTCCCCTTGGTTTGTGATGCCCCATGATATGGAATATCTCTTTGGTCATTTTGGGTCTGCTGTCCTGGCTGTGTCTTCTCTCAGTTTCTTGTGTCCCCCAACTGACTCGCTGCTGGGGAGGTGTGAGAAGCTGAGAAGTCTTTGAGTCAGCACAAACACTGCCTAGCAACAGCCAAAACAGTGTGTTATCAGTATTTTCATACCAAATCCAAAAACCACAGCACTGTACTACCAGCTACTGGGAAGAAAATTAATGCTATCCCATCTGAAACCTGGACAGCGAGGCAAATGGAGCACTGCCATTGTGGTATCTTTTGGCTTGGTTAATAAAATAGCAATGCAATAGTTAATAAAATAGATAAGGCTTGCATTACTCAAGAGAACTGATGTCCTCCAGATGGACAAGTCAGAAATGACTTAGCTGCAATTCTTACCTTGAAATCTTTTTGTTGCTTAAGTAACTATGAAAATAAATGCTGAACATTCGTGTGAAGTCCTGGAAATTCTGGGCTTCGGAGGAAGGTTTGAAGAAAATGCTGATTTCATCAGGAGCACATGGCCCACAGATTTCATGCTGTTATTCTCCCTCAAGGGCCACAGTTCCATATTCCATGGCAGGAGAGCATCTCCAAAGAGACATGAATCAGAGCCTGTTACATCAGTGTGACAAAAGAGTGATGTCAGAATTCCTGCTTGAATGTAAATGCACAACACTGAGTGCAGCTCCCTGCTTTAACTGCTGAGGCTGGAAACTTACCCTTATGGAGGCTGGCACTTCCCTGCTGAGCCCATCCTCTCTGAGCACTCCTTGAAGGATGACAGATACGGCATCTCTTCTCATCTTACCTGCAGCTCACTCTTTTTACTCTCTTTCAGGCGGCAAAATGCCTCTTGAGCCACCCCTCTGCTATTCCTTCTGTTCTCATGCTTGTTCCTTGGGAACATAAATTCTGAGGTCAGATGTTGCTTTCTCCTTTTATTACTATTACACCTCTTTGCAAAGTCTTATGATACACCACAAGTTACAGTTCATAAGTGGACACATATGAAAATATTATAGCTGCATTGTCTCCCTGCCATTAACTTTAGCACACCGGTATTGA
This sequence comes from Emberiza elegans, assembly GCA_024865655.1. Classification (NCBI taxonomy): domain Eukaryota; kingdom Metazoa; phylum Chordata; class Aves; order Passeriformes; family Fringillidae; genus Emberiza; species Emberiza elegans. Next base: position 51,433,092 of record JALJVW010000139.1, on the reverse strand, counting down.
CTTTGTACCCATTTCATTTGTGTTATTTTACAGTGAAACTGTGAGAATTAACAGCTGTGAACATTGAACAACCACTTTTCTAAGATCCTGGTCATTAGATCAGAATGCCCTGATGTCTTCATCATTTTGGTGTGCCTCCCCTTTTGTTTTCTGATCTGTATGGCCATTACAGGGTAAGTAAGTATTCTGCTTTGTCACTGTCCCAGTACAGCAAGTTATGCTCTTGTCATGCATCACATTGTTAATTTTTGTGAATGGATAACATTGATTAAAATCTATTTAGCAAGACACAATTTTTGAATGCAGTAAGTTTATTTTGGAGGGAGTTTACTTTTTTTTTCCCTGATCACTGGATAAAATATGTTAAAGAATATTAATTCTGCTGTGGTGGAATACTTTGACAAGATGTTGAAATCCTTGCACCTAAGACAAAAGTACAGCTATATTTGCAGCAGGGAAATAAAAATTAACATGGGCTCAGAGTATTAGGTCTCAAGGCCAAGATATTCACCTTCTAGACTCATTTTCTGTTTGCTAAACCCCTTTAATAACAGATTTAAAATACTGAAGAAATGTGCAGTAACTCTGGGAAAAAAATAGTTTAACATTTTCGAGTCTGAAAATTAGTCAGGCTCTTTCAGATGAACAGATTTCTAAATCTCCCTGACATTCCCACAGAAATCCTTCCTGGACCTGGTCAAAACATATTTAACTTGGTGATATATAGGCTGAAGATGTTAAAGGAAGTTATTGAAGCAACTGTAACTAATGCCACAAGATGCTGTAAGCAGAAGAGAAAAAATTAAAATTATTAGTACACGTGTTGGAATTTCTGTTAAAAATTACCTTTGAAATGACTGAAATAGTTAAATAAAATTTGGAAAAGAAAACTCTGTGAGAAAATCAGTCTGAGTGTCCTGCAGCATCCAAAATGTTTTTCTACTACCTCTCCCTTTATTTGCCAAATAAGCAAATAGACAATGAGAGTGCTATATTTTCTTCCAAAAGTGTTTTTAAAATTTCCTTTTTAAGAAAAAAATCATCAGAAAGAAGTACATTTCTTGAAAATGTACTGGTGTACAATAAACATTTTCTGTTTTTTTTTCATTCCTCTTCATTCTAGGGTTCCCCATCCCTCTCAGCAGACAACAGACTGGGAAAATGCCTGATTGCTTTTGTAATGTTTGGGAAAACCAGGTAGATTGCTCTTCTTTGTGCTGAAGAAATGCAACGTGAGTTTTTACACCACTAAAAACTCCTTCTGACAGTCAATCCTCTTCTTGAGACTGTACCTGAGTACCACAGTTAATTCACTCCGGATGATACTACCAGCATTTTACCTTTCTACATCTTCTCTCCAGTTGTAATCAGCTGCTTTGCAATCATTTGTTTCAAACTGAAATTGATGTAACATTTTTTTCTTCATTGCCATTTATTTATTTGTCACTGTGTGCTGCCATTCCAAATACCAGCAAAATGCATGCCAGGGCCACAGAGGTATTTTGGTGGCTCTTCAGAAGAGGGAAGAGGATGGTAGGCATTGGAAAAATATTTTATTGCAAGCCTTACTAAAAACATTTGCAAACTAAACCAAATAACAGAAGCGTACTGTATTGCACAGCTGACCATATGAAAATCAAATGTGAATAAAATTGTTCTGAAAACTCTAGTTCACAGAAGGAAGTGTAGTGTAGTATAGAAATTGTCAGGGAAGAACTGTACAGGGTTTCTCCATACTCCAGCTGCACTGAGAAACATTGTGTGGTGAAGGGGTTAAAGCAGAGCAGGCAGCCCTACCGCAACAGGGGTATTTTGTCACATAAAACAAAAGCATTACACTGCTGTATTTAAAGGGTTTATATGGAGAATCAAGACATCCCATCATCTTTGGTTCTGTGGAAGAATGGAATAGAACCTGAAATAGAAAGCAGTCTTATATGTGGGGGACTTGACAAGTTTGTTTCTGTGTCATTCAGTCAATTTTTGCTGTCATTCTCCAGCATAGCTCTTGAATCCATTCAACCTCTAATAGCATGAGAGACTCTTTATTCACTGAGGAGGTGTTGATTAATCAAATTATGCAAGGAGTTGTCTGAATTTTCTTCTTAGAATTCAAATACTCCAATGCAATTATTCTGTGAAAAATGTGCACATTTTCACAGGCACTGATCACTGCTGTGGCTGATGTGCTCTGATAAAGTCCAGTGTTTCTGGGAATATACTTAGGTCTAAAGTACCAGCTTTTCTAATGATCAATAAGGACTTGAAATCTCATAGTCCTCACACCAAGATTTTTTTGAGGATTAACCTGAAATAAGCTCTAATCATGCCAACTCTTCTAGTATGTTTGATGTCTTGCACTGTGTTGGAGTTTGCACCCCAGAGTGCCGAGCCAGCCAGGAGCAAGGAGTTAAGCTGACCAAAGTGGTGCTGCCTTTGACCAGAGCTTGGCAGACCTGCAGAGCCATGGTGAGCACCAGCTGAGTGAGGAGGCACCAGAGGAGGTGCCAAAAGGTGCAAGCATCTCCCACGCCCCATCTGCCTGCCTTGGGATGACTGACTGGGCTATCTGAAGGTCTCTCCACCAGCACTCCTCTCCCACATTTAGGGAACTGGCTGGTGCCAACAGTGTTCAGTATTATCCATGATCAGACCTTTGAATGTGTGTATTCACTGCAAAGGAGCAGCAGAAAATGGCTAAATATTAATTAGATAATAGTTCTGCTTTAGTTAATTTGAGAAAATGAGTGGAAAGCAAATATATAGAAAGAGGAGTACATGCAGTGCTTACTCTATATACTACTTTTTTTTTTAAGAGAGAAACCAAGTCTTGCCAGTTTCCATTTTTCTTTTATGAATGATGCTGACATTCTCAGTTTTTCATTGCAGGAGAGAGGAACATATTTGAAGTATTTTTGCTAGGAACCAGTACCAGTACAAATAAAATATAAATATATTGAATAGTATTTCAGTGCTCTATGTTTTATGGAGAATTTGGTTTTTTTTTGTTCATGAGGTTTCTTATATTCATCTGTTTAATGCAATGTAAATAACTGAACCTCTTTCTCTTTTTAATCTCCACAATGTGAGAGGAAAATACCCTGTAGGTATTTTGTTGAATTTATGAGATTATTAAACAAATAGAAAAGCTTATCAGACTATCAGTAGCAGTCCAGGAAAAGAGCTAGCGAAAAATGGGGAATTTCCACTCCATAAGCAATTCAGATATTTGGAAATTTGTTTTTGTGTCTAACACTCTAATACTTAACAAAAAATGATGGTTGTTTCTTTTGGATTAAATATTACTCTATATATTTCCAAAGTTTTCAAGTGCTCTTGCTCTGTATACCTTGACTGGCTGTGCTGCTCACGGAGCTGGGCTTCACTGGACATCTCCAGAGAAATGCAACCCAGCTGGTTGGAAGTCCCCTCCCTCCCTGAAGGGATGCAGGGGCTGCAAGCAAGTGCCCATCCCTCCTGTGGAGCACAGTGGTAACTGAGACAGGGCCATAGATGCCTATTCAACGTGAATCACAATGTTTGCTTATGAAGAAACAAAAAAAGAACCTGTATATTTTGACTGGAACCAGCCTGAGCCTCAGAGGAATCCCTTCCAGTAGAAAACTGAGAATGACAACAGGATTGAAGCAATTAGGCTAATTCCAGTTCTGCAAACAGATGTTTTCAAAGAGAATAGTTAATGCAGGGAAAGGTCTGGGCAGATCTTCTTCACTGTCCTAATGACATGACATCACTAAACTTTTTAAAAGAATTAAATGTTTTCCCCAAAAACTGTTGGGTTTTTGTTCTATAAAAGTCCCATAGTCCTGAGAGGTGAGAGGCAACAGAGACAAGTAAAATAGAAACCAAGGAGAATTGGAGATTAAAATTTTATGGTAAGTTTATACACAATGCAGGTATATGCAGAGAACACCCAAATACACCAGGAACAGTATGAATCTCTTCCTTTAAAATTTAAACTAAAGGCCACAAGAATCCCAATTGGGCTTCGTCACAGGCAAAACTGACACTATAGCTTTCTATAATAGTAAGTAATTTCAGTGTATGTATACATCTCTCTCTCTCTCTCTCTCTCTCTCTCTCTCTCTCTCTCTCTTGATATATCTCCAAATACACTAAGTAACATTTAGAAGATGGAAAGAGAGAGAGACTGCAAACATACATACAAAAATTTTGCCTACTATAGGTGGAATTTAAAGTTATATTTGTTTGACTTGGTAAATACGATCTTTCTCTTTAAGTTCATCCTTAAATTTTAAAGCATAATTTGTTTTGATTGAATTTCTAATGTTAATTAGTGAGGCTTGCACTGTTAAAGACATCAAGAACATATAATTATGTTCCTTATAATTATACCATAATTGTTTTAGTATGTTAAATGATCTAATAGATTTTTTCCTGTTTCAACAGCAGCATTACTACCATCTCTGTTTTATGAGATAACTGGCAAGCATTCAGTAGGTGCTTTCAAGCATTTCAAGTAAAGTTTTTATGGGTATTCATCTACTAATGAAATATTCATGCATTATATTTTTCTCTATGACAAGTGACTTTCACTGAAGCGCCTAATGCTTGGTTTGCTTAGACAGATATAACATTCAATCAAACTAATGGAAACTGCGGAGTACTGTTATACTGGTTATTACTAAATCAAATTCTCTTGATAAATATTGAGTCTCTGATGTTAAAAAACATTTCTAGCATGATGCATGGATAGTAAAGCAATAATCTGGCCCCTTGTTAAAAATGTTAATATTACAGCTGTCATCATTTAACAATTAACATGATTTCCCAAGTGGTGCAATGCCTCAATCTTAGAGTATTAAAAAATACAATCTGTATGTTGTTTGAGATTTTCCATCTTGCGCATGCATTCACTCCCAATGCAGAACACTTGGACAAGTTTATATTACCAGCAAAATATGTATACATTCTCTGCTTAAAATTTAATATTTCCTTCAAGTATCATTACTTTCACCCACATCAATATGAAGAAATCAATTTTGGTAATTCATAGGCAGGATGCTAATGATCCTCTTACCAAACAGTTGGTAAAAGGCCTTTAGAGAATTGTCTGGGCATACTGATATTGTTTTTCCTATTTGCTGCCTGGTTGCTAAATCTCATTAAATGAATCTAAAATAAATAAAAAGTTTTCCCACAATACTTTTCTACGTGTGCTCTTTTGACAGTTTTTGCAAGAAACACAGGGTACAAATGTGAAGTGGTTGACAAAGCAATGAACAAAATGTGCTTCATGCTAGGTTTTTAATTTATTAAATTGAAGTTCAGAGGTCAATATTAGCTTAACTGTAGCACTTCTGTGTGGGAAGTTGTGCCTCCATCAACTTAATATATCCCTAGTCAACATGACCCCATGGAGGAGGAGGGGAGGAGGCCACAGAGATGGTCAGAAGGACTGAGCCACTCTCAAGAGGTGCTGAAGAGAGGCTGAGACAGTTGGAGTCATTCCGCCAGAGTAGAGAAGGCTCCATGGAGATCTTATAGCAGCCTCCCTGGACCCCTCCCAGAGAGCAGGAGACTTTTTCCAAGGACACACAGTGATTGGACAAGGGGGTAATGGCTTTAAACCAAAAGAAGGTAGATTAGACTAGATATTAGGAACTGGATATAAGATGCTAGAACAGAACCCCACCGCCGTAAGTGCTCAAGGCCAGCTTGGATGGGCCCCCTGGTTCAGTAGCTGGTGTCCCTGCCCATGGCAGGGGTGCTGGAACTTGGTGATCTCCTAGGGCCCTTCCAGCTGAAATCACTCTATGATTCTGTGAACTCTAGGCTGATCACTTTTTAGACGCCACTGTACTGGCCTCCTCCGGGGATCAGAAGGGACTCTGTGGGACAGAGCCAGCTCATGGGGAAAAGTGCCAAAGGAATGCTGGGAAAGGAGATGCAGAGATGATCAGTGACAAATCAAAGGAGTCACCAAACATGCAAAAATATCTCACCAAATATTTCACCTTTTCTAAGGCATCCAGAAAACAGACACTGAAAGTCACACCCTCTATAAATGTGTACAATTCACAGGCCCAGGTGAAAAAAAATTGTCCTCTTTCATCCCACGCCATGAAGGCACATGATTGTCTGATTTCACAAAAGAGTTGATAATACATGGATGCTGTGCATATGCAGTGCACAATATTCTGGGATTGGGTAACTATTTCTTGAAGGGAAAAACTGGATGTAGATGCATTCTGAGGTCTGTATGAATGGATTTGGAAAACTGCCTAAATCTAAGCTAACCTACCAAGTCTTCAACATGTAGTGGCCTCCTTTGTCACCCTGCAGGTGTTGAAACTGTGAAAAGGTGTCAACACCAGGAGGACTGAAGCCTGTTCCTTCTTGTGGACCTGATTCTGGAGCTTTACACTGAAATACTATTCAGGGATCAGCTAAATTATTCTTTTGACATTGCTGATTTGCTTTCTTTTTTTTTTTTTTTTTTTTTTTTTTTTTTACATTGAAATTTAGAGGGGCAAAGCATGGTGCTTGGAAAATTAGGAAATGTGTATAAAATTACAGAGCAGTAACTCCGTAGGGAAAATGTTTACTCTGCAGGCTTTTCTCTTTAAAACACAACTGCTTTAAAGCATTGCATTAAATTCTAATGTGTGTGTATTTAAAGAATGTACAATATATGGGAGAAAAAGACATGAAGTGCATAAGGTGGGGCTGCTGTGGCTAAGCACTACTTCTAGCAGAACACTACAGCAGTGCCATGAAATCCTACGTAAGTGGTCAGAACATAAGTAAGAGCTGCCTGTGGGTAGTCCCAACCTATTCACAAGCCCTTTTGAACCATTTTCCTACTTTTTTAAATACTGTTTTTGGCAAACATTTGATACTTGAAATACAAAATGCATGAGTCACCTACTGAGATGGGCACAGTATGTGGTTCATTGAATTTAGCTAAATTGTGAGTAATCTATCAATAGTCCTCATAAAGAACATACTTGTAATAATTTCACACATTACAAACAAGAGTAGGTATGATTTTTCAAGATTTTTTTCCATGCATTTTTCTCTGTAAGTTTTTACTTTTTTTACTATGCTCCATTTATTGTTGTGGAAACCTGCTAACTTTTTAGTGATGGAGGATAAAAAGAAAAGGTAGCTTATAGCTCGTCAGTTTAAGCAACAAAGAACCAGAGAAGCAAAACCTGACATATTACAAAATACTGTCTTACAAAGCAAAGTCCTCAACAAGAGATTGAATGAATACAGATGCTTATACAGCTATTGAGATTTATTCTTCTGCCAGCATACCAATTTCTCTTGAGATAAGTAATTTTAAAATTCAGAGGCAGCAGTTCTGAAGGACAGAGCTGCAAATTACTACAGATTCTGACTCGCCAAGAGCATGGTCAGTTTCTGTGGGTTTTTTTGGGTTTGGGGTTTTTTTGTGTGTGTGCAGGTTGCACTTTTTTAAAAGAGGAAAACTAGTAAGTAGAAAAAAAAAACAAACAAAAAGGTGAAAAGTATGTGCATATATTGTAACTGCGGTTTGTTGGACATAGAGAATATAATCTTTTTGCTGCAGAGAAACGCGAACATCCAGGCATAAAATCTTTTGAGGAGCTTTTTGAAAAAAATTCCTTACAGGAACAGGAATTCAGCATCCCTATGATGAAAAAGAGGGGGTGGCCAGTCCTCAAATACTTCACTTAAGCGCCAGCCTCTGATAAGAATCTTTCCCTGAATGTTTTTCACGCGTGTGAATGATTATACGTGCATTTAAATTTGTCCCTGAAGTAGTTATTTCAGTAGCTGAGACTTGGAAGCCGTGAATTCCCGTGCTCGCAGAAAGCGGCCCCTGCTCGGCTCTCTCCTCTTGCGCCCTGTGTTTTGTTTTCGGGAAGACCAGCGGGCTCCGGGAAATTCCCGTGCGCGACCCTGACGATGGAATTGTTGGTCTTTTGTGACAAACTGCTATCTTGTGACTAAATCCCTTCGAAATTATACTTTCCATAAAAAAAAAAAAAAAAAAAGGTAATAATTAAAAAAATAGACTTCTCTCCTGCCTTAGCCCTGGCATTTCCAGCGACGCGCTGCCGAGTCACCTTTAGCACCTTTCCTGCGCTTTTGGCCCGCGAGGTGCCGGACGCCTCAAAGGCGGTGCTGCGGGGGAGCCGGGGCTGCGGGGCTGCCCGGGACTCCCCAGCTTCCATGGGCTCCCCGGGGCTCCCCAGCTTCCATGGGCTGCCATGGACTCCCCAGCTTCCATGGGCTGCCCGGGGCCCCCCAGCCTCCCGGGGCCGCCCGGCTGCCGGCCGCTCTGAGGCGGAGGGACAGGGCCCCGGCGGCGCCGGCCGCCGCTCCCGCCAGATGGCGCCCTTGCACAAGGGACACGGCGGCGGGAGCGGGGCCGGCCGGAAGGAACGGGCGTCCCTCCGCAGGGAGCGGGTGTCCCCCTCAGGGAGCGGGAGTTCCCGCCGCTGCCAGGTGGGGTGGCGGTGCGGCTCCAGGCCGGCAGAGGCGAAAGGACCCGCCGTTTCCCTTCCGCGGCTTTCGCACCTCTTAAACTCTGCGCCTCCGCCTTTGGCCACCGCGCGCACCGTTCAGAGCTCGCTGCTCCTCCGGCCTCCGCCGCCCGGCACTCGTCTTTCCGTTCCGAAAGTGCGGATTACTTGTCGGCGTGGCTGTGGAACATCAATGGGAAATGCAGAAGCAGGAGGTGTGTGAGGTGTGCTCACCGGGCGACACCTCTGCACACACCCCGCGTCCCGTTGCTCGTGTGGTACTTCTTGTTCAACAAGTTGCATGAAAATAAAATCTTGTAGTCGCTGTTAAAGATATCATTATCTATTGGTGAAATTTCCTGCTCAGAATATTACTACTGAATTGCTAGTGCTTCATATGCTTTCTCTTTACAAGTTCTGGTTATGAGTCAAATAAATCACAAGCTGTTTGGTGTTTCGTGGGTGTTTTGGTTTTGGCTTTGTTTCTTTTTATGAATTAGTAACTATTTGACTTGTATGTACACATAAATATCTGTGGATTCCAATGACAGAGAAACTCAAGCAAATGCAGCCATTCCTGCTTGTCCACCAGCCACCAGCCTCAGAACCAGAATGCAGTGTGAGTAGATGGAAGAAAAGTAACATGAAGTTTTCCACCCTTGTTTTTTATTTAGCCTCTTCTTTGACTATCCTCATGAGTCATGCATTTTTTGAGCACAAATTGCCATCTGGACAAAATCCTTTGCCTACTTTGCTAAGCCGCACGAAGATCCCAGGAGAGGTGAAGATAGCACCAAGACATAGAACACCATAGTTATACAAGCTGTTTGAAAAACTCTATTTCAAGAATTGGGTGAAGCTTGCTTTTGTATTTGTAGGTTTTAGCTTTTGAATGCTTCTTTCTTATTTCACACTGTTTATGGGTTACAATGAAGTAAAGCTTTAGAAGACAGAAAATTGTTTTCTGTTAAGTCTTAGCAAATGGCTAAATAAAAAGCATAAATTTGCAAATATCACAGTATTAAAGGTCTCTTTAACAGCTCTCTTGTTAACTTAGGTGATTTATGTCAGTAATTTAGATCCTGGATGGTAAAAGTTTTTGAATTGTATGTTGTGAAAAACGGCAGAGGACAGACATGGGAACAATTAAGGATACTATGGTAACAAAGGGCTCAGTAGCTCTATACAGGTAAGAAATGCAAGAAATGAATTTGGAAGAGAAAGAGGCTTAGGAGAAGAAAACTCTGCAGCTGTAAGGAACCAGGGAAGCAATTAATGCCTGATGGACAAGACCAAGAAACAAAAGATCATCTCTGCTTAGGGTAATTACTAAGAAAACTTAATTCAACATCTCTTTCCCACTCAGGGTTTGTATCTGCATTGTCTCAAGTGTATCATGAAAACTGTAAAGAATAAATGCTTAGTTACATTGCTGGTCAGGACATCAGATCAAAGAGGTCAAGGAATCAGTACCAATGGTCCAGTTTTCCCCGGACATATGGTACAAAAAAAAAAAAACAAAACAAAAAAAAAAACCACAAAACCAAAAAAAATGGTGTTTATTGGACAAATAATGGGTCTTACTGGACAAACAGGTGACTAATCCTCCTATAGAAAAGGCCCATTCAGAAGGACTTCTTCAATGATCCCTTGGCTTTTAATTTCTTATTTAGCTATACTTAAGGAAACTAGGTAACTTGGCTGTCCTTAAAATTTGTTAGTAGTGTTTTAAATCAGCATATTAATGGCTTCTTGGCATTGTTTCATGTTGTCTGTTTGTTTGGACTCTATTTTCTGTTTTGCCAATGTATTGTGTTCCTTGAGTAGTTATCAGCCTGGATCCAGAGGCACATGCGTGTGAGAAATCAGAAATCTGAATAGCAGGATCTTTCAAGAACATGTACATAAACTCTGACTTTCATGCTTCCATGCATGAGTATAAAGAACACAGAATTAATGGCTCTTCCCCAGCACTCTTCAGATGCAACCCAGTGACTGGTCAGCCCATCCTTTTTGCAAACTTTAAAATCTGTAAACCTTTTTGCAAAGGTGTGAAGAGCTTCTCTCCTTTTCTTATTTAAAATCGATATTTTTTCAAAGTCTATATCTGCAAGGCCTGTTCAATACTGTTTTTCATCCATGATGTTTTCTATGTCAAAATTTGAACCTTTGGGATTCATGAACAGGCATGGTCTGTTCTACTTATAGAAAGTCAGGCCCCAGAGAAGTGTTCAGCATGTTTATGTCTGTCTGAGAATGCAAAAGTTCGGGTATTCTTGGCTTAGCATCCTTAACACTAAGCATCTAATGTAATTCTAAGTACTTCTATACTAACAAAGTCTGAAAAATTCTTAAACTCATGGCATTGAAGCCTCCAGGAGGGACCTTCTGGTCTGAAAATAATCATGGTTCCAAAAATCCTCATGGGATTCTTCAAAAGGAGTCCTAAGAACATGGTATTGCTCTGAAGCTAAAAACTCAATGTCCTCTCTTGCCCCATGCATGGAGATGCAGAATACACTGCCAGGTGATTTATGCAAAGGGAACCTTTGTTCTAATTGCAGCAGCACTGGCCATACTGCTGAACCAATTAAGAAACAGTGGTGTATCCAAACAGGGATTAAACACCTTGTCATCTACAATGAATTAGCAGTTAACACTGATGTTTGTAGCAGTTGAGTCACCTCACAAGACCAGAACTCAGCTACCCCACTCAGCTTATTGCTTCCACTGGTTTCAACTGAAAAATCTTCCTCCCTGTTTGTGGACAGGAACCTCCAGGAAACTTCAGTTGGATCACACTGGAGTGATATTTCAGATGACCATTCTGGCTGCTGAGAATTCACCATCATTACAGCACACCAAGGAAGGGATCCTACCGTCCACCAGCACCTTCATCCAGATGACCTGTGCTAAAGTCGAGCCCCATCCTCTTTTGCATGAGCTGGATGAATTGTGTTTGTCGGTCACCTGTAGAGGGCTGCACTCTGGCACACACATGGAGCTATCATTTCCTCTCTGGTGGTGCTTTGAGATGCCAGCCTGGACACCCTAAGTTCTCAAGGGCTTTTAGGCACCTCCTGTCCAAGAGTGGAGATCCTCAGAGTGCTTGCCCCACCTCACTGCATGGAAGACCTGGAAAGATCTCATTGTCCTACACACCTGCAAGGCTGTGAGAGTCCGAGCCTGTTGCAGCTGGGTAACTTATTGCTCTCCCAGTGCTGTACACCAGCATTACTGCCTAAACAACATTTAGGAACTGAAAGAGGGAGAAGACATGGAAGATGTTCACCCCTTGCAATTGTTAGAGGCTGATAACTGTTGTCACAGATGCTGCATGTAGGTCAGAAGCGTGGCCTGAAACCACAGAAAATTCAAGTGCAGCAATTGAAGATTTTGGAAAAAAATAAACAAGATTTAACAAGCTAGAGGCTGCAAAACTACAAGGAAAAGAAAACATTACTTCTCGATGCTGGATTCTAATCTGAATAAAAATGGAGTTCAAGGTTTTCTACAAAGGATCAAAGAAATCAGATGGCTAACTGGCAAGAATGAAAATGAGGATTAGAAGCGGCAGACAGGAACCTGAACTGGAAAGCAAACCAAAGCTTTCTACAGCTGAAGAGGCTTGGCAAAAAGGATCAAAACATCATGGAGAACGAAAGCTTCAGGCACAAAGAAGATGAAATAATGGTTGCAAAATCCCAGATTCTGATAAAGGAGACCAATTGCCTAAAACCATACTTAAAGTGCCCATTTCCTCTATCTGGCTTTTTGTGGAGTAGTTTTTATTAATTTAGCTTTGGTTAACATACAGCATTAAAATTTAGATTATGAACTAGATAATATACTTTATTCAAGTTTAAATTGCTTAAATCATACTTATAGTAGAACCAATTCCATCTCTTATAGGTGCAAAATCTCATGGGGCTTGTGATGTTTAAGGGGGTGGTAACTGGGCAGCAAGATTAGGTGAGTCTAACGCACACCTTCATGAATTGGATATATGCTGCTCTCTTTTCCTAGTCAATATAATCCAAGCAGTGTGGAGTAACTGAGCTCTTGTCAGCTCTGTTAATTCAGTTCCTCATTAGCCAGTTGGTGCTGCTGAATTGGTAATTGCCCTTTACCAGAAAAGCTGCTAAGATATTTATCCCTTCAGAGTTATATACATGTGATGAAGCCAGTCGGGAAGGGATCTGTATCTTGGCTGCTGCTGCTCAGCTCCTCCTACCCAGATTGTCACTCTGACCACAGCTAATGCATTTATCTCAAATAGGCAACCAGAGATTCACCTTCTCTGCTTCTGGAGTCATTAATAGCCGTAAAGTCCATGGGGCCATCAAAATGTTTCCAAGATAGATTGTGAATATATATTTGTGAATTGATATATATGAATTGTGACTTCCTTCAGCTTTGAGCCCTCCTGGCTGTGGAGGCAATCAGCTGTACACCAGGTTTTGCTGAGCAGCTCTGTGGTGTGCAGCACTTCTGGGCTCTTCAGAGCTCTTTTGCAAGCGCTAGTCTCTGCTTCACCTTCCTGGTGCTGTCCTCTCATGCTTTCTGGAATGTTGTAGGAAGCTTTGATGGCTCACTGGGGTCACAAATAAGCAGAAGAAGGTGTCCCTATCAGGGGCAGCAAGGAGGAACCTCAGAGATCCCAGCAGATATCCATTTTCCTATAAAAATAGCAAAGTCCTACTGTTTACCCTCAAGATAACATTGTAGTGGTCTGAAGATCAAAAGTCATAACAGATAGCCTATTACAGAGAGAAACAGGAGACTGATCTTCTTGGAAGTTTTAGGCACATCTTTGACACTTAACGCAGGATTTTATACCATTTCCAGTTCTGGATGTGGTGACCTTGCACTAGTCTTGTTTTTTCCAGCTTCCTTCTGCATTTGGTGTCCTGTGGTAGGAAGAGGTGGTTTCATTCTGCTTCTTCATTGCGGAGTTCTGCCCTTGGTGGCACAGCTGCCTGAGGCTCCTTGCAGATAACTAATTCAGAAAGACTCCTCTAAACTGTCCTGATAACTTAACTCATTGCTTTTTACTGTGTGAGAAATGAGAATGGATAACAAAGGTGACAGAAAATTACCTTTTTCTTATCCCTTGGTCTGGTCCTGAGTATAGCTTGCCTGTAACTGCAGTAAAACTGGTGTTGGGTTTGACTGCAAGTTATTACACAATCTTTCTTTTAAAATATTTCTGAGGTGTGTTTCAGCAGGAGGGGAAGAAATGGAAGAAGAAGGTGCTGTTTCTTGGGGGGTTGTGTTTTATATTTAAAATATCTGTAAATACAGTTGCAGAGGTTGGGTCATGAATTCTGCAATTGGGTGCAAATATACTTGTGAATTATGAATTACAGAGTGAGTAGAAATAAATGTTAATTATAAGATTGGTTAAAAACTTCTGCCTGAAAAATTTCTTCAACATCAGATAAGGCAGACAATGATTAATTCATGTCTTTTTTTCCCCCTTTTCATAATATAGGCTTTCCTTTACAATGTTGAAATTTCTAACCCACATGAGGGGTTTGAAAGGGTTGCCTTTTACTGACTGAAGTTGTTGAGGCTGGAGTTGAACAAAACTCCAAAATAAGTAGAAGATTGAAGTGTTGGTTGAACAAAAACCATGGCTTACCACCAAAATTATATACCCAGTAATTCCCACCTGGAAATTGTGGTTTGTTTGTCTCTCTGAGCTGGACTCCAGTGCAAGGATGATTATCAAGGCTGGCAGTGATGACTAAGTTGGAAAGGAAACCACCTTGTACTGAGCTTGAGAAGGTTTGTCCACCATGGTGGGTGGCAACACAAGTCACAGAGGCAACATTTCCAAACCTGAATTTTCTGTATTTAGCCAGAAGTATTTAACCAAAGTTTCTTTTTTACTCTTCCATTAAAATTGAAAAAAATGCTCTAGGGAAAATACAGCTACACAAGTTCCTTTTCCTCATCCCACTGTTCTAGTGGGTCTTCCAGCTTCCCAGTCTCTATCAAGATTTCTGTATATCTTGCAGCTAAAATGTCTGTCTTTCTCCATTTAAAAGTAGAGAAATGTGTAGAAACACTGGAAATGTGGTTGTGATGTACTCTGCTCTGGCTGCAGGCTGCTGCTGCTATGTGCCAATTCCCTGGGAGCTGTGGGACCAGCAGGATGCTGCAGCTGGGAGCAGCATGTACCACTGACCCAGTGCCAGGTTCCACAACCAGGGAGCTGCTCTCTTGGAGCCCCATAAAAAAAGACATAAACTGCTGAGAAATTTTAGAGAATCCAGTTTATACAATTATATTTCTCAAAGGTGAAGTCTTTCTGCTTACACTGTTTTTGAGGCTGGCTGTTTCTGCTCTTTGTTTTAAATACCAGCCCAGCTTTGTGGAAGGATCAATTCCTCCTTGGATCTGGGAGTGCTGTTTAGTAAGAGCACCTTTTTTCATCCTTCAAACATCACTGCAGGACTGCTCTCTTCTGCTTGAGGGATCTTTGCCCATCTCATCCTTTGGTATTTTTCAGTGGGTGCTTGATTTGATCTATTGGGGTTTGCTTAATTTTGGTTTATGTGTGTGAAATTCACAAATTGTACTGTCCCATATAAAATATACACAGTGTGGGAAGGGCTAAATTTCCAGTTTATGTTGTGAAATAGGAAAGGCATATCTGTGCCTTTCAGATGTTTGATTGTGCCCAGAGGGTTCAGTTGTAAGTAGGGACAGATTTGCCACATACTAGCTGGTTTGTGCGAGGCACACTAAGCAGCCCCTGGGTTCACTGACAGGGGCTTTGCCCAATCACATCTCTCCCAAGGCTGCAGCATTTCACTGGCCAGAACCTGAAGGGGGGTAGAGATCAGACCAATGAAAACATCCAGACCGGGTTTGTCAAATGCCCTTTATAAGGAAGGGCTTGAAAATGAACTCTCTCTGAGCCCCGTGAACATCAGGGTGAGTGGTCTCTCTGTCTCCAACCCACTCCCCCCAAGTCAGCATCACAGACAGAGGCACGTAATAGGAGAAGGATAATGAAGATGTGGTTTTGAATGAACAGAGCCACACAAGCTTTCATGTTTCATGATTTAAATTGAGACAGTGTGGTCTGATATCAAAAGACTCATGGAATATTTTTGTTGTTTTGAATCTCTTTTTCCCATCATTCTGACAGTAACTATAGTCTCTTGGGTAAGTCACTTCCTAAATTTCTTTCTCTTTCTACTTTGCATTTGCTGTTTGGATTGCAGGTTCACCAGGGAAATGGAGCTTCTCCTTTGACATATTTGTATAGTATTGAATTCAGCAGAACTGTGCTTTAATTAGAGTGTTCAAATATGGATGTAATGCAAATAATAAATTTAAAAAAAAATTAGACATTTAATCATCACAGTATTTACATAACATTGCCAGCATTTCATGCAAATGTTTTACCCAACTATTTTGTGGGAGTTTACCCATGTATCCTTTTTCACAATAGTTATACATTTTCATAAGAGAGAAACAATATTAATTTTTTTTTGTGGTTTAGGATCACTCTCTTACTTTCTCTCAACTCTAGTGTAATAATGTCCTTTGCAGTTAATAAAATTTTTCCAACCATTAAGAAAGCTCTGCTTGGTTGAAGGCTATTATACACTGGACAATAACCAGTCTGCCCTCCATGACAGTCAGTGTCCCTTATGAAAGCTCTTTAAGTAATCTACCATGTAGATTTCCACAAAGAATGCCTTGCAGATGCTAAAATGCAAAGAAGCCTCCAGGTCCCTTCTTTGCCCTCTCTCTGCAAATCTCTGTGTGCCCTGTAGATAGTTCACATCACCTCAGGGTGAGGAATCGAGGCCATCCTATCTGAAGGGCTAGATCAGGGGCTCATACTAAAAACACCGGTGGCCAGAGATTGCTGTGGCCTTTGAGCTGCTCTCTTCTGATGGAGGAGTTGTTCTTATCACTACTACCAGAAAACACTGTCCTTCTCAAAGCCACCTGGTTGTGTCTCTCACTTGGAGCTAACACAGACTTGTATTAACAAAGTCTAGATGGAAATGCACAAAAGAAAATTTTGCATAATATCAAATCAGGGTTTATTGAGACCACATCTATTGTTTGCTCTGTGATAGGTGATTGCCTTTCCTACTTCATATGGTGCTTTGAGGGGTTGCTGAAAATGGTTATTTTCTTTAAATTTGGTTCACCTGTGCTGTTACTCAGCAGAGTAGTGGGACGGTGCCCCCTTTGTCTCTACCCCTGCCATACATTTTCCCCTCTGCACGCTAGATTGATTCCCAGAGTAAAAGAACCCAGTCCTAGTTTTAGCACATTAGTAGTGGTTCTAACCAGTGCATAGGAGTAATATTCATGATGAAGGGGGAGAAAGAAGATCTCCTTACTGTTCATTTTCCCTTTTAATTAAGGTAAGAAGCTGTTGAGAGAAAGCTTCATAGTGTTTCATCCTAGGCAGAATTTCTCGAGGAATCTGAAAACATTTTAGTCACTAACATATTGCGCCTCACTAATTTTTCCAATGCCTGCCAGCAGCTCCTTGGGGAGCTCAGACAGCAATTTTTTTTTATCTGCAAAATCAGGACTCAGTTCGTGCAGGAGCATTGCACATGTTCTTGGAAAGGTATGCACATGTGCTTCTAAGTGGTCCTGCTTTATCACAACATTTCAGTTAAAAAGTAATTTTACTTCATCTGTTAAGATAAGGAATAAATAATGCGGGGTCTGTGACCATGGGGAACAATATAGAAGACAAGAGAACACAATTTTAGGTTGTTTTTTAAACAAGCTCCTTTTTGTTATTGTTTTATTGCTTCAGCATCTCAGCTGCCTTGAAAGCTGCCTATTAGCTTCTCCATGCTACCCCAGAGAGGTGCTCAGCATTCTTTGGGCTATTTCCTCTCTGCCAGGGCATCCCTTTGCCTTTCTCATGCTACAAGATCTTTCAAAACCCCACATAGCAGCATCACCAATTACTGTGGTGGATTGTCCTTTTCTCTTCCTCAAGCTTGTTGAACAAAAAGCTAAATTTGTATGTCTTCCCTTGCTCAGCTGTCTTGTTAAAAGTTTCCCCAAGCAATGAAAAAATTCCCTGGATTATGTATCTTGAAAAATATTGGGGTTTTTAGACTTTTTGGGTTTCAAAGGCATCATTATAAGATGAAATATGATCCAGGGCACAATGTCATGGCTAAGAGAATATTTGGGATAAGAAACAATTAAGCACTGTTAGTTAAATGGAGATGAATCAGAGACATGTTCCACAAGATCTCTGTTCTGTATTCTACTTGGAAAATGGACAGGTCTATGGCATTGAAAGGAATGGCTTCCAGCAAGCTTATTTTTGGCAATCATAGACAAACTATTTGGCACACTGTTTCACTTAATTTCAACTGAATAAAAGAAGGCAGTCAAGCTCCTTTATGAAAGCAAACAAGGAAAAAAAAGAGAAGTCTGTGTCCAAAGTAGAAAATAGCTAAAAATATAAAAGACTAAGATGATGAGTTTTGGGGGATGGTGGAAATTACCATTGTTTGGTAATACAGAGCTCAGGCAGTGGGTGGAACACAGCTGTGGAAGCAGAAAAGCAAGAGGTGCAGCAGGAGAGGCAAGAGAACTTGGAGTGGCATTTCCCCTTAGAAGAAGCCAAGACCAAGCTTCTTTTGAGCAGATTGGTGTCTGAAAAGACAGGCTTGGAAGCATGCCCAGATGGACTGTTTCTTTTCTGTTCCTTTTGGGTTCTGGGAAAAAGAATTATATCTACATTCTTTGTGTAAAAAAACAGTTTTAGCAAAGAAATACCTGGCTCAGATCACAGGCTTCACCACATAATTGTAACAGTTCAGCAAATCTCAAAAAATTTCTTATTACTAGACATTGGCTTATTGCTAGAAGGGGAAAAAATAGAATAAACACACACATATATAAAAATGTAGGTATGGTTTTTCCATTGCAATAGTCTTGAAAGGAATCAAAACTTTCTACAAAATTAGCTCCAAATTGGTGATGAGTTAGAACAAAGAAAAGACCAAAAAAAAGTTGAGATTCTTTCAATATTTTAAAAAGTAAATAATTCAATGTCTCATTTTAAAACTGACCTCAGAGGCAAGATGCTGAACCAGGAAGCGAGTTTAAAAAAGGTTTGAAGAGGCAGGCTTTTAAAAATAAAATGTAAAAACTTCCCTCATGTTTCAGTTCAGCCATTGAACTAGAAAACCACAATTCTTTTTGATAGTCTGAATCTGGTTCTCCTGCCCCTGAAAACAATGTGCAACCTCAGCAGGCATTTCTTACCATCTGAAATGGTGAGGCTAGCAATTTTAGATACATAGTGGTTATTCCTTCTGACGTTCAACCCTCTAAAATCAATAGTGAGGCTGTACCGATTTGGCACTTGGTCTCTGCCTTTTTCACCAGGCTGGCAGGATCTTAGCCAGCATAGGTGAGGTCTCATCAGCCTAGAGAGGAGAAGGAGGAAAACACTGAGAGGGGACTTCCCAATGTACATCAATATTTCAAAGATGGATGTCAGTAGGGTGGTGCCGGAGTCCTTTCAGTGGTGCCCAGTGGCAAGGATGAGAAGCCATGTCCACAAATGCACAAGATGATCTCCAGAAGTACTTTCCAACCCGAACAATTCTGTGATGCATTTTCTGGGCTCCTGGCTCATCTTTGCCATGGACAGACCACCCCAAGCCTGGACCAGGGGTGCCCTTCCTTGACCTGGCATCTGCCTTCTGCCATGGTCTGGGATCCTTTGATTTTCCCTGACCTATGGCTTCAGTTAAGGAAGTGTTTCCTGCAACTCCTTTACTTAAAATAAAACTGAAGCTGTTTCTGATTCTGCTTCTTTAAGTGTTTTGTGTGATTACAGGGACATATCCAGAACTATCTCAGTTATGTAAGCACTTGCTCTGGGGAGACAGGTGAAGTTAAATTAGATCTTTTGTGTTATTAAAATTATAGATTTTCTTGTTTTGATGAGTTTAATATTCTCATCTGCTGTTGAAAAAGCTGTAAGCAATTAAAAACTGATTCTACTAAAACCTCTTATATGCCTCTTAATGTTTTTATTTCAGAATCAGGTAAAAAGAACTTTGTGATAATGCTCAGTTTTATGCTTTTTGTCATAAAATGGGCTTTGCTAGTGGTGACAATCTTTACTAATGACACAGCCAGTCACTCGTTATGGTCTGGAATAATTAGTTTTTTCTAAAATGAACTAGAGACTACAAATATCTCATTTTTTCCTAAAGGTTAATCTAAGACTTTGATCTGAGAAAAATCCATTTACAAGTAAGAGTCAGAGTAGCTTTATCCACTGCATCAGAAGTGATCCCAGTGGTGATCATTAAGGAAAGATTGTAAAAAGCAGCAGAACTAGAAAAGATTTGGAGGAATTCTTGCAGAAAAAGGCAGACTTCATTCTGAGAGGTGTTAATGGGAGCTTGAGGTTATGGATGCGAGAGGTGGGTATTCCTGTTTACTGCTGTGTCCAGCTTTGGACATGGCACTTCCAGAACAAAGCAGGTCTCTGGAGACTGAAACCACAGGATTGATAAAGAATTTGCTAAACTGTATGGAAAGCATGATGTGTATATATCAATTTATGGGAAATACAAAAGGGAACAGGACACAACTCTTTCAGTATGTCACAAATGGTTATGAAGAGGATAATAATCTGTTATTCCTTATGTCCCCTGCAGGGAGGACAAGGAATTTATTGGGTTTTCTTCAAATGGGTCAGAGATATTTGCATAAACCCAGAAGTCTGAAGCATAACCTGAATACTATTTGCAATGAATTTACCTCCTTTTTCAGCTTCTCTGTGTTGTGTTAATCATGTTATTTTACAGTCTTACTGTTTTATCTTCCTTACTCTTGTAAACAACAGTTTTATTGATAATTTCATCAAGTATTTGTACTGTTATTCCTAATATGAGTATTTGTTCTCACCCAAGACATGTTGGAAAATATTTTTAGACTCACCCAGATAACTGACCACTGTGCCATCGTTCTCATTTTGGGATGGTACTCACGGAGCTATTAAAACCGGCCCCTACTACTGCATGGTGGATGGCGGTGTGTAACGCATGAACCAGAGCTTCGTGGCACCATCATTCTTACTCCTTGTACTCAGCTGAGAAGAGGTGCACGCTCAACATCCCGTTGTGAAGAGCATGGGCGTTCAAGAGGTACAGAAGAACTGGCCCTAGATGTTGAGCAATGAAATATGCGACAAAAAGAAGTTTGTAATAAAGTCAGATTTTTGGGGACATCTATGGGACAAGGATTATAGGCATTTATACAAAAACAAAGATTTTTTTGTACCTTTGTATTTTGTTAGAAGATAAATTATACATAGCGTTTCACAGAGTAACATTCTGCATCGTAATTCCATGCATTGTGGCCATCTTACCTACAATGTAAAAGGAAAAGAAAATTTTATTCACAAAATTAATACAAGAAAGTTGAATTACAGCTAATTTGCTAGATGATTTTTGTTTTGAGATGAATAATTCCATGGGAGCAGGTGAAACATAGGCTGCACAAATAATGCTGAATGCTAAAGAACTCAGTTAGAAAGGCTAATATTTGTACAAAAAACCACTGAAGAAATTGCACATGGCATAAAGCCCCTGGAACAAAAGTACCCTGTTTGTGTCAATTTAAATCTTGTCATTCACTTCAGGGAAGGCAGGTTTTATCTACCATTTCACCTCACATTATCTTATAATATGAAAGTAAGATTCTGCTGCTAATATAACTAGAGAATTAGAGTACAAGATAATCTCCTCTGTAAAATGGCAGGCTTTTGTTCAAAATGTCTACAATCATTGGTTTTATCTGCCTTATCATCTCTTTTCCTCTCTGATGAATGCAAACTGTTTGGGTAATTTGCTTTGACCAGATCTGTGTCTGGGAGATCTTAAGTGGAAAAACTATTTGCATACTTAAGAATCCTGAGAACAGAGAGTGGCATTATAGTTTGGGATTTGGCTGGGGGTTTTTATCCCCTGTGCTGGGCCAAGAGAGACACTTTACATTTATATGTCGCAATTACCATTCCTAATTTTTGTAATGAAACTGGCTTGTGAAAAATGTAACATATAAAATGGAGCCTGCTAGGCTAAGCTTCCTGCTGTTTGCTTTCTTCATTTTTAACATACTGGCCCATTAAAGTTTTATATCTGTTTCTCTCTTCTCTTCTCCTCTGACTGTTTTTACAGTCAAGAGATGTGGTCTGTGAAGAAAAGGTAGTTCACTGGAACTCTTGTGCAGAAACACTAAGGGGTTGCTTCTATATTTTTTTTTAAATTAGAGAAATGAAGTGTTTCCCACACACAGTGTTTCACAAACACACACATACACACAAAATAGTAATAGAACAGAAATTGCAGCTGCTACCTTGTACCATTTTTTTTGTTGAAAATGTCAGCACCACTAAAGATGACTTTGGAAGAATTACTTCCAAAAAATACATCTACATAAAAATACATGTTGTAGTAGTGCTTGGTGAACTGGTTGTACGTGTGTGTGCTTCTGACAAAACGTACAAATCTGCTTGCAGGCAGAGCTTCATCCAATGGCAAGAGTGATGTGATGAATAAAGCTCACTACTTTGGCTGTATCAGTACAGAGAAGTCCATGGAAAACAACTACCTTATCCTTGCCTATGGAAATTTTTATTTTTAAAGAATCCAAGCAAGAATGTGTTGTTAGCAATTTTTTTCCTTTGTATTGAATAATCCAAGGGTAATTCAGAGGCTAAAAGACCAGCATTGCTAATTGGAAGTATTCTCTCTGCAAAAATTGCAAAGCAGAGAATAATAAACTCAAACTGGAAGTGGCAGAATGATTTCCCTGATAATACTCACGCACATTTCATTACCCTTTTTGACCCATGGTCACTGGCAAAATGAAAGACCTATAATTAAAAATAAAGATTTTTTTTCTGTTTTAAAAAAGTTCTTACTGATAAAAACTGAAACAGATGCGTTAGCTTCCACTAATAAGTTCTCACTTTTTCACAGCACTGTAGTGTTATTTAAAGAATATAGAAATAAAACTTACATTTCTCTCTGTCTCCTATGCTGATTATATACATCAGGTTATATACAAAGAGATATTTTAGGCAATGCTCTGAACTTGTGTTGCTAGTCTTACCGAGGAGTGAGATACTCTTATTTCTAGGAATTCTACTTCAGGATGTTTCAAAGCAAATGCCAAATTATTACAGTTTAGACTATAATCTATTTAGAAACTCATATAGCTTTTCCATGATCTGTAAATGTTTATAATTAATTTCCATTTTCTGTTATGTAGCGTGTGTAATGCCTAATGTGGATTTATGGTTTTGACAGTTTTACAGATATTAACCTCACAGTCCTTTCCTTTTGGGAATTTCAGTAGCGGCACAGTATTACACATAATTTTCAGGAACATTAACTTTTTTAGGTTGCTCAGACTAACAGGAAATAATTTGCTTGCTTATCCTATAAAATACAATGGCCTTTTTCAGTGAGAAAAGAAGACCTTATGTCCAAATGCTTTCTAATTTATATCTGTTTTTTAAACTACTGAAAAAGTGCAGCCTGTGGGCAGAGAAATCTCATTACTTAAAATCTGCACTTCAAGAGAATTTGAAGTTGTACAAATGGATTTTAAGTTTGATAGGAAAATTGATTGGAGATTGTACATTGTGAATACATTAGGTTTATAAAGACAAAACATGCATGAAGGGCAATTACTGCTAGTGTTGCTATATTAGTATGAATGTTAATAGCATGTTTGTTTTTGAAATGGGTTATGCATTCTGGTAAATGTCTGCTTGAATCTAGTCATCTGTGTATCACTTGTCTAAGTACTCTCATTTAAGATGCCATATCCCTTCTTGTAGCAATAAAGGGGTAAAGCAACATTAATATTAAATAATTAGAAAAACAAAAGGGGAATGATTAAACATATTTACATAATTGAAATAACACTGAGTCGCAGTGGGAAATCGGGACAATGTTGTCTCCTTTCAAAGTAATTCATAATTCAGATTTTTAATTATGGCATATTCATTCATTTAAAGATGATTCTGGATGAGAGGGCCACTAATGAAATACAATCATTAGCATCTAAACAAAGTAATTTAGAAAGTCTCCTTTCGGGGAAAAGATTTCTAGAACATCATCAATCACACAAGATATGCAAAAACAAGCAATTAAACCACACACAAGAACTACAACAACCTTATATATTAGTAATGTACACATGAAAACATAACTGATTACAATGATTAGAGTAGGGTAGTGTGGTTAATTTGTATGTTATGTAGTAATTTCATGGAAGAATGTACCAGGACAGACACATCTCACAAAAAATGAATGCCATACCATTGATATATATTTCAAATATATTAATGTCATTGTAGTCAGTGCCAAGTTATCAATAAAAATCCAGTCATGAAAATCAGGACTCAAGTTCTTCAAAGATGTGTAACTTCCTGACTATGAACCCTCCACTATGGTTTTGGTTTGGGGTTTATTTGTTTGAGGGTTTATTCTGTTTATTTATTTTTTCCTATCTGTATTGTATTTGATTTTATCGAATTGACAAAATACAGGCTTAGGAAGACATTACATGAGAGAAGCAGGTGCTGCATTAGTTTCTCATTAACTACTCAAATCCGGCTCTGGGTTACAGCAACAAGGAGTTCATAGACACAAATGGGTCAGTGATTTACAGGGTCTTTCCATATACACAATTACAATTCATTAAACATGTGGCAGCATTAAATGGATGGAGTAATTCTGCATGATTTTAATGTCTGTGTGCAGTGTCCTGTTAAAGCAACACAAAAAGGCTGGCTTTAAACACCTTCTTCTTTGAGTTAAACATTATAATCTGGTTGTAAAGCCATACCATTTCTGCCTCTCAAGTAAAGAAAAGGCAAAAACAGTGGTGTGTGTGTGTGGGGAGCATCCTGCCATGGCGAGGCGGAAGCGGCTGGTGTAGCTGTGCTGCCTTTGATAACCACCAGGCTTAGAAGCCAAAATATGTTCTATTGGGTACTCAAAAGATAAAAATACTGGTTAATTTTCAACAGTGCTCCTTCATTTGACTTTACAATTTATAGCAGTGAACATTAATGCAAGAATAGCTTGGTTGAGGAGGAGTTTAAAATTAGAGCACCTCTTCTCATTAGCCCCAGCAGCCTGACCCAGGGTGAACTGAGAAGTAATTTGCTGCCAGATCCTCATTTTGCTTCTGTTATCACTCCTTGTAAATGAAGCGCAGCAATTTATTGTAGCACCTCAAGGAGTCAAGAACATAATGTGTAAAACACATACAAAAAAAATCTTTCTTCACATTCATTAACACCCAGCACATAGAGGCTGTTCACTTTTCACTCTAATGAAGGAGGGAAGGAGGGGGATCTTAAATATAAAGCTTTCCAGGCTGTGAAGAAGGCCTCTTCAGGTCATTAGACAGAAGCTGAGTTGGACAGAAGAAAGGTCATTGACAAAAAAGGGAGAATGGCAATATGATGAAAAATAGAAAATGGATAAAAGAAGAGACTTTAGAAAGCTCAGAGAATGGAAAACACATTTTTGGCATCAGTGATCAACCTTTCTTGTCTCTATGTTCATTTTCTGTTGTCAGTGAAGAAAATAATATCTGGCTTTTTATTTAGCTGGGAATTGCTCTCGTGTTTGGTCAATTCTCATTTCATCATCCTTGATCTGACCTTGTGGGAAGCATTAATAGGTCTATTTTTAAGGGACCTTTGTCTGCTGGCTATAAATTCAGCCCTTCATTTTGTTCTTTTTTATTAAAAACATGTGGTTTACTAGATTTTAATGTATTCTGATTATGTAACTGACACTTTCCCCTTAGGGAGATTATTTGCCTCACTAGTCCTGATTAACACTTTGAGTTTATAGCTGTATATTAACACCACATTCAGGAATATTAGGAAACTCCTATATGCAAATTAATTTATATTGATAATAGAAACAGACGAACTTAAAGAGGAGTTGGGAGCTCTCCTTGAACACGTGCTGAATGCAGAACATGTGTACTTAGGGGCGGAAGGTACCTACGCCAAGAGGCATAGAAACTCATGGAAAATAACCTTTTGTTATTTGTCACTGTCAAGTGACAGAAGGGTTGAATTCTGCAGTTCTGTAGCAGTCACCATTGAGGGAATTTTTTTTCCACAAATACAGATAACACGCATTGGTTTAACTAGCTTTTGACATGTATATGTATTTGGGGACAAAGATAAAACAAAAGTAGGGGTTTTTGTGTGTTACCATTTTTGTTGTTATGGACAAGCAAATATTCTTTCTCTCATAATGTATTTTCTTATGTTTGCCCACATCTCGTTGCTGGATCTTTGCTTGTACAAGGTAATCTCATAAATTAGTGTATATATTTTACAGTAAATGATTTCCCATTTAGTAACAGCATGAGACCATTATCTTGTGACAAAACTGTTCCAGTGAAGACTCTTCATTAAATAAGTAATCACCCTTTACATACAATGGAATTAGTATATAAATATACCATGTTAAAAAGCCATCATTTGACAGCAACATGACCTACATCAAATTATGCCTTATTCTTCTAATCCTTCTGGAAACTGGTCTGCAGTTATAACACTTGGATATTCGCAGACCAAAAATCTCTGATAAAACACAGCCATCAACATATTCAGCATATCAAAGAGAAATTAGAGATTATTTTGGAACTCCATGAGGGTTTGGTTTTACTTTCCTCTAAGAAGCATCCTTATGAATTATGCATGTAAATAATGCTCCAGACCACTTTATTTGCTGCTAAGCAGGAACAGTAGGTTGCCCAAAACTTCATCACTGTACTCCCAGTTCTGTCAGCTTTGTGGTTCAGATGCTCTCCTGGTATTAAGTTGTGGTATTCTTTTAACCCAGACAGCTTGGCAGATAGAAGTTAAGGAATGGTTAGATGAATGGTCAGAAAGGAAGATAATCTGCATTGTCAGCACTGAAAAGCATGTTTAGGTGAAGCCACCCCAGTCCATTCACTAGCAGTTAAAACAATTTGTCTCCTTGTTTAAGTCATTTGTTTCACCTTACTGCTCATTATCAAGCAGAATAAAACTAAAGGGGGCAGACATGGGGTCTTCCAAAATCCTTGAATGTTGAGTAGATTTAAATACCCAGATGTGGCTCATACTGCTTCTCCTGAGTTCATGTTCATTTCCACATAGTTGTCCGCTGATTAGCTTCAAAGCCCTGAACCCTTTGTTCAACAGGTATCCAAATGAAAGATTTTTCATTTTTTGGAAAATATTGTGAAAATGTCTCAAAATTTCAGTTCTGAAATTCTTGATGTCCATTCCTTGATGTGATATTCCTTTCCTGTCCATTTACTTGAAGTTGATGAAGAAAAAGGAAATGGGGAAAACGGAAGGCAGAAATAAGACAAAACTTACCAACCATAACCTCTAATTTCTCATAGTATGCTTATATAACAAGACAACATTCCCAAAGCCCAATTTAAATTTTTTTTTCTTATGAGATTTGGTCTTTTTAAGGTTCAAAATACTTGTTCATGAAAACTGCCAGTGAAGTTCTAGAGACAGATTTTCTCTTATCATCAGTGTAAAAACAATTATTTTGACAGTGTGTGCTCTAGCCCTGTGTATTGTATGTACATTAAAGATGTGTGTATACATTTGCTTTCATTTTCTTGTGCAATCCATTCGAACCTTGCCTCCATTCAAACCTCCTCTTCCTCCACTCTTTTTTCATTCAGTTCTGTTCTTCTGTATTTTAAACTTACCTTGAGGTTTAAAATACTGAAGGCTGTCTTCTGTTTATTACTGGAGGGTAGAATACAAAGAGCTTTTATGTTGATTGTCACTCTGCGTGGTGGGGAAGGAAGAAGGAACTGGGAGAGGTGAGCAAACCAAGGCGCAGAATGGGGAAATAGTCCTGCTCCTGCCCTCCGTAATTCGCAGACTATTCTAGACTCTAAAATTGTGACAGCTTGCTCTTGTGATAAAGATGTTAACAAGAAGAGAAAATGACATTAATTTAATCTATTCTTGCAGGTCATGCTGAAATGAGACTGTGATGATACAAAATTATAATAATAAATATGGAAGTAATTTCACAGTTCTTTACAGATACTATTCACAATCCTTTCACATGCAAATGTCCTGTCCCGTCCTTCACAACAGTGATTTTTGGTGCCATCCAAGGCTCTAATTCAACATCTTCTAATAGTTGATCCCATAATTACTTTATATGGCAAGAACAATGTAAAATAGTATTCTGGATTAAGATCTCAAGATGGCTTTACATTTATATTATTATTTCCCCTGGGCCTTCCCCTCAGGACATTTCTGATTTAGACATTTTTCACATTTTCAGAAGCAAATTAGGCCATTACTATTCTCAGCTCACAGTACATTAATAGCTAAACAGTGTGCAAAACAAAAAGTGTTGTAAAATAAAATATTTAAAGGTATTTTTATATGAATGGAAGTAGTGATTTAATTTGCTGGTATTTTCAGTAGCCAGATGAACTTGGCACCTTAATTCCCAAATCCTGAAGTTTGTGGGCAAATGATTATTTAAATCTAAAAGGGATTTGGTGTTTAAAAATTCTGCATTTTTAGAAATTCCTCACTCAGTTGACAAAATACCAAAAATACAGAGAAATACTTTTCCAAGGAGCAATTCAAACAGCAGCATTAAAATTACTGAAAAAATTCTAATCTAATAAAAATTTTTAATTCCAGTCTAATTCTAAAAATGAGACTGTGTCATCACAGTGTCTCCCTTTTTTCCAGATTAGCTTATTTTAGAATGATTTTTACTAATCAGTATGTGTGATTTACACTAGGAATTGAATAACCTTTACTGAACAAAAGATGCTGAGAGGGATCTGCCAGGCAGGAGTGCTCCTTTGCTGGGCATTGAACCCTTATAGTGCAGCTTCAGCAGCAGCAGCAGCATGCCCAGCACTTTTTGTTAAGTTTGCACCTTCTGTGTAATCTGGTAGATACAGAGGGTGGAGCTCAGCCTCTGAATTCTGCTTAATAGCCTCAATTACAGGTGGAAAAGCACACAGTATGTAAATCAGTACACACTAGATGCGATATAATTGCAAGGTCAGTGTGGACAATGTTTTGCTGAAGTGCTGCTATAAGTGAATAATTTCCATGATGAAAGTGTATTTTTTCATATTTGAGAGCTAATGTACCGAACTGGTCTTTCAGAAGCATTGCTCCAATTGCACTGTAATGTTAGACTGCAGAAAAATAGTAACAGCCAGATATCCCCCAACTTCAGCATGAAGCACCTATCTTAGCAGGCAATGTGGCACGTAGCTACCCATAATTGTGCTAGGATTTGAAATACATTTGGGATGGGGAGTCATAGGAGAGGACACTGGCGAGATTTGGCAGTTGTAAGCAGACACAGCGAGGGAGTAGTGTCTGCTCACTCGGGATGCTGAAAGCACTGCAGAAGAGCACTGGAGCACAGGCAGCTGGGGGGCACTGGTCTGTGTCCCTCCTTCAAGAGCAAAGTCTTAGGATGCCCTATCCCTCTTGGAATGATAACCGTGCTTTCCTTTTCTGACTATGCTTTGTTAATTTAAACAAATTAATTAATTTCAATTAATAATACAGGTGATATGCAATCTATTCAATTTAGCCTTCAGCTATTATCGGGAATTATTTCAGCTTACAACTTCCACTGACTTATCAATTAAGATCTCACCTGATGTATTAAGGCAGAAATTGTCAAGATATTGAATTTAAAATGCTTTTAAACAATTTTTACAGGAGAGTTGCAGAAAGGTCCCCTGCTCTCCTTTGAAGCATCAATTATTCCCATAAAACAATTAAGCATCAATTTGTTCCTCCATGTAGATGTGAAGTAGATTATTCAGTGAACAGTTGCTTACAGACTCAAATGCAGAAGCACTAATGATTTTTTCAGGATTTCTCTTGTGACAGAAATACATATAATGATGTAGAACCACAGCAGGCAAGACAGAAAACGAAAATCTGGCAGAATCATAACAAAGGGATAAACAAAGAACATTAACTGTATATAAATTAAGCCTCTGATCATGTGGCATATTTGAAAGCATCGCATCTCGTTATGTGCACCTATCTTCTTTATCATCATTGTGATTTGTGATGTGAAGACTCTAAATTAATTTACTCTCTTTTCCTATTTCTGATTTAGAAAGTTTTGTTGAATGAAGCTGATTACTACCCAATAATTTTTGCAGAATAGCAAAGTTACTTTTCCTTAATTTTTCTGTTCCACATAGATTATTTCCTGTTTCACATAGGTTATTTCTGCTGTATTATGAAATTCAAGAAAGTAAGTATCTGGTTAAAAAGGATGTTTATTGGCAAGGGCCTAATTTACAACACATAAGTACCATCATACATTATTACTCTCACAGTGCAAAAGACTTGAGTTAGCCTTTTGAGTAACACCATTTGTAACTAGATGGAAAAGGTCAGCAAAAAACACAATTCATTTTTCTGTTCAAATGAGTGGTATCAGGAATGATTCCTGATGGAAGCAGCAAATGTGACTCGGGATGGTTATCTTTCTTCCTCTTCCTCCCCATTTTCTTTTAATTTTAGTGTAGTGACTTTTGCTTATGCTTAACTGGCTGGGAGGACAGCAGAGAACCAAGCTCTGCAGGAAGCTCTAGCAGATGTATTACATACACTGTGATGAAATAAGTGAATTAAATATTCATAAAAGTTAAAAAAAAAAAAAAGGGTTCAGTTATAAAAAATCCATGGAAAATTTCTTCTTCTGCAGGAAAAGGTAAGAGGGAATTGTTGATTTTTTAGTTTTATTTGTCTTCCTAAATTAAAGGTCACTGGTTTTCAATACAAGACCAATTTTTTTTTATTTTAAAGAACAAATTCTTTAATCAAAAGAGAAAAATGTGCATAATGAATTGTCATTGTTTTCAAATTAGCTTCCTTTCTGTTTCAACCGTTTGGTCAGGAATATTATGCACTGTGATTATGAACACAGTGACATTGAAAAAAGAAAAAGCTAATTGAGCAAGATGGTTTTAACACTATGGCCCAAACACAGAAACCTCTTGAAAACATCCTGCTGGCATCAATATTCTCCTCTGCATGACAGCAAGACTCTTCCCAGCTCAGGGAAGGTAGTGCTAACTCTTAAACCCATGCACCATGCTTTGTGCTATTGCTATATAAGTGGCAATCATTTATGCAAAATAAAATTGATTTTTGTGATCTTTTTAGGTAATGGGAAACACTGGAAGACACAGAGGCACAGCTGAAGTCACCAGAAGTCCTGTGGCGGCCAATGAGTAAGAAATGTTTCAAAGTAGCCACTTGCATGCTGTTATTGCATTACAAAGAGGAAACATCTAAGTGCTCATTTTAGGAATTGATTTGGATCAACAAACGTCAAAAGATGTCTATTTCCTTGCTGATACCAGCCTCCTCCAGACATGAGAAACGATCTTCTAAAATGACAGTATTATGACAAGAGCAAAACACATTTGCCTTACAAACAAAATAAATGTAACCAAATAGTGGAATTAACACACTGAGAGGATTTCTGTGAGCAGGTGAATTCTGTGTATAATATAATCAAATTGTCAACATTGTTTCATCTAGTCCTACTTTTATTAATTTCCTGGAAATTTCCCAAGGAGGAATATCCAAGTACTAGGAGAAAGACATATCTCTTTTATAAAAAAACATTCCTTGTGAACATTTAATATACTGATAACACTGAGTGACAGTGAGGAATAGCTGGTTGTGAAGAAAAGTTGATTCTGTTGTCCTTGCCCATCAGCTTTTGTCTTCTTCAAGTTCAGTGATCCTGTTTGGGGCCAGGGAATCTATTCATGTTCAATTAGGCCCAGCCCAGACTGGGGAAAAGAACCAATTCTTGCAGGCAGGGCAGGCAGCCAGCTGTGGTGAGGAGGGCAGAAACAAATATTGCAAAATGAGACAAAGAACATCTGTTTGCAGAGGCACGTGCACTGCCTGAGGGATGAAAGCTACCCGCATCTGCATGGTAATTGTAAATGGACCCTGCAGTTCAGCAAGCTGATTAAGTTAACTTTTTGCTGGAAATATTGTTCTTGGTCATTAATTGTGATCTTACTTCTTGTCCAGATTTTTTTTTTTTTCTGTGAGAACTTAATCAAGCTTAAAGAATAGCCATTCCAACTATGCAGCTGCTTTTTCTTTATCTTGCTATATATTCACAGACTGGTCTTTACAATGCCCACTACAAAGGGGATAGTAGGAGACAATACATTTAACCTGATGTTCTGTTAAAAGATGACATTGGGAAAAAAAATTCTTTGAAATGGAAGCTGATGAGGCAAAAATGGACAGTCTAAATAACATTGCTCCAAATGGTAGAGGTGGACAAACGATGCTAGAGTACATTATTCCACTCCACTGGATGAAGTGACTTTCAAGGACTGATTAGCTCCATGTCTGAGAGGGTTAGCCCCCTGCCTGTTATAACAAGTGCCTATGAAAGGGAGAGCTGATCCGACAACTGGCTGTGCCAACCGTGAAGTTATTTCAATACTTTCTCTTCTAACATATTGATTAATCCCATCATCATTTTGAAACCCTATTTTATAATGAATAAATCATTTTATAATAAAGAACAGTTAGGAGGTATAAAACTTTGACTTCTCAATGATTCTATCAGCCCCTCTGCAGATTTTACCACTTCTGGCTCTCTGCAAGCTCTGTGTGCTGAAGATGATGCTTTTTCACGACTGAAAAGCTTTATTTTTACAACGAAGCCTTTAATATCCTAGTGACAAAGTCACATTGTGAATCTTCTGCACTGAAGATGTACCAATTTTACTGTAAACACCAATGTTAAATGCCTCCATTATTTCTAGCCTTTCTCCACATTTTTCCCCTTGCTACGACTACTAAGCCAAATGTGATACAAACAAATGACTGCTGCCTTCGGGAACACGTGACAAATACACCACCATACACAAGGGAAAGCTCCAAAATAACATCTTGCATTTGCAGTACCACCTGCTTGTTTGGATCATATAAGAGATTGTAAACAGCCAGTGAGGAAGAAAAAGAGCTTCGATTAGCTAGTGGAAGTTCTCACTTATGCACTTGGAAATGCAGATTTGGAAAATACAGAGCCTAGTATTCAGCAGAATTGCAATAATGCAAATTATATATGTCATAAGCATTTTGGTTTGGTAGAGCAGTTCCTCTAATGACATAATGTTAAAAAAGCATCCTGAAAATGCAGAATTACCAAGCTACACAAGGGGTGGGGTGCAGCTCAAACCTTCTGTTTCTTCTGAACATTCAGATTTAAGGAAGATCTAAAGGTTCCTGGTCTGGGGATATAAGAATGGAGAGAAATAAATAATGGCTCTTCAGCCCAGTGCTTGGGACGTCCTCGGGCTAAAGATGTTCCTGACTTTATCCCTTGGTTCAGGAGTTTTTCAGAATTTTACCCAGTGACTGTTTAATGTGTCCTTTGCGTGTTGATGAAACCACTGCTTGCTGCTGAAGGGTTTTTTTCAGTAATACTTGTAAATAAGAAAACTGCAATTCCCTTCACTCTTCAGAGTGAATCAGGGCCTGCTTCATACAGCAGGTGACAGAGAAGGATTTGTATTGGGAATAGAAAAGTTTCAACATTTCTAACAGCGATTGAAATGCACACATTTTTTGCTGACATAGTGCTTAGTTTTGTGAGAATTGTTTCTTCTATTTAGAACATTTCAATTAGTTTATTTCCTATTTTTTGTTATAGAGGTATCACTAATGCAAAGTAAAACAACTCTTTGTTTGTATTGAATAAAAGAATCATAACACTGATACCAAAACAGTAAAACACCTTAAAAATGTTTCTAAAAACTTAAAATTACTCTTCAAATGTGGAAATTTTTTTCTTCTTCTACAGAAATCTGTGTGTAGGATATTTTTAAGGTATTTGATTAGTTAAGATATTAAGCAAGATATTACCTGAGGCTTATGAAAATTTTTGTGGCATGAGTGTAGAGACATTCCATTAAGGGCTATTTTGCATTTTTAAGATCTTACATTCTTAACTAGGCTTTTTTGGGCCATTAACACACCTAGTTAAAGACATATATACATTTAAAATTTAATTGCAAATGTGTTTCATTTTTCCTATCTCATACTTCTTAAACTAAAGGAAAGAAGCGCTATCACAGTAATAGCCATGACTGGGAAAGAAGAAAATAAGAGCTGAAAGTTCTAATCAAAACTGTAATCAGAAAGATGACAAATGGTGAAGACTACTAAATTTTCTTTGCTCCCTTGATGAATTTAATAAAGAACTAATCAAAGATCATTAGAGGGCTTTTGTGCTTGGTGTGCATTGTAACTGGATTGCAATTGGAATTTATGTTTTAGTGGTTATCTACGGTTGAATTGGACCTTTAAATACAGAAAGAGCTATTTTTAGCATTTTTCTTTGAAAATATTTATTTTAAAATGTCAAATCATTGTATGTTGCTTCTATGCCTTACATGGTAAAACACAGCCTATTTCACTGTGGTTAGAAATTTTAAAATTGGTATCAGTATCAGTGTTTAGTTTGAATTTTCTAATTATCTTCTTCCTTTTAATTTTGCAAGAAAATTAGAAGAGAGACATTTACTTCCCAGGCAGTTATGTAAGTAATTGGATTGCAAGGACTGTTGACAACCTGTAGAATCATATAACAGTATGGAAATTCACCTTCTGTGAATCTTCAGGAGTGTTCTTAAATTTTAAAGTGTGATTCTTTGATCTTATTTCCATATTCCCTATTTGGTGCTGGATTAATAATAATAATAATAATAATAATAATAATAATAATAATAATAATAATAATAATAATAATTTTCCATATTCCCTCAGCATCCCAGCTGTGGTACCCACACTGTTGTGTGGGACCCCTGTCCCATTCCCACTGTTACATTAGGGCTTTCTCCTCCCTTGGTGAGAGGTGCAAAATAGTTCTGTAGCAGTAATATTGCTGCTCAACTCACGCCCAACTTCTGTATTTCCACCTGGAAATCTCAGAGTGCCTTACCAGGATCACTCTTACGTGTCAAATCTAGATTTAACTGGCAGCAAAACCCCACTTCTGCCTGTTAGTTTTATGATTGATGATGTTTATTTTTCATCTGTTGCTGGCTTGGGATTGGATTGCATTACAGCAAGTATGAGCCCAGCTATTTATGCATATAGCAGTAAAGGGACTTACTCCCACTCAGTATTTATTTTCAACTTCTGCAACTTTTTTAATTAGAGCAAATTGAGTGAAAAATAGTAAAATTAGATTTCAAGGCTTATGTCTTTACACCTGGGTAAAGTAAGCGGAGTCTGGAGAGAGAAATCCGTATTCAAATTTCCCCCAAAGCACAGGGAAAGCAAAGGTGTGAGACAAGAGGGAGCTGGTGGGCGCAGTGTTGTAGGTTTCTGCCTATGCTTGGGAAGCTGCTGCTGCAGAAGATCAGTCTGTGTTGGAGGCAGAGCTGCGGTGGCAGCAGGAACTCGAGCCCAGGCTGCTGCAGAGGTTGCTGCTCAGATCACAGTGGTGGGATGTGCTCAGGTTCCTGGGCTGCATGCTCACCGTGTTTTTGGTGCTGGAGCTGGTGGTTTAAAGCTGGAGTGGGTGTATTTCCAGTCCCTCCAACACTCCCTTCCTGCTGCTCTGCAGACATACACAAACACACGTGTGCACACGCACACACGCTGCACTCACACACAGAGCGTTTTGTTGTTTTTCTTTTCAAAACACATCTGCATGGAGAGGTGCCTTTCTCTCTCAGTTCCTCTCCAGTCTGCCTGTCTCCTAGTACTACACAGCAGTAAATAAGTGCCTGTTGTTCAGATATTATTCACCTTTCCCTTTTGTTCTAGCCAATTTTGTTGATACAGTGTGAGAAAACAACTCAAGAGATAGGGTTATAATGTTCATTTCTAAGAGCCATAGTTAAGTGTTACATTTTTACTTCTGACTTGTTATCTTCTATTGCATAATAAAAAGTGAAGAAGCCAAGTACTTTGTATATAAGTAGAAAATACTTGTGCACACAATTTAACCCTTCAAACAATATATAGGAATCAAAACATAATACGTGGAGTTTTTCAAAATATTGAAGTCATTGTAGTTCAGTTGTAGTACATTGTAGTACTCTCTATAGTTCTACAATCTCAGCAAGCTGGTTGTAAAATATATCTTATTGCTTTTATACTTTTAACTGACTTTTCTTTACACAATAATTTATGGAAGCATAACATGCTCAGCCTGCTCATAAATTAGGCAGCATAACTTTAATAGAAACCATAAAGAAGCTCAAGTATTGAACTGAATGTTCTCAATCTATGTGCCAATATATACTTTAGTGTGTTAAAAATTACTTTAGTTGAGCAGACATTATTAGTGAGCATCTTATGGACACTGAAGGCATTTTTTCCTTGTTGTCTCCTTAAATACCTTACTTAAATTATGCAGAAAAAATGACACCCTAGCCTGTTGCATAAACTCTGAAGAAATAATTAGGTAGTTAAGAAATATTAATTTTGAGAACAGAAAGAGTCATGGCTGTTTTTTGCGTAAAATATCTTCTCATTTACAAATCTGGCGGAAAATGGAAAGATTTTTGTAACTTCTGTTGGTACATTGTGTACCAATTTAACACAACTCATCAGTAATTAGCTATTTACCATTAAACAATGACAAAAGTATCTTAAAACTTCTTTTGTGTTCTTATCATTTTTTAAGGAGCACATTTATACACAAATTGCTTGGCTTTTCTGTATCAAGGCTTTGATCTCCTCCACTATCAATTGTTGGCTCAGGTACAAGAGACTGTAAAATATACAAAGCTGTCTGCTCTAGACTCCAGTGGAAATAAAAAAGGGAGTCTGTTTATACACAGCTACTCATTAGCTAAGTCAGTCAATATTTACATGTTACAAATATAATGCCTTCTTTGTTAGATAAATTATTTAATTTAATCTCTATGCAGCTTCCTTTCAAGAGACTAACATTTGCAAATAAATAACTTTTTAGTTCCTTAATTATAATTGTAAGCTGGATACCATCCTTTTCTTCCTTTTTTTTTTATCCCAGCTACTAGGTCAACTTTGATAAAACATTAAAGAGTGTTTTACAAATACATAAAGCCATTTTTGATGTGTTGCCTTACAACTCTTTTTTTTGAAAATGTCATCAAACTGGACAAACAGCTCTTGTGTGGTGTTACATATGTTTCCCAAATTTGCTGTTAATGCTATATGCTATCAACTTCATCTACCATCATCAAGAATTAAAGTTCAAGCAGTTGCCAGCACCACTGGCAGGAGTCATGCTGATGGAAATGCATGTGGATGCATTAGATGACACAGGTCTGTTGGTGACTTGTTTCTTGATAATTCTTTCCAACAAATGAGGGCTAGAAGCAAGAAGCAACATTCTCCATTTGTGCCTCCTAGGACTTTTTGTTTTTCTCCACAGACCTCTGTGTCTTTTTATTATTCTAGTACTTGAAATGACACATAAATGTCGTGATTGCAGATGATTTTGACAATAAACAAAACAGTAGCAGCATTTCACGAAAGGAACAGGGAGTGAGGGGGGAAGGATTTCTGACCTTATGTGCATACAAGAAAATACAGACACATATGTTCATGTGTTTCCAGATACAGAGGGTATAAAATCCTGAGCTCTAGTTAGATTTCCAATATCCTAAAAAAATAATACATGTTTGGGGACTCGGGTTTTTTTTTGCACTTAGGTAAATTCAGACTGCTTTCAGCATGTCAGCATGTTACTAAGAATCCTTTTTTTCCCCCTTTTCTACGTGCCATAAAGAAAATTTTTTCCCTTATATTAAGTATTTCTAGCAATTTTCTTATATAGCCCTGTCATCCTTGTCATCTTTGTAACATTTCTGTGGTGAATTATGTTAGTGACATTTTTGTGTAAGTGTTTCAAGACATTTCAGAGATGTAAGAGTGCAAGTGACATAATTTGCAGATGTCACCTCTGACAGTTTTAGAATTTTTATGTGTTTCTTCAGTGGCTCTAGTAATGACTGTTATCTTCAGTATTATTGTACCCAATAGTTGACTGTATGTAGCCATTATTTCCTTAGTGAAAGTCCTTAGCACTATGACACTAAAGCTATGTATGTCCTAAAGGGATAAATGAAGTGTGTTTTGTATGGGGAACACAGACACAGGTTAGGTTTCCCAATGCAAACACGCATACTCTACAGAGAAGAGTAGCACATAAAGCAGGGTTTTTCATTTTGTGCTCCTTAAAAAGGGAGAAAAAACCCACACCTCACCCTGAATCTTCTGTTTGTGGATATTCCTAGAAATTCCACTGCTATTGATTGGCACTTGAGACTGCCAATCAATATGACCCACCAGCTTTTCGTTTGCTTTTGTTAATTCATCCAGTTACTGATATAGAAGCCCAGGAGAGCCACGTAAGATTAATCATATGCAGGTGAATTGTTAGAAAAAGGGATGTGGCCAAAAGAACGTGGTCCAGTTGACTCAGTGCGCTGCTAAGATATCTGAGGGACTGGGGCAAAACTCCCTCACAAAGGTTTGTTGGCTCCTAACAAGCTGAAGGAATCACTCGTGTGACCTGTAAACACAGGGAGTCCTAATGCTTGGTCCCTGCGGGGTCATGTCCCTGGTCTGGGTCCCTGCTGTCACCTCTCACAGAACCCAGACACAGCCAGTGCATGCCTGTGGTTAAAGGATCTTCACTCTGTACCCAGCTTCAAAGGGTGAAGGCGTTTTGGGAGACCAAATGAAACAGGATAAGCAAAAAAATCTCGTGTATAGAGAGGAGAAAGGAGAGAAGAAGAAGGGGATGGGGGAAAAGAGGATTTTTTTTTGAGGCTGTCTGTAAATCTGCAGTGATTTGGTGTTTGAGACTTAGCTCCTGTGAAAATTGTTGCTTGAAGAAAGAAGGATACAAACTTTGTTGGTGTGAGTGGTTGCCCCTCTCACCAGAGCCCGTTCCCCAGGGCACATGACAGCACTGTGAGCAGCTCACCCCCAGGGGTCCTTTTCAGGCTCCTGAAATGCTCCTCTTCTCTTTTTCTCCTTTGTGGATGCCTGCTGCTAATATCTGATTTCTGGCCAGCCTCGGTGCTGAGTGAGCCTCCGGAGGCGGAGTGCGGGAAGCCCGGGGCAGCGCAGGGAGCCCCGCCGGGACATTCCTCCGGCCCCTTGAGAGGTTGGAGCGCTGGAGCTGACTCACACCTTGCAGCCATCGGGCTCCTGGCGGCTGGCGATATTCTGGAGCCTACGCACTTGATTTTAAAGTGGGAGAGAGCTGCAAGATCCTCTCTTCACACATCATTTCCTTCTTGAAGTGGTGTTACTGTCGGCTCTAAAGAACGCGTGTTCTCAAACTAAAGATTACACTAAACCTACTATGTATTATTTATAGAGTAGCTTCCAGGGAATATTTCCTAATTTGAAGAAAAGGTTTGTGGGTTTTGTAGTCATATTTGACTACTGTGAAATGATTTCCTATTATTAGCATAAAAGTGATCTTTTGTGCTATTGCTCCTTCTGCCTTAAAAATGTGAAAGTAGGAGTTTAAGGTGTCTTATGAAAGAAAACAAAATGATCCATTAAGGTTTTTACCTTAATGATCCTGTGTGACTCAGACGTGTTCTGCATGATAAGAAGTAATAAAATAGTTTACATTTTTAATGTGAAAAAATGTAATTATATTTTGTGCATTACAATTGATTGGTAGCTGGGAAGTTTGGGTTATTTCTCACTATCCATATATACCACATACAGTCTGTACTTTTAATTTGTGTGGACATTATATTACAGAATCTCCCTGTACTATCCCAGTTAATCTCATAAAATGTTAATGTAATCCCTTCACAAATACATAAATGCAGTACCACTATGGGTCTGGCAAATAATAAACAATATGTATCTTATCCTGGGCTTTCCTTCATGTAATTCTCAGCCATAATTTAGTCCTTGTCTTCCACTCTGAAGGATTTAAATGGAATGACCTTTATTCTGGTTTTGTTTGCTCTCTATCTACTAAGCAGCTGCAGTGAAGATGAAGACAAACAGTAGATTAACAGTGGTACCTTTTATAAGGCTGATTAGTCTTAAAATATGCTCAGTGGAAACAAAAAAGCATAAAATGAGGTCTGAGAGGTTTTTACTCTTTTCATTGAAACTGCTGCATTTCTTTCAGTAAGTCACAGGTACTGACTTTTCAATCAAGTATTTTTTTGGAGAGCAGTTGTTTTTGCCAGCACAGCCTGTATAATATTTCAGAAGTGCAAGGTACGTCCTTCTAAAATAATTCTACCTTATTTATTTTTCTGGTTCAGATGAGAACTTTGTGGGGAGTTAATTAAAAATATTTTCTGGTATTTCATATCATCTGCTTTTGGTGATTATACATATAATCAGCTGCTAAAACCAACACTAGAACTGCTATGGGTGATAGCTGTAATGGGCGCAGCTGGCATTCCTGCAATTTATAAGCACTTTGCAGAAACACATTTTTAACATGTACAAAGTGTGTAAGAGAGAAGTGGCTCGAGACAATGGGTGAACAGCATGGTTTATGGCATGGCTTAACAGCACCTGACAACACCATGCAATTTTTAGGAGTGGATGTGGGAAATAGTTTATCCATCAGTAACAGGGCAAAATGTACTTACCTGAACTGGTGTCTGTTAGAACCACTGCCTGATAAAGCAATACCTCAAATGGGATTTCTTGTATCAGACCTGTCTCCCCTGAAAGGCTGCTCTGTCTGCAGCACATGGTCTGCTCCCTTTGCTCCTTTCCAAAGTGGAGGGGCAGAAAGCTTGCTGATTTAGCCATCTTGCTAAATCACCCACATCCCCTTCCTGGAGCACCTAGACATTCCTTAGATGTCTCCTATCAAAATCCTGCCCCAGCCTGACCCTGCTTATCAAGCGCTTGTTGTTCTTCCAGAGATTTGAAAGGATTACAGCAGATTAGCTAACACAGCTCCTTCCCTTACATTGTTTTGTGTGGCAGTCAGTTCTATAATAAAAATAAAACAGAAATTTAAAGCATGTTTTAAGAGTGAGCATGCTGCTAGTATGCTGAAACTTACGTTTTGGTACAGTTGAATTGAATTTTTAAAATCCGTGTTTCTCAGCAATTCTCTATTTCCCCCCCTTTTTGTTCTGATTTTTTTTTTAGTTTTAAAGAAATTCACCTCATTTCTAATAAAATTCCAGCCTGTGAGAAGACATTTCATCTGATGCAAAATACATGTTTGTGTTTCATATAAACCATGCATAAATGCAGCTTTTTATCTCATTTTCATGCCTATTTGGATTTTTAAAACCTGTAACTTAGTGTACTAGCACCCTAAATAGTAGTCGAGGTATTTGGGTGTTAAAAATCAGGTTCCAAAGAAGAACTAAAATCACAAGAGAGCAAACCACACTAAATGTCATTGAGGGGGGAAAAAGGAGATAAAATAAAAAGGTGGAAGAAAGGAAGAAAGTAGCTGCTACAAAGCTGGGATAAAGGCATCAAAAAAATAAAATTCCAAGAGAAAGCCAAGCTCCAAAGCAAGTCACAAATCTCAATTACTCAATTAGCAATAATGCTGAATTTAAAATAGGAAGCCATTTTGGACAGTAATTTCAAAGCCTGTCTCTGCAATGAGGACTGGAAAACTCAGATTCTGGAGTTGCATGTGGACAACAACAGAACAATATGACACCAGTTCCCTTGTGAAAAACTAATAAATTATTCCTTTAATTTCTACCTCACATTTGGTTTTGACTCAGTGATATTCCTCTTTACTTATCATGGATGTTTATTGTCCTGGAAAGTTTCATGTGCTTTTTTTGGCATCAGTATCTTTCTTGAGGTCAGGCTGGAAAAGAGGAAACAGTCACAAAATTCAGTGGCAAATGTTGAGCTGTGTTTGAATGTGTGTCCAATGGTGACTTTGAGGTGAGCAGGCTTTGATGGCCACCAGACCTCCCAGCTGCAGAGCACCAGTGGTTGCCCACACAATGCACGGCCCATGCTGGTCAACCCACCCTGCCAGCCACATGGGCACATCCTGGCCTCAGCTCTGGGCTTGGCATCGCCCTGCTTGCAGGTCTGGTCTTGTGGGACATACCCAGAGTCAGAGTTTAGTGCTGCCTCTCTCTATGTTGCACAAATGGTTGTAACAAACTTTTGCCCTTTCTTATACCAAACTCCCAGCTTTTTTTTTTTTTTTTTTTTTTAAGTGGTAGCATCTCTTATTTTTATCTCCCCAGTCAAAGAGAATTCCACCTGCTCTGGAGAACTGGGAACTTATTTTCATCCTCGCTGTCTTCTGTGCCACTGGTTACTGTGCTGTGTTTGCAAGGCACAGAGCTGTGTAAGACTAGGGGCTCAGGATGCTCTGTGTCTTCTACTTGTATTAGGAGATTTTAGAGATTTGAGAAAATCTGGAAGGGGAATCACTTCTATTTATAAATTGAACTGTGGATTTGAGAGTTGGAATGTTTTCAGTAAGGTCTGAAATCACCTTCTGGGCTTGAGCACTTGCCTGGGAGCCAATGGTTAACCACTCGCCTGAATTGGTGAGACAAGTTACACATCATTTTTCGTGCACTTCAAGTTGGAGAGATGTGAGACAATTCCTAGT
Organism: Emberiza elegans; assembly: GCA_024865655.1. Lineage (NCBI taxonomy): Eukaryota > Metazoa > Chordata > Aves > Passeriformes > Fringillidae > Emberiza > Emberiza elegans. Next base: position 51,390,869 of record JALJVW010000139.1, on the reverse strand, counting down.
CTGGAAACTGCACAGCCACAGTAGCTGTGTCACTAATAAGCTCTGCTGAGTTGCAGAAACACAGAAGATTTGGCAGTTCTGTCATTTCCCTTGACCTCTGCCTGCAGCAAGTCCCTTTTCTTTCTCTCTGTCACTTGTGACTGTTAGGTACAGAGAACAAACCCTTCTTTTCTTTTTGTTGCCAAGTTATTAATTGATGTTCAGGAGAGGATGGGAGGAAAGAAGCTTTGTCTGGCTCTGAAAAGCACCAGATGTGCTTTTTTGAATTGAGGAGAGGAATTAATTAAAATGAGGTAATAATATTAATCTGCCGACTGCAGTTAAGATTGGCTGTAACAGGAGGGGGAGCTCTCAGCGCATCAGGCGGGGGAAAGGGGGCTGCTGGGGAGCGCAGCTCTCCCAAACCAGAGAGGGGCTGGGCACCTTCCCCGAGGCAGCAGGGATGGGGGAGGGATGGCTTGTCTCCCGTTTCACGGAAATACCTGTGCGACTCTGCTGGGCTGCTGCCACACTCAACCCAAAGACAGGAGCAGGAATGAATATTCAGTGATGAACGCGGGTGGAAATGCTGACGGAAAGAATGAAGTACAAATTAAGAAGCTTTGGGATTCTTCTTTAAGTGTGTCTGTTTTGATTGCTTTTTCTGTAGATTTTTGCTATGTATTATATTGTTTAACAGAGCAAAAGAAAAACAGAATACATGTTTACTGTGTACTAAGCTGTAAGTACCTTTTTCAGACATCAGTAATCATCCTTTCCAGCTGAGAAGGCAATACGCTTGCAATAGAGCTCTCCAAAAAACAGCAATTGTCCTATATTAGTGTTTCTGAAGCTATCCCTTATGGAAAAGCTCTCCTGAATTAAATAAGGGTAAAATGAACTGGGCTATATAGTAATTTCATAGAATTAAAAGAGAATTAGGAATTCAGCAGGAATTCATCTCTGCCAGAGATGAATCTGGCATTAGCTGATGCAAGGCTGTGTGCAGACCTGCTGCTGCTGTGCAAGTAGATAATCTGTGTGCATGTATGTGAGCATGATGAATCCTGATTTACTACCCAGTCTCAGGGGTGTTTGTTTGCATGGTCCTGGGCACGTGTCCAGAGCATCCTGGAGCAGAGGAGTGAGGACAACAGGATTGCTGCTGCATCCAGCAAGCGCTGGGGCCAGCTTGAGTCCACAGCAAACTCAGAGTCTCCGTTCTTTGATGTTCCTTGGCAGCTTGTATGAAGGCTGCCAATTTCTCTAGCTTTAAAAAGCAATTTCTTAGAAAACTAGAAATGAGAGGGGATTTGGAGAGGTAGTACTCGTGGGAAGTCATTGTGGCACAGATGCCCAAGTGATTTTGTTATTCTGGAATCTCCACTCTTGAGGTTTAAAAGCAGACAAACTTCATGATATGACAACTTTTTTTTTTCCTAAAGGACACACTATTTTCCTGAGACACATATTAGTTAATAAAAAGTTTCATATTCATGGCAAATATTTTTTTCATCTTTGCCTCAATTATTTTGGCATTAGTCAAAGAGCTACTCTTTAGATTATATGTTTGTATTGATTCCCCTGCAAGGCAGGCTGCATCTCCTACCACTTCTTTTTAGATTCTCAATCTGACACAGGGATGAGCTGAGCACCTGAGAGGCAAAAACTTCTTTCAGGTGCTGTGCATTCTACCAGCAATCCCCAGTACAGGAGACACATGGGGTATGGAATAGCTCCAGTCTCCTGGTCTCAAAAACCCGTCAAGGAAAAAACTCACTAAATAAGGAAGAAAAGGAAAAATGTCATTCCCGCTTTACAGACTGGAAGGGGAAGAATGCATGTCAGCATGTATTACAACCCAAATTAAGCTACTCTGGGCATTTTTTCAGCTGCGTGTGCCACCAGCTGTAAACCTCTTGTCACTCCAGGTGTGTGAGGTATTGGGCAGCTTAAAGCCACAGCATGTGAGCCTCAGTGGCTCCACTAGAGACAGTGAGCACACCCACAGCTGCTTGAGCGCAGGTCTGGCCTTGCCAGCTTTGCAGGTAAGCTGGCTTGGCTGCCATACTTATTTTCACTTGCCTTCTTTAAGACTCTTGAGTGTTTCTGATAAAATTGGGCTGTTTTTCCTGCAAATTCATGGAACTTTGGTGACATCCAGTGACAGGTTCTGCTGGATGGTGTTTTTTCTCCTGGAATGATGGGAGAGAAATGCTGGTACCCTGCTGATTTCCCTTAATGGGATCAGCAGTTGAATTTGAGCAGATGCTGGAAACTGGACTCCCAAACCATATACTACTGATTGTTTTAAGGCAGTTGGGATTTGCATTAGGTTTTTCAATATTTAATGTGTATTTGCTGTTGAAAATATGTTAATTAATAACAGTATAAAGGCAAGATCTTGTCTGGTAATCCATTTAAATAAGGTTCTTTGAAGAACTTTCTGCAGGCTTTTCATGTAATTTCTCTGTCTCTTAAAGAAATTTTCTGAGTGTCAAAGTCAACCTATGAGTAGTGCCTGTTATTCTATTTTTTTCAGACAATTTAATTAAAACTGGAGTAAAACCTCATTTTCTGGGAACAAAAAAGAAAACCAGTGATTACATACTCTGACAGTGGTATAAAATGGAATAAACTCTGGTAGCTTACTTTAAAAGCAGCTATTAATGGATTAAAATTTAAAAAACTAAATTATTGTATTCAACTCCTAGAGTGTAGTGTTTTAACCTAAATGGAATCTGAGGTTAAATGACATTGCAAGCTGGAGAAATGAATATTTAAAAACTATATTCAAGCTAAATTGCCAAATGGTTACTCTTGTATAGTAACATCCAAATCATGGCAATTGTTCTTCTAATAAATATGATTTCTATAGCATTTTCTTCGATTATTCCGCTTAACCGCCAGTGCTGTTTTACCTCTTTATAATAATGCGTGCTTTCTTTAAAAAAAAAAAAAAAAAAAAAAAAAGTTGGTTATTTCTTTGGTCAGGGCCTATTTGCTCCTTTTTTATGTGAGATTTTCAATACTCGGCAATGATGCCGAGCAAAAAAGGTCCATCCACTTCACTTGTGATGCCTCGTGCATTACCTAAAGCACAACAGAACAATGGCAGACAACAGAGCCTTTCTCCCCACTAACAATGCAGTCACCATGACAACCAGCAGAAGAACGTTTGGCCAGGAAAAGCTGGGAGCTTGGCGGACCAGCCTAATCAAAAAATGGAATAAGATGACAACAATTACACTGATGAGTGAGAGGGAAGCTACAGATGCATTCAGACACCTATGGCACTGCTGGCTGGATGCATTCAGCATTATTTTTTTGTTTTGTTTTGTTTAGTGTCTTCTGTTTTTTGAGAGCTGGTAAATAGACAAGATCGAATTGTGTAACAGAATGTCAGTGCTCTAGTTAAACTGAAAATTCCTTTTCTTTTGCTGTGCTACTTCAAGCACACTGAAGAGGCTTTAGGAGAGATGAGGTTTTGAAGTGAAATATGTAATAGATACAATATGAGTGTCACAAGGCAACTTTATTTAGCTTTAAAAATGTAAACTTGGATTTTCAAATGCGTGGATGCAAATAAATAAGACTGGATTGTGTTATGAGTAACCAGCCTCACCTTTCACTTCAATTTTAGAAAACTGGACACATGTCAAGCATTGATTAGAAGTCATGGCTTGTTGTTTTTAAACCAACCCCTTCTACATATTAGTAATCGCTCCAAAATTTACCCTGGCATTTTGTGCAGACTTCTCTTCCAATTCTAGGGAAACTTGAACTGCAACTGTACATGTGCCACAAATCAAGCGACAGACATAACGATACACTTCTCTGAAATACCCCAAATTTAGCATTCTGCTAATAGGCTCCTCTTATAAACTCCCAACTGCATGGCAGAAGTTCTAGTATTTTCTTTATAGGAAAGGGATGAAGAAAACTTTGGCTTCAGTTGCTGACAAATGAGTCTGTAATTTCTACTGTTGAGAGCAGCTTATGCATTTTAGGGACTGGGATGGAGAAGAGAAGCTGCTGTTTTAAAATGCTGAGGTATTTGGGGATAGCCAGGAGGCATTTTAACAGTTTGAAAACAGCGGTGAGCACAAATCCCTGAATGTTTCTAGGTGGTTTATCTGATAATGATGCTGTAGAGTTGAATCATTTGGCCACTCTTTTCTATACTACATGCTGCTGTAGCCAAAACTGGCTCTGTACTCTGTCATGCCTTCTTTCACACCCTTGTTGGCTCCTGGGGAAATCTTGCAGCCAACTCTAGATATCATGTGGAATTATTAGTTATTTTATTGCACAATTAAATTAACTGTGTAAAAAATGCTTAGGCAAACCCTTGCCCTTTGAACTTGTATAAGGGAGCCTTCATCTACTGCAAAACCAAAGGCCAGGGGTTTTCCTGCCAGCTGCAAATCTTTGCTTGGCACAGCCATCAGTGTTCCTTACAGATCCTCCACCACATAAGCCAAAGAGATTGCTGCATGCCAGGCATGGGCCATGCACAGCAAACTGGGGTTGGAATGCAAGCTAACAGCAAAGGCGAGCAGGGTTTTTACATGCAGTAGTCATCACGTGCTGCCATCATCTCCTTATGTTAGCAGTACAAGAGGTTTTAGGCTGCTAACTTCTACTACTCTGCCACTTGTCCACCAGATTCTGAGCTCCAGCTTCATATCAGAACTCTGTACCCAGCTAGAGATAGCTCCATAGTGATCCTACCCCATATGCTTCTTGTTTTGTACATGTACAAAACCCATTGCTTCTTGCCCTCTGAGATGACTGCATTTTATTCAGATGCTGATGCTGACCATCTCTTTTGTGCAGTCATCCAGAACCTACCAGCACCACCAAAAAGGCCTTCAGTGCTCAGGCTTTTTGGAAGTGAAGTTCCCAGACCAGTAATGAGCTCAGGCTTATAAAAGCATTAGATCCCATCGTACTCATTTTGGAGCTGTAGATATCAGTGCTGCAAAGAGGGATTATTTTTATTACTTTTATCTCCCCAGAGGCAAATTAAGCTAGATAGTTTGCTGGACACCATTTAGATTAAATTGAGTGGGGTGTTGGAGGAATTAGAATAAATCTAGGTGATAGCAGTAAATCTTAGCAGAAACTTTAGGAGAAAGATAGGAAGGGGGAAACTGCAGACATTAAGAGTATAGAGATTGTGTTGAAGATAAATTCAGGTCAGCCCTATCTAGCCTGGAGACTGGAGATAGAGAACACATTAATCCAGAGGATGCTGGACCAAGGCTGGGGCCATCATCAGGCTTGTACAGCAAGCTACCATGCTTGCCTTGACATCCTGTTGACCTTGGATCTGTCCCCTTCTCTTACACCTGTACTGTTGTTTCTGCACTTGGCTTTCTCCTGCTTGCCTATTGAGTGCTAAAAACTGGAGGATCTGGGGTTTTTCTTCTTTAATTTTTCTGCTTTTCATGAAAGATCATGCCTCCTTGCTCTTCCTCCGACTGTGCAACCCATTAAATATCCTCAGGCGCCCATAAGGGGAGGCACAGAAAGAAGATCTGTATAGGGAACTGGGGCTTCTTTCCAGTAGAAATGGGACAGGAAAGCCTCCATCTGTTTGTGCATGGCATCTGAGGTAACTTGAACAGGCTGATGTATGCTTAAGGTGGCCTATTTAATTTGAAAATCTGAATCTTTAGGACAACTGTAAAGCTAGAGTCAGATGCCTGCTCAGGAGATGGGTGGCTCAGAGAAGAAGTCCCTAAGATGTTGTGGGTGGTAACAAAATTTAAAGAGAACATAAAAATATGTGCTGATATATCAAATCAGAAGAATAAGAGAGCTCTCACAAACAAGAGAATTGAAGGCATTCGGAAGGAGCAGACCAGACTCATGGTCCCCTTGCAAATCCCTGAGAAAGCAAAAGATAAATCAGGAGCTGATAGAGGTGGCTGCTGCCATGCTGATGCTGAGTATGGGGGGCTAACACTGCAATACATCTGCTCTTGAGGTGGAAATACTGTCCTTTTCCTCCCCCACAGACATGTAAACACATCCCTGGTCTGGTCTGTTTCCCCTGCCAGTCCCAGTGAAGAAGGGAGTGGGGAGGCAGTGGGCTGTGTGGGTGTGCTGTGCTGGTTCCATGTGCTACTTATCCCAAAAATTAACTTTATTAGCTCTGCAGAGCATGACTGACACTTTGGATTTCACACATCATTAAAGGAAAAAATATATGTATTATAATACTTGAAAGGGTGTTTCTGGGGAATTCTGTCAATAACGTGCAGCCAGCCCAAAAGCTTTTTGAATAATGCAGTCACAGTTTTACTTTATCCACTTATTCTATATGAAGGGAATTATTAGTAAGAAATTGAAGCATGGCCTATTATTAATAAAGTTGTGTTTTCAAATGTTTTTAAATGTCTCATATCTAATTACTGTTTTTTCATGGGGATGACCCATATGTCAGACTTTTTATGTCAGCTTTTTAAAATATTGTGCTTCAACACTGGTGCCCAGGTAGCACAATCCCCTAAGTAATATGTCAGTTAATATATGTGAAAACACAGTATCAACCACTTTTGTAAGCCAAAGAGGAGGGGAAGGGAGGCAGGGAGGTCCTGGGTAGAAGACACCTATATGGGAAGAGGGGTCAGAGCCTGGCAAAGACAGAAATAAGGAACATGGAAGGAATATTCCCAGAAGGTTTTAAAGAGGGCATTTATTACAGAAAGGCTGTCTTTTGGACCTGAGTTGCCTATTTACTTGAAAAGAAAAGGGGGAGGGGGGCGTTTTATACACTGCATTTATACACTGGAAGCCTGTTCATGCTACTGGGGTCAGGCTACAACTGGTCTGTTCTAGCCCATGTCTTCTTTTTTTTCTGTTTTAGATGCAGGTGTTATGCTTACTCTTTTTCAGTCACACAATCCCTCTCTGACTTGATAGATTTTTATTTTAACTCCTTTCCGTAGGACTCAAAATTTCATATGTCAGTCATTTCAATAGTCTGAGGAGAAAGTTATCTTGTGTACCTTCCATGAACATATTGAGCTCTTTGAATTCTTCTACCAGTTAAGATAGAAAATGATATTCTAAACATTTCTGGACACTTTCCTCATTATTCAAGCTGCTTTTTTTCCCAGCTTCTGCATCTCTTTTCTTTGTTTTTTGTTTCCATTTTTATTCTTGAGAACAGACAACATTTTGATAGATAGTTTCTACTTCCTTTGAAAAACATACCAGGTAAAACCATGACTTTGGTCTTCCCATTGCTTCAAAATCATGAAAATATTTGCTTTCTCTTTAATATATTGCAAGTAAGAGGTTTTCAAAACATACTTCATTGAGCTTGATTTTAACTGAGCATTTTTAACAGAGTGGGTTTTTGTAACAGTGTCATCTTTAAATTGCTGTGGAGGCTTGTGGGGTTCAAACATCTCACTTTTTTTAATTTCCCTTTCCCTGGTATTTAGAAATCATGATAACCCAGAACTTTTGTGAACTCAAGAAGAAACATTGGGTTTAAGTTAGAAAAAGAAGGTTGATAGGTGTGTTAGTGAAACAAATGGTAATGTTTACACAGTATATTTATTCTTTCACTTGAATTTTTCCTTCCTGCTTCTTGTGTTTATTCTTTCCATATAGTAGCCATATTCTGATCTGAGCTGTGTTTTTGGGCTTATCATGTTTGACTTTCCCATCCATAATTAGTATTACTCTAATAATCTTTAGGAATTAATGAATTGCCCTTCACCACTAGTACACTTTTAGCAAGAGAGCAGTCTGCACCCAGAGGTATTTGGAGAACAGCAAAGGTCTTTTTTCTCCCCACTCTACTCCCTTCTGTTCCCTGTCCCCCACAGAAGCAAAATGACCCAGGGAGGAATTTCTTCTTTTGTACTGTCCCTTGTCATTTCCATTATTAGGACAAAATGCAAGGAGAACTCACCAAACTGCAGCTGGCAGGGGTATTTGCAGACATCTGGAGCACCATCTAAGTCTGATATTTGGTTGAATATTGCATTTTCAGTGTTTGGTTGTTTGGGTTTTTTTAACTTTATGCCACTCCTACATTTTCTCCTTGTCCTGTTCTGGTCACCCATCATCTTCTCTTCCTTGTTCAAGGCCCTCACTTTTCTTTCCATTGAACCTCTTGTAACTAACATGCCTATAAATAAAATTATGTTTTCTGGAGAAAAGAGAAGACAACAGTCTTAAGTAGCATAAGGAAAGCTGACAAGCAACTCAACTCTGAATCTGAGAAGTGGATGAAATGCCACAGTAAGAATAGCAGGCCGAAAACTTTATACAGTTTTTTTTCCAGCCCCCTCTAAGTATAAAGGCAAAAGATGGATGATTTTCAGCTCAGACAGAATAGTAACAACAGAAACAGCTGGTCCTTCAGGGACTAGTGGCATCAAGTTGCACACTTCCTTGAAAAGACAGCAGCAGGAAGGCTCCTCTGACACCTGGTTGGAACAGAGGAGTGGGCTGCTTGGGGGGTCTTTAGAGGTGAGCTCTGAGCTGTGGGGAAGTTAAAAGCTGGAGCAGAGCACAGTCTCCAGACTTCTCTCAGCAGTACCAAGTACAGATTTCACCATAAAAAGGATCACCTCAAGTCTCAAGGGTGATGCTGTGGTCCCTAGGACCATGGTGTGAGTCTCCAGGCCTGGTGAGTTTCTGGTAGAAGGAGCTCAGCAAGTAGGCTGGGGCTTGAGTAAGGAACAGCTTAGCTCACACCTTTATGTGAGAAGAGGTATGTGAGATAAAGATTTTGGCCAGAAGTTATTTCTGTTCTAGTTCTAATTCCAGTGAAATGTGTATATATGATGGCCACAGTTGTAAATCTGCTGTCATTTTTTTGGTGGGAAACATAGGTCCAGTGATCCTGGAGCAGATATTGGCTGTTTTAGAAATTATGGTGCTTTACTTGAATAATAGCAGAGCAGAAATCACCTTCTTCCCTCTTAGTTCATTCAAGATATTCTAATCTATCTTCAGTCCTCACTGGCTCGCTAAAAGCTCACATGACTTCTGCTTGACCAAATCCTGGAAAACTGTATTATTGCCATTAGCAATTGCCTCCTCCTTCAGCTCCAGCAGCAGTCATTTACCTAAGTCTCCAGTAATTCACATGAAGAATTGTTCTTAGGCAGACTTTTCCTTGAGGGCTCACCAAGTTTTGTGTCTCAGAGGCAGGTGTTCTCCTGGCAGACATTAAAGATGCTCCCACCATCATCTTATGAGCTGCTGTGCTCATAATGCTGGTGAGTCACAGTGTCACCGCAAAGCAGGTGACGTACAAACTCCTAAGCTGTATGTGTCCTTTTCTGAGGAATAAAACCAACCAACCAACCAACAAAAACAAACAACCCCTCCGCCCCTTCTTTTTGTAGAATCTAAAAATTGATTAATGTCTTGGCAACAACAAACAAGCAACATTTGGAGTTTCGTCTGTTTTCATTGAACTAAACAACAAAATGCACTGAAAGCAATGGTTTTAAATCAGGCTCTTACAGAAGATATCTCTTTACTCACTGCAGAGCTGAGAATATTTCTCGCCAAAACGTATAAAACCTTAAATAAAATCTCATGTAACAAAACAGCGATTTTAACTCTGAATTGTTTTCCAATATCTGGCTATAAAGACATATAGTCACTGGTGTTGCGTTCTTAAATTGAAGTTAAAAAAGATAGATAAAGAAGTAATATCTAAATGGATATCAGTGGAAAATGGGATTATTTAAGGAGACTCCTCTCTTAGGTGGATAAAAATAAGATATTCAGGTAATTTTCAAAATGCAAAGCTATCTTATACAATGGAGACGGCTAAAAAGTACCATTTGCTAGCCTGCAGAGAGTGATTTGTAGTCATCAGGATCCTGCAGGTAATTGAGGATATCTGCATCAGCATATTCTGCATTACTGCAAGAATATTATTGTAATGAAGCAGGGCGAATGTATGACTGTAATTGCCCTCTAGTGCACAGCCCTGGAACTGATCCCAGCTGTGGCATAGGACTGCGCTGCTCATGAAAGGAAAAAACATCCTGAAAAGAGTCTGAAATGGGGGAGACAAACCCAAAGCCTAGCAGCATCAGGAAGCTCTGAGGAGCAATGGATGTGAATTCAGGGAGGGAATTCAGCCATGTGCACCAAGCCCATCCTGTTTGAACCAACACACGGTGGGTGGGGATGACTGGCTTCAAAACCTCAGGGCTCCTCCAAACCCAAATGCTAACACAGACATGGCCATTAGGAGCCTAGATAACCATGGGCCTCTTGTTCTGCATCACTGCCAGTTGTTTGCACAGGGTCGTGTTTCACGGGAGGCTCAGGGTGCCGTTCCATAACACTTCAGTAAAATCTGATGTTTCTATTTGTGCTGATAAAAAATTAAATGTTCTGAAAGTGCTGATTCTTTCCTCAGATGGGCAAGAGAATGCATGTATGCCATAAGTAAATCACAAGCAAAATCCTCTCTGTGCTAGTAAGCAAACCTTGAATGAAAGTTCGCAAGGGAGTGTGACTCTGTGTTGGGTATTTTCTTTGTGCTACTTGTCACTACATAAAATTTAATGACATTGCAGAGTGCAATATCTCTACTCTTTATGTGAATGAATTATTTGACAACTTGTCTAGCTCACATACAAGTCTCACTAGCAGTTTGTTCACAGAATGAGCCCTCCGTTGATCCTGTTACTGTGTCTAGTGTTCTAGTTAATGTGTTTCACTGCACTTCTGAATAACAACCTGGGTTCAAGTTGTTAAATATAGTTAAGGTATTTCCAGTATAGGATGAAGTCTGGAATCCTGCAAGTCAGTAGTAAAGTTCCTATGGACTTTCACAGAATTTTGGCCATATCAATTTCTGCATATGGCACCCCTTCACTATTTGTCCTTACCTAAGACCTCATTAAAGTTTTAAATCTGCCAAAGCTGTGTCTGAAATTTACATTGTTATTGTTAAGCTCTACATATTTTCCAGTCATCCACTTAAAAGAAAAAAGTCAATTTCTGCAGATAATGTTCCTGTTTTTCTCACCATTGTCCTTCCTTTCAGAAATAAAAATACATTTCCAGTGCCGTAGACGCTTTCCACAATAGCGTCTAAGGAATGGCCTCTGTGACCAGACATTTGCAGCAAAACTGTGTTGCTACATTTAAATTGCCAAGACTCAGTAGCCAGCAAGTTAATAGAGTTCTATTATAGTTGTGACACATGAATTCTGCATTGTTATGGTAATGGCATTTTTCTTTCTTCCCTTTGAAGTAGCAGAGTAAATACAAAGAATATCACATTGGTCTTGGAATGGCAACTCTACCTTCGCTCTGCATAACTGCAGAAGAAATCAGAATTGCATATGAAAAAATTAAAATGTCATATACCTCATTCAGTGTTCCTGCTAACTTAACAAAGGTCAAAGCTAAAGCAAAGCATCTGTAAGCAGTAACTTCAAAATAAGTGAAGGGAAGTATAAATAATACTTTACCTGGCCATCAGCCATGGCATCCAGGAAGCTAATCTTCTAATTCAAGGATGGCCTTGGGGCAGGATGCAGATCAGCACAACTGTGTGCTCTGGAAGCGTCATGGTGGTTTACTGTGGTAGTAAAAATACAATATTGTTCCTTCATATAGTCATCATAAAATATTACAGCTGACCAGATGGTGGAGCAATTACATTTCCATAGTTCTAAATGGCTATTTAGCTTATCCACTCATGAACTGTTAATTAAAATTGGAAAAGATATAATTTACCTTTAAAGAGAGGCCATAACTTTAGAGGATATGCTTAAACAAAGACTCAAAAATGTTAATAAACCAGAGACCCATTTCCTTTACTTCCCCACATAAACTAATAATCAACAAACAAAAAAGGCATTGACAATAGGGCAGTGACATAAACAGATGAGAGGTAGGAAACTCAGGGAGCTGAGCTGTGCTGAGACCACGTGTGCAGTACATCAGTTGTTTGCTGCAGATCTGAACCCCTCCAGCTGGGTGGGTGAACACATGCTGCACTGAGGATCCCTCACACATGCTCAGGAAGATGGGCTGCTGTGAAAGCAACCCCCTCCCGCAGAGCCAGAGAGCACTGACACAACACCCTGTGTGCCAGGTCAAGTTTGCCGTCATTCAGCTGCAACACAGACAGTTTGTGGGTTCAGCTTTATGTAATAGCTAACCAACGTGCTGTTAAATTCTATTGGAAGCTAGGGTTTCATTTAGCCAAGGAGATACACAATTCAAAATCCTTGTCTATTAGGGTAATGATATATTCCTATTTTGTTATAAAGTGAATTTTGTGTCATTGCTTTGATAGAGGTACACTAGAGCTAATTCATTAATAAACAAAGGAGTCTTAGGGCTGAAGTGAAGAAGGCAGGGGAGGTTTTAAGGAAGAAGCAATATCCTTTATTGGACAATCTAAGTTTAATGGAAAACAAACAGAAAACACTGCTTTACTACTAAAACAGACAAGAGCAGAGCTCTTGTCGCTTAATGCTTTTCTTTAAATCTCTCTCTTCAGTTAATTCAGCTTTCCTGAGTGTCTCTGTGCAGGCCAACCTAAGGCTTCTGGAGACAGAACTGGGAAGCTCCCCCCCAGCCCGCAGAGGAAGGTAGGTGAGTCCCAGCCCTGCTGCAGTGTCACTGTATAAAGGGGTGAAGCACAGGCTCCCCAGGCTGTCCCAGCCACGCTGAGCCCCGTGCTTGCAGGGGGCAGGGGGGATGTACGTGCTCGCCACTTCCGTCTGCGCTGCGCCCCCTGCCCCTCTCCCCTCCTCTGCTGAATCATGATCCTGCTTCTGCTGAGGACCTGCAACTGCCTGGAGCTTGTTTGGGCTTCCCTCTGCCCATGGACCAGGAAAGCTTTTATTGTCCATTAGGTTAAAAATGCCCAAATCCTGAACCAGAAAATAGAAAGAAAAAAAAAAAAAGGAGGGAGAGATGTATGTCTCACCCACCACTCAGTGACTTCAGGCATCAGAAAAGCTCTGTAGTTAACATGACCTTGGTTACCTGGGTTTGTTGAGACAAAGCAGACTTCAATAATTGGAGTTTGAGATGTCATTTGAAAACAATTAACATACTAAATGATTTTGTAATTTACCTACAGGGGTTGTTCAATACACATTGTTGATGATTTCTATTAATTTGATTTGTTAGTTATTCTTCCTCCTGTTAAATGTAAAATATTTGTGAGACCTACAGAAGGGACCTAGACACACCCTACTATAACTATAACATTGATACTTAGGAGGAATCATCCAAATTTATAATTTACACTTTTTCAAAGGATTTCTGAAGTGTCTCAAAGGTACCTTATGACAATATTTAAAAATATATGAAATCATATGTTAGATATAATATTTCTATCCATTATGGAATATCTATAACTTAAATTCTCTCTTATAAAGACCACCCTTTATGTCTTGTCCCCTCTTTCCAATGGGAAGCTCACAACTTTGTGCCTGGCCTTGCTCCAGACCTTTGGGCTCTGCTGCACCATCACTCAGCTCACGGAGCAGCCTTCCTGTGCCTGGCTGGAGGGGAGACGGCAGCATGGCTTTCTAATTCCAGTGAGCAAGAACATTGCTCTTCCCGAGGACAGGTAAGATACTTGACTCCCTGGGATATCTCCAGGGCAGTCATTGTAAGAAAATAAAATGATCAGGTAAGGAAACTTGTTTTTATCCTTGCTGTGGCAATTTCTGAATGCAAACAGAGAGGAAGAGCTCCTGACTCCTTAGCTAGAACCTCACTAAAGTTATTTCCTGATGATTCCTTGGACTTTCTTTGTAATTTCCTGGCTCATGCATCCCTTCCTTTTATGCTGTGGCTGTTCTATGAAAGTATCTCAGGTAGTTTAAACTCTGCTGTGGATGGCACTGCAAGCTTGTAGTGAACCAAGCACCTCATTCAAGTCCAAATTCCTGCATAGTCTTCTACAGCCTGTCCTTAATCTGTTTTTTACCTCCATGGCTTCACTCCCCCATTCATGAAAGCTAGGACACAATGTAGATATTAAGAACTAAACTTCTTAAAAGCATTAGAAGGCACATGCTTTCAATGAAAAATAAGGGATAAAAGCAGAACTGGCTGGTGTCTCTTTTTTTTTTTTTTTTGTCTGTAATACTTCATTAAAGGAGAAGAGAGTCTGAGCTCCAAGAGAAAAGCCAGCTCAAGCCTTGACACTAAGGAAGGACAAATGATTTGGTTTCTATTTTAAATACTTTGTTTATAGTGAGAAACAAGTGTATTTGGTCTAGCTGTTTATTACAGAAAATGCATGTTTAAGTAGGAACTATACAAAATGTGCTAGAGCTCAGAAATCCCAAATGTAGGAGAACTGTTGTTAGCCTTGGACAGAAATACTACAAATTGCAGGCATGAGCCTCACTTTTCTTCATCCAAGTTACTTCATGGTGAATTACTTCAGGAAAACTTTGATAGACATTTTTTGTTCAGTGATTTTTGCTCTCATTTGGCATTTAGTGAAGCAGGGTGTCCACATGGCAGTGTGTGCTTTGACGAGAACAACTGAAACCACTGTATTGAGAGTCTGTGGGTATGACCTTTTGCATATGTTAACAGTTCCACTTGCAGACTACTTGCAGGAATCAGTTTTCCTTTCCTTCACTTCAAAGCTGCATGCTGAATAATATGACTCTTCAATTCTTCTGACTGGTTTTTCTGTTCGCTGGAGATTGACTCATTTCCTGTATTTGAATAAGATAGTAAAAGTGGATATAAAATATTCTTTTGCAATTGTAATCAGAATAGCTCTCAGTGCTGATATTAATAGTGAATTCTATGACTGCCTGATAGCAGCTGAGTTTATAGTTTCATGGGCTGGATTCTGCTCTCATTTATTTAATTGTAAACCCAGAGTAACTCCCAGAAGTCAAAAGAGTGAATTTCTACAAAGATAGCAGAGGTCTGCTTCTTGCTGTATTTCTTTTGTGGTTGTGGGGGGTGACATCATCAATCTGGATGTATGAATTGGTGCATAGATGAATCAGACATTCTCTAAACTGAAACTTCTGCCTTTTGGATTAATTTGTTTAAAGAGATACATTACTTGGCTGCTCTTCTGACTCAGGTAGACCTTATTTAAATTCTACCACCTCTAGCAGCTTTTACCTGTGATTTTTTGCACTGTAGTCTGCACAATCTTCTCCAAAACACTGAAGCATTAAAACCTGCAGAATTCAAAACACAGGTAAGAAAGCAACAGGAAGAAGTAGGTATCTTTTATCAGTGTGGCATGTGGCTCTTGGTACTTTTAGAGAGGCTGTTGAGCAAGAGCTCTTTTGGAATGCAGTTTGTCTGTTAATTCTTGATTTTGCCAGCTGCTCTGTTGCTCCAGACTTTGCAGAAGTGTGTTCATATCAATGTGTGCATGTTTGAAGCAGTGTGGGAGTATCTCACACTGAATCATGTTTTGCTGCTAAGACTTCAGAGGCTGAACTGCAGAGTATAATTGAATTTTGTCTCTTTCGTTAATTCTAGTCAGAAGTGTTCCTTTGGCACACCTGACCTTAGCATACAGGAGAAAAACATCAAGCCAGTAGCACATTGGAATTTCATGGTCATCCCATGCCAGTTGTTCCCTCTTCTATCTATCATGGCATCTGCAGCTTAAAGCAGGAGGAGAAAACCCAGGTGTGTCTCTGCTCAGACCAAAGCAAGCAAAGGAGAGCAATCTCTGCCTGAAGGCGCAGCCAACCACTGCAATGCACATTTGTAGTTACTCTTTGGTCTCAGAGAAGTTAGGCATTAAATATGGGGCTTCACATTTCTACATCACTGCCCCAGTTCTGCAACAACTCAAAGATACCTTGGGTATCTCTTTTGTGGGCTAAAGAACGTGAGTTACACTGTTGATCTGCTTGTTTTATGGTATGTATGTTCCACATGTTGCAAAGATGCACTTCACATTATAAACCCACCTTCTAGGAGAGACAGGGATGAAAAATCCCCCAAATTAAACAAGTTACTAGAAATCTTATTGCTAGATTGATTAAAGCCAGCATTTAAATGACTTACTTTATCTCAGTATCTTACCCAGACATTAGTTAAGAATACCATTGGTCTTTTTGAGGTTTCTAGGGATGCAAAAATGTTCTGCAAGCTCCTGTTTGGTCTCAGTGGTCTGAAGGAACTACAGAAATTATGGTTAAATGCAGTTCAGCTTTCTTCTGTATTTCTGGGCATTGCAAATGAGCAGATTTGAAGCATGGTTACAGTCTGTTTACTCAAGCTCAATTTGGAAGTAATGCCATGCAAAGTGTTTAAGCTGGTGCTGTGACCAGATTCAAATCATATCAGTCCTATGCCTAGACCAACAGAACAGACACAGTAATTTAGACACAGGTCTCATGTCCAAGGTTTTGCACATCCTGCCCCTGGTGTCTGCATGTCCAGTGGATTTCAGAAACCTTCATGAGGAAACAAGTTTTAGGGAAAAGGAAAAGTATTCTGATTATATGGGCCAAGATTTAAAAAGGTCATCTTTGATTAAGTTTTGGGCCGGGCATAGATGTCACATCATAGGAAAGACATTTATGAGACTCAGATTCACAGAGGCTCCTAAAGGTGTGACAGAGATGATGCTTTCTGCATACTAAGTAGACCAATTACAAGCCACAGTCCACTGGCACCTTCTGAGAGAAAGGAGGGGAAAGGCAATTTGGTGTTGAGGTCCTGTTGGAGAGTCCACAAAGGTCAGGGAAGTTCAAGGCTGTCTATTGCCACACTTCAGTCAGTGTGGGTGACATACAAACTTCATGCCAACTCAGTTTCTCAGCCGAATCTCTGGCTCCTGGGCCTTCTGCATGACCCTGAGAGCAGGACTGGCAAGACCAGTGCTAATGTGACTGCCTCAAATCCCTACCCAGTGCGGGGCCCACTGCCTGCTCTTGCAGCCCTCACAGCACCATTCATCTGGCTGAGGGCCCTGCTCCTTTTGGGAGGAATTCTGCCTGGAACACTGAGTATGCACCACACATGCCAAATAATAATGAGCTACTTGATTACCCAAATGGAACTGTGGGAAGTAGGGCTGATGGACCTAGCTGAATGCCAGATCGTTATTAAAGCTGGGTTTAGAAATGACACCATTTCAGTGTGTCATCTCTTGGCAGACTGCCTGCCCAGACGACCCTTGCAAGGGATCTCACTGGGGGCTGCTGTAGATTGGAGAGCTGTCAATTCATGTGAGGAGGTCTACAAGGCAGAACTATTTTATTAATGGAGTGTTTGGCTCTTTTGGAGGCTGTGGGAGAACAAGGAGGCTTCACCAGTGCTCTTCTCACCTTGTGTGAGACAGGGCAATTGGAATTGGTCCAGTGCCTGCAGGAGCTTGTAATCATGGCAGAGAACGGTTAATGTGATGATTTACAATACGTCTTGAGGGGATGGGGAACCTCTTGCCCAAAAAGAAAAATACTATTATTTGTTTTTGGATGTCATATCTAGGTATCAAATAAAACTTAATTCAGGAAGAATTTGCATGCTAAGATAAGTTTGGCACATACAATCAAATGCACCGATGAACATCATCTTACATGGAGTAAATCAGGTGCAGCCATTTTTTAATGATGTTTGTCTCCTTTGGTCTTGACTGTGAATGCAGTTATATTTCCAAATATGTACTTGCTGATGTTTTCATTTCTTCAGTGCTGATGACATAAAAGATCTTTGCACTGGGTATGCTGTTTGCTGAGGAAAGAGGTTTCTAGGGATGCAAAAATGTTCTGCAAGCTCCTGTTTGGTCTCAGTGGTCTGAAGGAACTACAGAAATTATGGTTAAATGCAGTTCAGCTTTTCTTCTGTATTTCTGGGCATTGCAAATGAGCAGATTTGAAGCATGGTTACAGTCTGTTTACTCAAGCTCAATTTGGAAGTAATGCCATGCAAAGTGTTTAAGCTGGTGCTGTGACCAGATTCAAATCATATCAGTCCTATGCCTAGACCAACAGAACAGACACAGTAATTTAGACACAGGTCTCATGTCCAAGGTTTTGCACATCCTGCCCTGGTGTCTGCATGTCCAGTGGATTTCAGAAACCTTCATGAGGAAACAAGTTTTAGGGAAAAGGAAAAGTATTCTGATTATATGGGCCAAGATTTAAAAAGGTCATCTTTGATTAAGTTTTGGGCCGGGCATAGATGTCACATCATAGGAAAGACATTTATGAGACTCAGATTCACAGAGGCTCCTAAAGGTGTGACAGAGATGATGCTTTCTGCATACTAAGTAGACCAATTACAAGCCACAGTCCACTGGCACCTTCTGAGAGAAAGGAGGGGAAAGGCAATTTGGTGTTGAGGTCCTGTTGGAGAGTCCACAAAGGTCAGGGAAGTTCAAGGCTGTCTATTGCCACACTTCAGTCAGTGTGGGTGACATACAAACTTCATGCCAACTCAGTTTCTCAGCCGAATCTCTGGCTCCTGGGCCTTCTGCATGACCCTGAGAGCAGGACTGGCAAGACCAGTGCTAATGTGACTGCCTCAAATCCCTACCCAGTGCGGGGCCCACTGCCTGCTCTTGCAGCCCTCACAGCACCATTCATCTGGCTGAGGGCCCTGCTCCTTTTGGGAGGAATTCTGCCTGGAACAATGAGTATGCACCACACATGCCAAATAATAATGAGCTACTTGATTACCCAAATGGAACTGTGGGAAGTAGGGCTGATGGACCTAGCTGAATGCCAGATCGTTATTAAAGCTGGGTTTAGAAATGACACCATTTCAGTGTGTCATCTCTTGGCAGACTGCCTGCCCAGACGACCCTTGCAAGGGATCTCACTGGGGGCTGCTGTGGATTGGAGAGCTGTCAATTCATGTGAGGAGGTCTACAAGGCAGAACTATTTTATTAATGGAGTGTTTGGCTCTTTTGGAGGCTGTGGGAGAACAAGGAGGCTTCACCAGTGCTCTTCTCACCTTGTGTGAGACAGGGCAATTGGAATTGGTCCAGTGCCTGCAGGAGCTTGTAATCATGGCAGAGAACAGTTAATGTGATGATTTACAATACGTCTTGAGGGGATGGGGAACCTCTTGCCCAAAAAGAAAATACTATTATTTGTTTTTTGGATGTCATATCTAGGTATCAAATAAAACTTAATTCAGGAAGAATTTGCATGCTAAGATAAGTTTGGCACATACAATCAAATGCACCGATGAACATCATCTTACATGGAGTAAATCAGGTGCAGCCATTTTTTAATGATGTTTGTCTCCTTTGGTCTTGACTGTGAATGCAGTTATATTTCCAAATATGTACTTGCTGATGTTTTCATTTCTTCAGTGCTGATGACATAAAAGATCTTTGCACTGGGTATGCTGTTTGCTGAGGAAAATTCCACTTGAACTCCAGAGGAATCTGAAGAATTCTGACAGAAAGTTTAAGGGGGCAGGGTTTTACTTTGCACTCTCTCTTGACTTCGGTCTGCTCCCTTTGAAAACAGCCATAAAGCTAACATTGATTTAAATGGATGGGTAAGTAAATTGATCCTGATTGTTTTGGGAAGCCCTGCCCTGAAAATTCTGGGTTATCAAAACTGCTGATTTTATTTCTACGCTTACATTGTGCCTTAAAATTCAAAAAGAATGACCTGCCTTCTTAGATCCTTATTATTATTGATTGACCTCATTTATTATAACATTTTTTAATGAGCAATGTTGCTTCCCTTAGATTTGTAAAGACTGGAGAAAGTAATGCTTTCAAGATATTGCACCTAGCAAAGAGAAAGGAAACACTGTGCTAGTGTAGAAATAACTTTTTAAAACATTTTGGATCTTGATAGTTAATTTTATGTACATTTTAAGAAGCAGTACATAAATAGACACCACATTAGTTTAACATAAAAATTTGAATTAGATGTTTAAATTATTCAAATAAATAATTTTTACCCAACAAATTTTTTTCTGCCTGAAAGTTCATCCCTTGGGTAAGTTAAAACATTTTTGCCATCTGTTTGAATTGCATTTTGTAATTTCCTGAAAAACAGAAAACTATGTTCCCAATAGTTGTAATATGTTGGAGAGGTTTTGCTTAGCATTGCAGAATGAAAGAGTTGCTGTATTTTCAGAGCTGTACTCTAACAGGTTTTCTTGTAACATGGTCGAATACAAGTTATTTTCACCCCGTGGAAGAAGGAATGTTGCTCTTGTTTTTAAGGAAGGGACATGCATTTTGGAGAAAAGGGTTGATATAATTGTAGCTAAAATAATTGAGCTCTTAGTGGGGGATTTCACAGCTGGGAAGTTTTTGGATGGGTCGATGGGAAAAACCTAAGTAGAGGGCGGAGCCCTGATGTTAAGCATTGGTGACATTGCCACTGAAAGAAGAGGGTTTTTTGTCTATTTGCCCTTGAAAAAGAGCCTGAAGTTAAAAGGAGTTACAAGAAAAAATCCGTGAAATCTGTCTACATTAAGAAAGTCTGTCTACTGTAAGAATATAAAGAGGTACCATCTTTTCCAGTTTACCAGAAGAAGATGAAGACCAGGCATGACTGTGTTCTGTAATTTCTACAGAGAAATTATTTCTAACAGCCCAGGGCTCTTAAACTTTGCAGACCAAGACACAAGTAGGTAGGAGATATTCAGGCAAAAAAAAAGATGGTTTCATGATAATGCAAATTAACTTTCAGAACAACTTGTCAAGAGATAGAGTAGATCTTCTGTAATGTGAAATCTCTAAATAAGAGATTTTCTAAGAAAATCCACTGGAATTACCAGCTGAAAACCTCTGTCCAATATCACACAGGGCATGGATTAAAATAGCCCCTTCTGCTGTAAATCTGTGCATATATATTTTAGATAGACATGACCAAAAAAAGAAGAGGATGGAAAGATGCAGAAGTTGACAATAGAATTATCTGGTTACTGCAGATTTCATGCTTTAATAATCAGTCTTTGATTATATTCTTTCAGGACTGATCTTTAAAAGGCTCAGGCCTTTAAAATTAAACTAAATCAAAAGATAATGTAGCTGACGGGATCTGCCATAAGATAGATTTGTACATAAGGCACAGCCACAAGCGCTGAGGCTGGGGAGGGAAAGTGGAGAATTTGTGAATCAGGATCAGGCAGCCACTCTGCTTATCTTTGCTGGGTTTTTCTAAAGCTATACATTCCAAAGGGAATGCATTATATTTATATAGATGTATAGAAAGAGGCTTTCACTCTGAACAGCTCCTAATGCAGGTGAAAACCATGTATTGATTACTTAAAGAAAGTTAAAATAAAAGCAATTTTTCCCCCATTTCCACACATTGCAGCTTTTGGCCTATCCACTCATAGCTAAAAAAGCATTCTTTCCTGATAATCAAGCTTCAGCTGTCTGAATTTCAGGCCGAGCCTCTCATCTTGAGCTTTGCTGAAGAGCTTCTTTAATTAACCATTATACCACAGATGTTATTGATTTTTTTTATTTTTTTTTCAGATCTGGTTGAAACATCATTGTGCTGGATCATCGCCAAGACGAAGGCCTGAATTTTTTGTGCACTGCTTTTACTCCTTCTGCATACCTTATTAGTCTCCACGTCTGTTAAGTGCAACCCTTAGTATTGACTCAGAAAATATCATTGATTTTTAGCCTTGCAGCCGTGATCTAAGGGCTCCTAATTTGGAATGTGGAAACCAGAGTTCAGCGAGAAGCTGTATTACTGTACACTTCCTACAAGTAAGACCTTTCACTCTCTTTACCTTTTTTTTTTTTGCCAGACTTTTGATGTGGTTTAAAGTTCTTGGAATTGTTTTTTGTTTCAAGAGGATTCGAGCAACATTTTCAAGATGTGTGCTTACATGTGTGTAAATAAACATATGTTTATATATATTTAAAGAAAAAAGAGTAAATAAAAGGCTTGATCTGTAAAGGTGCTGGTCACCACACTTTATAATTAATTCAGCCAGGCAGTGGCAGCTGAGTTCCTTTCCAAACCTGCTTGTTCATCTTTAGCAGCATAATTCTGTGAGAGAAATTTTGCTGCCCAGATTTCAACAATTTGGTGGCATTGTTTAAAATTTTTAAATAACTTCAAGTGACTGTACTTTTTTCTTTTAGTCTGTCATTGGGATACTCATGCCAGTTATTACAACTGTAACACCTTTGGTCAATCTAATTCTTGAATTTCAGGACTCAGTTAAATCACTGCTGGGGGGAAGGGTTTATGCTTTAACCTGGGGGAGAAGCTATGTCCAGCCTTGAGTAATCTCAGCCTTCCTAACAACAGCACATTCCTTTCAAAACACGTCTTCCTCCGATGGTGAATTCGAGAACTAAAAGTACGACAATAGGTTCCTAAATTCTGATAAGATTTCTCTGAGTTTAGTGATACGTTATTTAAACATAATTTGAAGCTTTTAAAATACTGTAATGGCACCTCTTGACCTTTCCAAAATCACATGGAGCGAGAGATGGTGAAAAATGTTTATTTACTCTGCAGTAGAGGCTAAATCCCCGTTCCTCCTTAGAACCGGTAGTTCTTTTATACTGGGTAACTCATGCATGGCACTTCCATTCTTCAAACAAGAGCTAGACAGTCCTACTTGAACTGCAGAAACAATGACCTGCAGTCTATCCTATGCCTGAGTGATAAACAACAATGCAGACCTCTTGACAAGCTCTGGCATCAAGCGTGGAGTCTTGCAGCTCAACATGTCTGCTGAACAGAAGTTAGAAAAAGAAAAGATCATCTTGTAAACAATTAATTAATGTTTGTCATGAATTATCATTTTTACTTCCTTCTCAAGAGGCTCAAAGGGAATAAAAAGGCATTTTTGCAGGTGGTGGCATTCAAAGTAAGGGCAATCAAATGTTTGAGAGCAGTGGCACAGCACTTTGAGTCTCTAAGGGTGAATGGTGCTAGGATTAGAGCACAGCAGGGGGTTGAGGGTTTCAGGTGTGAAGCTTAATGTTTGTGATCAGCAAAAAAAAGTCTTGAATTTATCTAAACTGCTCTTCTGCTAACAGTACTTCTAGCACATAAATGTTCTGAAAGTGACAAGTGTTCTCATTGCTCTTCTAATGCAAACATGATCTGCATTTGAAAGATGCATCCCTTTTGCCTAAATTAGAATGTGCATCACAAAGAGCGTAAGATGATGACCCAAAAACAGTTCTTTACACACACACACACACACACACACACACACACACACAGACACACACAGTCTCTTACTCTCTCTCTTTTACCTTCCCCCCCTCTTTCAATTCAAGATACAGCCACCAAAATGCAAACTTCCACTCCTTTTTACGCAGCCACAAGAGCTGCCACTCTGTCCATTATTCCGCCTGCACCGCAGGTTTGTAATTAGGATGCTTTACCACCGGTGCTTCAGTTCTTATCTAGCATCATTCACACAGAGTTTCGTGTCTTTGCAGCGCTGTGCCGAGCAGCTCAATTTTATTTCGGTCAAGCAGTTTTCAGGGATTTTATGCTGTGACATCCTAACGCATGCACACTCTTACCTCCTCCTCCTCCTGCTCATATTGCTGAGCACCACAGAGAGGATGGCATGATAGGAGTCCTAACAATAAGTTAAAGCTATTCTGAGGGTATTAGTGGGTTTAGGACTTGTGTAGGACATTTGCTAACCCTGGGAAAATAAAAAAAAAATACTGTCTCAGTAAATAAGACTCATAAACAGATGGTACAGATTATTTTCTGTCCCTCCTAGAACCATCTATTTTTCTATTTTAGAAAATAATTTTCCTCTGTTTAGCAGTAAATAAAATCTCTGTAAGCAGCAGAAGGAATCTATCCCTAAGAGAAAAAGCATTGGGCAACATAGGGTAGAAATGAAAGCAGCAAACAAAAAAAGCCCTCAAACATATGTATAAATGTAGGAAAACCTTAATGAACCCTCTATTTTTGCTTCAAATGTTTTCACAATGCAATATACTGCTACAATTTGATATCCAGAGGAAATTTGCTGCCTTGTAGAATTTGAGAACTATTGAGGCAGTCTGCACTGTAACCATAAAGGTAACTACATATGTGTATATATAAAATCCTACACCTCAATTGAAAACTCAGAAGAGAGTTTATTTGCTTTACAGCCCTAAGATGGCCCTGGAAGATCAGGTGAATCAGGTTTCAGTTTATAAGCTTGTCTCTTTGTAAAATAAGATTTTTAATTGGTATAGAAGCCAATTGTCTGGGGATTTTGATGTTTGTCTTTAATGAATAAAATAATTTCATGAGCTACTGTGAGATATAAAAGAAAGAGGGATAAGGTAAAATAGCTGCATTTTTTCCAGTCTCTCACATAAACAGATATGAACTGACAATAATTGATTAGTACATGTTTTCATCAGCTAACATCTTAAGTTCAAGGACTGGATTTCTATTCACCCTGGGGTCGTTTCACCTCTATTTGGCAGAGTGTCAGGGGCTCCATGACACAGCACTTTCTCAGCAGAAAATCTCTATTTGTCAAAACAAATTAGTTCTAATCCGTGCTGCAGAAATGCCTGTTTCCATGCAGCGGTGGCAGGAGAAAGCACCTCCAGTTCAGCCCAGGGTAATGCTCTGTGGCAGTAACCAATCAGAGTTCTCACTCCACTTGGTTTAGGCAAGGGTCTGGACATGATCTTTGCCATTCCAGTAAACCTCTAAATCCCTCTTTTGAGTGCCCATCAGCTGGAGCTGGCTGGAGGGAGTCTCTGTCTGTATCTCTGGTTTGGAGTTGTTCCTTTTTGGCTCATCCCTGACCCTCACTCAAGCAGGGGGCTGATCCCAAGGAACCATTCATGTTTTTCATCCTTCCTTGCTCGTTCTTTCTTGTTTGCTTGCTTTCTGGAGAAATAACTAAATAAAAAAAAGCAAGGTCTCCCTGAATCCAAGTAAGTAATGGGGAGTTTGCAGCTCAGGAAAACTTTTCTGACCAGCTTAGAGCAAGTCCCACACAGTTCTGAATAGAGAACCCATGACTTGTGCCCCCACTTTAAAGACCCTTTCACACCATGAAGTGACTCAAGGGGTCCCAGAAAGGACAGGGCTCTGGTCCAAAGTGTTTCTGCCAGATTTCTCTTTGCTGTCTGCTTGTTAAGGTGGATTCAGGAAATAAAAAATACTAGAAAGTGCTGCTGGGCTGTTTGTTTGTTTGCTTGCTTTTCCTCTCTCTTGTGCTGCCCCTCCTCTTCTGATTTCAAACTCTTCTGGAATAACTCATCCTCCCCCTCTCAGAGGGACTGATGTTTGGGGGGGGGCTGAACTGGGACCTTTCCTCTCCGTTGGTCAGGCCCCGTGTCAAAACACTCCCGACTCCTGGGAAGTCAGCTCGGCTCAATCCCGAGGCTTGCCAGTGCCAGTCAGCTGCTGTTTGAACTAAGTCCTGACCGCAAAATCAAAAGTGGGTCCAAAGAAAGCTGTAAACAGTGTGCAATGAGCCATTTGAAGGCAGCTGATGCCTCATTTGGGGTGACATGTTGTGGCTGATGAGTGTGGATGATGTGGGGTTTTCGATAAGTGCCTCATCAGTATCCTCATCATGATCGTGTTGCTCAGCCACGGCGTGTGCCCTGACTTGATTGTAATTGCCTGAATCTGCTCCTGCTGCTCAGGAGCGCACAGTAATATGCAATAAAACAGCAAGAAGTGAATGTTAACCATCTGAGTTCTGACATGGCTGCTTGCAGTTCAAGTTTTCCATTAAGGACAAAAAAAATCTATATAGACATACAAATATGGATATATAATTGCATGTTTAGAATAATTATTGTTTGTATATGCAATAAACTCGTTTTATAAATAATGCATGATGGTCATATACAGATACATAGGTTGTATACATCTTCCCCTGACACCTGTCTATACTGTATACAAATGAACATCACATGCTGATGGTGTGTGGGTAAAATGCAGAGGGATGAAAAACATCAGGACCATACTATGATCCCAATTTTTAGAAAACTAGGGAGAACCTGTAGCTAAATCTATGCATAGTCTTTATGAATCTTAATAACACGTGTGCATACAGATAAGTAATTAATTTTTAGATGCAATTAATCTACTCATGTAAATGTATGTGTGTGTGTGTGTGTGTAATTGTGCAGGTGTGTCTGGGTGGGGAAAGGTACACATGCATATGTGCTTTGTACCACTAAATTAGTCTTTGGAGAGAACACAATTTATTTTCACAAGTTAGCTGGTTTGGATTAATTCCATAGCAGCAGTGGTTGGGAAAAGAACCCCAAAACAGCCAACAACAACAAAAAGCACCCGCACCCCCAAAAAGAAAAACAGCAAAACCAAACCCAACCAACCAATGAACCCCCCCAAAAACCCTCAAACAAACAAAAAAAAACCATTCAACAAAACAAAAAACCCTGACAAAAACCCCACCAAAAAACCTCACAAGCTCACCCCCCAAAGAAACCCAAACAACAAAACAAAGAAAACCCCAACTCCCAAACTACCTGGACCCTATGCCTGTGAGTCTGACAATGCAAAGCACTGAGAAATTTTGCCTGGGGGAAGCCTTTCAGATCAGAGACTTCTCTAAGGTGGGAACTGTCATTACCCTGTTGGGGTGCCAGTGCATGAGAGGGGTTCCAAGGCAGTGTGTTCATGCCCATCAGGGGCACGAATGTTGCTCGTGAATTTAAAATTATTCTCAGTTTCAGTTACAGGTCAGAAAAGTAATAATCCAAGGACATTATGGTTGTATGACTGTAATCTCTGGTGTCTCAGAGTGTAATACTACACCCTGGCAGTCAATAGCTTTGGGGTTCCTGTACACAGCTGGGCTTTTTTCAATGCAGTTTAGAGAGCGTTTAAATAATAAAATTTACACAAGCAAATTCTGTTTGCATTCAGTTAATGCTTGATGGATTGAACATGTGGGTTTTTCCTCATCACAACTGTGTTATTTAAGCATCTTAGTAAAAGTGCAGAAAAATGTTTTGGAAATGTTATTTGCAGCTGTGGTTCCTACTGTGCATCATCCTGGCTGCTCTGTGGCTGCATGCGGAGGGTGCTGCTGTAACGCAGGGGTCCTGCCACACTGAGACAGAAAGAACAGTGTTAAAGTGAAGGCGGATAGGAAGGAGGTTGTTATTTGCAGACCAAAATCAAGATTTTTTAAAACCCTTTAGAAATAGTTCACTTTCCACAATTCAAGTGGAAATTGCACTGTGTTGGAAATGTCCTTAAAATCTTCATTATAGAAAACAAATCTATACAGATTAAACACTCTAAGTCTGACCATTTGAGAGGAAAGACAATCATTGTAATTATAAATACTTCTGTTGTCATGTGTGATCAAGTGGTTTCGCTGTTGTAGCTTAAATATATTAACTTTAACCCTTTTTAATTACGGATTTAGCACAATGGTGGCAGAATCCCTGCTAGAATCCTGCATTCTCCCTGGGCCTCTCTTTATGCTCAAAATATGTAGACAAATAGAGAGAAATTCCAAGGAGGATAGAAAACATGACTGAGAAGTTGGAAGGATGTTTTTGTGAGGAAAGATTAGAAGAATGAAATGGGCAGCTGTAGTTAAATGGGATTAAAAGCAATTAATCTGCACAGTTTCTATAGTTTCAGGGGATGAAATTCATAATTTCTCTTAAATTAACTATGCTACATTCTCCAAACTTTCATATCAGATATCTGATTACTGCTTTAGTTGTTAAAAAATAACTTCTTCTATCAACATTTATGATTTTTCATAATTTCAGGAAAAGAACCTGTGTTCATTCAACAGAGCAAAATGCTAACAAAGGGATGGGTTATGACTGGGTGCAAGCATTCAGGGTGTTCAGCTGAGGAGTGGCATTTCTTGACTTGGTAAATATTGGTTCTGACTATCAGAAGAGAGAATTTTTTAAAGCTAGCGATAGCTGGGCACAAGCCCAGATTTCCTCTCATTTGCAGCTACATGTAGCAAAACAGTTTTTTGGAAGGGAGGCTAGGATCTCCCTTGCAAGAAACACACAGACTACAAATTTGGATTAAGAACCAGGACAAGATTTAGCAGTGAGAGCAACCTGACAGCCATGAGCTACACAGGAATTCTTACATTTAGTAATTTTTCTACTCTTAATTTATTTTTTTTAATAAAGTGCGCATTTCCTCGCATGCACACAGGCAGCATTGCATGTGATTTATTATTATCCTTAGAAACTATCTTGAGAAAAATTTCATTGTGAGTTTTTCCAGAAACTTTCTAGACATTCAGAAAGAGGCAGCATATGTCTCGAGAGGGTTTTTTTACTAATTTAAATTTATCCAGAAGAATTTAAAATAACTCAAAAGCAACAGAGTTATAGAAGCATAACCCAGAATTAATTAAATTATGAATTGGACCCCACATCTTGGCTCTTTCTGAAAACTAAATAGCAAACAAATACAAGGAAGATGCAGCCTAATGTGAACTGGATATTTTGTTAACATTACAGGATTAATGCATCTTCACAAGAGAAATTTTCTTATGAACTGGAAGAAAATGTTTTCAGATTTTGCAGCTTCTATTTAAAACCCATCACAACAAAAATGGTTTTTTCCTCAAGGTTAGTATAGCATCAGGACTCCTTTGCATAAAAGAAACACTCCCTAAAAAAAAAAAAAGATAGATAGAAAGATGGGTACAGAAAACCAAATAAACAAATGCAAAACCCCACCCAGGATGATAACCTATGATTCAGTATAAACCAATAGTAAAAACTATATTTCTAGCCCTTGTGTTTATAAACAAATGTGCAGGTCCAGATTTTTAGCTCTCTTTTTTCAAACTCCTGTCTAGTCCTGTTTGTGCCAGCTGGGATCAAGCAATTTGGTACATTTGGATGCTCCCTCTATCTCCAGCCTTGTGCTCTGACCCTGTCCAGTACAGAAATGTTAATGTGGCACTTCTTGATCAAATTACCAAATAAATCGTGCCAGATCCATGCTGGGCTGCAAATTCATCCTTTGCTCCCCACTGTAATCCTCTATTCCTGCAACACAGATGATACTACCCCAATTTTGTTTTCCTCTGCACAAGCTCTATTCCCAGAAGGGAGGAAGAAACTGTCCAGTGGGCTAGATATGCTTACCAGATTGCCAGACTTGAAACAAAGGAAATTTCCAGAGATCTTGATTTTGCTCAAAGCAATATCCTAATGACCATACAGGGAGTTAATTATCAGTAATGGGGAATTTAATGCTGGGTAGGAAGAATGACATCAGATAACAATATGATTGCCCAGTAGTAATGTTAGGAGTCATTCGCATCTCCTTGTTAGTTGAAAAGGGTATTTGAGCCATAAAAAACTATTATTTTTTAATGAACAGTAAATTAAAAATTAAACTTGGAATCAAATTCTTAATTATTCAGAATCACACCTTTTTCACAGTATATATGAAGGTTGCAAGGAAGAAATGTGGGCATGCTGCACCTTCAGACGTGGTTTGTCCAGCTTAGCTCCTGCTCTGGAATGACTGCTAAAGCCAGCCCAGAAGAAGGTAATTTGTGGCCCATCTCCCCCAGAGGAGTTTCAAGCTTTCCCTTTTACCAGGCCTTGTTTTTCCATCCCAAGCACAAGCCTGCTGCACACCTGAATCTGATTCCTTGCCTGCACATGTCTCAGAGCACCAGCGTGGCTGAGGGGACTTTACCACCCCTTGGCCCCTTTCTGAACAAAGGCCAAATGTTATCTCCACGTTATACCCACCAGCAGCATCCCTGCCCTCCTCGGGGTGCTGCTGGGACCGTCCCCAGGCGGGGCCCTGTGCTCAGAGCAGGAGCAGAGCTCGGCCTGCACTGCCGTGCACGGCACAGGGTCCTGCAGCTGCACTCCAGGTGAACTTTTCCCTTGCTAAATGATGGCAAGGGAAGGGAGTGTTTTGCCTCACTGTGGCGAGTGTTCCACCTCACCCTGAACACATGTCCCAAATATTTCCATGTTCTCAAGATAACTTCAGAGATAAGGGGTTATTTAACCCTGCCAAACTGTGGCGTTTGTTCTACACAATGTATAACTGGCAAATATTTATGCGATTAACATCTGAATTCAAGCATACTTTAGTAGCACAAAGATGTGATTAGTCTTACCAGAATATGAATTTTTTAATGGACGTGGCTCCCACTTTCCAGAAAAGATTTAATAGCTGAGTCCTGCAGAGAAGTCTCCATTTACTGAACTTTCATAGCTTTAAAAATATCCTAGGGTACATTTTCTAGCACGCAGCATGGCACAACACAGAATTTAAATGAAATACAGTTTTCAAAATGAACGAACAAAGTATTGTCACTACCCCGATCCTTTCAATTTTTTTTAGCCAAAATCATATAGATGACTGGCACTGACAATGGGCATGGCTCTGGTCGTTGAAAGCACCTTAATTTCTTTTCAGCCTGATGATCTGGAACTGGGGACTATGAGGCTCTGAGCACACCTTGGGATACCTCAGCCTTCTGCACTGCAATGGAAATCTGCTGACATGTCCAGCTTGCAGGCACAAGGAGGCAGAGAGGCTCACACAGCAGCTTTAGAGCCTCCTCAGTCCCCATGCACACAGGTGGATGGGGCAGTGGCAAGGACACAGGCTTTTCCCTTTTGCCCCACCATGTACATCTGTGGCTTCTGCTGAGGCCCAGCTCACTGTAGGTGACTCTGACTGCTACCCTGTGTCCCAGAGGACTTGGGCTCTCAGTACACCAGCTCGGGTAAAAGTTCCTGAGCTGCAGGAGCCAGCCGTTGGGACTTCCCATTAATTTCTCCCAGTTTGGTTCTTAACTAAGTGTACCTTTTCTACCTTCACACCATTTTCCTAAGATCAGAAAGTGGCTCCCAAGCTACGTACAAGAGGGCAGAGATCAATTTGCATGTCCGTGTGTTTGGAGATAGATAAAAGAAAATAAAATAGCAGAACCATCTCAAATTGCAAAGCCCACCCCCTTCTTCCCTTTCTTCAAACAGTTAAGTAGACTCAAAATGCAAAACTCAAAAAAACTCAAGTTGGTTTTGGGAAGAAAATCCGGACAAACCGAAATATACAGAACATGTTTTGTCCCTAATGGTGATGAGGACAGTCAGTGGCCACAAGAATTGCCTTCCATGTGCTATTGAGGATTCAGCCTACAAATCTGATACAAGTAGCTGGGTGTGCAATAACTGCAGAATCAGCATCTTGTTTTGAAAGGACTCCTGCAAACCCTGCAGGAACATTTCAGTACTAGATGGTGTTGCTATGGGCACCAAAAGGAAGCTTAATATAAGAGAAACTGTCTTAGGAATTCATGGGGGATGGGTGTAAACAGTTTACGTACATAAGAACCGGAATGTCCCTGGCGCTAAAAAGCAAATAGCTTTTGGGGCTTTTTTTATGTTCTGCTAATAACATTTTACTGAAGGTCTTTTCAGAGGGACAATATAAGTTGGTACTTTTTGTAGAAGTTGCTTAAAGGGAAGTATAGGTAATCAAGTTCTGTAAGGTATATCTGCATCCTGTGTAGCAGGAGCATAATGAAATCTGGATGCTACAGACATGTAATTGCTCTGTAAAGACAGATGTTAAAATGGGAACGGAAAATGAGGGAAATTAAAGAGCTGCAGTTCCCTCTAGTATTCAGGAAAGAGGATGCCACTCTGCATTTGAGTGCAGTTCAAACTTTATTCAAGAATCACATTGCAGGGGACAGCCAGATGATTTAATTCGTGGCTAGATTTCTCCCATTCTGGCTCTCTCGCTGCCAGGGTAGGCTACCTAAGCAGATGAAAAGGAAAAAAATGTAACCAGTGTAGAATAACAGCAAGTATATCTCAAGACAGACAAAGAGAATGTAAAATTAAATTCTTGATGTGAAAAGAATGGGACAATGAACCGCTCTCCCCAAGATACCTTCAGAGAGGTTCCATTTCAATGCTTTCTTTCTTGCTTGCTTGCACTATTTTTCATTGATGCGTACCAAAGAAAGCCTGAAAGCCTTTTATTATTTCTTATTTTCTTTTTCTTTTTACTATGTGGTATAAGTTCTTTTTTTAATATTATTTTCCTGCCAATGTTAAAGCATTTCCCATTTTTCTAGTTTGCTTCTGACACCTAGCTGTTATCAACAATGCTTCCCACTGAATCACTTCTTTCATCTATTCAGCTTCTGTTTTTTCCCTTATCTCCTCTCCCCCCTTCACCAGTTTACCTTTCATTAACCCTCAGGGTTCCAAACATATTATCTCTCTCCCAAAGATACATATTTTTATTCAGACGTAAGTAATTTTTGCTCACTAGCTCCAGTTTCCATAATTCTCTGATAGAATATCTGTGTGTAGTACATACCTTTTACAGCACGGTGAACAATAAACCCAGACATTAATTTATACTCGTGCATTGTACACTGTTCCACCTCACCTTTTCCCCCTCTGAACTGATGGCCACATAAAATCTCATTCTTCTTAAATGGAGGAAATATAGTTCAATCCACATGTAAAAATCTGCTTGACTAGCAGTTTTGTTTGACCAATGAAATGATTATTTTCTAAGACTTACTTAAACTGATTGCGATGTATTTAAAATCCTGTTTTATTTGCAAAAATAGTGGTACATTAAGCTCAGTTTCTGCTACTTTGAGATATGCAGGAGGTTTCTAGGAAACAAGATCTCTTTTACCTACACTAATATATTTATGGCTTCTTTTCAGCCATACAACTCCCTTAATTTTCTGAGGATGAAAAATAAGCAAAACCCAAGAGATCTACTGCCTGAGTTTTAGTTACAACTTTTGTTCTTGAAACTGGTGAAAGCAGCTGGAAATACATCCAGCTGCTCATGTGGAAAACCCTCTCTGCTATCCCTCCAATTAATTGAGTAAACCAGCTCCAACCATGCAGTCAGATAAAATTCATATAAAGTTTTTCAAAATGTGTGTTGTGTAGCATGATATGAGGAATGTAAGTTCAGATACACACAGAGAAGGCTCATTGCTCATCCTAGTAAATACCATGCAAATGTCAATAAATTTACATAGGCATCTATATTTAAGAAAAAATAAGATTATAAATGGGACACAATGTTAAAATCTTCAGAATTCACCATGGGTGTAAAAAGAAAACATTTTGGAGAACACATTTTTTCCTTGCTCTTCTACGTGTTGTTAACATTGGCTCTAAATAGAGATTATTCAAGAGCCATAGAAAGGTTTGCTTTGTTAATACGTTAATGGGTGTGTTTGTTGGAATCAGGTGGAAGTCTCTATGTGTGAATATCTCAACTTCAAAACTTAAAGCTGGATGATTTGATGTTTCTAGAACACAAATGATTCTTTCTTTTTTTTATTTAGGCAACATTTGTCTTGATTTTACTATGTAACAAATCATTATCATTTGACTGTGCACAAAAAAATCCATAGAAAACAGAACACTGCTTTCATGTTTTAAATAAAATATGTTTATACTGGTTTATGGTAAGCTTTCTCAAAATTTGGTAAAATCCTAGCATAATTCAGTGCAGCCTCTGAGCAAAAGCAAATTATATCCAAGAACATTCTCATGGATATTAAAAAATAATTGCCTTCTCTAAAAATTTCAAGTTTGTTCCAGGAGCAAAATAAATACCTGAGTTACATTTTGTGCAAGTGGTTCTTGCTAAATTAATCCTCAGAGATACTCAGTCCTTCATAACTTAATCACTCCTTCATCTTATTACTTTGCAAGGTTGGTTTTCTATTACAGAGGAACTTACTGCTGTATCAAAGGCTTAATTGAGCTCCTTTAAAAAATCATGATTGTCACTATAAAATCATGCATCCACAGTAAGCGTGTTTATAGAGAACTTACAGCTTTAATTTTCACTTGGAAAAAAAAAGTCTTATACTTTCCTGCAGGTTCTGAATGCAGATTTACTATAAAATAAGTGAATAATAATACCAGGTTATTTTGGAAAGTGTTCTTTCATGCAATCCCTGCATTTAGCACAATCCCAAAATGGCAGCCCAACAGGTGGTCCTTTCATAGCCTTCAGCCCAAACAATTGGGACAAAAAGGACACCAAGAATCGAATGTTCTTCAGGATTTAAAAAGCTGTTCACTTCCCTTTGTTCATTTTCAGATTTAGCCATGTTCATTATTGTTGAGCCACAAATGCAGGACATTCTTTTTAGACATTTTGCCATAAATAGACACTGACTGGGGCTGACTAGCCAGCTAGCTGCTTTGTCACATGCAAGCGGAAACTACTTCACAAAGCAAATGCATTCCTGTTGCCTCAATGGCCCCGGCAAGCACCGGTTGTGACATGCGGCAAATCTGGCAAAGTCTAGGTTAACAAAAGTATGGGTGACAAAGGCTGAAGTTTCTCTTCCTATATTTTCCTCCACAGTAAGTATTTAATTCTGGCCTAATGAATTTGCCTGGAAGACTGGTTGTCACATTGACAGCCTCTTGAATGTCTGAAAATATACTTTTGCTTTGTGGGCTCTCTTTGGAGGGAACAGTTAGTTAACTGGTAATGACAGACTTCAGGGGTGAAATCTCAGATGAAATACTTGTTTCTCAGTATTTTGAAAGTTGTGAAAGTTACTCGTTACAATGATCTCAATCTCAACATCTGTAACAAAAGATGGGCCCAGTCCTATGGGTCTTTAATGATGCAAGGAGCCCTTACAGCTGTCTTCACTGTGCTGCAGGAATTACACAAGTAATGGGCACCAATCAAGCTTCTTCCCTCGTGTGTATGAATAAGTGTGTAAAACAAGTCTTGTAGAAAAGGCAGAGATATCATCTGTTCAAGAACAGTAAATTAATTTATCTTCCATTTTTAAATTGCCAAGTTAAATCCTCTCCTGCTACTCTGTATTTTAAGTGGAGTACAGACAGCACTGTGGTTTTTTGTTTGTGGGGGGCTTTTTGTCTTCTCTCTCTTTTTTTTTTTTTTTTTTTTTTTTTTTAGATCAACTGCCTAATTCAAAACTTCCAGGGTCTTCCACTGCTATTATCTTGGAGATTTTCCAATGCTCGTCTGAGTTTAGGGCTTCTGACGCCCTGGGCATGCCAGAAGAATGTGGATGAGATCTGTGTTTGTAGCAGCCCTGGTGTGTGGAATGAAAGTTTGATACTAGACCCTTGTTAACCTGTTAGATTGAAATTAAACTTTGTTAACCTCTTACTTTTAACACTAACCTTTAGTGGAAAATGTGAATTGCTTCAAACTGTCTAATGAAAAGATAGGTTGCAGATAAAAAGAAAAGATTAATACATTTTAATTTTCAAACATCCATGTGCAGAATTGCATATAAAAGTTTAAAAAATATATTTGATCACTGCTGATAACAATTCCAGTACAGTCAAGCAAACACATCTCTCAAGCCCTGCTGCTGCCAAAGGCAACAGCACAGTCTAGAAAAGGGCACCCTTTAGGTACAGACATGGTCTTGAGTGTGTTAGAAATGTAGCAGCTCTGCTGAGCAGTGCATTTTTCCTCCTCAGTTCAAAAACCTGAAATCAGCAGTGGAAAAACTGAGTTAAATAGGTTTGATAACAAAGCCGATGTTCAGTTCCATTTGTCATCTGAGTGTTTGTTTCATGGTTTACCTGAGCTCACTGTACGTGGAGGAATCAGTTTATAAATGAATTGAAGGTCTTAACAATAAATTAAAGCTCTTAACCTGAAGATACTTGGGCAAACCTCCCCATTGTGGGTCTCCCCTTCCAGGGAAAACATCCGCTGGGGCATTTTCCTTGCAGACCTTCAGGGAGGGCTGAGTCCTTGTGGTGCTCCTCCAAAGGAGGCTCCTGCCTTTGTAGTACAAAAGCAAAATTGTTCAACATTTTCAATATATCCATGTAAAATCCATAACATTCATAGATTTCAGGGGGAAATCAGTTAGTAAAATGTTTAGGCAACAACCAGTCAAAATTATTATTGGATGCTAAATGATGAATAAGCATTGTCCGAGGATTTTGACTTATTTCAACCAAAGTATCAGAAAAGTCAGCTTGTAAAAAACACAATAAAAATGATACAAAAGAGGGACTTGATGCTCTTTCCAGTCTTATCTTTATTTTTAATTTTGTTCTAATCTATCATTCCAAATTTTTCTAACATCTGTCTTAAATCAAGATATCTTTCATTAATAAAAATATTTTTATAAAACAGCTGCATATAAAACCCAACTTTCAAGTTAAAACTCTAGGAAAAAAAGTAATTTTCTTTGTGTGAGAGTGTGATTTAAGGGAAGGAAAGCAGGAGTCATAGGATGCAAAGAAACTTCACTAGAAAATATCAAACAGCACTGGAAGTCAATTAATGAGGAGGTAGAAGCGGGGAAGCATTCAGCTTTACCTCTCTCCAGACAGCAAAAATCTCTTGCAAATTTAGCTGTCAGAAATGATTGCTTTGTTTTCGACAAGTGGCATTACTTCCTCTTATACTGGAATTAAAATTGATTGAAATTGATTCATGACTTTTCAATATTTCCCACACCCTTTCATTCCTTTCAATTTGAAAACATTATTTCTGCGAAACAAGCACAGATAAAAACAGTGTATATGTTTCAGGATTTTGTTTTTGTTTCTTTCTTTGAGACATCTAAGTATCAAGATGAGAGAGAGACTAATAATTAATTTTCCTTCAAAGAAATTCTTTCAGAAACGATTCCTTCTTAAGGGAATGTACTTTTCCAAATTGTCTTTTACTGATTTTTCTGGGTCAAAAAATAGGAACAGAATAATTTTAAATTCTTAAGCAGCCACACAGAATGGCTCAAATCAGAACAAAAGTTTTGCTGTTTGTGTTTCCCATTTGAAGTCTTTTCCCATTTGAAGTCTTGCCCCAGTTTTCTCTAGACCCAATGCTGGATGAAGGGACATCAACAAACCCCACATCCTGCCTAATTCTCACTTCAGCAATCGCAATAAAACTAGGACTGGTACCATTTCACTTCTGAAAGTGAACAAGCAGTGCTGGCAGGTGGTGGGACTGGCCCAGGGAGGGGGCCAAGGAGGAGAAGGAGCCTGCTCCAGGCAGGGACCCACAAGGGAAAGCAGAGTGCACTGGTGGTTCAAGGAGCTTGTGACGACATTTCGTGGTGAAACTGCCTGCACATGCAGCTCTGCCTGCACTTTGGTTCCAGCAGCTGTAAAACTCTGCTTGTTTGGATTCAGCTGCAGGACCAGTTCACCTAAAGTCTTGCAGCAGAATATAGTAAAATTCACGTGTCTTTACTCCATAACATTGCTAAGAAAAGATCATATTGAAAAGTCTGCATGTTCTTGTTCCAGGTACCATGTCAAGTGCAGGACTTAAATGAAAGCACCATTTTAAGTGCAGGACCTAAATGCATCCTGAACATTCCTTGATCTGTCATGACACCAACCTTGTAAGACAGTTGGTTTTTATGATCCCCATTTACCTACAGGGAACCGAGGGATAAAACACGGAAAGAGCAATTGGCTTGCACAGAGCTTCACCAGTAAGCTGAGGATCGGAAAGCACTGGATCAGTCCCTGCTAAGTCTCAACAGAGAGCTGTAACCATGATAATATATTTTCTCCCAGAATATAGAAGTTTGTATTTAGTCTAATTGAATTCTTTGTTTTACATTGTTTCTACTCCCTTGTATTTTAGGCCTTTGCTGACTTCATCTGTAGAGCCCCACATGACACCAGGGTGCATTGCTTTAAAACTGAGGCCAGGATGTCATCCTTATAATGACACACTGGCAGCAGTTCAAGGACTTCCCTTATCCCAGTGGGATTTTTCATACGTTCCAAGCAGTGCATAATGAGAAGATCACCAAAAGCTTGGCAGAAAAGTGGAGGACAAGGGTTGTAATCTGAGCAAGGGAGAGCAGGTGGGAAAGGGACCCATGATTACATAGCTAACTTGTCAAGAATGGGAGTGACTAAAATAAATACAAAGCAGCTGGAGTCACAGGGAACATTCTGGGGTAGGGTGAGAAGGATGGCAGCATTTCTTTTTTGCTGTGAAGGTATGCCATGTTCTTGGTGATTAGTACCTGCTAAACTTGTTTTTCTATATCTTCCTGTACTAAATTTTTTCCATCAGAAAGACACAGGGAAGTAACATTCACTGTTGCTACCCAGCAGTCTTTGGATGACTGACGTAGTGAAAGGATATTACAAATATTTTGTAATTAATAAATTCAATGGAGTTACAAAAATGATTATACAAGCTCCATGAAAACTAGATTGTGAAGCTGATTCCTTTCTTAATTAATCCTCTAAGAACCCTGAACCCTTGTTATAAGCTGCAACATGGATATTACTTGAGAGAAAATTGGTTCCTGAAGCCTGTAGCTGTTGCAGGCAGAATCATGGAGCTCTGTGTCGATAGGAGTCAGAAATACCTTTTTCTGAGAGGTTCTGAGGGACTAATAGTCTGGTTTTCTTCTGCACAGAAACAGCTCTCCTGTATGCATTTAATGACCTGATAACCTTTAGACTTCTTGGTGTCTGTGCAACCTGCAGCAGCAGCAACCTGTCAGAGTCACGTAACCAGAATTGGTTCCTTCCTCTCCTGTCAGACTGCTTTCCTTTGTTTTCATCTCCTCTGTGCTAACAGCCCTTCTGTATAGCATCCTGCAAGGTCAGTCTCTGGCACTCCCCTTTGGCACATCTTGTAACAGCCTGGTCTCTTCTCCACCTCATAGCTATCTGTGCTGGGTAAGTGTCTTCTCTTCTGCAGCTCCAATACCTGGAACAACCTTACTTTGTCTCTTGTTGACTCTCTGTCTTGTTTCAAATTGCATTTGAAATAGCTTTTCACCTTTGCTATATCTATTTTTTCTGTTCACTGCTTGCTTGACTTGTAATTGCATTAGAGGCCCTCAGTGAAACTCTTTGGCTCAGCTAAAAGACAAGCCCACATACACGTCCTGTATGAAAGTGAAATTTACAGGCCAGAAGAGTTTTCATTTGATACATGCAGCTGTAAAACCAAAATGGAGATGAAACACTCCCTGCAAGTGTGAGTTTGGAACTGATGCATCCCTCAGCCTGTGCTGGAGGGTGTTTCTCCATGGGTGAGAAGCAATCAGCAACTTTTCACATACTGATTTTTAAATACTCTTCATTTTGTAGTATTTTTCCTCCTTTGCTGTTTGGGACATATACTAATGAAGAATTATGAGTGTGAGAGGAGAAGGTCTCTCATACCCACAATGTAATAAATGGTTTTGTCATAAGCCATTTCAACATGTTGATGAAGGTTTTCTGCTGCACTGAGGAATTTCTGTGCAGTCTCACATTAAACCGTGCTAGATAATTCAGGAAGTATGATGTTGCACCCTGTCACTGGAGCTAGAGGCAGTAAAATCTGTTTAGCTGTGTTAACTGAACAGGCTGCCTTCCCTCAAAGGTTCAGTCTGTATTGAACAGATGGCTCCTTCTGCCTTCCTCTCCCATTCTATGATGCTATACTTGTGACAACAAATTCTGAAAAATGAATGCATACATGAAGGCAACAATCCGTATATTTTCTTTCTTTCATGAGTTTTGTGCAAAGGCTGTAGTTCAGGATTTGATCTTGTTGGATACTACACACCTTCTTGGCCAGAGAAGCAGCTGGTTAGCTTATGCAAACATGAGATGTACAAAATTACTGGCATAAAGTATGCCTCTCATTACTGTAATGGCTCTGCAGGCATCTTGTTTTCTTGCTGATACACACAGAAGTTACATTCATGAACCTCCAACTACATAAAGTGGAGGTTAGAGTACTAGGAAATTAAGGGAAGTTTTCTTCACTTTTAAAGTAATTTAGATAATTCTGGATCTGGGTTGACAACAGTTCTGTATAAAAGTAACTACAGTGCAGAACTTTCATACTACTCCTGATATACTCAGAAGTCTCAGAAACAAAACAGAGCAAGAGACAGGTTTACAGGCCAGAGCTTGGTGCAGACTTGCTCATGCTGTGTTTTCAGTAAGAGATGAGACTCCTTGATGGGAAGCAGCTATCCAGCCTCCACTGGCTTTGACAACTCAAGGGGGAGTGACAGTTTCCATTAAATGCAAAATTGTGTATGTATTAACTATGTATGAAATAATGCAGCATATGCATGTACAGCTGTATAAGAGACTACCTATTAGAGGGTTATTAGAATTATTGCAGAACAGGCTACAAAGGCATAGCTTTTTTTCTCTCACAAGCATTAGTAGGTGCATAATTCTCATTTTGAGCCAAATGAGTTTGTGACAATTGATTTAGCCTGGCTGTTGCTGCAGAACTTGGTAACAGCATATTGTAGAACCGGTGAAATAGTTCATAATTAAGTAAGAAATGTTATTATATTTATGTATAAACAACTTATTTGTATTCATAGTAGATTGTCTCCACAAATCTATTCTTGTCTCAGAGCCAAATAGAAATTTAATGTCATTGTTATGTTTAGGTGAACATCACGCTCTTATATTCCTCTCTGTTTGGCCTTGAATAAAAATCAGAGCAACAATAATATAAATGCTATGAAAGTAGTCATGAACAGTAGCCCATCTGTACTGGACAGAATTCTACAAATCAATTAGATGGTCATAAAAAGCTAATCAGATGTGGATGAATTAACTGTGGAAATAAAATAGATTGAACTCTTATGTTTATTGTTCATGTATAACCCTTTTTAATAATCAAGATGGGTAAATTACAATAATTAACCTTTAAAAATTTAGATGATTTCTAAATAATACCTTCAAACAATGCCTATTCTTTTCATTGTTATTTTTAAGTGTTTTGTCCATGACAAGGCAGTTCCATTAGATCTACAGATGTAATTGTTTTAAGTTGTGCTTTCTTTTTTCCTGTTTCTCAGTCATTGGATTTTCTCCAGTATTTTCTCCCACCTCTCCTCCATCAGATAGCATTTAAAGTCAGAAGAAGTCAAATTCACATATCCTAGGAAGAAATGCCAAGAAAACTCCTGGAGACCCGTTGAGTTGGGTCTCACTGCCCTTGGGTGGGATGGATTATCTGACCTGTCATCAAACCCTCTTCCTAATCACAGGAGCAACTTATCTGGGCTAGTGCAATGCTGGCAGCAAAGACAATCCTCCGGATCCTTAGGAGCCCGCAGGGCTGGGGATAGTTTCAGCCATGCTTTGAAGGAGCAAGCAGTTGTGAGAGGGTTATGTGGGCTCCTGTGTGAGCATGGCTGAAGGGAGAGCCCTACAGCTACAAAAGCCTGGAGCATTTGACAGCTCTTCAACACGAAGGGTTACAGGGAAACACCTACTCTTATTGGGCAAGGGAAAAGGAATCTGTAAGGGAATCTTTCAAGAGACTTTTTATTGCCCCTTCAAAGCCTTCTCTCTAGGTTTTCATTGAGGATGGCTACTGCTAGAGCATCTGCTGCTGTAGAAAATTCATTGTTTATTCTCACCAGTGCAAATTATTTGCAAACTGATCAAAAATTTACTTTTATTGAGTATTTTGACTGCTCATCCTTCAAAAAAATTAATTTTCAGCATTCTGGGGTTAAAATTTCCCAGTATTGTTGTAAGGTCTTAATTAAAACAAGAGATAAATTGTGATGTATTAAATAAATAAATAAATACTCCAGGCCTGATCACAATACATTGGATAGAATGGTGCATGGTTTGAGTTTTCTAAATTACTGATATTACCTGCTGATATGAGGGCTGTTCAAAAGGGCACTTCACTTTTGGGTTTATTTATTAAAATCCTGCACTCAACTATAAAAAATTAGCCTCCTAGAGATGAATCGCTCCCCACTCAGAGGAGCCTGAAGCAAGGAAACTGATCATGCATGCACTGCAGAACTGCACAGTAACGTGGGCTCCAGTATTTTACTACATCTCTTGCACAAGGTGCTAAACAGCAATGTGAGACAAATGGTTTTGCTGTAATAGTGATGTTCTTAGACATTCTCCTCAAATAATTAATGCCAAATTTACAGTGTTCTATAATTATCCTTTTTATCTTGAAACTGGAAGCCCTAAATAGGTGATGTGCAGCATGAAACACAGGCTACTGGACTCTGACAAAACCTGGAAAGATCAATAGATCAGCTTTCAGGTAAGCATAAATAAGGAGATAGAATTTCATATGTGAATTTTATACACTGAAGCTGGGATAAAAGTCTGTCTTGAGTTCTTGCACTGGAAACAAAGCTATTCTTTCAGTTCTTGGTTGGCAACAAGGATTTTTAGCATTTCCTTCAAAGCATGCTCCTTGCAAACACCAGGACAGTAGAGATGCAGCTCAGACAAGTTCCTTGGCAACCTGGAATGCTTTGCAGTCTCTCTCCAGGAGGACATACATATAGTGGTCATTCTCTCTTTTCCAGTGAGTTTGCAACACAGTAAGGTTGCTTAATCTTTGATTACCTCTCAGACTACAGCTACTGCAGCTGCACTTATCAGCAAGCACTGAAGTGTTTCAGATGCAGAGGAAGAACAGAATTTGTAGTTCTGGAAAAATGGTGGTAAAAGAGGTCAAACCTCAACCACTTTATTATGGGGCTGTGTTCAGAGCTCATAATTCTGCAGAAACAGTCCTGACAGTGGAAGTTAGTCATAGAAGGTAAAACCCAGGGAGACAAAAGGCAAGGAAGGATAAACTGGTAAGACCAGTAGCACTGAATCATAGAAGACCATCCTGTTCCTCTATGCCTCTTTGCATAAAGCCATACAACAGAGGAAGGGAAACTTCCAACAGCTTGGCAGACCTCTGAAATATGCAAATGTTTAACATTCAGCTCAAAGCAGAGAATATCTTCCCCCTGAATTCCTTGCTGTACAGGCACATTGGCATTAAGCATTCAAGAAAGTAAGAACCTGAAACCAAATAATGGCAAGAGTGACTAGGAACAAAGCAAGATGAATGCCACATGACATTTATCAAGTTTGTCTGTCACATGTATTTGATAGATTACATAGTTAATAAATTACCATCCAGAGTGCATCCACTGTTGTTTCCTCAGCTATTCATTATGTCACCCTGTGCCACCAGTACTTGTATCATGATGCACATGAGTGGAGGCTTTATAAAAGCTACATCCCTTTGGCCATTCCTCCTGGCCCTGTAACTGCCACCTCCTACCACTCTTTCAAGTACTGCTTGAAGTGTGTGGTGTGGCAATTATACATTGCACTCTTTGGAGCTATGGCTCCTGGGCCAGAGGACCATAAAAAGAAGTAAGGCCTCTCTACTTGAAGTAAGAAAGTTGCAGCTCACTGTGCTGCTTCACCAAAACCTCCCTTATAAAACATACTGTTAGGATGTTCAACAATAGCTTCATGTAACAAAAGTTGTCTCTGTAGGAATACTGTACTGATATGTAACACACACAATCTTCACCTGCAACAGTACCTCTTCATATCCACTGCTGTATCTGAGACACTCAGATCTCTTCCTGGAAGGACAAGCAGCATGAGCTCAAGCAGCCCTTCTCTCCCATCTCTGCTGGTTTATCTCCAGAGAAACATTAGCTGCAGTTGCTGTAACAAATGTTATTCTGGATAAGTAGGTGTCACAGAAAACACCTACTATTCTTCAAAGGCTGTACCAAGTCAGTACCGTTCACAACACCTGTCACAGAGACTAATACAGGGACATCAACAATATGACTGCTCTAAGCAGAGGAGTTTACATAAAACTCCCTTGGTAACAGCTACTTTTCTTCTAAACTGAAATAATGACAGACAGTAAACAAAACTTATATAAATAAAAAATGGTTTATTAAAAACAAACAAACAATACCAAACAAAAAGTCACAACACAATCTCACTTCACTGTCTGGCCAAAGGTCAGACTTTAAGCTAGCATCCATGCTTCAATCATGTAAGCATGCATATAAAAGGGAAGTCGATGCCTTGCTGGCATGCTTCTCTACATCTCCTCTGGGATGATTTTTAGAATACATTGTTTGTGAACACGTTACAAAATTTGAATTCCCACAAGACACCGGAAAAGTGAAGAACGGTTG
The DNA here is from genome assembly GCA_024865655.1 of Emberiza elegans. Classification (NCBI taxonomy): domain Eukaryota; kingdom Metazoa; phylum Chordata; class Aves; order Passeriformes; family Fringillidae; genus Emberiza; species Emberiza elegans. Next base: position 51,347,005 of record JALJVW010000139.1, on the reverse strand, counting down.
TTTTTATTTACACATACAGGGTTTTCCATAAATACTTGTCACACAAATGCAATTTGCTGCATTTCTAACAGCTGTGAAACCAGTGACAAATACAGAAAAAAACCCACAAGTAAGCATGCATTCTGCAAGGTTTAGGTAATTTTTTCGCCCAAATCAGTGTATTTCTCAAGAAGTATTTAATTTAATTTCACAAGTCTGTGCAAACTACTTACATGAACAGTATCCAAAAGATACTCCTTTTGAATACTCAGTCACCAAGAATAACACGTGAGATGTAGCTTTTGTGTGCAGGTTAAGACTTATCACATACAAACAATGCTGCAGTCCTCCTTTATAACAGAAGGGAACGGATTATTAGAATGACATTCCTGAAACAGTCTTCATTTTAAAATAACTACTTCATTAATAAGGCTGCTTTAAAAGAAGTTACTCTGAAAGAAAGCTTTCAAGATCATCCAAAGGGAGCTTATATGCATGCTTTGTCTTCATTGCTAGTCATCTCTGATGAACACCGCTCAGGTCTATGGTTTAGGTATGTGTAAATCATGATGAGGATTCTGAAAACACTTTTATGGAAGAAGCTGCTCAGCCTCCTTGAACTTGCTTTCTTTTGTTTTCCTCAGTAATGCCTGTTTTATAGAATTGATCTTTTCATCAAGTTCAGCCAGTGAATAGCTCTGCTAAAAGAACAAAATAAAAATCACAATCATTTACATCTTGTAATTGCTAGAGAAGTGGCTTATCACTTGATACTTGAGGTCACTGCATATTGTACTAAGTGACAGAACTACTTCTGCAGAATTGTCTGAATCTAGTCTTTGCCTATTTAAATTTAAAGGTAAACTTGCAAGAAAGACAGTCCTAATCATGGATCAATACATTCATGCTACTTTTATTAGATGCTTGTTTAGTCTGCTCATAAAACACCTTAAGAAATCCCTTCATGTTAAACACTGGATGAGACTACTTAGATTTTGCAAACTTGGGTTTACAGCTAAAGGGTTTTTCTTCCTACTGCCCAACATCAAGCTCCTCTGTGCCACTTAACTTGGTAAATTTTATGTTTTCTTACACAAGGTGGTCATCATGCTTTTAATAAAAATATTTCACCCTATGCAGGACTTTTTAAATTCCTACACAAGCCTATTTTCTCAAGTCTCAGATGGCCCATTGCCCATTCTAAGTCCATTATCCCAAATCCATCTGTTTCCAAGGGTGATAGCTAGGAGCAGACAAGGTTCCAGCCATGGTTCCACCTGCACCAATAACTTCTCTCTTGTGGAGGTACATGCTAAATGCATTCCTTTGTGATGGTGTTGTGAAAATGGCAATTCTTACTGACAGGTAACTATCTGCTATAGTGTTGGGTCTTTCTGCAGTACTTTTGCCAAGCCAGCCATTTCAACTTTTGTCTTTTCATAAACCAATAAAGCAAACTGAAAAATAATTTTAAAATCAACAAAAACCACTATGCCACAAAACAAAAATGGAAGACATTAATAGAAGGCTGATCAGAATACAGAAATTACCTGTCACTCTCAGCTAACAGGATTATAGATTTGTTTTATTCAATCATTCTCCTAACTGGTAAAAACTCTAGTATGTATTCTTAGAAGATTCATTTCATTGTAACATCCATTAGCTTTTTGTCCTTCCTTCTCTCTTTGACAGCAAACTATCCAATACTGCTGCAGCTACTTCTGAGAACTTACATACTTGCTTCATAGAACTCCCGCTTACTTGCCACTCAAAACATCCTAAACTTAGGAAAAACAAGAGTTAATAGCACTTACATGGGGAGATTGAACCTTTCTCCTCTTGCCAGAACAGCTCTGAAGAAAAGACAATCAAAACAGACTTAATGTTGCACTGACAGAAGATCACAAATAATTCTTGTAACAATATTGTTAAGAGTCTTTAAAGTATAAAAAAATCCCACTGACTGCCATTCCATTAAAGAAACCTTTTTCATAATTAAGTACTTTGGATCATGAGAAATACTACTGGAGAGCAGTCAGAAGCTGTTGAAGCTTCTCCACACTTGGCAGTCAACAACTACCAATTTAACTGAAGCTTCCTTCAGACAGAATTGAGCTTTTGAAATTGTCAATATTTTCGTCCCTAAAATTTGCCTATATCCACACCAATATTTATGCAAAACTTCAGATAAAATGTGCTAATTACTGTGCAACACTACTATTGCCACCATCACAATTTTTTCCCTGATCCTCATTCTAGAGATCCTAAAGTATTTTCAATAGAAATCTCAGCTTATGAAAGTGTATGTTTTAACTTCTGATTTTCAGCCAGAAGGAACAGTCTCACAAATAAAGAACTTTACTGGTCTCCAACACAAATTTTAAAAATTAAACAAAAAATGTGCACTATTGCTATTGATTTTTATTAACTGACTCTTCTTTGGCTAGTCTCAAGGGAGACGAAAATTAAATTGCAATCAACAAAAGTAAAAGAGACATTCTTACTGTTACATGGGGAAAGAAGAGCAAGATAACAGACCAGAAATTTCTATAACCAAATAGAGCCTGATGTAGTAACAACTAATGTTCTCTTTGTCCTAATACCCTTTGGTGAGTGAAGGTTAAGGTGTACTATTCAGAGAGAGACAGAGCTCTGCCTGAATATCAGAAATAAAGGAAACCAAGTCACAGAATCACATGAAGCAATTTTCAGACAGTTTGCTCTCTCATCCTTTTGGAAGTTATTCACATATCGTTAGCAATCAGATCATGAAGAGAAGCCCAAATGATTTCAGCTGTTTCAAGCCATTAATTATTTTTATCAAAAATCAAAACCTCAGTCAATTTTCTTGACATGAGAAGCACTTCGGATTTTAAGGCAAGGGGGAAAAATACAAACTGACACATTCCTTACAAATTAGTTAAGCTTGGGTGGCAGCAATTTTTCCCCCCAACAGATATTTTCTTTTTTTTGAGTGATAAATTAGGCAAATACGAACTTGCTTAGATAATCCACTTATAATATAACCACTACACCAAGTCAGAGTTGTTTATTAAAAGTGTCTGTTCTCCAACTCTAAGTTCTTCTATGTACATCAAAGATTCAAGCACAAAAGGCAAAAATACATTTAGATATGCTGACAGAAGGTAAGAAAATTTCTTACTACAGATTGAAAATATTCAGGAGACAGTCCTTCCAGCTCAAGGATTTTATCTTCAAGCTTCTTAATTCTCTGATAAATGTCTTTTGGTACTGGACCACCTAAATACATCAGTAGTAATGCAAAAAAATCAGGAAAATCACTTGAATAATTGATTTAACCAAAGATTGCTAGTCTAACATTTGAATTCTTCAAGATTAGCTATCAACCAGTAGCTGAACAAAACAAATGGATGGGATAATATGAAGGAAGGATCATTAATATGATTCAGGACAAAACCTGATTGATAAGCCAGTGTAGTCAATGAAAGCACTAAGACAACTTCATGTAGTTGGCTGATGTCTGTCAAGGTCCCTGAAACAACTAATGATCACTCTGCAATATGTTGGTCATGAAATGTTGCCACTTCAAAGCTGACACCAGCATTCGGAGAGAGCAGATAGGATGGCAGACCACACATGAATTCAGCTTTGATATCTAAGATAGGTTTCTTTCAGAACAATCTCCAGTGAGCATCAGAGGTTAGAGGACAAGTATGAGTTGTAACAAGAACAGCATTTGCTTGACCACAGATGGAAGAACGGGAGTGGGGAATGTGTGTATTGAATAACAGAGGTATGGAAAAAAACACAAAAAAATGACCAAACAAACAAAAAAGACCCTAGCTTACCCAAGAACCACCCTGACAAAAAAAGCCCACAACAAAACCCACTGACACCACAAAAACAACAGCACCAAAAAATCCAACTCAACCCATTAGCTGTTTTCATCTTTACTACAGCAGCTTGGGCTTTGTTTCCCCATAGAACAGACAGAACTGATCAAAAGATCAGCCTCATCTTATTTGCACTCCATAGTATTCTATAATGAAGGAACTATATGAAATAACTGTTTATCACAACTTAGTACTGGCTACTCCAATTTAAATGATAGGCTGGTTCTGAACTGTATTGACAACCAAGGCCAAAGCAAGCTCTTGCTTTTTGACACCCATTTCCTTTTATTTCTGGGTTTGTTAGACAACACAGTTCTATTCCACAAATTACCAAAACAGCACTAATGTGGGGTTTGTTTTTTTTTGCCATTCATCTATTTTGTCCATTTAAAGAAACAATTGTGCAGGTAGCTTCACTCCTTCAGTTCTGCCCTTTACTCAACACTCAGCACCTACTAATTAAACTGGTCAACCTATCATTCTTAATATTGCTTTCTTTTAATGTAAAGGGAAAAGAGAAGTACTAGCACCGGAAGCTGCTTGGAAAAACAGCCAGCAAGTCAAGATTAACTCTGTTGCTGAAAGCAAAAAGTGGTGGAACAGGTAGCTAAGGCATGTTACCTGCTCAGATGAGTATTTTTGCACAGCTGCTGGGGTATGCATCAAATAGTATTGAGATGTTCTCCATGACTGCTGATTTGAAGAACTGAGCTGGTTTTGCATGCTTCCATCTTCTTAACCTATACTATAGTTTACCTGACCCATTCCTTCAAACAAAATTTGATCACCTCCTGGAAGCAAGAAGCCCTCCTTAGCTACCCTCCAGTCATTGTCCCTGATGTGTGATATATGCATGAACTCCAAAGTTACACATTGTAACCCTAATGCTGGCTGCCACCAAATTCTATTTCTATGCACAAAAGCCAGCTTATTTTTGAGACAGCTATAGAGCTAAGCATCAAGCTCTGACTGCTGCCTCAAGAGTATCTATGCATATCTTATTCTCCTTGCTACCAGAGAACTTTAATCCACCACACAGTCACAGGAATCTACCGATCGAGTCAACGTTCCAAATACTTTTAAGATAATTGGCATCTATTCAGTATTCAGAAGACAAAAAAATTAAGCATCTGCAGTGTCATGTGTAGAAAATTCACTTAACTAGATGGAGATTGGGCTTCTGCTCTGTTTTGAAAATAATTTTCAAGAAAAATATGAATTCCTCCTTGGTAAGTGCCTCATTGTGCCTCAGTGCCATATTATGGAAAATCAGGGCTGGGTTGAGGAAATCAACTTAAAAACATGAAGCAAAACTAAAGCAGCCTGACAGCTATGGTATTTATTTTAGTGAAAGTTATGGACTCATAAAGGAAAGTAGTGACAACAAGCCTCCCACATTCTGGGAATTAAGCTTTATGCCTAAACTTATTTCAAGAAACATTTTTCATGTTTAGGAAACAGTTTCAGGTCATCCTTTCTGTTGACTCTACCACCAGCCCACAAGTTGTCCATGAAGCAGCCCTCAGTCCTAAACTCAGCTTTTCCTGTTAAGTGCGTCAAGGCAGGACTCCAGTGGCTATGGAGAACCACAATCTCCAGATATTCCATGTTATTTTAAATCCTGTTCTGATGTGCCTCTCTCTTATTTGCCACCACATAAAGTGTACATTTGCTAACTCAGCACCTGAAATCGGGCATAAACCTGGATTCCATTTTGGGCATAAAACCCTACACACTAGATCACCATATCTGGAGGAACAAAACTCTTCAGTGGATCTAGCCACTTTTTTTTACAGAATCAGTTTTTATAGACTTGCCTATTTTCACCACAGTAATCATAACTTTAGTATAAAATGGCACACCAATGTCAAAGTTATAACATCATACAAACCTGTTTGTAACCGTAAGTGTGCTTCAATGTTTTGCAATCTCTCCTCAACAGCTTGGTTTCCACAATCATGCATGGGTACACTGGCTTTGTGACTGGACCCATGCATTCCTTCAGACCTAGTCTGAGGTCCATATGTATTTACTACCCTAGAAACTAGGTAAAAGAAAATAAATTACACATATGTGCACATGAAACACAAAGCAAATCTAACTAAAATGATCAAAATATTGAAGCATGAAAACCTGCATTAAATCAGTTTTACAGAAGTCTTGCATATGAAGGGCCCCACACGCAGTAAGATCAAAAGTTCAAGTAAAAGCATTTTCTTATTTTTTGCATGAGTAATTAAATCTAACAAAACCCCTGGATTTTACATATGCAAAGTAAAAGAATTACTCATACATTCATGTAGAATGGCAGTGCTGAGAATTTGTCATCAGCTGCTGATAAACAGCAGAAACCTTGATATCTATGTCAGCAGTTGCACATGAGAGCTTTTGTGAATGCAAAGAAGAGGCCAGACTAATATTACAGGAAGCATTATAAATACATGAAGATGAAGAGAGGTACACAACTGAAAAACCAATACAAACCTCAGTGAGGAAGTTCACTTCGAATTTTTGTCATCTGGATAAAAGCTTTAGTGACTCTTAGCTGAATCTAGGACTATCTTCTACCCATGCTGAGCCATGTCTTCATCAGATTTTGCTCACTTCTCATTAAATCAGAGTAATTTCTTAAGTTCTCCTCACAGAACTACTGCAGTGCACTGCAGATTTAAAGACTATATTGGCAGCTCCAGATGCTGAAGCACACACACACATACAGCATCCTACATACATACACCTTCATGAGTGCAATATGCTGCATTCTTGTTTGAATTTATGCTGGTTTTACTTCCAATTCCTTTCTAAGTGTTTTTCACATTTGAGTTATGAACTGTTCCTTGAAGTGAAAGCTTCCCTTTTTTCCTGCATTATGCTGCCATCCAACCAACAAATTTAACATTCAGTTTAAAACAGTGACTACTGGAAGAGGTTCTTTCTGAAAAGATTCCAAAATCAAACTCACTTCCCCATTTCCATTTTAGCTCACCATACCTTTCAAAACTTATTATTTTGCTTTACAGTATTATTCTAAATTACAGAATTCAAAATAATTGATTAGTTTCTAGGATCAATATAAAGTGGATAACTGTGTACTACCACTTTCAAAAATGCAAAAGAGGATTGCTTTCATTCTCATTTTGGGTATTTTGTTTGTTTTTAAAGAAGGATAACTTGCATACACCTGGAGAGCAGATGAGCAACCAATATATTACACACAACTTCTGTTGGACATAATTTCTATATTATTTATTCCTTTCTAAAAAATAGTGCAGTGATAAATTCATTCCCCAGCTTGTCACTTCTTATAAATCTATGTCTTAAAATTTCCACTGTCCCAAAATTATATTATATTTCAAGACACTTGCACCAACTAATGAAAAATAGAAGATAATCCTATTTAATCTCAATTCCTTATTGATGGTTTCACCTTAGTATTGTTCAGCTTCTCTGTCCTGCTTTATCTTTTCCACATTTTCTTCAGACAATAAAAATAGGCTATTTTGTTTTGGTCTTTAGTGCCTAACCATTCATTTAGTGAAGCAGTTAAGGGATTTAAAACCTTGAAGACATAAATAAAGATGTAAAAGTATTCACTAGAGCAAAAAAATCACATTAAGTTTGTATTTTTGAGCATATTATAAAAAGTTTTGATATCAAAAATGTATCAGTGCTGTTATATCTGGATACTTAAATGGGTATTAAAAGAGTTACTTACCCTTTATATGACTTTTAAATCCAGGATAGGGTGTAAAAACTGCATCTGTTCTGGCACAGCTATTTTCTAAATAAATAATGATATAACAAGTGAGGTCCAAATTATGTATTTATAATTGAAAATATTCTAACCACCATCAACTTTGATGCTTTAAACAAATCTAATTAAAATGTTTCAAACAATAAAAAAAAAATCAGGAATACTTAATTCATTCTATAAACACTTGCCCATTAATAGCTTCACATACTTGCATGGACTTACTGCTTTTAATTGGATAAGTCACTCATATAAATGTATTCACACGTGTATATAAAACGTATTCATATATATATTACTGGATCAGGACTAAATTTATTTGGTTCTTACTTTTCACTGCATTTCTCTGTAACTTATTTCCTTCTTTCCATACAAAAGTTCTTCCTGCTTACCATTGTTATTCTAGTTTTATGTCCTTTTCTGAAATTCTCCTATTTTTTGACTGATAGAGTTTACTTATCAGCATTCTCTCCTAAACCTTTCTGCATTTATTCTGATCCATGTGACTTCTTTCATTTGCCTAACCATATAATCTATAGTATGGATTACCTTAATTTATTCTAATGTTTCTGTTTTCATACAAATCTCTGTTCATTACACCAAAGCTCTACACATGTTTTATTATGCCTGAACAATGAGACAAGTCTTATTATCAATTCTTCTGTACATAATTAACAATTTTGGGAAACAATAATTCACTATCTAGCATATTCTACTAAACTTCAGCTGTCCTTTGCATTCCAACTAACATTTAAGCAGTTACACTCTCTACAAAGCTTACTGAACAATAAGCTTTGATCTCTAAGAGCTTAAGTAGCTCATAGAGACAATGCACATGTGGGCTCACAGGTACTTAGAAAATATCTCTGTACTACTTATGTGGTTATGTATATAAAACTGTCTTAACTTCCAAGGTGCATTTGGCTACAGTCACTGATCCTGTAAATGGGATCCAGTCTGCCAGACGGATTTAAGATTGGTTACAGATACAGCCAATTGTACTACAATGTGAGCAATGTTAAAAAGAAGAAGTCATTTCAAATAGCTAGTAATTCAAATTCATTCTTAAAAGTACTTCTTTGTAATTTAACTAGCATTAAATTAACTTCAATTTGAATATACAACTCACAGGACATTTCTGAATTGCAATTCCATTTACTTTGGAGGAACGAACACCTAGTTAAAACACTGGGAACAATAGCTACAAAATCATCTGATCTAAGATAGCAGTTCTTAAAATTAACATAATAATAGATATAATCTTTCTGTATGGGATGCATTAAACATTGTCATGCAGTGACTACTCAACTCATTTTTCTATCTGACATCTGCAGTGCACATGCAAGTTCTAAGTTTTAAAACAAAGTTACTCTTGAAAAAAAGTTCTGTTTTAAATATAGATTAGCACTTTCGAAAAACAAAAAAAAACCAAACCAAACAAAAAAAACCAAAAAACCCAAACCAAACCAACAAAACAAGCCACACAACTTAAATTACTATGAAGATTAAAGTCTGGCTAGCCAGTTACCTTGATTACAATCAATAACATTGCAAAATTCTCTGACATTATTTTCATTGATCTCGGCTTGTTTCCTCTCGATGAAGGCCGATATCCGCCTGTCAATCTGCAGGTTATAAACATGAAGGCATATATCTATTTCATTCTTTAAATTTAAAATTTAGAAAGGTCTTTCATTTTTCTGTTTTTAGACTCAAATAAATCACTTACTTCTGCTTTTCCAGCTTTTATTTGGACCACTTCTGGATCAAAATTAAAACGAGCATCCTTCAGATCTCTCAAGTCATAACTTCCATATTTTTCTTCAGTCTGACTGTTACCATCATAAACATCTAAACTGGTCTGGCTTTCTGTTTTACCTCCAGGTTCAACATGGCCTATATTTTCATCTTTGATCAATGACTGGAGTTTTTCTAAGAGAGGCTGAACAAAGAAAACAATGTATTAGGGTTAAAAAAATAAAAGTCCAAAAGTCCCAAAGCCAAGAAGACAAGTACTATTACAATTTCCAGACTAATAGAAATAATTTTGGGCATTACAACATCTTCCTCTGATGGACCACAGTAATAAGATTAAAAAGAAGTTCCAAATATTATGCACACCACAATTCTGACCTTTTTCACCTGTCTTTTACAGGTTTGTAGAGGAAAACTCCCAAATTTCTGTGAAAATCTGCCCATACTCCCGTGTTACTAGCTAAATCAAAGCTTCAATCGCTGGCATCAATGTCACTTAATTAACAAGTCATTCAAATGCTTACTCAGAACAGTAGGGCTTAGTATTTTTCCTCTTTAACATGAAATCTGGTGCTTACAGTGTAAAGCCTTTATCACATCAGCACTACATTCTCCACTTGAAACCGTAGTTGCCCAAGTGAATGAGAGAGCACAGACATGAAATACATAGGCATTATCATGAACACATGCTTTGCTTGACACAGTCCATTATCTACTTAGGTCATGAAATTAAATGAGCAAAGGCACTGACATTTGTGGCAGGCAAAACGCTTATTTTACAGCAGTAACTCTTATGTAGGATGTAACATCAAAACCTCAGTACATATATATGTCCCTGTCTCTTTTTAATTTCCATCAGTTTCATCTAGCCTGAATTTCACTGCCTATTTTCTCTCTAGAAATTATTTTAATCTTTTTAAAGACAACATGAGTTTTAGCAGTCACATTTTCTGAAATGGAATCAAACTCCCACTTGCAGCATTCTTACATGTTGGATGTATTTTTGGATGTATAATTTTATTTGCTTTTATCTTGCATATTTTCTCTTTCTGCATCACACCAAAGATCTGGTGGATGTCTGGAAAACAAAAGATCTTGCTTTTACCTACAGACAAGAAAATACAAAAACTTCCCTTTTCATCCTCTCAGTACTAGGAACCTCAAATAATTCATTGACTAGCTGAAGCAAAGTAGTAGTACTCAAATCCCATCTTCTACATATGAACTATCAAGGTCAAAACAGTTACCAGCTGACAAACTGCTAACCCTCCCTGCCACGCAACTAAATTACTTTTGGCAGGGTTGAAAAGTTTCAAATAGTTAAAAGAAATGACAGTAATGGTGACTGGCTACTTGGCAAGATGAGACATTAATGTCAAAGAAATTACTCTTAAAAAAAAAAAAAAACTACGTTGAAAATATATTTAATTGCAGTAAGACACTCCAGGATGTGTCATGCTGGGATAATGCCACTTCTTGAACCACTGAAAGCACTCTATGAGCCTCAAAACTCACCCAACGCATGGAATCATTATCATAGCATGACACACACCTGCCGTGTCTTATTGCTTAATTATAACCCACCATAGATGGAAATGTATCACATTTACAATGCAAGTCTAGAAATCAATGAGGCTGCATTTATTCAGCCTGCTCACCTACAGTGGCTATTCCCACCACTAATCTGAAAAATCCATAAATGTGAGTACCAATGGAGCATAGTGGAATCCCAAGCATTTAATACTTTCGCAATCCTTTTTTACTGAACACACCAATGTAAGAACAAAATTACTGGAATTTAACAGTTGAGATTACTTTTAGTTGTCGATCACTTTTGTCAAGGCAAATGTGTCCCATGAAATATTTACCTGTAAACATAAAATATGCTGCTGAAGTGCACTAAAGAGCAAGGCTGGCTGAAGCGCTGATGTGCTCTGAAGCTTGCTCCAATCGATTACAACTTTCACAATATCCTCTCCGAGATTAAGCTTCAACAGGGCAAAACAATAAAAAATTGTATTATATGTATTAACATCAAAAAAGTATACAAGATTCCTACGAGACCACAATTATGCTCAGCCTCACATAGAACCATCCCAGTTTTAGACAAGAACATTGAAAAGATTTTATATTAATTATAGTCCAGGCAGCTATCATTTTCCAAGTAAGCTAGTAGTTGTAGAGAATATCCTAAAATTAAAAATTCCTTACTAACTCATCATACTTTCATTGTATTAATTCAGTCCTTGACTTTATTTAATTAATTCTCGTATGAAAACATATTGTTCATGTTAATCGCTCACACCATCTTTTCTTTTAATGGATACTAGAACCACCAGCATGAAGAAACATGACCCAGAATAGCAGTCTCCTGTAAGTTCATGTATTATATTCCAAGATTGCAAGACTCTGTGCCTGCATGACCCATGTCTTGATGTAACACCATGGCACATTGTTGAATTTTTACTTGCTGCTAATCCAAAGGAAGCTTTATATTAAAAATAAGTGCAAAAAAATATATTTTTTTTAATATCTCAAAGTTTAACAAACTCTAGATTACACAGCACCACTATTAAACCTATTTTAAAATCACACTATTTTCCTGTATATGCATTCCTATTGAAATGGACAATTGCCACTGTCTATTCTCACTGCCAAGGAATTGCAATATTCAGCTCCCAAGACAATAAAGAAAAACACACATAATAGATTTGAAGTATTGTTTAAAAGAACTGTGCATCTTCTACAAGCTATAAATACACTTTCTAATGCAAAGATGATTGTCAATAAACTCTAATGGGATAACACACTTTCACATCCAACTTTGCCCTTTTTGTTACACTAAAGCTTTTCTCAAGATCTTAAAGAGATGATTACTTTCATTTCCCAAAGCTAAGAAGGTTGTTCTCCAACCAAACATCCTGCAAGTAATACCCCAAATTCTAAATACAGATAAAATTCTTGTTTGAAATCAAGAGGACCTACAGGTATTCTGCTTGCAACGCTGAATTCCCAATTCATATGCATACTTGTATATCTATTCCTCACCCCTTCCATTAAAATAAAAAGTGGGGGTGGAAAGAGAAAAAGGTACCTCAGGAAGATGACAGAAGTAACCTTTAACTCATCGTCTAAAGACATTTAACTCCTAACAGCATCAAACATTATAAACAAGAACAAAGAATGCATATGCACTCATGTCCTGAAGCCACCACAAAGTGTATGAAACAATGGGAACTGGACACAAGAAATGCCTCCATCACTCTGAAGGCAAAGCTGTGGATGATAAGCTGTCCCACCTCAGTTTCAAATCTCAGCATTAACACAATTTTGTAAAGAATTATAATCCTGAACCTTCCTTCTTTAGTCAAACTAACTAACCCTTGCTAAATTCAGGGTTAGTTCCCAAATTACACAGCAAAGGAGACAGTCTGACTAGACATATAATGTATTTTAGAAAATTTTCACAAATGGTTATCCCTATTTAGTACTTAAGCTAAGTACGCAGGATGTAGGAAGAGTAATGTTCTAGGATATACTAATCTTGAAGAAGTTTCAAAATCAAGAATGTATTTAGAACTTAGTAGGAATAAAATTTACTTTTGGAATTAAGCCTGTGCATGTGATCATCTGAAGCACACATTTCTGCCCAAAGTTTCTAAAGTAATATCTCCTATATGCTATATTACAGTCTACTGACAGGGTGAAAAAGGTGTACATTAAGTCATGCAAATGAAACAAAATACAAGTGCTACCACAATTTCCTAATAGACTCCTTTTTCAAAAAGAAAAAGCTGATATGTGCCTTCATATCATAATGGACAACTCCTGTCCAGGTGGTTCAAAGCACAAAAAGCAACAGAACTTTTAACTTAAAATCATTTAGAGGCCAGTCATATTTTTAACTCTCAGACACAGCTTTTAAAGAAAAATCAAGAATAAACCCCTCCGCATCAACAAAGGTTTCTAGTATGATAGAGTAAGTTCTCAGTCTTTCACAACCTACTGCTTCTTAGAACTGTGACAAACAGATTTATAAAATTCAGTGGTTTGATAACCTCAAAGCCTTTTACTAATTACAAGTCCACAGCCTATTCAATTTACAGGATCATATGTAATTTCAAGCCTTTGAAACTTGTTTACTATGTAAACACTGGCTGTCACTTGAATCTTAAAGAACTTTTCAGGATCGACTATATTGGTTTTAAGAGCTGTTATTCTCAGATGTCCTCCTGGTCACGTACTGCCATTGACTGCTCCAGTAAAAAAATTCCCGTGCCAGAAATATTCCTGCTTACAGCCCAATTTACTAGCACAAATCCAACTTAAACCACTATATCAAGATGTACCTTGATACAGTGACAGCTAACAATTTGGCACAAGCTCAATCATGTCTATAGAAGGGAAATGGAGAATCAGTAGTTTCAGAAATGCAAGACAGTTTGCTAGAATCCGTAAGGGGGTAAAACAGAGCAGTTAAATCTGTCAGAACTCAAGCACTGGCAGACAAGTGTGTAACTCAGCAACTGGAAAGGATCATAACTGAGCAACTAAAAGGACTTTCACAGCTAAGATGGAGCAACCAGATCCTTATCCAACCAGTGCACTGGACAGTAAAATGTGTCTGTTGTCATGGAAAGAAGACACTCCAAACACGATAATTATACTCTTCACCATAGCTACTGTAACTCTACTGAGGGGATGTAGAGTTACAGTAGCTCTAGAGTTCTCTCACAATGGTCTGTGCACACCCAGTTATTTTTAAAAATCACCAGGGATTTTCCAGTGACACGCTAGTTGTAGAGCCAGCTTTGGAGAAAAAGTAAGCTGCTGAAGTCAAGAAGGAAAAATAAATGGTTTTAATATAGTTTAGAAACAATAAATTTGGGATGAATAGCCTAGTTAAAAGCTTAGGAAACTTTCCCCTTACTCTCCTTTCTGTTCTTCATAAATACAGGAGTTCCAACTTTTCTCTGATGTATTCAACTACTATCATTCATAGTGCTGTCCTCACACTAAGATAAACTGACAGTCACTAGCTCTTCATTGATCACATTCAGAATTTTCACCAGGAAGAACTAAGGGGCCTTTAAACCTCAATAGATAGTTTTCGTGCCTCAGTAATCCTATGAGTCAGCTGTGTCTGAACATCACACTGTTTAGTGCTGAAAAGTTCAAAAGCCAAGGTAGTTTGTGACAGGAAAACTGAGACTCTAAACTAAGTGCCTGAAGTATCAAGCCCTTCATTTTGGTTGCCTTTTGTTTGAAAACAGAGACAATTGCTAGCATACTTGGAGAAATACAAATATAATAGAATTCTATACAGATGAGAGGTGAAGCACTTTAAAAAATAACTTCAGATCAGTCAGCAGCTATTCCAAAACTGCCTCTGCATCCAAGAGCCCATTTTTGTACCAAACATACATTAAGTTACACTAGCTTCTGCAGATATAGCTCATCATCTGGCCCCAAACCTTCAAACTAGTTCTTGACATAAGAGCATGCTTCTGTTGCCTTCACAGAACTATATAAATTGTTTCCACAGTGGAAAATTAATCTGTAAATTGTTTATAGCAATAAATAAATTATTACTAAAACCTTCTCCTGGTAAGAGCCTTCCACCACTTCTGTGACATCTGTTTCACAACTCACAGACATTACTAAATATAAAATAGTTGTTTTAACTTAAGTACCATAGAGCAGAGCCCCTTTAAAAATTCTGACCCTTAGATACACTGTGTGTTTTACAGCATGCCATTACCAAGGCAGGGCTAACTTCAGTCTCCTGATCATTTATTTTGATTTAATGCACTGTAAGTTTTCAGTAGCTTCTCAATTCAGAGTAACTAATTAAGACACAGCAATTAAGCAAATTGCACTTTCCCATGGAAGAGATCATCCGTCAAACTACGAAGTGGTACGTGTCACTGCGAGGCCAAGGCACGGTCCCGGCTGCGGGGGAGAAGCAGCAGCGGCCGCGCACGCCGGGGCTGCCCCGGCCGGAGGCAGCGGGGGAAGCAGCCGGCGCAGCCCTGGCAGAAGCCAGGCGGGCGCGAACAACGCCCAGAAGAGAGGCAGCTCCCTTGTGTGTGGCAGACGTATGTCCTCTCCAGAGCTGTTCCCTATTCCTGGAGCCCACGAGGGCCCAGCAGACCGGGGCGAAGCAGAAGCCAGCCCTGCGCGGGCCCCCAACGCGAGGGGATGCGAGGTGGGCGCGGCGCCCAGCCCAGCTCCTCTCCCTCCGCCCGCCCCTCACTCACCTGCCCCGCCAGCCCGGCCAGACAGCGCAGGGCGCTGCTCGCTACCTCAGAGGCCGCAGGGTCGACCTCCGGAGCGCGGGCGCCGGGCGGGAGCGGGCTGGGCGCCGCCACCGCCGCCGCCATGACACCGGGTCAGGCCGCGGCCGCGCCGTCGCCCCGCGATGACGAACGCCTGGCGCTGGCTCCGCCCCGCGCGCTGATGGACAGGCGCGGCAGCCAGTGGCGGGGCTCCGCAGCGCCGGCCCGGGCCGCGGGGCGCGCTCCCGGCCGGGGCCGCGGTGGGGGGCGCGCTCCCGGCCGGGGCCGCGCTCTCTCTGCCCCGGCTCCGGCCGCGCGTTTCGGGAGCTGCCGGCTTGGGCCCGGCGGGCGCGGCCCCAGCGAGGGCTCCTTCACGGCGGGAGGGACCGCCAGTGCTTCTTTCAGTACAGCGCATTGCCGCCCTTGTTTCAGCTGTGTCTTTCTGGTTACCCCTCATTTTTTTGCATTCATGCGTGTTGTTCAAAGCCCTGACTGTTCTGGTTGCAGCAGGGTTGTTTTTAAATCAGACTGCAAACTTTGTCAGAGTACTCTTGGTTATGGGGATCGCAAAATTCCATTCCCTGTAAGATAGTTTATTTGTTTCTTTCCTAAGAAAGTAAGTAGAAATTCCTAAGAAACATAAGTAGAAATGCTTACAAAGGTTTCCTACCTGATGCTTCTTTTGATAGCCTAATTTTGATCTTTGCATTTCATTCTGTTCCCTGACCCTCTACCTCCCAATATGTTTTATTCCTATGAAAAATAGTGAGTACAGTTGTATATACACATGTTAAAACATTCTTAAAATTTTTAGAAAGGCAGATTAATTTATTTGACTGATGTTTTGGGGGTTCTTTTTCAGATGAGATGTACCTTGATACAGTGAAAATAAATGCTACTGAACAAGGCTTTCAGCACCAGCAGCCAACAACATTTGAGGAGATTCAAGCTGAGAAAGCTCTGCTCAGTTCCAGAAAAAAATTATTTCCAGAGAGGACTTCAGTGTTTAATGGTTACAAATATATTGCATGGA
Source organism: Emberiza elegans (assembly GCA_024865655.1). NCBI lineage: Eukaryota > Metazoa > Chordata > Aves > Passeriformes > Fringillidae > Emberiza > Emberiza elegans. The sequence goes on along the minus strand of JALJVW010000139.1, from coordinate 51,330,334 downwards.
TGTCTGTATTTTGCAAAAAAAATCTTATCTTGGGTGAACTAGATGGCATTTGCTTGGATTCAGTTGATGAGGACCATTCTTGGGATTCAGAAATCCTTATGGCAGGATGCGTTTGTGGTTTAGAAGCTCTGAAACACATAGAAGTTTACTTAATTCCTGAAAACACACAGTTTGTATCAAATAACATTTTGAACACATGTACAGAGTATGGTTGTCAGTTAAGAAAATTTATGGAATTTTGCTTTGCCTTTCTGTGCAACAAGAGTAATTTCAGTTTGTGATCAAGGGCTGCTTCAACCAACCTTGCCTCTTGCAGTTTTGTCTCTGGACAGGCAGCTGGAGCAACCCTGCCAAATGTAATAATGTCATTTGGATCAAATCATGAAGATTTCAGGAATAAAGGAAAATACATTGCCCTTTCCCTTCCCCACCAGCGCTACAACACTGAACTGACACATCGGGGATCTGCTGTTTAGAGCAGAATATGGAGCACAGATGTAACAACCTGGCATTGCTTGTTGCTTCTCAGTGTCAGAGAAGACAGTTTTTCCTGAATGAATTCCCAATGACCTGATAAGATAGAACAAGTCCAGGCATTTGAGCCATTTTTTAAACTTCAAGTGATGAGTGCTCAGCTACCTGACAGATTCCAGCTTTCCTGGAGTGATGGAGCAGATGTGTCCTGCTTTAGCAATGGGTACGTGCAGCTTTCCTAACTGGGAGACCTAAGATCTTTCCTTTGCTTTTGAGCATGTTATCTTTACCTGTAGCCAGAGGTTGTTTTGGGGTAAAAAACATTTCAAATGAAAAATAAATATATAAGCATATAAATATCAGAAAGATGCATGGAAATATAAGGGAGATTTAATTAATGTGGAGGATTTCAAGAGACAGTGGGGGTGATACACCATTATTTTTCAGTGCTCATTTCAAGAAGAGTAGACAAAAGACCATGACGTAGTCAATAAAGTTGTTGATGCCTACCTTTTATTTACTAAGGAGAAACTGGATCTTGGCCTTCTTCCTGTTTGCAAATGTCTCCTCCTCTTAGAGAAACAGTGACAATTCCTATAGGGAAAGACTTTCTTCCTACTTGCTCTGTCTCAGAAGACCTTGATCTGGGTTGCAGCTGCTAGTTGAATAAATTTGGTATCTGAAGTTTCACAGATTAAATTATGCAATGCATTAAACAAACATGAACAGAACAGAAATAATCCAAGGTGATCTAAGAGATTAGGAAAATGAGAGCACGTGGGAAAATGAACATAGAGGGGAAAATGTGCAAATAAAGCTAAGGCAAAGATGTTAAACCTTCATATCTCATGGAAGAGACAGACCAGAGCAGAATGGTTCCAGAAAATGATTATATGCTCAGTGGAATTTGTGCCCAGTAAAAATGAATTCACTTGTAATCGCCTCTGGAAGTAAAGCTAGCCAGAGTAAATCCAGGCCTCCATAAAAACAGAGGAAATTACATGGCATGCTCACTAAAGCTGGTGAAGCAAAAAAATACTGGAAGCTCTCATTGCTGGAAAGATACTGGTAATTTGGAATAAATTTATAGAAAACTGGCAAGAAGTAGATTGCCAGAGATAGAGATATTTAAATCTTCTGATTCCTCCTTCTAAACAAGTATGTCTAACTTGGCAGTAATGTCCAGATATTTTAATAATATTACAAACAAGGGAGGGAGTAATCTGGAGTTGCTTTCAATGCTCAGGGATAGAGTTGTCATGATAATATAAAATCTTCTGCACCTTTGATCCCTGAATGGATCATTGAGGCATATAAAAGCCTCTCCCACTGAAACCACCTTGAAAAATATAAGCTCAAATCCACTAAGTTCTTAAATATCAAATATTGTGGTTGGAGTAAAATTATTTTGAAACAGAATAGTATTTTCTTTTGGTTTTGGACTATTGCTTCTTTTTATTTTGTTTGTAAAATGATAAACATATTCACCTCTTTCCAAGCCTAAGTGCCTTTAAGCAATTAAAATCACAGTAAACCTCAGTAAATTGACACAAGTTCTCTTCACTGGTCACCTGCTGAATATTACAGTACCACAATTTCTGAACTCACACTTTAATTTTGTCTCTAACTGGTACCCAGCAAAAGGTGGGTGCTTGGCAGAATGTACCAGCCACTGAGGTTTGTTGTGCCACAGAGTGAAGTGCTGAGCTAAGGAGGCTGTGTAACGGTATAAGCAGATTTTTCTCCTGAATTGAAAAGCTCATGCTGTGTACTTCTGCTTATGTCAGCTGTAGTGCAGAGAAAGGCAAAAGAGGCAATGCTTTGGGAAAAAAAAAAAAAAAAAAACAACAAAAAACACAAAAAAACCCCCCAAAAAACCCACTGAAATAATTTGGAGCTTCAAAGATAAAAACAATACTCTGAATTCTGTCCAAAGCCCCAGGAAAATGGTTCAGTTTGACACCCTGCTGTAAATGTAGTTTTCCTAATATTCAGATTATCAGTGCTGCACTAAATTATCTCATTAATAAAAAGAAAATTGATAGTATTGCACTCATTAAATAGTTAAATGGAGTTAAAATAGAAAATGACCAAGTCCCTCCAAAATAAAAGCTTTTATTTATTTTTCCAAGCATTAATTTCAAAATTGAGAGCACTTCACTTCTGTTGCTTCCCAAGTACTCAGGAAAAGGCATCACTCCATCAAAGTTTATAGGTCCTGGTTCAACAAGATGCTTAAGCTGGTGCCTAATTTTAAGCACTAGCCTAGTTAAAAAAAAACAAACCTCAGCCTGCATCCCTAAAATGTAGTCATGTGCTTATTAACTTCATCAAATAAGGCTCTGAATTGCAAATCTGGCTCTCCAATAGGAGCTGCATTCCTTCAAAGCAAATGTCTCTGCCAACCTTTTGGTGTTTCTTTCACTTTATCAAAGTTTAGAAAGCTCTGTTCAGACAGGATTGGAATGGGATTTGTACAAAATGTCTTGGTCAAAATACAGCCCGGATGTATTTGCCATTAGAGAAAAAAGGCAAACCAGCAAACCTATAAGTATCTTACATTTTTGACTTGGAGTAATTTGATCATTCCTAACATTCCTGATGCTGTTGCCTGCATTCAGTTTAGTGGCCTTATCCTGGCATGCAGATATACCCATGACCCTTCCTTTCTGAATTTTTTTACCCTTGTGATTTTCTAATACTGCTTCATGCTCTTCCTTACTTTGGTCTTTATTTTTATTGTCTTTGTTTAGTAATTTTACAGCATATTTAAATTCTATATACCTGCCTGCCCCCTTTCTTGCTGCCATCTGCAAATGTGATTAGCACTCTGCACAAAATCCTCCAGCTCAGTTATATAATTTAGGATTGAGAACTGACCCCTGCAAGTCCTAGCTCAACAGCTCTTCTTCTTAGGAAGTCAGTGAACCATTATTATAGTTATTCTGTGTTTGCAAATTCTAGACTTCTATAGCTACTTTGAAAGATTTGATTATAAATCTCCTTCCTATCATTTTCTTGTGAGACTATCCTATAAAAATGTAGAAGGTGCCTTGCAGAGTAGGTGTCTATGATCACAGTGTTTCCTCTTTTCGCAAACTGTCAATAATTTGACACAAACATTGTGAAATTAAGCATTCATACCTGAAGACAGACTAAAAATTAATAATTTTCCATTGCATTAATATGTACATGCTGTACTTATTATATATTTAACTCAAGTTTCACGGGACACTTGAAAATCTATATTTAACAGGGAAACAGGAATATAGCATATTTATTTCAGAGAAAATTTAACTATTGGGGTTCTTTGATTACTGAGTGCTTGATTTTAAATGCTGTAGTTTGCATCTTTATTAGTATAATCTGACTATTATTTTAAAATAAATAATAGTGATGGATGCTTAGGAATATTTTTAATAGGATTCTTCAGTTGTGCTATGTACAAGCTTTTCATATAGCTTGTCTGGGAGCCAAGTCCTTTTCTAAACTTTTAAATCTTTTAGCCTTTTCTGTGGAACAGTTATATTGCTAAAATTTAAATTTATCTCCTGCTTCAACAGTTCAACTTATAAATTTCTATACCCCAGTAGCTAGGCAGTTGTCATTAAATAGACCACATCTGTCATTATTGGTCTGATCAATCATTCCATGTTCTGGCAGCCCCTTGGCAGACTTCAAAAGCCAGATCCAGATCTAGTTTAGATATGAGATTTGTGGACTAATAGTTGAAATTATGGGCCTGTATTATGCAGTTGTGTTGAACCTCTCAAATTAGCCTTAAGGAATTAATATATCCATATGACAAAGTAAGATGGGTACCTGAATCCTGTAATCTTCTCTGGACGTGTCCTCCTATGTTCATTCTACCTGCAGTATTCTTTGACTTCCTCTACGAATAAATACTTAATGCCCTTTTTTGATATAAAGTAACTATAAAGTTATTTGTACTGTAGTAAATGAACAAAGGATCACACTTATCTTTACACTGTCAATATTTTTCTAAAGCAGAAGAGGCATTTGTTAATAGGGAATATGAAGTTTGGGTCCCAAACTTTCAGTGAAGCTGGCCATGCACCTGCTTACTTTGTGCACAAATCATTCTAATGAATTCTAAAGGACTATTCATGTGCATAAAGCTAAGCCTGTGGGTAAAAGCCTTTACAAGACTGGGCCTAGGTTGTAAATTTGACAATGACCTGAAACTGATTCAACAGAGAAAAAGCAGGCCTTCTAAAAAGTTGAAAATTATCACTGTGGCTAAGCTGAACAGGTATGAACAGTGCTAGGAGACCTCATAGTACAGGACTCTGAAAACTGACCAAGAAAAAATGGCAAAGGATATAAATATTTTTCTCATTTACATTTTATCATATTGAATTTTACCTTAATCTTATTAATTCTTAGCTTCCTCCTAATTTCATTATTACTATGAATTCCATTTGAATAACTTTATTGCAGGAGCTTAGAGAATTTCCTGTTTAAAATTTCAGGTGTGTATATCCACCCCCCCTCCCCATATATATATATATATTTATATATATATATATATACACACACAGACACACATAGCCTGTATGAAAGAGTAGATCTGCTAAGAGAATTGTAGTTGCAAGAAGTCATAACTAGGCTCTTCGGGAAACATGCTTGAGGAGAAGGCAAGACATCAAAACTGTTTCATATGGAAGTGTACAGAAGAGTTTTGCACACTTTTTTGTTCATACCATGCAGTATTCCATCTCTGCTTCAAGTGTTTTGTGCTGCACTGCAGCCTTTTATGTCCTCAAAGACAGTGCATTACCTGCAGGAGCTACCCAACAAAATCAGGGCAATTCCAGTTGTGGTGCATGTCTGAAACCATTTTCTGGGTATTGCTTCCATGAATTGCTTCCATCAAGAACGTCTGTAGAATTAGGTAAAGCATTTTCATGTGTTTAACATTAAACATACAGGCAGTGCTACTAAAATTACCATGAAAATAAATTAAATTACTTAAATATAAACTGAGTTCCTGATTAGGACTATAGTTTTAGCGTTTAATATGCTGAGTGTATGAAATAGACATCTTTTGCACCATCACAAAATGCAAATATTTTCCTTTATTTAAAGCTAATTGTTGTCTTATTGTGATCTATTCACAGCTAAAATGGTCACTCTACTTAGTGGCCTTTAGATAACCTTGATTATGAAATGTCACTTGTTTGTTAGTCTCATTAAGTTAAAGCTGTTTTAAAAAAAAGGAAAGAGTCTTTCTCTGCAGTTTAATTGACTTTTATCCACACTAAAATAATCCCTCAGGAAGTTCCAGTTTCCTCCATTTAAAGATCAATTTAATAATCTCAGCTGGGTGAAGCAGAGAGCAGATTAGGCATGGACAAACCGTACCAAAGCTGCAGAGAGTGAAGGTGACAGTCCGGATATAGCCACTTCTGACTTTATTCTAGTTGTTGGCCTTGGGGACATGACTGGTCTTTTGCTCAGTTTGATGCAGGAAAAAGAGTGGAGAAGGTACATCTTATAAGACATGGTGCTCCTTTAGTAACCTTTTAAGTTATTATTTAAATGAAGATTAAAGTTATGGAGTTGGAGAGTATTTTGCTGTTTTATAATTTAGCAATTCAGGCTGAAGTTTCCTTTGTGTTCTTTCTGTTTTTGTACAGGCAGCCTAGGAGATGGACATTTGACAGGCGACAATAGACTGCTCCTTTCCCAGGTATCTCCTGCTTGTTTCCTTTATCTGTGAATAGGAAATGGCTTAAAGGCACCTGTGTTATGAAGGTCCCAGGGGCAGCTGCCTGACTAGTGAATGCCTGATTATGTGTTAACATGCTTTGTCAGATATTGGCAGAATCTGTTCTCTTCTTTTGCCTTTTCAGCAAGGGTACCATTGACAGACTGGCTACCCATTTATAGAAATGTTGTCCATCAAACTGTGAGGAAGGACAATGGTGTTTTTCTGTGACCAGTGACTGTGGGAAACTTTTCTTTGGCTATTCAGGCAATTTTTGTAGCTTGCTCTGAAGAGGAGAGACTGATGAGTGCAAAAAGTACAATTAAGCAAAGCCAGACTTCAATTGAAGGCTGTAGTGTAGTCTGCTTGTTCTCATTTTTTTATTTGGAAAAAAATCTATGGGTTTTCACGTTGCTGTGTGGCATTCAGCGGGGGGCTATTACAATCCTAAATTTTTTTTCTAGACCACCTAATTCTAAGTAAAAATTAAATGTAATGAGAGCCACTTGGAGTTCTGAATATTTTAAAGCATAATTCCCACAGAAGGGATTCGACCTAAACTGTGGAGAGCATCAGTTGGCTAATTATAGCTGCATTTTATATTACAGCAGGTGTCAGATGCAGTCATCTCAATAAAGTCCACATAATACTCTGGAAAATAACAAAAGCTTTTCTTTGAATGTGGGTACTAATTTCTGCTAGGTGTCATATGAGCTCTGATACTTCTTATTGGTGTTAACAAGAGCACTGCAGCACTCAAACATGCTTTTTGCTTGGGATGAATTGATACTGTAAAGCACTTACTAGTCAGCCTTGGCAGATGTCAGTAGTTAATACTAGTGTTGCAGAGGTTGGTATATAATGCAAAGAGTCTTACGTAAATACTTTTAGATGATGGGCTGGCTTTGAGAATCAGTGTGAACCGTGCACCAACTTGCTTAATGAAAGCTAAATAGACAACAGCAGGATAAGTGTGCTTCCTTTAGCTTCTATCTTATTTTAAGTCCTCTGCAGGTAAAGGGTAGATGGGAAGGCAGTAAACTAGGTGAACAAAAACATTAAACTTAATAAGCACTTCATGCTTTCATACTATTTTCCCAATTCAATGGCAGCAGCAACTATGAGTTACTGAAGTGATTGGTGAGAAAGGTCTTTCCTAAGCCTCAAAACTGAGGTACCCTGAAAATTATATCTTCAGAATAGTCTGCATGTGGTGAAACTACAATCTGTAGACATTTGCTGTTCATCTGACTTCCTAAATAAATGATGGAATTCTGTGATTACAAGAGGTATGTGTTTTAAGATATTAATGAATCATTAAAATAAATACTAAAATGTGTTGCATACACAGAAACCCTTAAACACAAGGAATTGAAGGTGCAAATGGCAAGGTGAAAAGCACAGAGAGCAAAACCTTCCCAGCTGATTGTGCTTGGCCTAGCATGCAACAGAGATGCTTCCCAAGCTTGCCTGAGAAGCAGTAAGACAGGAGACACTTCAGTACAGAATAGCAGGGAGGCCATAGGGAGCTTGCTGCTTCTCCTGATGGGGATAGGATGAGGAGAAGGGTGTCAGCAAAGAATGATGCAAATGTTGAGCTAATCATGCAGAGGGGACAAGCATGTACTGCAAAACAAAGGAAATTTAACAGATTATAAATTCCCCCAACATCTGAATCTTCTGGAAGAGCAATTAGCCACTTAATGAACTACTGTCTAGTGCTACCTACCTTCCCCCACATCATCTCCTCTGAGAAAAGGTAGTTCAAAACATCAGGCAGCCTTTGTCTCTTACACAGAAGTCCATGGAGAATAGCAGAGGTTATAGAAATAATAAATACAACTTAATGTTGTAAGTCTTTTATTTTTAAAATGTAGTAAACAGACAGCTGAGTAAAATCACAAACTCCAGCACATTACCTTAGCAACTATGTAAAAAAAACCAAAACACAACCACAGATTATGAAATATTATTGAATTTTTTGAATTTTTGTAGAACTGCAGAATAGGTTGAAGTATAATCTTACTGCATTGCATACTCAATCTACGAACATGTAGGAGGAGCTTGGTTTTGGTCAGAAGACCAGTAATTTGTAAAAAACAAGTGAAAGTAAATTATATATATATTCATATTAGTATACATGGGTTTCTGGGTTAATATACACATATTGTTCAAAAAAGTTTCTAAATACAATAATAAACATGTAAACCTGGTCAAAACCAACACAGAAGGACAGAAACCAACATAGAGGTACAGAGATGAAAATTATGGGAGAAATAATTTCTTAGCTAATCTGTACCTGGCATCTGGGGAGCAGAGAGCTGTCTATAGGAGAACTGCTTTAGCTGTCAGACATGATGTTACCTCGAAGGAAAAGACATATGAAAAGGCCTGGTAACAAAAGCCCAATTACAAAAGCTGAAGGCATGATTGCCATTGTATAAATGAATTTTCTAATTTACCCCATTTATTCCACATAGACCCTTTTTGAAACCTTTTAATATTGAGAGAAGCCAGCTCAACTTGGAAAGCACTGAGGAGTTCTGTGAAAGGCTGGGAAGGTAAAGAAGAGGTTAAGTTACCTGTAAGAGCTGTCAGTCTAGTTGGACCTTTCGTTGCCTCCCTTTTAGCCCAAAAAGCTTGAAGAGACCACCACTGTACTACATCGCTTCTGCACTATTGCTTTCCCATGTCTTCAATTTCAGGTGTTGGGATGTGCTCCTGTCCATGTGATACAGAGCTAAGTATTAAAGAATAAAACCTCCTCTTGCCAGTAGACATTCTAATTTAGTTTTTTTTTAATTTTAGGGGAGTAGGTAAGGGATAGTTATCAGCATTTTAGGGGAATAGGTAAGGGATAGTTATCAGCAAGTAGAGGAGCTGCTATAAAAAGTAGCTACCAATAGTGTCACTCAAAATTTATTACCCTCCACAGGTTACACAAACCTAACAACTTCTCCTTGTGATGTCTCTTCAGGATTCTTTGGAAGAAGGCTTCTGACAGTTCCTCTGGTAATGACTGTTAGTGCCCTATATATGACAAGAATTTTATGTGTGTGTAATTCTCCTCAATTATTCTAAAAAATGAATGTGTCTAGGATAATTTTGTATATCACCTACTGTGAAAATTGCTTTTGTGGCAAGCAAAATCAACTGCTCCGTGACCTACACTTCTTGATATTAGAGGTTATAGGAAACTTACTGCTCTCTCCTTTCTCCACAGTTATTGCTACTCCTTCCCCTCCATTTTTACTCTTAGATTACAGAGATGTGATTGCACAATATAAGCAGCACAGATGGCAGCTGAAGGTCTCTATCTGCCAGGTGTCTGCATAACAGCTGAGCCAATGTACACAGCTGAGCACAGCTCACTTTCTGACATAGATGTTCAGCACCATTTCTCTGAATCACAACATTGCACAACCTTTGGAAGTACTTCTGGGGAATTTTAGAATGTACTCAAGTACACAATACTTTGGCAGGCAGAAATCAGAAGAAATCTTACTCTGAATTCATTGTGAATGCTCAGAGGAAAGAAGTACTTCCTGCATTTTCTGCTGTGGATGCAAAGGATGGGCTTAAGGATGTAAGGCACTGGGAAAGTATAGACTCTATGTATCACCTATAAATATAAAAATATATAAATAATCACTTATACTCAGAAAAAGTCTGTGGGAGATCTGCTAAGGTTTGCTGACAGACTCCAATAGAGAAAGGAAGATGAATCTTTGGAGCCAAGGAGGAAATCCTGTAGGCCTGTAACAACTAGGAGAGAAGAACTGGCTTTTGTAATTTGAGAGTGCAGTATTATGTCATTCTGAGCTCTGTGAAACTGTCTGCCTCTTGATAGGGCTCAGATATGTCCAGCAGCTCCTTTCTGATAGTTGAGGTTCACAAATTAGGTCTCACAAGGAGAGAAGTGGTGTGATCCAACATGTGCACCATCCTGTGACTGTCCCACAGGGAAATGCCCTTTTCTGTAGATACTGCAGATACACACCCATAAACAGTGCAGATACAAGTTCTTCCAGCCTAATGCTGCTGGTTTCTGTGTGCAGACAGGTACAAGAGGTGCAAGATTGGGAACCTTGACTGAAGGGGAGAGAGAAATCTGAGGAAGAAAGAAACCAGGTATTGGCTTACATAGGAAACAATTTTGGAAAAAATAGGTTTGCATCATAAAAGAACTTGAAATAGCTCAGGGAACAAAGCAAAGTAGGAATGTGAGAGGTAGTTCTGGGCATGGTGTCCACTGTGACTGACACTTTCAGGGACCAGAAATGGAGCGAAGGCCTTATGTCTGAGAAGTTTTGTGCTTCTCCAGTAGTTTCATAGGTAACATTATTTCATTGTCTGCATGAAACATTGGAGCTGATTGCAATGCTCTAGGTGAAAGAAGCTGGGGAGGTCTGGAGACGAATGACATTTCTTTGAGTAGCTTCACAAGATGAGCTTACAGACAGGTGGATAGTGGGAGGGAAAAACACATGGGAAAGAACTGAAAATTCCCAAAGCATTCTGCCAAACATTACTGCTATCAGAAAGATTGTTGGTGCATAAGGGAATGGTAATATCCCAAGGGTGCCAGTGATGTACACTGTTTGTAATGATTTTTCAGTGAGATACAGAGACAAGTTCATCCATTACCAGCACTGAGAAGGACTGAGGTATGGGGTCTAATGGTGGAGAATTTATTTCCTAGATCCAAGCCTAGGAGTGAAACAATGGTACTTCATGCTTAATGTGAGAGCTTACTTTTTTTCTTTTGTTGAAGAAGCAAATAGAAACATTTTCATGTCTTTGGACATAGTTTCATTTTACTTCAGTTGCTGGATGAAAGATCATTAAATATCTTCATCTGGCCTTTCATAAACCACAGTACCTTTAAACATATATTCAGGAAAACAAAGATTTTGAAGTATTAAAAACGTTTAAAAAGACTTTGCAGGTAATGTGTATGTGAAGGTTCAAGCAATCATCCAAGGCCAGAGTACTTGAACAACTGAGGAACTGTTAAATTACTGTGATCTTAAAAATGATTACTGTAATGCTTTAGAGAATACATTTGGTGTAACAAATATAGAACATATTTTCTAATTTCTCTTATGGTTATCAAGGTCATTCAGTGACAGAATGCAAAATGTTTTATTTTTCTCATTCAGATACTACTAGGTGCACAAATTCTATAGCTAATATAGAAAGGCATTTAAAAATTGGAATTTTTTAATGGAAAGATTATGTCTTTGCCTAATATCATACAATAATTTTTATCTTCTGAATAGAGTTTAACAATACACAGGCTCAGGCTGGCTTTATTCCACTAACACATGTAATTTCCAAAAGTGTGTTGTCTTATATGTTAAATACAGTGCACACACAATTACCCTAGCATTCCTTGAAAATTAATTTCAAATCCACATTTATTGTAAGTGCCTTGGGGCAAGAACCATCTTTTGTTATTAAACAATGCAAACAGGATCTTAGTCCATAATTGGGGCTCCTAAGCACTGTGAATTCTTTCACCAATGTCTCACATTCTCTTTCTCTCTCTTTGTCCCTCTGCAGATTATGCCAGTGTTTACAAAGGTTGGGATCCCTTGCATCCTCATCAGTTTTTACATTTGCTCAAGAATCAGATTCAGTTTAGCCTAGCATTCTTCACAAAGATAAAAGGGTGACAGATCCTGACACATCTGTGCTTTTGAAAAGTAGAAAAGCTGATTTAATGCATAAACCTTATCTTAAAGCTGTCTCCAAGGTGAAATTGCACCAGTCTTGGAACAAAAAGTGGAAGACTGATATTTAAACTACATACCGTGATATACTTGAGCACTCTTTCTTATTCTATAGCCAGAAAATGCTGTAATTGCCCTATTTTCCAGTTTTTAACTACTGAAACTGAGCATTAAATATTACTTTTCTGTGATCAAAAGACATCTAAGACACCTGATTTGTGTCTTAGGTGATAGTCAATCTTCTTCATGCTATGGGCTTCTCACACAGTATTATTTCAAATTTTAATACTGTATTATTTCAAATTCTAATTACTGAATGCTTATTTTTCAGTGTCACTCCCTGGACAAACATATGAATCATATATTGAGCACTGAATTACTAGAATTTAATGCTTGATTTGTACATGACAGATCAGTATACTAGATCATAAATAAATGGGTGAATTTACCAAGTTGTTGATATTTTTTATGATTTTATTCAGTGACACAGATATAAGAAAATGAGAAAGAAATGTGAAATTACTAAAGAAATACAAAGAGCCAAAATGGGTGATCCTGACAAATTAGAAATCTCTTTCTAAGCTCTGATACTTTAGCCTGCAGTTAAAAAGAGCTTTGCCACTGAAAGAGCATTGTGACCATAATGCTTGTTCCCGAAACAGGAGTGGTATAGCAACAACTATTCAGTCACAGGTTCTTAGCTTGTTTGTATAGTATAAAGCCAGTAGAAACTATTGCAATTCTCTAGCTGGACCTCCCACATAACATATATCTAAGATTTTCCTGGGATTAATTCCTTTGGAAATTAGAGTATATATTTGAGAAAAAAGAAGCTAGTCTTGACTGTAAAATTTCCAGAGATTAAAAAATCTACCAAAATGCTGAGTATGTTGTTTCAATTATTATCAGAAAAATGAAAAAAAATGTCCTCTAGTTTGAATTTATGTAGAGTTTAGTTTAAACCCCTGTGTCTCGTTACACATTGATTTGCCAAAAATAGAGGCATTGATTAATCTTCATCTTTCTTTATTAAAAACCTCACAGAACTTGGACAAATAATTCTTTAACTTGCTTTCTGGGCTTCTTTACCGAAAGAAGGTAGTGTGCAGGAAAGCATATAAATTTATAGTGCTTGAGCTATATGAGCTCTGGCTTGCCAGGCATAGCCATCCAATCAGCTTTAAACAGGCTAGACACAAACTACCTCACCTTAAAGACAAGTTTAATGTTTTGAGATTTTTTTAATCTAACTTTGAAATTAAGCAAACTACCTCTAAAAAGGCTGAAACAGTAGCACATGAAAAAACTCTCCCCTATTATTCAATACTCCTGTATACATCTGCATACGGATCACATGAGGATCACATGAGGCCACGGCTACATTTGTCATATACACATCTGGTCAGGCTGAACTTTATATTCTTGGAAATATTCAGTATGTTTGTACTTCTATCTGGTCTGGTCAGGAAGCAGAATTGTATCATTTGAGTGACAGTCTGCATTGCCCATGAGCTATAGCTGTAGTTTGGTTTCTTCCTGAAGCTCATATATTGACTTCAAATGAATGTTGTCAGGGAAGGAAAACAGTTGATGCCAACATCTTTTTCATTTCATTAGTAATAGAAAGACATCAATGGAATCCTCACCTTCAAGAAAATCATGATTAGAGGCTAGAAAAAGGTTTAAGAGATATAGGTACAGCAGAATTTCAAGGGAACCTTGCTATCATTTTGTCTCTTGGGACATGTTCTACAGAATTAGTAGCCTGGCTATGGATCTGGACTGTAGGACTACTGACAGGCATGTGACTGAATGGAATTGCAAGATGAGGGGAGTTCACAGTCCCACACTGAAAATCTGTATTTTATTGCTGAAGACCAGAGATGATAACAGCCCCCTCCCCCAAAGAAGCAGACCTTTAGAAAGATTCAACAACTCAATTTTGTAAACTACTGATTTGGACAGCTGGCGTTACCAGCATGATCATAGTATTTCAGAAGTCTGTCCAAAACAATGCTGAAATGAATTACAGGTGGTGTGTGACAGAGTCCCTGCTGAGCTAAATATGCAGTTCCTAAGATAGGCATTCTTAAAGGTGGAAAATACATGCTTGACCATGATTTTTAATAATTTATCTAGAAATATCAATTACAGTAACTTGATGTAACTCCTGGTCTGAATTTAAGGCACTCTTAGAAAACACTTGAAAATGAGAAACTAAAGAGCTACAGGTTCAGCTTGAGCACACTGCTTCAGGGAGAAATGTCACCTGAATTTCTGCCATATCCTCTGGGTTATTTGCAACATCACAGATCTTTTTATTCTGGATATCCTATTGAGAGGATTACTTTCAGCTTCCATGTTCTGTGGCCAAACCAGGCCATATAAAACCATTTGTTGTTTGCTTGAACCCCATTACCAAACAATGCAGACAACTCAGTCTCTGGTTTCTTCTCAGGCTTTTTTGTCTGAGATGGCTAATACCAATGAGATTGACTTTGGGCTCACAAATGAGCTATTTCCCTCCCCTCCCCTCTATTCCCACCCCCATTTTTTTCAGTTGGGCTTCTAGCAATGGTGCTTTGGAAATTCCATAATTTTTTCTTTTTGTCCTCTTCAAAGTCTTGATCCTGTTCCCAACATCTCTGTGTTTTGTACTATGTAAGCGCTCATTTTTTCCTCTTCCACTCTGTCCTACAAGGGCAACACCTCCCCTGATTTCTGTGAGACAGACGTCTATCTGGTATTCTTCTTGTGCTTGATTTTCAGAGCACTGCACATGGTCTGGAGAATGTTCGAATTCTCAGATTAAGGCTATGTCAAAAATAATTCTTTAGAATCTTCCTGCATATTGACATTCCTTTAATTCTGTCAGTCTTCCCCTAGTTTATCCTAGTTAGGATTTCTCTCATCCGACACTCAAAAAAAAGTAAGATTTTGAAGGGTAATTTGGCATTAACACATTTATTATAACATATTAGCTGTAGCATTTGGGCCTCAAAGAAATGTCTGCATATGTCTTGGAAGAAATGAAAACCAAAATGCTTCCTTGCAAACTAATTCTGTTTTTTCCTAAGATTTCCAGAACTGCAGTCAGCTATAAATTTCCAACATGAAACTTGACACTCAAATTGAAATCTCAGACTGTTACTGAAACTTGACACTCAAATTGAAATCTCAGACTGTTACTGATATTGGAGAAAGACTAGAAAAAGATTAGAGAAAGAAATAGCAGAAAGTTTTTTAGCTAAATCTGCTCCAGTGTACATTATGTATATGGTAGTGATATATTTAATGTAAATTGACACAATAATGCAACTTACTGAACAGATACTATAGTATTCTAAATTTCATTATTTCACATAATAAATTTATATTTCTATTGTGTGTGCTGCACAATTAAACTTAGATCCTTTAATTCATTTATCTTAGTTAAGGATTTCAAGAAGGTTGCATCTCACAGTCTTGAGTGTCTCCATTTTTTCAAGTTGAATTGGGATCTTCTTTAAAATGGGATTGATTTTCAGATGTGGAAGTACTCACCTGCTTTCTGTAGGGCACATATTTCAAAAGTTTCTTTCTCCGGTGTTCAAGCATAGAGACACTCAAAATTTTCAGTTGTTTCTGAAAAATCTTGATGATACCAGATGTTCATATTTTAAAGCACACAAAATTTTCTGAGCTGAGGTACAACAAATTGTAAAGGGTGATGGATGGATCAGAAACCAGTAAATGAATTCTTAGTGGTAGAGGTTAAGAAGGTAAGAGAAGGAAGAGGTTAAGAAATTGTGTGCTGTAATTATCAGATTATCTTCCTGGTGAACATGTTGCAGAAATTACTTATTTTTGCATAAAAAAATACCATTTTTAAATCTGGATTCTAGGACCTTATATTCGAAGGGGCTGTACCTCTAT
This sequence comes from Emberiza elegans, assembly GCA_024865655.1. Lineage (NCBI taxonomy): Eukaryota > Metazoa > Chordata > Aves > Passeriformes > Fringillidae > Emberiza > Emberiza elegans. The sequence goes on along the minus strand of JALJVW010000139.1, from coordinate 51,314,479 downwards.
AAATCATTAAAGCACCTGAGTAATTCCACTTATATTAACAATACAGATTCAGCATCTGCTTAGAGCTATATACATGCTTAAGTACTCCATTGAGACTTAAATGATGTGGGTTTGGATAGCCTGATGTTGTTATTTCTATTGTCACAAAATATATGTAAAGTGGAAATGCAAACCCCTGCTATTAATACCTGTGTTTCTCTACACCTATTTGTTTCAGAATAATAAAGTTTTCCTCTTAGAAAAATTACTTATTTTATTACCTTACCAACATCATAGAACAATTTATTAGTCCTTGATTTAAAATTTTCCTGAATTCTTTCTGAAAATGAAAACAAAATCCTGATTATGTATAACCTGAAGGAAATTCAGAATGTAGTGAAGCATGACCTTTCATTCCTGAGGCTATACTGGCTATCCTTCATCAAGCTGTGCTTTCCTAAGTGGTGCCCATTTAATGTCCAAAAATGCTTTTTAAGATTCTCTCCTCCCAAAAGGCATCAAAACTAAATGGTCTATAATTTCCTGAAGTGTTCCCTGAGTCCATCTTCAATAATGACATTATGTTGGCTATTTTCCAGCCATCAGGCCTTTTTCTGACTAGAACAACTTTGTAAAATGTCTGTAAAACTTGAAGTAATAACACCCCTGTTTGGGGGTGGGGAGTTTCAGAAATATTGAATATTGTTAGCTGTTTATTAGTGGAATGTTGCTGTTAAATGTGAATATATTATTATGCCATATTATAGAGAAATTATTAATTTCCCGTTCCCAAAACCATCTATGTTTTGCCTAGAATATACTCATTTGAGTTATTTAATGTATTTCCTATATGCATACAGTAAATGTTCTTTAAAAGAGGTGTTGTTTTACAAATAGCAAAAGAGCTAAAAAATCCAATAAGAAATTTAACAATAATGCAAAAGAGCTAAATCACTTTGTTTACTGCATTGTCTTTTAAATTGAAAGACAGTGTTCATAGAACCGATTTGGAAAGAAAACTAGCAGAAAGTTAAAGAGATACCCTTGCTATTTACCCCATATGCCTTTCATTCTAAGTGCTTCAAAGCTAAGATACAAAATAAGTGGGGGAAGAAATTAGATGTAGGGCATGTACAACAATACTGCTTTAAAAAGTTGGATATTAACAGTGCATCTAGTTCACTCGTAGGTGTCATGGTTTGTATGCTCTATGTACACAGGACAAAAACCAACAGCTTGGTAGCTCCACCCCTGAAGTGTTACATTCCTTTTCAAATAAGTTCAGTAGTAGCAGTGGTGATGCTGACATTTCTCTGTACTGGATCATATGTCACTACAGGAGTTGAAATCTAACTGCTCTGTGTCTGTATAATAAAACAGTGGTTAGTGCCCCACAGAAACTAATTTTTTGAATGCTAGAAGGGAAAAAAGTCTGGATACTGCAAAAAGAGGGCACAACAGCTGGCTGTCAGTCGAACAGTTGCTATGAAACTACTTTTGAGGGCTCCTCATTAAGTCAGTGCTAACTGAGTGACCATAAGCATCCTCCTGGCTGAATCAAATGCAAGGTAAAATATTTCCCATGAAACTGCTTTCCATCAAAATAAGGCTATGAGCATATATGGTCAATTGCTACAGCTCAGTTGATGTTCAGTACTTTGTTAAGAGGTGGTACTGCAAGATGTCTAAGCCTTGTGTTTTGATTAGTAATTTTTGTGAAGTTTTTGGTGGTTTGTTCAATACATTCTTCCAGCACTTCATTTGCAATACAAATTTTTCATTTTAAATAATTCATACTTAATTACAGTAGTTGTCGGTTTATGTGGTCCTTTTCATTCTTGAAATGCTTTAGAAGCATTAATTCCCACAAAGTTTTGAGAAGCAATTAAGTATTAATGTTCCATTTTTACAAACAAAAACCAGAAAATACAGAGGTTGGGCAAACATTTCAGAACATCAACTGTAAAATTAGGCACTGACTAGATAGAGACTTGATCTAATTTTCAGAGGCACTGAAGGCATTTGCATATTCAGAATGGAAACTTTTGTCCTAGTAGTTAAATTCATAAAGACTCTTGGATACCATATTACTGAGCATTACAAGTTTTTAGCTACTCAGGATCAAGATATGGGAGGAGTTCATTAACTCAGAATGTTTGCAGCAGGTGAGCACAAAGCTGCCTGAGCTAACACAAGAGAAAGACTGATTTCCAGATTCTCACAATTCCAGCTGTATAAATAACCCTTTACAAACTTCTTTCCACGTGGGCTGAAGAACCCTGCATCCTTTCCTGGCATGAAATGCTTAAGTAATTTCTGTAGAAAACAGAGATGGAGAGAACTGGGGATTGGAGTATGATATGTTTCCTCAAGTACTCACAAGACTGTGCACATTTTAGGACTGCCGTTTAATAGCTCTGACAACCAATGTAGAATTTGTGTCCCAGGAAGAGATTTCAGCCAAACAGTGAAGCTCTTGGGAGCTGTGGTTTTGACCTTGTTTGTCTCTCATCCTGAGAGAGCTGAACTTGGGAGAAATGTTCTAATCACTAGGGTAAGGTAGGAAAAGCAGGTCAGGACATGTCTTTGTTTTTAATAAAATAAATATTTAACATTAATTTCCACACAGAATCAGTCTCCTAGGTACAGACTTCACATGCTCTGAAGACAGCTGCTATTTCAGATTTCTGAAAAGGCATAGGTGGGATGCACGCAGGTTCTTGCTGTGAACAAGAGAAAATGGGCATGAGAGGGCCTCATGCTGCTGCTGCAAGTGGGCTGCTGCTGAGCCTTTGTGAACATGTGTGCAAAGAGGTTTAAGTAGTGGGAATTTTAACTGGTAGTATCTCTGGCCTATAGGACTGGGCTCCAGCTTTGAAGGGTTGGACAAGAGTGGTGTTGAGACTGCTACAAATATTCATCCTAAGGGTATGATAGTTATTCTCAGAATTTGAAGTCCCATGAGCCATTATTTCTTGTTTGCATCATGTATCTATGGGCTGTTTGTTGTAAACAAAAGTTGTTAGCATTGGATTTCTATTTCATGAGCATAGAGGTAAGATTTATCCCAAGTTTCCTTGTGGGACACTGCTGTGAAATCATTTGGCAGCCTTGTCTCATGTCCTAGGCGAGCTGCCACCTATAAATAGTAAAGAAAGGAAGGAGGTACAGAAGGAGTCAGAAGCAAAGAATAGCACATGGCTACATTTGTGGTGAGAGTGTATAAGTATCTTCTGATGCGAATTTCTGCAGAAGTGTAGAAAGGCATGGTGATACAGTGAGAGTCAGACTGAGCTTCATACCCTGAACTGTGACCAAGTTGGCAATAGTGAGGTACATGGCTAGTGATCAAGTTTAAGTATTCACAATTCCTAAACGAATTGTGGGTCCAGAGCTGAAGGTGACTGTAGAATTCATCCCAGAGCAGGCAAGACTGCAATGAGTTATCCAAAGTAACAGAGGGAATTTGTGGCCAGAGCTAAAATCAGATGTTAGGTTTTTAAGCTTCTTCAATCTGTAGCATAGATCACTGCACCTTACTTCTCCAAAAAGCTCAATCAAAACATAAAAGTTCAGAATTGCACTCAGTGTTTAAGAAAATCACATAACAATGAAAAATGAGGAAAAACTGATGTGGAAATTGTTAAGAGCCATTTATATACATACTATTAGGAAAGGATTACATGCATCGATGAATCAGCGGTTTTAATCAGATGAAAATACTTTTGAGCACAGTTCCAGTGTGATGAATATGCTAGAGTTGTAGATCACCAGGAAGAAGATTAATATTCTGTGTATAATTATACACATTTCTTCTCAATCCTTTTTTTTTGGAGACAGACAGCAGAGAGGATTTAAAGCAACAGTCATTCACTTCACATGAGCACAAAGAAAATGTATGGGGAAGCATGCAACTGCCTGCCACCCACCTGCCAGAGAGCTTCCAGCATCTCTCTGGAAAACAATTTTTTCTTAGTTTCCTATCTACTCCCATCCTTCTCCCCTGAGTTTGCTCTCATGGCCCCACTCATCATTGTTCTTCCATCTTTTTTTAGGGACAGAGCTGCTCTTGGCCGTGGTATCAAGTGCCGGATAGTTACCCCTTTCTGGCAGTGGTCTCACGCTCTGTCCCCGGCATAAGATCTCTTACTGTAGCTGTGTGGTGACTCTTGGCAGTGGAGGTTTCTGTGAGTCTGTCCATAATAGGGCCTGCACAGGATGAATAGGTTGAATATTTAATTTGCCGCTATTTTGAGATTATGCCTGTGTTTGAATCTTTGATGCTTTCCTCTTTCATCAGTGGGTGATGCTGTACCTTCTTGTATATAACTACAAACTGTCCATCTTTAGCCTTGCCTGAGGCATGTCTCAGTGTTTTCCCTGGCTGGCCTGCACACTAGAACAGGCAGTGATCTCTGCACAGATGTAACTTTTAAATGAGTAGTCTCTTCCATCCAATTTCCATTTGAAAAGAAGCAGATGAGCCTCCCACTGAGATGAGAAGTTGTGTGTCCCTATCTCAGCCATTTGACACTATTAAGATGAAACATTTGTGCTGTGCTGTTTTGTGTATTGAGGTAGAGTCACTCTGAGGTGCAGTGTGAACTGCAGTTGGGCCAAACTTGTGGTTTTGTGGGACAGGATGAAGTCAGGCTTCCTTGTGCCATTGAGCTCTCCATAACACTCTGAAGGCTGGGTGCCCTGAAGTTCCCCACTTGCTACCAGTTGAAGACCTCAAAGTGGGATGGATAGTGACTAGGCAGTGTAGATGGTAAGGACACCCCTGGGCATGTGATAACATAGGTGTAGTTGTTTGTGCAATTGTGTGTCGACGGCCATTAATTTGCATTTATTGACAGCTTGATACCATTGCAAGTCTACTACATAGCAATCTCAATAATGTAAGAACAGCAGCCAGCCCTATTTCAAAGAATTGATTTGATCATCCTAAATATCAATTAGTAAGGTCAGGTCCTTAGTGATGATTTTTTAAGCATTACTGTTAATTTTCTTGTTGGATTTTTTTAAAGCTGTCATCTGTTGCTATCAGACAGTGTTAATGTGATACACAGCAGTGCTCTTTGTAGGAGCAAAATGAGAAAAACATTTCTGTATTGCACACTGATAGCTACTAATTACCTTTACTGAGGAGAACTCCATTCTTTGTTGAAGAAGTATTTAAATACTGGCAGAAAATCATGTAAGGCAAAATTATTTTAATTTTATTTCAAACTCCACAATTTCTAATAAAATATCTGACTTTTGTTGGAGCTGTACAGGTCACCAGACCACAGCTGTTTGCCACAGTGCATCCACACCAGTCATATAGATGAGGAACTCTTTCAGAGGTCTACCCAGCTCCTCCAGACATTAGAGTTACAACAGAAATGGGGTGCACATTGGTCCCCAGTTCAGGAGTGCTCTTTCCTTGCTGTTTTCTGAAAAATATAAATAGTCTAGATCCCTGCAGCAAATGTAGTGGGGGATCAAGATAGCTCAGCCACAAAGCGTTCCTCCTGATGGCAGCATTTTTTTGGAAGGGAAAATTGATCCAAGCTGACAGCTGTGCTGGAATGGCTAGACTGCAGCTAAGGCGTTTAAGGCCAGTTTGGGTATCTCACCCAGCACCACAGCCCAGACACAGCATCCCCTATGCAAAGAAGGCTCATTTCAACTAAACAGTTATTCTGCTGGTTTGTTATTGCAGGATGTTAAGACAATTTGCATCAGAAGTTATAACAATCAAGACAGGTATAAATAAAGGAACATACTCTAAACATGGAGAGGGTGTTTTTGCTCTTGCAGTCCAACTGGGCTATAAAATGGCCCTGAAAACAACATCCAAAATCGCTTTATAGATTCCAAAACTTCTACACAAGGTGAGAGACAGGATAAGATGCAGGTCTTGGTGGCTCACTCAAAGAGCACAGAGTGACCCTGTCCTGCATTGCAGCAATGCCCACAGAGGAGCTTAGCCAGCCCTCTGGAGGCCAGCTCATCAGGTAGTCACAACGTGGAATGCAGGTCATAAGCATCTTCAGATAATCAAATGTAGCCATCAGGGCCCAGAAGTGGCAGCAACTGAATGCTCACAGGTATTCAGCATTAAGGGAATTGATAGTTTCCCTTTACTTTTTGCTGGTAATGGTCTGCTTTATAGAAAATACAACTGCATGTAGCACTCTTGTTAGTACTTCCAGCAGTGCAAGAATGGAGTTCATCTGGAGAGTGATCTGCCCAGGATCACTGTAATGAACCTGTGGCTCAGGAAGGTCTGCACAGCCTGTCTCCCTAGCTACCTGTAGTTTGGCCAAAGGGGTGAGCATGCTTTGTTATTATCACCAATTGAGTTATCAGAACTAATAAAAATGCTTTGGGATTTTTTTTTCACTGCCTTCCTCCAGTACATTTATATCTGCTGTCTGCTGCAATGACTATGCCAGGCCTTTGCTTTACTCCTAGCCCTAAAGAAAGTCTTATGAAGAGAGATAGAAAAGTCTTTCATTCATTACCCAAGAGAGGAAATTAATAAGTGGGGACAAATAAGAACATATAAGATACTGAGAGGCAGTGAAGATTGAGGAAAAACTTCGGTTCTCTGAGGCCATGTTTTAACTGCAAGATCTGGGGATATTTCTGTCCCTGAGGTGGAGATATGCCATCTTTGTGTATCGTCTGCTTTATATTGGTCTCCATGGAAAGTGAAGTTTTATGGAAAAACCAACAGTCCTGGTAGCATACTCTGGTCATGTTCCTATGCAGACCACATAGGTGCAGGATCCTGATGCTTGTTATTTTTTCATGCTTATAAATGCATAGAAAGAGAGAAACCACCAGCACCAGCTTATCTATTTACATTTTTTCTCTTACACCAGATTTTGTTTCAAAAACAAGTGCGATGGCATGGAATAATTTTATTTAAAAACCATCAGCTGATAAGCAGTTTCTCACCATCAGCTGATAAGGGCAGAAGAAGCAGTAGTTATTACATTACCTAATGCTTGTCTGAGCATATGTGGTGCTTTTGTAGCACTTATATGTAATGCCTAAGCTTAAATATGAGAGCTGGAAAGCATCTCCATCCAAATGAACTTGTAGGCAAAGACACCTTTCCAGAACCTGAGAAGTGCATCTGTCAACTTGCTGACACAAAAGAGGGATGTTCAGCCTGACGGTCCACATGGCCAAGTGAGCACCCTTGTTTCTAGACAGCTTGGTTGTATGAAATAGCAATTAAGTGCTTATTCTGTGTGGGGTTTTAAGATTAAGCAGTTTTCTTCTCATCTGACAGATCAGAAATTGGTGGCTAAGCACTGAAGAACAGGGTCATTCTGTACTGGCTAGTTGGGGCATTTCTCTTACCACCTGTTATGAAGCCAGTTTTGAGATGAGTTTAGCTCAAAAGGTGCTTTAAAGCTTGCACTGCAATAGCCACATATTTTGTGGCTTTAGCTTCTAAGCCAAAATCTTCCTTTTTCATTGCCTAAATATGTTTAGTGCGTCTAAAAATCAGGTCACGTACTAACTTCTTGTATATGAATATGGCATCTGCAGCCTTTACCAACAACAAGTTTCTATTTTCTTCCATCTCATTGATAAAGATATTGAATAGCACTGTACTAAGAATAGATCTATGTGGAACCCCATTATATAATGATGCCCTCTGTGCAATTACTTTTTGGCTGTATCAGCCTTTTCACGCCAGTTAAAATTTGCTACACAGATTTTATGTAGTGTCATATTTAACCAGAAGGTCAGAGCACAAGATAAAACAGCTCAGTTATACTGAGTGACTTCCTTTAGCCACAGAACTTTTCATTTCATCTAAGGATGTAATCAGTTCTATCATTAATTTTCTGTGAAAACTCATTCACTGAAATGGATTATGTTACTATCTTTGTAACATTACTGGTTAGATCCCATTCTGTTCTGTGTCCCAGTATTTTGTCTGGAACGAATATAAGGTCACTAGATTTTTACTTACTTTGGTAATGTGTAGGAATTTTTGGAAAATGGTAACATGTTAGATGTTTTCCAGATCACTGAAACTTTGAGAGCATTACAATATTTTAAAAAGATTGTTCCATGAAGAGTAGAAATAATTAAACATTGTTTTCTTTGGAGTTGTATCTTCCACCCACTCACTGCTGTCATCCCAACTCTCTCCACATCCTCTAAATCTTTCCCAAAGCAGTTCTGCCATGTCATCCCCTCTGTGTTCTAGCTCTCCTCCATCACATCACCTAACTCACCACACTGGTGCTGCTCACTCCTTCCAATGTCTTTGATTTCTGATATAGTCATCCTTCTCCCCAGCTCCCTTCCATCTCCAGTACAAAATGTGCAGTACCACAAAAGCTCCATGTACTCCCTGCTCTCTGTATTCTTCTTTCCATGTTCTCTACCTCTGTATTTTATCCTGCCAGCTGGGGAAAAGCCAGCACATCTGGCACAGACATGCTGACTGGCTGGCTAGTACATGTGTGACCACTGAAAAAGCTGGCTGCTCCTAAGTGTCAGGGACAATGAATTCTCCTCTGTGCCATAAATAGGCTATCTGTTCCACCCAGACAGTATTTTATTTAAATTAAATGTGGAGGAAATTAATTCTCTTTGCCACTGCTGTGCCTCTGCTGAATGTTACAGCAACTAACCCAAAGGGTGAAAATTATTTGGGCATGGAGGAAAGTGTGTGGATGGAAAGGAGAACTAATGGCCACATGAAGGGCCAGCCACACAAATGGCATTATTTCTTAAGCCACAAACATAAATCAACCTTTGAATGCCTATTTGACCAATTGCTTTAGAACTCTTTGGTTAATATTATGCCATTCTTCAGATCTGAACATTATTTAATGTCTGTTTACTGTAAACATTCCTTGTCACTGTGAAAATAGGAGGTGCTTTTATATCACTGATATATCACTCAGTTTCTTTCTAGCTGCCAAACAGAAGAATTTATATAATGCATTGATATGAATTAATAATACATTTTTACAGGGATGGGTCTAATATCAGCTTCAAATGCAAAAGAGAAAAACATAGCACATCTACTTCATAGCATAACCCTGAGATTAAGAGGTTTGATATCAATTCAGGGGCTTTTGCTATAGACCTGTAAAAATCACAAGCTGTAACTTGTGCTGCCAAAGAATGCTCTTGTTAACTTGACTCATGTGAAACCCCTTCAGTTTGCCAGTATTGTGCCCTGAACTGCCCCAGACTAGGAAAGTGCACTTCACTTAATATACATATAAAAATATTAAACAACATAAATTCTTCTGCAAGAGCTTGAAGCAGTATCTGTGCTACAATCGTATATCACATTAACATTTGATGTTATTACTGCTTCACAGGTGCAACAATCCTTGGTCCTTGCCCCTGTGGGAGAGCAGTGGTTGACTTCTATTTCTTTTTTTAACTGTTTACATTTTTACTTCAATCATAGTTTGTCTTATCTCTCCCTCTGCAGGAGGGCAATCATCAGTGAGATTTGCTGCGAATACATAGTGGCTGATGTATCTAATGGAACCTGCACTTATAGCTAGACCTGTCAATAACCCTAGCACCATTACAGTAGATAGCTTTTCACAAGATTGGCTTCTTCTTGCAAAGATTATTCAGTATCATATGCGCAAACAACAGCAGCCATTATTGCCCTTTATTTCCCACCTCTCCTTTTCTTAGACTAGCACATCTCTTTATTATTATTTGACAGCAATGAAGAATAGCCCAATCTTTGCCATCATTTGGTAACAACAATTCTTAGCACTTTTCATGTTCAAAGAGCTTTGCAGTCATTATCTAATTAATCTTCACAACAGCTCTATGAGACTGGTAAGAAAGGTTTAGCCTCATTTTATAGATGGGTAACTGAAGCTGTGAGTTTAACCGCTTGATTTTCAAAGGTGCTGTGCATTCTTGGCTCCCATTGAAGTTAATGAGAGTGCAGAGGGAGCAACATCACTGGAAATAAAGGAGCTTGGGCAAGCTTGCAGAGGAGGTTAATATCAGCATGCAGTGGGCATTCCTTGGTCCCCGACCCTGTGCCCAGGCTGTTGGGCCAGGCCTCCCTCAAATCTGGGTTGTTACTGGCAATCTGGCCATTAGACCTTGGCTATTCAAAGCTAGCTTTCCATTTATATGTTTCAGTGTCACAGGGGAATATTTCAGAAATTCTGCACTTTAAGTTTCACCCCTGGGTTATTTTATCTGTTCTCACTCTAGACAAAAATACATTTAATTTGTTAAAGATGTTGCAAGCACTAGGTTTCACATACATTGATTCATTTGTAGTTTTATGACTACATTTTACAGAAATTGCACTTATTTTGAAATACTCCCTAAGCACTAAAGAACGTAGACAGAATGCATTCCCTAATGCTTCCCTAATTCATGGAGGTGGCTGCTTTACCAGTCACTGTCAGATCCTTAATCAGCAGAGTTGTAAAGCTTGTAGATATTCAGCAAAAGTGCTTAATAAAAATCATTTAATTCTAAATTACAAGAGTGCACTTAACCCTAAAGATATTAAAACTGATTGTTTGACGCACTGCACTGAGTGGTAGAAATTTAAAAATAAAAGCTTTCCTTACTTGCATCAAAGTGAATAAATCATCTAGCCCTCATAACCTTGTGTCATGATACTATGCTGTAATAAAATAATCCATTTTAGAGCTTTAAGCTGTAAATATAAAGTACTCCAACCTGACTGGTGACAACAGGAAAAACTGGGTTTTGAAGAAAAGAGTAAGAATTCTGGCTGTCATTCCTTTTACGTGGTTCTTGAAGGCCATCTGTCTCTGTGTACTTTCTGTGATGGATTTATAAATCTCTTCTATAGTCTGGCTGGTGGTACCACATAGTGGAGTGCTGTAGTGGCTCTTAGATACTTCTGGTAATTAATTATAGAACATCCACATCTCTCTACTGTAAAATATACCCTAGGCCATTCCTATTCACCCCTGTATGCATGGATCCGTCCCACCAGACACACGCACAGCTGTGCACACGCACACGCTCACACTCGTGCACCACACGGGCACACAGCCCCCTTCCCTCCACTGAGGTGGTCAGCAAAGTTCAGGTTTTGGGTGAGCAGAGATGTTGGAATTTATTTATATCATGTGAAAAGCAATAACTGAGCATATTTAAGTATCATGTAAAATTTTTTCAATTATTTTGCAGTTTGGTTGTTGTTGAAATGTAGTCTTTCTGAAAAACATTAGCAGCAGTGATTCTTTTGAAGAAATGGAAAGCTTAACTTTTTCTTGGGCAGTTAGTAATAAAATTCTTTCTTTTTACCCAAACTCAAACAATGTTAGTATTTTATTGTCATAAAAGAGAGGAAATAAAGGTGATGGATGTGTCTGGATTTTGATGAAATGCAAAAAATTATGAAAATGTATCCATTTTTAAAGCAACAAAAACATTTCAAGTTCCATCACTTTTCTCATTGGAACAAAAATCATCTTACTTCAATATATATAGTGAAAATAACCATTCCAGAAATATTTTAAAATATTCTTCTCCTAGCTCTTTATACATTGTCTGTCTCCCTGGACCAGAGGCAGGACTTGGCTAAGATTAGTGCTGGGCAACAGGACTCACCTGGGTGTCAGACGCTATCACAGTGATGAGTTTCTCTCACTGCTGATATTTGCATTCAACCTTTGTCATTGCCTGCTTTATAGCCAGATGTTTCCAGATGCATTTTTGACAACCATAACAAGGTTTTCATGGATTACAGAGTGTTTTATTTGCCTAATTTGGACGATGTGGGAATGTGCAGGTTTTATTTTCACTCAAGTCCTCCAGAATTATGATATGAAATCTATCAGTTCACAGTACTGAGAATTGCTTATACTGCTTGTAATTATTAAAAGAGATTTAATGCCATTTTATGATGTGAAAAATCTCCCATAATTATAAAATTATTTGTTTAAAAACTTTTATGTGTTCTGGTTGTTTGGATTTTCCTTATTCCAAAATAGAATTTTAAATCTTTGGAACAAAGTCAAGGAGTCATATGCCTTTTTTTTTTTCTTCCTTGTAATCTTTTCTGATTAATTTGTACAGTATGTTTGATTGCTTAATTGTTTAATTTTTCCTTCCATAAACAAGATTAATTGCAATTCACTAGCCTGAATAAATATATACCCATTATAGTAAATAAGCAAGTACTGACATTCTACTTCTGAGCTGTAATGAAAACTTAAGACAGATAGAAATGGATGCACTGCAGTCCTCTAACTGTGCCTGACATCTCCTTACACACCATGAGAATAAAAATGGAAGATTTTGAAAATATTATTGCATAGGTTTGCACCTAGGTTAAGTAAGAAGACGATGAAGGAAGGCGCTGTTTTAGAGGCCTGCATCTCCTCTCCCATCTGGTTCTGCGGGGATAACTTCCTCTTCCTTGATGGTTTGAAAGAGATTAATAGGATCGCACCACCCTTTAAAATAAGAAGAATTCCTACTACATTTAAAGGTCATTCAGCTTCAAAGAAGCCACAGCCAGGGTTCAGGAAGGTGCCTGGCTTTGTGGATTTTCCATCATACCCTTAAAGCCTCATTCTCATCACATGGTACTGTTACACTTCATGTAACAGGTTTGACTTAATCCACATAGTGCACACTTGAAAGATAATGGCTTATATATTATACATCGAGAGGGATGATGCAAGCAAAAATTACTAAAAACACCATTGATAAGACCCATACTAATGAAAACTGCCATATAGTAATGATCTGATTCAAAAAATGTTTGTTTATTTTAATTAACTTGTTTAAAATATTTCCATCCCCCTGATTCCCAAGCAACAGATTGGATTAGTCAAAGTTTCCACAGAGCTGATTGATTCTGAACTTGTTTTTTTTACCCATGTCATACAAAATTATATATAAAAGCTTTTTCTATCTAGGATAAATATTGTGAACACAAAATACAATAGGATTTTTTTAAATGACAGTTGAAATATTTTAACAATATTTGACTGTTTTGAGTCTGTTTTTTTTTTTTTTTTTTAATGACAAAACCCCAGCTACAGAGTATGTAATCAGAGTACATAATAGTTATGTGCAGGGTGGTCCGACAGCTTAAGATAATGTTACAAATACAAGTGCCCATATATTGATAATATTAAGAGATTAATATTTATGCATTTTCTTGACAGGAAAACTGTAATAAATTAGTTAAATATATGTGTTGATAGTTTTGAGAATTGTTGCTAACTTAAAAAGAACAATCTCCTTTTTCGGCATCTTGCATAATTTCCCATGGTATTCAAAGAATATGCCACAGTCACCTACTAATAATTTGAAAAAAAACATTTAAAGCATACATGACTCTATAAAGGACAAGACAGCAGCAGGAAATGGTTATGTTTATATTACAAAATACTTTAGTGTTAGGTTACTGGAAAAGGAAAAATCTGAATTTGTTGTAATTGCTATGGGCTTTTTCTGCTTGTTTAGATTTTTGCATTTATCTTATCTTAGGCATTTAAGAACTATAAAATTAATTTCACTGAAGCTTATTATGGGCTTCTCTATTTACTTCCTAGATTTAAAAAATACATTTACTAAACTGTTACTATTGCTTTTTTTTTTTTTTTTTTACCATTACAAAATCACAGGTTTGGATTAAGTTTTGGAATTTAGCCCAAAGACCAAAATTTTTTTTCTTGAATCAAAATTAATCATCAGGCAATGCCATTTATCCATGCCTTTTTTCAACCAATACATTAATCCTTGATAATCAATATGAATTTTATATGACACTAATTGCACAGTACAGAAACTTACCTCTGTAGCCTAGATAATTTCTTACTACTTGTATTACAGAGAAAAGAAAATGTTCAGAGTAGCCTAGTGGAAGATTTTCAGCTCATACAAATTAATATTAAATCGCTGATCCAGAATAGTTATTGTTTCAATGGCATGAGAAATAATATATTGAGTTTTCATTTCCAGGAGTTTTTCTTTATTCAGCTCTGGTAGGTGTATGATACTAAACTCTTGAATAATTCCTTTTTAAATTAAACAGCAGATTCATATCTTACCAGATTTATGAGTCATTTATATTCCACTAAGCCACACTACCCAAATGGCTGTGTATACAATTTTGATGAGCTGGTAGTTTAAGTATAGAGATAATACAGAGAGCTTTTTCTGAAGTGGGTATGGGGATATTAGTATAGTTGATGTTTAAATATGTTATCAATATGAAATAGAAAAGCTGGAATAAAATCAGTCTGCTATGAGCAATCATAAGAATTTTTAGTCTAAAGTTTTTCAGAATGATGTTGATGATATGAAAAATCCAAAAGCATGGTGATACTAAAATTACCATGAGCTACATATTAAGCACTATATATGTGTGTAGGTAATGTATTTGAGTTCACTGAAAACTGCAAATGGGTTGCAGTGGCACAATTACCTCCAAATTATGAAAAAATAGAAATTTGAGTTTCTCAAGAAATTCACTATTGTGGCAGTTTTCTGGAAAGCCACTAGGTGGAAGTTATTTTCCTACTGACCAACTTTATTCCTTTCACAGTGGCCATTGTTTCCTGATATAAAGCTGTAAAAGAGTAATTTTCCCTCAGTATTATCATTGCTAGAGTTAAAGTAAGCAGCACAAAAAGTTGTCACTTACAGAAGTCCTGGAATATAAAGCCAGAAACTTCTTGACTGGGACAAATGCTGGGCAAGTCCTATTCTACTAATAGTAGTGCAAATAAATTGCTAAAATTTTGCCAAAGTAGAAATTATCAAGCCGCATGCAAGTGAGAAATTTGGCTGTCAAAACAATCATAAATGGAGAAATAAATTAGCACATACAGTAATAAATCTGAGCAGAAATTTTAAAAAGAGTCTGGTTAAAAGTGCAGAAGTAAAAAGCTCTTCCCTCCGAAATTCTCCCAGCATTTTGGGATCACTATTTTTACTTTATAAAATTAAACTCATAACACAGGCTTTAGAATAAATTATTCTGAGTTTGACTTTCCGGTCTTTTCAGAACTTGTCAGTTCAAAACCCAAATAGCAGTGAAATTTGCATTTTCTGCATTTGCAGAAAAGTTGAAAGGATCATGACTGTTACTGAAAGGATCTATTACTGAACCTCTTCTAAGAGATAAAAACTTCCTCACCATGCAGAAGATGAAGACTGGTGGTCTTTGCCCTGACATTGCCATAGGTTTGTTTTGTTGCCCTAGTAGCCCTAATCTCACTAGTAATGAAGAATTGTTATTTGGTGCTGTGCCAAGGAGCATATGAATGTCAGGCCATGTTCACAGTCTCCATTGCAATTATTGCTTCTTTTTCTGCTGCAGCCTTTACTGAAAGAGTGTGGGATGCACATCACCAATAACTGACCTAACTTGTGTTTCATGTCAAAAGGAAAATTCAAGAAACACATAAGGCAAGGCATGGGATGAGAACCAGATGGAGCCAGAACAGAGCATATCACCCACTTTATCTGGTCTTCAAAAGAGAGGAAAAACAACTGACTGTGGAGCGTGCAAATATAGAAATTGCAGCAGAGGTACAATGCACACTGCTGGGAATACCATGTACATATTGTGCGAATATATAGTTCCAATAGGCTACCTGAGATATCTGTAAGACATCACTTTTCATGGCAAAGTTTTGTTGTTGTTGCTGTTGTCATTGTTCTGTGGAAGGTTTTTTGGTTTTATTTTAATAATTGAGTAAGCTCACAGCAAATAATCACCAGGATCTCTTAGCATTTCAAAAAAAAACAACTTTGGCCTTTTAGCACATTTATTCATATGAAAAAGAAGCAACATAATTATGTTGCTTTATGTAATACTAGACATTAGGCACAAAATTCAGGAAAGTAATCAAAATTAATAATAAAAATATATACACCTAAAGTCAATTATTTTGACCTTATAATGGTTTTTAGTGAGATGAAAAATTAAAGTTCAGCAAATCACTCTAATGTCTGCTACCATTTGCTCACATACAGATTAATCCTGTATGATGCATCTTGCTAAAAACATTTGTAACAGGAATGTATCTAGATGATAGATGGAAGATAATTGTAGGATGTAATTGTAAAAGTCTTGTAATTGGGTCTGAAATCCTTTCATGAATGCTAGCAGTTGTTAAACACATGCTAATAATGAATATGAATGTACTTCCTTGTCTTCTCCTGCTTCAATGAGTGGAAGAGAGAAAAATCCGTTGAAAAAGGCAAGATGGGGGCAACTACTTGAGAAAGTGATTTTTGAAGGATTTTTTTCCTTCCTATCTGAACCTCTTCTCTCCACATACAGTCATTTGGAATAAGAAAAGAAACCGATATGAGGAGAAAAAAGTCAGTGACAAGCTAAATGGATACTCACTCTGGACTACAGTCACTCCTCAAGAAAAGCCAGTTAATGATACTTGAGACAATGGCCTGGTCTCCTGCTCTTCCATAACCACACTGAAATGCTCCCACTGGAGCGGTTTCATAGCAGCCCGGTTTCTGCCTCAGCCTTTCATCCTTTGTGGGGATGAAGCCTGTAGGTCTCACCATGAGAGATTATGTTTGGACATGTGGTCATGTAAATGAATTAATTCAGGATATGAAGCTGAAGGCATTTTAGGCAATTAAATTTGTTGAGGCTTTTTTTTTTCTTTTCTGTTTTCATTTAGCAATTTTGACAAAATGTGTCAGTTTTCCATGCTCTTTGCTGGAAAAGGTACCCTTCTGCAGTATTTCTAACCAATAAAATAGGAGTTGTCTGGTGAGGTCATCTTGGAGTCCTGGCTCCAGAAGAAATGCCCAGGATCTAGGACACCAACTCTATGATAATAATCTTCTACACTTGAAAAAATTGAGTTGAGGATTAGGCCTTAAGACTTCTGTACCCTCTGCCTCCGAGTGAAATTGCCTGTGACTTTTGGAGTCTTTGGAAGCTGTACTGATCTAGATGCTCTCTGCAGTAAACCTGGGACAGAGGTGGTGGAGGCTGGGAGAGATGTGTGTTGCAATCGTTGGCACTTTAGCTGAGGGCAGGAAAGCCTGAGACTTCCAGGGTGTTGCAGAGCAGGCATGATGTGGTAACATGAAGAATAAAGTAGAATGAGTAAAGGGAGAGAAACTGGAGGACCAGTTAGGGAAGAAGTTGGGAACAGGACAGAAACTGGGGATGGGAGGATGGGTATAAGGGTGCTCAACCAGTCAAGATGACATAGTGAAGACAGCAAAAGAGAAGGGACATGAGAAAGAAGCTGTCTGTGTGAAGGACCAGAACTTCAGATGACCTTCTCATCTGTCTTTTGATCAGCTGCAAAAGGTTCTGTGGTCCTAAATATTTCAGTCGCCCTGAAGAACCTATTCCTTGAGGGGTCATGCAATGATGCGCAATGAAAAGTTTGTTTCTCCAAATTCTAAGATTTTATAATTTGGGGAAGTATAAAAAACCAAAGTTTAAAGAAATCCACATAGAAAGAATTGTATAAAGGTCATATATTCAAATGCTCAAGCTAAGGATTACCAGAACTAAGACTGCCTTTACTATTAAAAGTACAGTCATACACTGTTTAATTCCATTTCATAAACTTTTCCAGCATGAAAAACATAATCTTAATTCGCTGTACATAGGGACTACTCTGAGGATGAATGCATTTTTTATGCATTCATCATACTGCCCCCTCAGTAACCCTATCCCATTAATTGCTAAAGCCTGAGAAAGCATACAGTCGATCAGAAAGGGAATTGTAGGAAGGAACTCAGAGCCCTGATGACTAAGGCAATGAAATGCTGTCCTAATTAATTCCTTCTTATCCCAAATTCTTCCATGGAGTTCCTGTGTGATGCTGAGAAGTCACAAGCAACCATTTTCACAAAAGGATGCTATTTTTATTTTGTTGCTTTTTCAGATATCATGTTTGTGCTTCACTGTTGTTCCAAGCTCTAACCTCTACATCTTAGAGCCCTTGGAAACCCTGCTGTGAAAATGAAGTGCCTTGAGAAGTTAACATACAAGAAAATTAGGTCCTTGGTCCTTCAAACTAGACCCACATATTTACTTGTCATTGTCAATTTGGGCTTTAATGGCAGTGCCTAAGTCTTCATTATGGAATTTCAAAGTGCTTTTATACTGGAGAACTCTTTGCAGAAGGGCATTAGGTAGGGGTGTGCATAAATCCCTTTCCCCTACCCTGGTTTTGTTCAAAATAAACCCATAAATCTGGTGCAAAAGAGAACTTCAGTAAGCAGAGTGTTTGCCACATTCCAGGACAACCAGGCTGTATGTATAGGATGCACTTTCCCTGACATTTGCTTGCCCATCTGGAACACAGGAAGGATAATATCACTCATCAAGGAAGGAACAGCACAGGTCTAAGTGTTTATGAAGAACAAAAAAGTAGGTCTAAAAGGGACTTAAATCATATGCTGCTAGTACTATCATGTGAAGACCTATGAACTGAATTTGCATCCTTTAACTTCTGTTAATTCATGAGTTCTGGCTTCCCTGCATCACTCTGTTGCACTCACACAACCAGACTACTTTCAAACCTAAGATTCTGACTCTGTAAAGCTGTTCTGCACTGTGTGGTTTTACCAGTTCAGGCCAATATTGTCTATCTTTGGCTTTGTTATATTGAAATCCACTCCAGGATAAAACATGCCTCCAGGAAATGTCAAGAACCCCATTCTACCCAAAGCTGATTGGAGATCTCTACAAAAAGCAGTTTGGGGCACCATTTTCTTTCCATTTTCATCAGGAATATGATGAGATGCTGCCCCTTTTTTACAATAGGCAGTTACTGGGGGTATGCTCCTTCAGTAATGAAACCCAGAGTGAATACAGTCGGAATCCCTATAGCTTGTTTTATAGAGGAAGATTTCAGGATTTCAGACATTTACTTATGTCTTGATATATGTATTCTGTACATGGTTGGGACTGTCTCTATACCATATTCAGAAATTGTTTTGTGTTAAACTGTAAAATATGAGGTACCAGAAACTAAAAACCTCAATCTAGTTCAGTGCTTCAGCATTAATCATGCTTCAAGATTAATTTCTGCACATGGGCGCAGGTTCAAAAGAAGTAAAAGGAGAAGAGCTGACATCTGGAATGTCTTACTAAAGTTTATGTGGGTTCAAGAGAAGATGGGACAACTATATGGAAAATAAGTGCATCAGAAATTAATAAACATAGTGAAATTGCATGCACCAATTACCTAAGTGGACAATGACTACAGGCTGGAGGAGGGAAGTACCATACATCTTTTTTTCCTTTTGTATGGTTTCTGCCACATCTGCTCTTTGCCTCAGTGAAGAAGGGAACTGTCAGAAAACATGGGATATGCTGCAGGCAGGGTGGACAGAATAAAATTCAGCAGTAATCCATCCCATGAAGATCAGCCTTCTCATACATTGAGTGAGACACATCCACATGAGAAAAAAAACCAAGAGGTTTTTTGTATCTGGAGTTATAGGGTTGTGTATGCTATGGTGATTTTAAGGTGGCAACTTAAAGCAAGCTAGGTGGTGGGAAAGGATAACTTTGACTTTATAACTTTTTAGATCAGGCTAATGCCTTTAAAAATAATTTTCTTGTCCTAGTGTTCACAGTCCCTTCTGTTAAGTGTGAAACAGAAGCAGGATCTTCCAAACCACCAGCTGGTCTTCTGTGATGAAGACTGTTTGGCAATGCAATCACAGAAGATACCAAATGAGGTTAACATAGACAAGTGCAGTGCAGTTTCCCTTAGCTTTTTAAGGCTTGTCTTTTTCATTCTTTCAATGTAGCTTTGTTGTATATTGTCGATTGGAAGGCTATGGAATTCTTCCTTAATACCCAGAATAAATCCCAGTTTTTCTGCATTACCAACATTGCAACCTTGTGGTCCTTTTAATTTGCATTCCACACCCCCCAAAAGCACTGCACGCTCTGGACTCTCTCCTGATGATCCTCTTCACAGAAATAAAAGTGACAGCTTCTGTGAAAGGGGAAGTATTGCAGTGAGCAACATATGAGCATTGAGCAGAACAATGCAGTGAGTAAGCAGCTGAACCTTGAAGGGAATCTCCATTGAAGTAAAACACAAAAGGAGAGGCTAATTCAATTAGCAACTGATGGTTGTTACTTGAACAAACTTCACTGAATTTTGAAAAAAACAGGAAATACACAACCAGTGAACATGTTGGCAAAAATAGACAGACACAAGAAAATATCTTGAGGTTTTTCAGATTTTCTTAAATCTCAGTAGGCCTCCCAGGTAACCAATATTTTGGGTTTTATCTCTTTCTCTCTCCTCTTGTGTATTTTCTTCCATAGATGAAAATGATCTAATATGGCTAAGCCTCTGAAAATGTTTTCACACCATCCTACTATTCTACATATTTCAAGTACCTGCCTGTACAGTCTTTCCTCTAGACCTGCTGCCCTCAAAGCCTTGAATTACAGACAGATTTATCCATGCTGTTTCATTCCTATCGCTGTTTCATTCCATTCCATTTCAAAGGAAGATGCAAACACTCATTAAGCAGAGGTGTGCCAGCCCACTAGCTGGAGCATGCTATTAACCAGTCTAGGGAAAAGAAGAACTTAAATCACATAAATATGTCTAGTTCTCCAAGAGCCCACCTACCCACACCAAAGCAGCCTGAACAGCAATGGCACTGATTTCAATGCTGTACAAGAGCAATTACATTTTTTCCTATCAAAACATTATTATAAGACAGTTAATCAATCCTTATGGTCACTTTTAGGGGAAATGAGAAGGAAATAAGTCAAACATAAGATCATTAGTTTTCATCATTAATATAAAATCCTGTCAGAGTAAGCTAGAATTCTTTAAACATAGTTAATGTGGTCTGATTTTTGACAAGGTTATTAAGATAAAAAAACCAAGCAAAAATAGCAAGCAAAATTTATCCTAATTTCTATGCAAATATATTATTTCATCCTTTTAGGAACATCCATAGCTGTAGGAGAAATCCAGTTCCCTTCAGCTTAGCAATAAAAACAATATAACTTAGCTCATGTCAAAGTTTACTGTGTGACTTTAAAGCAGCTGTTAACTTTAATACGATAAATGAAATCATTACTGAATATGGCCTCACAAGGCAATTTTTTTTTTTAATGTTTGAACCGTTCTTGTCTATACCCCCTTGTCATTAACTGGTAAATCAGTAATTTATTTCCTATTAGAATTTATATAGTTTGCAGCAATTAAGAAGAAAAGCATAATTGCTGACAAACCCAGGGCACTATTTAAATCACTTCCTTGTTGACAACATATTTCTCCTTCCTAAAACTGAATGTCACTGAAATCTGATTTGAACAGAACCCTTGTGGACTCATCATTCAAATGTACTGCACCTGTCACCTGTGTGCTAGCATTCTGCTAAGGATCAATTTACATAACCTCATTTAATGGTTCATAAATCATACCCATTAAGCCCAGCTAACAGGAACCAAGGGTTCTAATTTATGCTGCCTTTCATAGCAGAAAATTGGGAGGCTGGAGCCTGTGGATAAAGAACCCAGGTCTTGCCTTTGATTGTTGATTGTGATGGTAAATGTATGGATGATGAGAACAGATTTTCACTTTATTGATTTCCTGCCAAAGCACAGCATGCTTTATTGTGAAAGGGGGCCTTTTGGCAGCAGTGCTAAAAGTGGCAGTTGTTTAGGAGCCCTTTGCCAAGATGACATCTAAGACAATACCGAGTGGTAAATACTAAAATAATATCAAGCTGAAATGTTAATTTTTAAAAAGAAACATCCCCAAAGGTTCATAAACTCAATGATGTTTTCTACCCCAGAGCACCTCACTAATAAACATGAAGCCAGGTGATTACTTGTGGGGTATTAATTTTTCTAAAATCTATTTTTCTTAAATTCTGTATTCTATTATAAATTATTCATGGTATTTCAGTCAAAGTAATGCAGATGTTTGAAGCCCGCTGTAGAGTGACAGTTCAGCCAGAGTTGTGTGCTGGGCCTGTCTTGAGCTTTGTACTCTGATCCTCCCTTTGATTAAATACCTGGAAATAGCTGTTTCTGTCATTTGATTTTCCATTTTTAAGTTCTATTATTTAGTAGGTGGCTGAGTGCCGTATTGAGTGTATTGCCAAATGGAATATGCATATGCATAGGCATACAGCAGTCTTGCCACATGAGTTTAGGCAGGGTCTCAAAATACCAAAAATAGTCTTGGTATTACTTCCCAGAATGAAACAAACTCTGTTGGTTTGTTCCCCTTGCCTCACTCAAAATTGCACCCCTTCATTTCAGCTTGCTCTGTAATTTTCTCCTTACAAGTATGAAATCCTATTTTTTTTTTAATCTTCTCTTAGAACAGACTGATTCTCAACAACTTGGAATTTAACCCCCCCGTTATTGCAGATGGACAAATAATTTTTATGGCCTGAGAGTACAGTCTGTGTCTTCTGCCAGCCATCATACTAATTCAATGAAGGCAAACAACATGATGGGTTTCTTTTGCTTTTCTAGCTACAATATAGAAATTAAGATCTTTGTCTTCGAAGATGCTGGCCATGATCTGGGGAAATACTGAGGTTACTGAATGGTCTTGATATAAAATCTTGCTCAGAAAAAACTCAGAACCCAGTGCTTGGGGCATTAGCTGAGCTGGGAAACTTGCTGTTGAGGTCCACCATAGATTTCCCTTGTGACTTCACCAGAACTCTATTCACCAAATGCACTGGATTTCAGTAAATTCCTAGAATACATACCTAGCCAAGAGAGAAGGTGTTTTAGCCCAGCTACCTGCTTCCCTCCACCATTGGTGCTGCCCTGTCAACTGAGCTAAAAAATTGCATCCCGTGTTTTTATATGCCGCTTTCATCTGGTGGCTATCCATTCTGAAACACAGAGACATCACCAAGCCCAGAACAGGTTTTGGCTTTCTGGTACTTTGAGATGGACTTTGTAGTCTTCAGCTTGGAAACATAACAAAAACATAAACAAAAATCTCCCATAATGTATCAAAATCCTCTACCTATTCCTCAGTGTTAGAAAAGGCACTGTATTCTTTCCTGCCTGTGTTTGTGCAGACCTTAGCCTATTTAATGTGCTCTATGAGATTTATATGAACAAGACCCAGACATGACAGACAGGATCTATGAAGTATTCATAGATCCTGGTAAGTTTTAGGATAATTGGGGTAGTTTGCCATTATCAAGATGGATAAACTGGGCAGCCCAGTACTTATAAACCTAGAAAAATAGAAAATTATGTATTCCTTAGAAACACTTTCCTGGAAAAATGAGAATTTTGAGGATTTGAATTCTGGCTTTGAGGGAGTCATAGTTGTCCTTTTTAGAGGTAGATTGTCAAGCTCTGAGAATTAGTTTTGGTTATTGTTGCTGGGGTAGTTTTGCACATGACCACTGTGAGCTCCCTGCCTAACCTCTCTTCTGCAGATAACTAAGCCAGTCTCAGTAATGGCAAAAGAATATGTGACTGTACTTCCGCCATTCTAGTTTGGCTATTAACTTCATGGCTATCAAAGTTTGCACTGAGGATGAAATAGGAAGTGCAGCAGCTGGGGAATGAGCGAACCTCTTTTCCTGCAATGGTGACAGCAACCTCTGGCAAAGGAAAAGGGAGAACAGATGGAACAAGAAATGTCTCAAACTAACATAGTTATCTATTGCTGTGTACAGAAGTGGATCACTCAGCCTCTGTCTCAATTTCCATTTACAAAATGGGGAGAGAGTGCTGGATACATTCAAATGGACAGGAGCAATTAAATTCACATTAATATCCTGTATTTCTTCTTCCAGTAGCAGTATATATTTAAGTGTTTTACTATATGAATGTTAATTGATTTGTAGATTGGAGTCCTACATTGATTTCTTTGTCTCACAAAATCTAATATAATATTTTAGAAATGAAAACTGTTGAGTATCCTCTGCTTATTCTAATGCACCTGAGTCCTGGGCTCAGACATCCCTGCGGTTCAAGTCCCTAGCCTTCACTTAAACAGAAACCAACAATCCTACTGAAGACTGATATCACTGTAGTCTGTTTCACTTTTGACATAAATAATATTCCAGCTCAAGATTCCAGAAGGTGGAGGGTTTTAAACTTGAGCTCAGCTCTGCGAAAAAAAAAAATATTTGGCTGTAGGAATTCTGTTATTAAGTTTTAAGGTCCAATTATTAAAAAAACCCCAAGCACAAAAACACGGCCCATAGAATATCATTCTGGTTGTTATTTACACAAGCATTATTTATTTTTCAGGTGCAGGATTGAGCTGAAGCTCAGTTAAGGAAGCAAGCAACTCTGCAGGTACTGGGGAATGTCACTGGCAAATCTTACTGATCTATTTTCAAGTGTAACCGCACACAGATATTCCTTAGCCTTGCTGGCAAAGGTTACCACTGCTGTAACACTGAGGGAGAGCGATCCTGTGCTTACATCTTAATTTCATTGTCTGAAATGCTATCTTTGCCCTCCTTTCCTGCGCCAGTGATAGCCCAAACAGAGGGATGAAGATGACACCTCAGGAGCTGAGATTGTCACAGACATGGTTTTTGGCACCCACAGTTATTGTTTTCACTTTATTCATGTACATGAAACAACTGTTGTTTTGATAAGAACGAAAGCAGATCAAGATCTGTTCTAATATCTAAAGAACATTTTTTTCCCAGGTACTACCCCTTCAAAGCTTCTGCTCATTGCTTGTGCCTTGCAGGTGGCCCACTGACATCAGTAGGCCAGGTCCACAGCTGACATGAACTCCATTCCAATCAACAGGACTTCCATGACTTGCAGTGAATTATGATCTTAATGAGTGGAGCTAAACTGATGAGAGACTGTAGCCACCATTTAGGTCAATCCTGTTTCTCCTTTGACTTCAAGGCAGGCAAGGCTTCACACTACGGCATTCCCATGTAGTGTCAGTGGCATTAGGGGCTATACACCATGGTGCACACCACTGGTCACAGAAGCTATGTGGCCTGAGTGCCCAGGGCTCACTGTACTGCTGGAACTGCCCATGTGCATAAGGGCTGTTTAATCAGTTCATAGCAGCACTACTCAGCTTTGTTAAGAGAAAGTGAATTTAATGGAGCTGTTGAACTGTATCATTCTGAGCTACCTTATCTCTCAATTCTTTTCCTTGTCACAAATGCAAGCCTGAGTTTTAAAACTGATCCATTTTGGTCAGCGTCCAGTGCTGCTGTGTGGCAGTATAATAAAGGAAATGAAGAATGTGGTGAAGGGAAGAGAGAGAGCAAGGTAGGAATGCGGGCAGATATCCAAGATATTTAGGGCTGTGACAGAGACATTGATGTCACATTAGACAGCTAACACTCCTCTGGTGGGTCTTGCCACTTTCCAGGACAGAGCTGTCCAATATGCTCATAAATCTGCCAGTTAAATGTTCACATCCTCAAACTGGCATGTTATAAATAACAGACATTACTAATGGTTCAATTCCATACCTTTACTTTTACCCATTGACTTATGGTTACTCCTGGTGACCATTTCCCAACACAGGCTGTCAGGAGTTAATCTTTATCAATAAAAATTATGTATATTTTCTTTGAAATTGATACATTATCCAAGTACAAATCTCGTGCAAATGGAATTAAGAAATTTTACAAGGCACTATGTATCTAAAATAAAATGAAAAATCCAGTGTTTGACATATTTGTTTTATACAGATGTTAAATAAAACAGACTATGCAATATTTTGGAGTCAAGCTGGGAGCAGAAAGGATCCAAATCCAAGCTGGGAGCAGAAATGCATCCAGATCTAATATGAGCTTACTCAAATTAGATCACACTACAACTCTGTCTCTTAAAAAGTAAAATCATTGCACTTGCAAGACTCTGGCCAAGTATACCCATTCAGCCATGATCCTATTGATAGAGTTTTTAATTTCTTACTGAGATATGTCCCAAGATTATCCCCAAACCTCAAAAAGTCTTAACATAAAATTCCAGACAAAAAACTAGAAACATTCTGTATGTGCTCTGGTCTTGTAACTTTTCCACTCCACAGGACAACTGTGCAACTCCTGAAAATGGGCTAAATAATTTCTTCAACATTCAGTTTTTTTAAGCAATAGATTGAAAAGAATTCAAAATTATGCCAATATTGATTCAAATGTATTGATTAAAAGTGAGAGAAATGGACTTTTTGAGGTCATGGAAGCCCAAACAATATGAGGGACTTTTAGCTTTTTTTCTAAAGATGAAAAAGGTTTGTGTAATTGCTCTGCCTCTCCTCCTGCTGCTCCCCACTCCCCTTAGTAATTCCTCAATATGTAGTCTAATTTCAATGAAATTATACAGAAAGGTTGGAATTCTTAAAAGAGTGATTTCAGGTTCAAGCTGAGTAGGAGATACATGAAAGCAGGCAGCTGAGCAGGGGTGCAAAATAAGTGTCCTCATTGCCAGTGAGCTCGTGGGACGACATCAGCCATCAAGCCACAAGACATCCAGGCTAACACAGAACCAGGTTCCCTAATTCTGACATTCACAGAACTATTTTTCTCTGAGGCTTTTACATTCAAATCCAATAATTTATCTACAAACTAAGAGATCTGCTGACTTCATTTTAAAAGAAATTCAAGGGGCTTTTTCCTAGTATCTTATCTCTCCTTTTGGAAGCTTTTCTGGTCTCCCAATTATAGTGTCTAAATGAATAAATAACTGAATGCAGCTATTTGTATGATTACCAAAACCATGCTGATGGAGCTAGTATGCAAATTCTATTCCCATAAAAGTAGGTTATGCCTTTTGTATGAAAAAGAAAGAGGTTGTTAGATGAATTTCAGCAGTGGGTAACTTTCTTTAGAAATAAAATTTCAAACAATTCTGAGGTAACTGGGAGGGGAACTGCATATTCATTTTCATAGCCTGGGTGCAAGAAGCCCTAGTGTTAGCTGCATTTCAAAATAGCTTCACTTAATAAACATATGTGCCACTGCAAACATAAATCCTATAGAATCTACGTAGATATTCTTTACTGATCCATCTCTGCAATTGCTACTGCAAATGGTGGATCTTAGGCATGATAAATTATGAAGAGAAATTAAATGCCCAGCTCTGTGAGATAATGACTAACTGTAGCTCCTGCTGACTTCTCTTTTAGAAATATTCTTTAAGAATTCAGCTGAAAATTTATAACAAACCCCTGTTCTCTTCTTCCCTAAAGATGAGAAAAAGAGCAAAAAAGAGATGGTAGGTTTGTTTCAGTAATATCAGTAGTCTTATCATGCACCTGGTATCTTTAGATGGATTTGAAACACTTTTGATGTGCCCTACAAGATCAATAATGATTACAGTGGATGTTAGTGATGGAGTTTCCTCTGTATATCTACTTGTCTTAGCAAATCAAGTTCTTAACATTATTTCAATGTATTTTTCTTTAATTCTATTTAATTTGTATAATATGAGCGCAGGGATTGTATTTTTGGTTGTTGGGATTTTTTTAGAATTTAAAGGATTTTAATTTAGCTAATTCAGTTATCATATTGCAGAAAAAGCTCAGAGTGTCATGGGTCCTATCCATTCATGGTGGAACTGCAGGAGACAACAGAATTACACCAGCAATGAATTTTTCTCATTGTGTTTCTTCCACTTAAATTTAATCAACCATTTGTGAACCTCTTACATTTCAATGGCATTATATGAAACAACTCAATGTGATACAATTCTTTTGTTGAAATTGCATTGATTCCTCTGGAGATGCAGATATCAATACAAGTCTATAAGATCTTGTCTTCTTTAAGGTTACTGCAATAATTGCATTTTTAGTTAATGCTTTTAGGCTTTTAGGTAATAAAATATCTAAATGAATTTGTATGTTAAACTTGGAGTTGGTTTGAATGAGTTCAGTGTTATATTGTTTCTCTGTTTGTACTAGTGTCAATGAGAACTGCATCAAAGCTTTTCTTTTCCACATATGAATGACTACTTCTGAAATAAGGTATGCTTATCTAGATTCCAGATCATTATTATATAAAATTCTGACAATTTATTTTTATATGTCTGACAAATTAGGGTTTTTTAGTTATTTGGATGTAATTTTAAAGTGAATTGAGAATACTGAAAAATAATGCATTTACATCTAGGGACAAACCTTACACTTTTAAAGACATTAATAAACTCATATTAAAAGTTTAGTTGATAATAGATGCTTCACAGCAATGTATGAATGGGATTACCAAAATTATTATCCCCTGGGGTTGGAAAGAAGTCCTTTTGTCCCTGCCAGCTTCTGAGGCAGAAAAAAAATATTCTGCAGTTCTTCCAACTGATGATGTCAAAGCACTCTGCAAATATCAGTGCTGAAATTAACAGTCAGAGCAATTTGCCAGATATAAATCCAAGGTTATTTCTCATTTTTCCTCTTTTCTTTCAAGTACAGGCATGCCAGTACCCAAACCAAGAGACTGCCTACATCACTTGCGTTGGTGCAATGATCTGTTTACAAGGTGCATTCCACACCAGGTCACTAGTTAAAACATGTCCTTAAAAGGGCAACATTAGTGAGATTACTTCTTCTTGTTCGGAGTTCCTTTTTTTATCTTCCTGACTTCATTTCCATACTTGAGCAATTATCAAAAAGTGTGTGTTGAAGATGTCGTTTCCTTGAGACCAGACCCCCTAACTGTATTTAATTTTTTAATATACTGCAGGGAAGGTTTATAATTGATGACCCTGAGCTAAGAGAGACTTTTTCTCTGGCCTACCAACTGGATTCAACAGGTGAGCCGGGAAAGTGCCTCTTCACATTTGTCTCCTTGGGAACTTAAGAAGGGGACTACCATCTGATTCATCCCTGAAAATACTTTCCTTGGTATCTGAATCTCTCCTGACCATGGAAAGCCCCCATTTCCCTCAAGGATGAAAGTTTACTGAGGAGTAGATTGAACCTTGATAGTAGATTGAGTGAGCACTCCAAGAACCTGGAAGTCTGAGCTTTTGGTTGCTGCTTGTTAAAGACAAAGGGTCCACATACTGCAATGTATCAACAGCATATCAATGTACATCAACAGCATATCAATAACCCTCAGGGATTTCAGTGGAACTATTAAAGTTTAAAAGGAGAGTATTTATAACCATTTGCAAAATCAGCAGCCTGAAAGTGATTCAGATCTCTTTTTCCCAGTGGTTTCAGCTCCCCCATGAACAGGACCATTACACTCACAGTAATCTTGTCATTATTAAAGCAGGACCTAAAACTGTGAAAGGTCAACAGGAAGTGCTTCTTTTCCAATGAAAAGAATTTGAATTTATATTTTCAAATTGCTTTGGGGGTTGGCTTTGAGTGTTTGTCTGTGTGTAAAATTGGCCAGTGCTAGCAATCTCTGTAAAATATTCTCATGCAATGTTCACTATATTTACTTCTTCCCAGATACACTTTTCAAAACTTACCTACATTGTGGTAAAAAGAAAATAAATACTATGTTCCTAAAATAACTCTTTAACTGCAAAACAGATAGCAAACCCATTCCTTCTTGCAACAGTGAGCAACAGTGTACTTTCCCGCAACCGCCAAACACTATGAAAATGGTTTCATTTACTTCCAGAATTTGCCAAAAACAGATGATGACTGAAACTGGTAATGACTATTTTCTATTCTCTATCCCTAAGTAATTGACCATTAATTATAATATCAATAGGCTGTGGATAAGTAAAGCAGACACATGTTAGGACTACATTTGATTTGTAACTGTTTTGTATATATCATAAATCTCTAATATTGGGCTATTGTCACACATGATGAATTATTGTAAGCATGTCAGCACATAGTGGAAGTCAAGTACATTCAAATACTACTCAGTCAGAATTGAATTTGGCATGATAGTCTCATAAAAGGGGACTCAATTGAGAGTTTCCACTTGCCTGCTCTAAACTTGTCACTTGTAGGTGCTAAAGAGCTTGTTGTGTTGGTTTAATTAGTCAACAAATCGGTCCTTACTTGATTGCGTGGTCGTATCACATATGTTAACACTTCACTGTTTGATGGAGATATTAACAAGTGACAAGAGTCTCTTGGTCTATGGACTTTAAAGAAGAGAAGCTCTTCTATATTATTTCATTTGGTCCTGCCAATATTTATTAGATCATGCAGGCTGCAGGCTGCCAACAAGAGAAAGACAACACAAACATTTTTCAGGGTTATGCTCATCTGTATCCCAAAGAAAGGTCACTAAACAATCGATGGTAAAAGAATATAAGTAAGATGAGTGTTTTCTGCCAAAGCTTAGAAATCCATTATATGATACAGTTTGCTGCAGACCTCCTTGGAGCTTTTTTCACTTAAAGATAATTTATGACAAGAACAGAGAGGTTCTTGAAAATGCTATAGCAACTGGAGCTGAATGATGCCACTCTGGCACTAGATGCATAGTCACCAGAGGCCAGTAAAAAGGAAGTTTGCATTTGTATGAAGAACTGTATTAGTTAAGCATTCATCAGTGTTGTATAAAATATTCATATTACTTGTTGGTAGAAGATTAAACAAAAAAACTTCAATAATTAAAATGGCTTATTCCCAGGAGTGGGGGGTAGGGAAAAAGTTGGTCCTCTGCAAGTTTGCAAAAGGGCTTGTCTATTCACTTTTTGTATAGCAGCAAACAAAAGAGGAGTGCATACTTTATAGGCTCCACTTGTTTGACCACCATTCTGTTATAGCTTTTATCTGTGCTTTACCAGTAATCAGGTCTCTGAAGGGGCTGCAATAAAGAGAAATACATCACATGTAGAAAATCTCCTTAATCATTTTTGATGAGTCTCTTGCTAGAAAAAGCCATTTAAAGCATTGTGATAGGAGTCATAAATCCTATTTTTCATAAATATCGGCTGACTGATCTTCACAGTATGGGAAAAATTATAATGAGAGAGCACTTCTTTAAGTTTGCTATTATAGTATTTTATTTTATTTTATTTTATTTTTTGGAAAGCTGGGGGACAATTTGAATAATTGCCTTAAGAGGGAAACAAATAGGATGCATTGACATAAAACCTCATTGCTTCCATCTTCATTGAAATGTTGAAACCACCCAGCTTCTAAGTTTTCACCATAATGCTTAGCTGAACTTTTCCTCCCTTTTAATGTGTAGACTGATCCTCAAAAGTCAGGGTCTGCTACCAGACAGCTGTCTTAAATCACCCTGAATCTTTTACAGTAATTTTAGGTTTTTCATGTAATGTTACTGGTATAGAAAAATTCACAAAACCAAGTTAAAAAAATTTGTAATAAACTTGCTCATAATAACCAATGATAGAACAATGTTTTTTAAAAATAGTGACGAAGAAGTTTCTTGCCCTAATTTCTCTATGCACCATTTTACAAAAACGTTATGTGCATTCAAAAGCCTGAACTTAAAATCATATATTTTAAATATATAATTTTGTAAAAATGTGAATAAGTTGTTAACACAAATATGCATAGGTTTTGAAAAAGCACGTGTAAATGTGCAATCTTTGGAACAGAAAGTTGTTGCAATCTTTTCAACTGCATGGAGGTTCCTTATTATTACAGATCATTTTTTCATACACCTATGTGCAGACCTGCACCTTTTTGTGAAAACAGTAAAATTCTTTACTAGTAAGCATATAAAATGTAATGGCTGTTCTAAACTGATTTTTGTTTGTGTGAGTAGAGTTTTTTATCTGATTCTAAGATGTAATCTGAATTAGCTTGAGTTTTTTAAATTAATTTGAAAGTACTTTTCACCTCTTATCCAGGAATCTGGAGGAAATTGTCTTATATCGGTTATAACGTTTATTGCAACAATGATGAAGGTGATGTGTAGGTATTTAGGGCTCAGATACTCTGAAAATGGAACCAAATATGGTCTTGCTTTTGTCTCAGGTAAATATTTTACCTTTTTTTACAGTGCAGGTTTCTTATGGTGGATGGTCATATCCTGTATCTTTGGAATATGGATTATAAACTTCCAGAGTTTTCAAATTACTTCTGCCCTGGGCAAGAGAGCATACCTTTAAGTGATGTTCAAATAAGAATCTTTTCCCAGATGCCCAAAATCTCTCAGAAAATTTGGGGTAGTGTCAATCCTTCAAGTTGTTTGGGACCCTCTGTGAATTACTAAGTACCCTTCATTTCTATTGATCACAGTCAACAGGGAAAAATTAAAAACAAATAAAACCGAAGACTTCAGAATACATGTGAGGTCTTTCAAAGGGAGGGTTTGATGTTCTAAATTGGCAACCACTTTGGATTTGTTATGAGCTAATTTACTTTGCTGTTTGTGGAGGTGTTCTTTCCCTGTGTACTAGTTCAGCATTTTCTTCATTGCTTGTTAATTCAAAATATGCTTTTTACTCTAATCACTGTTCAATGCCTTGTCTTTGTCCTTTTCTGTCTTTTTTTTAATCAGATCTGTTTGATTGATTGCTTTTCCTGTAGTTATTTTGGTTGCATGGCAGCACTACCCAAATTCTACCTCCTCTACACAGAGTTGAACAACTCTCCCAGTGCCACCACCATGGCTGACAGGTGTTCTTCCCAAAACTGATACCAGAGGCTATTGACGTAAAGCTGGTAGGTCAATCCAGAGAAACAGTGCCCTCCCTGCAGATGTGGGGGCCATGCTATTAGATCCCTCCAAAGCTGTCTCTTTTTCAGGTTGAACAAGCCCCAGTGCCACAGCCTCTCCTTACGGAGCAAATGCTCCAACCAACCCCTGACCATTTCTGCGGCACTTCACTGAACTCCCTCTGGCTGATCATTACCTTTCATGTCACTGGTGCTCCCTTAGCTGGAGTGTCTAAATGTGGTCCCTGGGGGCTGAGTAGAGGGCAATAATCACTCTCCAGTCTACTGGCTGTGCTCCTGTGACTTGCCCTGGATGTTCTCACACAGGGTCACACATTGAGGGCTCACGTTCAGCTCACTGCCCACAAGACCACCAGCTCACCTGGAGAGCAGAGGGACTCTTTCTTCCTGGGGGAGGACTTTACACATGCCCATGTTGAATTTTTTAACGCTGGCCTTCTTCTTCCAGCCCATCTTGGGTCCCTTCATGTGGCAGCCCTTCGTCAAGTGGTCCTGCTGGCTTGGTGTCACATCACATCTAATGAGAGAACACTCCACTGTCGTCTTCAGATCATTGATAGAAGTGGTTAACAGGACCAGTCCCATGAGAGATCCCTCTTGTACTCCATTTGTAACCAGCCTCCAGAGAGAGAAGGACTTGCTAATCACTACCATCTGAGCCTGGTCACCCAAACAGATATTTACTCAGCCATTTGTTCAACAACTGAGACCCTAACATTCCACCTCAAACACCAGAATGTTGGAGGGATTGTCCAAGGTCCTGATAAAGACAAGATAAATGACATTCACTGCACTCTCCTCATCAACAGATCCATCATCAAAAGCAATTTGGAAAAGCATTATTTTAACTGCTGACTTTCCAATAACCGCTGTCTTCCTACATCCATATATTCATTCAAGGAGGAGTCATTCTGTGATTGTCCTGGTGACTGAAACAAGGCCTGTACTTTCCCAGATTGCCCCTGTTTTTAAGATGGATTCAGCATTTGCCCTTCTTCTGTTATCATGGACATTCCCCTGATGTCTATGACCTTTCAAAGATGACAAAGTGGCCTCACTATGATGCTGAGTATAATAAAGATTCCAACAGAGATGAGGAACAATGCTGTAAAAGCTTTGAAAAAATATCAACTTTTTTGCTATTCAATCCCCAATTACATAGTACAAAATAATAAATAGTTTCAGTGTAGGGAATTAATGCAACAGGACAATTTGGGTGATTGTCATCGCCTTGACAATAGCCTGGAAGAAGCCCTTTCAATAGCCTGAAAACAGCCTTTTATAAGGAGTGGAATTATATGAAAAGTGTTAAAGTCTCTTTCTGAATGCTCTTTATTCTGTCTCTCTGGATTCTTCTTTACATATGTCCATTGAGACACTGAAGTAAGTTTTTTTCACTATTGAGCCGGTGCCACTATGAGAGGATGAATCCCATCCCCTTTTTACTCATACATTATCAATATAACTGCTAGGTATGCTTTGACTGGAACATGTGCAGCTCTATTAGGACCAGTTCGTTCTTGCATTGAGAGATGCCTCATCACGGCATACATATGTATATGCATGGTCATTCTTCAGATTAGCCACAGCCACATCTTTGTAAAATGCTTAATTACCAGAACACAAAACACAGATTACATTTCCTTGCCTAATCAACTTCAAGATAAAGTGGATTCTGCCTTGGGACTGGAAGATCAATGTGAGGACATCTTGAGATCCCTTGTAGTCCTATTACCGTTGTAACAAACAGACAAGAAAGAAATCCAATTGCCACCTATGTGTGCATTGCCAGCCATGAATGAGAAAAGTGATACTCAGCTGTGACTACTGAGGAATTGTCTTAAACTATACAAGTAAAGTCAGACAAGGATGACAAATGCTTTGTTATTGAAAAATAATGTCCTCAGTCACTCTTAAATCCTCTAGAGAAAATGTTTATTTATTTTTAAAGATAAAAAGATTATCCAGTTATATTCTCCCCAAAAGCACTCTTAAAAAAAAAAGCAGAGGTGTGTTACCTTTCAAGGGAAGCTGTAGTCCAATATCAAATCTTTGAGTCTAACTAAACATTATATATCATAAACGTATGGATGATTTGTGGATATCATGTGCATTACCTGCTACTAATCTAAAGATGAAATGCACACATTGCACAGTGTGGGTCTCAATTATCTTAACAGTGTCTGGAATTCCTTTGACTATCTTCTGTAGCTGCAAAAGGACTCTAAAAGACTGGCAGGTCGGGTGCATCACTTTTAGATGGCTTAATTGTGGTGAAATAAATCTGATCTTTAGAAATAATGTGGAGTTTGAAGCTGAGATGCTGAAACATTAAGATAAGATGATAAGATAAGATAAAATAAGATAAGATAAGATAATCTGAGGCACAAATATATATTGAGTTCTGAAACATCTGGTAAAGGGGTGGTTACCTCTGGCATGGGAAGTGGAATAACTATATGTATAGCCCAAAGAGCATGAAGCAACCCTAAATATACCGCAGTCATTTCAACTTGTCTGTTACAGCTCTTAATAATGCACTTGTAATTGCAGAGCAAAAAGTGCTGGTTCCTACTCAAGTTTCTTAAATTGATATAACATATAGAATAAGAGGCATAAAAGAACATAGAATAAGAAGAAACAGCAAGAATTACGATTAATATTTGTGTGTGGGTGCTTTCCACATACAGTATGTTTGTCACCTTGATCAATATATGCCCCTGCCCTTTTATATGACATACAGAGACTCCTAAGTGTCATTTGCTAAGAGGTTTTGAAAGGTCTAAATGTAATCCACTAGGTGTCAGGGCACTGCACATAGAAACATCCTCACAAGATCAAATACACAATGAGTTTCCCTGGTCTACACTTCGTTTGTCTGGAGTTTCCCACCAACCAGGTCATGGAACCTGGGAAAGATAAAGGAACTCAGGACTAGACCTGCCAATAAGCAGGTCCCTCATCCTGATGCCATGGCATTGAGACAGTTGGCAGATATTCTCAGGCCTTGCCTCAAAATTTGTGCCAAATTGAGAAAGTGACAGCCACCTACAGAGGACTTCAGTTCCAAAACAGAGCAGTGCTAAAATCTAATGAGTGTCTGAAATCTGATCAATACAAAAAAATTCAGAGTTCACCTGTGAGGGATCCCACAAAATGAAAAGGCTCAACTGACTGTATATCAAGAGGTTACTTTGCAACAGCCAAGCAATGATTGTATCTCAGTTACAAGTGTTTAGATGTCTTTTGGCTAGTTTCAGATTCTGTTGTGTTCCAAATGCTGGCAAAACAAGAAGAAACCGTTTAGGACATGTTTCAGGCTGCCATGCCTGCACACTAGAGTGCTGGTACATAATCTTAAGCCACATAGGCTCTAATGAGATACAGGGATAGGAACTATATGTCCATTGCTTAGTGGCTACTTTTGTTTTGAAAAAAAAAGTAGGTGAACATATATTCAAGGTTTCCATCAAAGTGAGGGCATGAACAGCTGTCCTACTTTTATTGAAAGTATTAAGGATATAAGTTAATAGGTGGTTAATTTCATATTCCTTAAATTCCTGGTGCCTTTCATGACTCTCTAATCCGTGCTCCAAGGAAAAGACTGGCCTTCAGAAACCCCAGAAGATACAGGAATACTTGGATGCAGTGTCCCCAAGTCTTTCTGACAGGATCTTCATATTTGTGCTTGGTAGTCAAGTTGCAACTCCAAGCATTGCTTGGGTCTCTAATACCAAATTAAGCTCCAGAAGACAAAGCTCAACTACTTTGGGTCTGTGTAAGATGTTAGGAACAATGAGTCATCTCTGAATTTACAGCAAAACATCAAATATGCATATACATGCAGATGCCAAGTATATACGGTAAAATACGGAACTGTGATTATTTTTTATATTTTTATGATTACTGCACTTATCTCTTACATTTCCATCTCCTGATCAGCCCTTGATGACCTCAAAAATAAGAGATAAAATTCCAGAAAAACTCCTCTCAAAATCAAAAATTATCCCCTCAAAATTAAAATATCATCTCACTAATACTCTCTACAGTGGGGGAGAGTATTACTCTACCAGAAAGGATGGCAAGACCCAGAAGGATAAAGTCTAGCAGGCCTACAAGACTGAGCACTGAAGTTGAATATCTTCAGATAAATACTTACGGTCAGTTTTAACAGCTCCAGTTCCCTGTAACAGCAGCTGTTCTAAAAGTAATTAAATCAACTTGACACTAAATATAGACTCAAAATGTTTAAAGGCTTTCTAAAATAATTTTGAAGGGTTTTTTTATCTGCAGGAAATTAGAAATTACTTCAATTAATACAAAAATATACTCCAACTGAGGCTATAAATATATACATATATATTTAGGCTATATATGTATAGGCTATATATATTTAGGCTATGTATATTTTTATATATGCTCATATATATACACTGAAGAGTTTACAAGGATTTTTATAGAAGAATGTGGCATCCTTAAAGGTCAATAAACAATATAAAGGTTTTAAATTGTGACCATTAAAAATAACCCTCTTGGCAAGGTGGTTAAATTTACAGGCTAAAATTGTAGGGGGTTTAATCCCAAACATTTTGTTAATGCACTCTCTTAACCCTAGGTCTACTTGACAGTGCAGTACATTGCCCCAATTAGAGTAAAAAGGAGGAAGTCTCAGCTAACTCTGGACCTGGTTTTTAGGTCCTAAAAGCACCCTTGGTACCAATCACTAAAGGTATGAAACACTCCTATTGGCCTTTATTCACTGTAAGGGTTAGAAATATCTGTGCTACAAGCATGGCAAGGTTCCCTCTCCTGAAGGTGGTTTCCTGCCAACCGACCCCATTTTGGGTACACCCTTTTTGTCTTGAGATTTTTGTGCACCACAGCAGAGGAAGAGGAAAAAATTGCTTTCATGAGTTTTAGATTTGCAGGGAGGGAAAAGGAACACATATTAAAAATTTCAATGCTTTAAAAAAATCTCTTAAGGCCCATATGTCTATGTTATGATCATATAACACTGAATAGAGCAGGAAACAAAATATCAAAACGTCCCTTTAAACCTGTAGTTAGGGTATTAGGGGCCTGATCCAATGCCAAGGGAAGACAATAGGGAGGGTTTGTATCAAATGCTGAATGCCCCTGAGCCCATCAAAGGGATTATGGACCATTTAGCAAATCTGTATCATCCTGTGCTGGATGACGCTAATCTTATTGTGTCATTGCAATTGCGGTAAACATACTGCTGATGCAAACACATCTAGGACTCAGTTTTCCCCAAAGCCTGAAGGATTTATGGAAGGAGATATAAAACTTCCTCCCCTTTTTTACATATCTTAGCATTGGAACTTACTGAAACATATTAAGAATTCCAGAATTTCGTCATACAAAGCCTACATCTATTCCCCTACTTAGTTAACAATACCAAACTCAACCAAATCAAACCGGATACTTGATTCTTCCTTCACAGAAAATATTTTACCCATTAATGAGAAGTTTTCTTATATAAAGGAATTCAATTTTGTTTTTGATTGGCGTTAGACTCACAGACAGACAGAAATAAGCTGCCATTCTTCCATTTGATAGCCAGACGCTGCCAGTTGTTGCTAGGGCAGTCATGCTGTTAAATTAGGTCTAATGAACGAGTAATTGCTTTAGGTATAGTGAACCATTTCAAAGAAAACAAGGATTCTAATTGATTTGCAATTTGTTTGGCACATTGCATTGTCTGGGGCTATTGATTAGTCTTCTGGATTTCACACTGCATGTGTTTCCCTTTATTAAGGGAATAACAGGTTACTGATTACTTTCCTTCTGGGTTTAATGTAGCGGTTAATGTCTACTTTGTTCTTGTGTCATGTCACAGGCAAGGAAGGAATAATATGCAAGTGGGTGGCCCTTTGCTAAGAAACTCCCCTGCTGCTTTGAGCTGTGTACTCTAAGACATGCTGAAAAGCAGATCAAGAGAAAGGGTTAGAATAGCAGGACTCACAAGTTATGGCCTGAGTCAGGCTAGACCCAGGCTGAAAACTTGGCTTTCCTTTACTCCCAAAGCACAAAACAGTATGAAGTGGTTGGCAGTAGATTCGCTCTTGTTTGAATAGATGGCTCTATATAAGAAAACATAATTTTATATGCCTTAGTTTATATACAGCAGCATCTTAAATAAGGAAGCTTACAATATATTTGTACTTTTGCTGCAAGACATTTACTCCAGACTATGCAGATTCTGGAGACCATGCTGCTTTGCCTTTTACATCTACCTTGGTTCACAAAAAAAGTGAGTTCATTTAATTAACAGTGTTGTTCCTTTCAAAGGAAAAATCTCTATAACATAGTTGATGTTATTAAATTATAATTAATTTCAAATGTCTTAACATTCTTAGCTAAAAAAAGGAATATCTTATTATGTCTTTAGTAGATCTTAGTATAGGTATATATGTAAATGTATATCTTAGTATATCTTTAACAGGTATGATGGTAAAATAAAATACACTTCATTGTTCCATAATTGGTCTTGGTTCTGGAGATTATTTAGCTTTGTATTTTGTGCGCCATATTGAGACCCGGTAAAAATGAAATTGAATATAGGCATTTAGGTTACTTGCAGGACCTAAGGAATCATGATTTCATGTCTTTGATATGTGTCTTTCACAGACAGATCAGCCATGTATCATTCATGGAACTGAAGATCTTGACCTAAGCCCGATCCAAAGCCTGTTGAAACCAACAGTAAATCTCTTATTGATTTTCAGAAGCTTTCCCCTCTGAATCCATCAACTTTCTTGATTTATATCCTGAGAACCTATATTTTATTTCAACAAGAAACTGAAGTTTCATTGCCAGGTGAGCCATGCTAAGGTCCAAGTGTCCTAAAGCTTCATGTTGCACCACTGGCACCAAGGGATCTCAAAAATCTATGTTTTGTCCCATGTGCCAGAATTTGAAATTTCTAATGCTGTATTGGTATTTTTTGCTGACTTATTATAGAGATGACTATGAGTAAATATCAGCAAATTGCATGAATATGATAATTTTTATAATTTTTTTCTAAAAAGGACTATGATACAATGGTGGTCATATTCAGTTTAGTCCAAAGATCAATTTTAAACTCAATAGCTCATGATATTTCATGATCTTGAAATTGCTGATCTCAAAGTTTTTGCAGTGGGATATAGAACATCTGTGACTTA
This sequence comes from Emberiza elegans, assembly GCA_024865655.1. NCBI lineage: Eukaryota > Metazoa > Chordata > Aves > Passeriformes > Fringillidae > Emberiza > Emberiza elegans. Next base: position 51,274,761 of record JALJVW010000139.1, on the reverse strand, counting down.
TCTTTAATTCATTGTGAATTTCAGGTCATCCCAAATGTCCTCAAAATGAACATTTTTAAACAGGAATGCTCACAGAAAAATGTCAGTAGCTACTGAGAAGATTAGTGTCTGATGATACTCCAATTGCAACCATTATATCAGATTGGACTAAACGTGAGTAGTATAAAAACAATTCTTCTAATATGATATTACTTGATCCCACCTAATAGCATGTTAGAGCCCATCACTTGGACCACTGTGTGCTATTGAAGAAACTTGAGATAGCTTTAATGGGGATGATCTGATCTGATCTGTATCAATGAAGTATACACATAAAGGTAGATTACTGTCTTAAAATGATGAATTTTCCTCAATTCAGAGAAATCTTCTAAGTGCTGTGTATTTCTATTATTGCTATGCAAGCTTAAACTTTTCATTTCCCCTCCTTTGTCTCCCCCAAGACTGAGATACAGCATTTAGTTCTCAACAAAATTATGTGGAACATGACAATGAAGCAATGATTAGAAGTGACTCTAGTTTTCCCCATTATTTGTAGGGTTTGCTGTGAAACAAACTCCATGGGGTGCATCACAACCAACAGATACTTCACTAATGAATTCAAGACCCAACAAGATGTTGTCTGTAAGGTGATTATGTAGTTAGTGTGTTCCAGTGAAATCTTTTCTGCTTACTTGGGGAACCTACAGAGGATATACTTTCCTAAATTTTCTTCTAAATCTTATTCTCTTGGGTTCAAATAACCAAGTTTTATGCTTTAGGTCCACAAAGTTATACATGCTGCAGGGTGGCCAAGGATTCTGACCTCTTAGCACCTAGTAAAGAACCTGCCAAGGGCCACACCTTCCTTCTGACCACATGAAGGCCTCTTTGCAAAAGACAGCTACATGTACTCAGATTTCCATGCACCCAAGGAAGTCATCGAGCCCACCAAAAGAAGCATAGTCAATGTCCCTGTGCAAAGTGTTCCACTTTTTAGAAAAGAGCTGAAAGTGTGCTAGGACAGAGAGAAAGAAGGTGAGATACATGACTGAGCCCAGCACTCAGAATAACTGCTCAAGCTGAAGAAGTCCTAAGTCCTCTCTCCACGACAGTACTTTTGTAGTTTATCCAACAGGTATAATTCACTGAAGAACTAAAATCTTGTCTTTTCTGGTTAATTTATGTTTCCTAACCTTCAGAAGCACCTATTAAAATGCACACTGAACTTTTACCTATGTAAACCAAATTCAACAGCCAGAATCTATTTGAAACTTTTTGTCTCTAACACATACTTCCTGTTGAACTAGACTGGGAAAAATTGTACCAGGTAGAAAATCTGTTGTTTGGGACAGTTTTCTAAAATTTGGTATCAGAAGCAGCAAAAATAGGTGTGTATCAATTCCTTGGCTACCCAACACATCACTTTAGTATGTTAATAAAAGTCCTTCTTCTTTTGGTGGTGAAATTGAAATATAAGTTACTGAATTTTCATTAACGCTGACTAGCAAAGTTAAAATCACACTCTCCTGTGTGCTGCCCTTTGCCCCACAGAGGTTGCAGGCAGGATGTACCTATGTCAAGGGCCACTGTGAAGCTCAGTTTACTACTACTTCTGCTTATCACTGACAGCAGAAAGATTCTTAGCGTGATAAAAACAGCAATCTAGATGTGCACAGTCTTTTTTCCAGTTAAAATTTAAGTGTCTTTAGGCATGGAGTGCCTGTGGCTTTAAGATATAAACTTGGATGATTGCCCTCTTTGATGTAGATGTTTAAACTGCTCATGAGTGGCTAATTTTTTCTGAGACTCTAGAGTTTTGTTTCTTATCTGAAATATATGAAAATATTTTCATTGCAGTCCACAGAGGTCACGATCATCAAGAATATCACCTTCAATAACAGATAACTCCTCAGAAGTGGTATACGTTTTCCATTCTCATTTTTATTAGTTGCTTCCTAGCACTGATTGTAATATTGCATGGAAGTCACAGAATTACTGAGCCTAGTGTGCTGGGTAGAGTCAAAATATGCCTGACTGCGATCCTGACTCTTGTAACTGATCCCTCTGCCTTTATTGTCTTAAGTAAAAGCTTGGATGCCATGGTTTAGTTTCTCTCTCCTACCTTACTGTCTTCTTCGGGAAAATCACACTGATCTCAGAGAATGTTTTTGTCACTGCTTTCTGACTCCATCTGTGTTCATCTTTTTTACTAAAAACTAAGGCAAAAAACTACAGTTGCTGGGATATATTACTTCAGTCTAACATGCTTTTCTGGTTAGCATGCACAGGAGCAAATCACATTTTAAAATATTTTTAAAACATGGAAGAGCTTTAAAGAACTGTTTAAAAAGCTGCTCTTGGTTTGGTGCCAGATACAGATGCCACACTGATTACAGAAGATTACATAAATTCCCCGAGCCTTATTATCCTCTCACTTACACCTATAAAATTGGGAAGAATTCCACTGGAGTCCCTGGAATTATGCAGTTCTGGAGAAGAGTCCCTTCTGGTTAGCAACCTGTCAGTATTTTCAGTGGGTCCAGTTATCTCTACCCGTCTACTACTAATATTAAAGAAATCAGAAAGCGAAACAGGGTATCATCTGCCTATGCAAATACTTCAGCCTTCATTGATTTCAACTGAGTTGCACAGATTTGAATGTGAGCTGAATTTTGACCTGAATATGTAGGGAAAATATACAAGTCTTCAACATCTTTGTTATAGCCCATTACTGAGGTTTTCATGCAATTTGTGAAACAAAAGATGACTAGAACAGGTCAACCCAAAGTTCAATCTAGCTCTGGAAGCCTCTCTGTAACAATGGTTTAGAATGAGGTGTAAGATATTTGAGAAAAAGCCATGTATGTGTGGACAGAGCTTTCCTGCAATACAGTCGCATATCCTGACACTTTCAGAGACTTTTGAGTAAATATGGGTGCTGCTTGGGACCTACCTACATTTGCTCTTTTAGCCATTTGCCCAAATGTCCTCCTGTGCCAAGGAGTTCCACAACTCAATTATGCATCATCAGAAAAAGTTCTTTCTTTCAGCCTTTTAAACGGAATGATTTTATTTATTGCCCCTCAATTTGGTTGGATGCCTCAACTTTTTTTTAAGAAGACAAAATTAGTTATCTTCACTCACTTTCTCCACACCACCTGAAAAAGTTTAAGCCACTACTGCATCTCAGTCAGGAATATTTTCCATACTGCTCAGTCTGTTTAGTTTTCCCAATTCAAATGCCATTCCACACCATAGCTCATCCTTCTTAAATTTACTTTCTATGTCTATTGTTACTCTCTTTTGAGATGGCTTGCAAGACCAACATATAGCATTCAGGATGAGGACATACCACTAGTTTGTCAATGGTAGTCCTTACTATCACAGTAAGTTTGGGCTGTGGGTTTTGGTGTGGGGTTTCTTTTTATTTCTACAATACAAAACACACGCTAGTGATGAATCTGAAGAATTCCTAGTAGAATATGAAGACATTTGTAAATCAAAGAGCTCCAGGGATAACACAACCACATTTTCAAATGACAATCATTGAGAGGTTGGTATATGCCATGATTCTTTTTGTGTTATTTAGCTGACAGCAGTAACTAAGAGAACTAGAACTTTGTGACCTGCCAAGTTTCCACAGAGTGCCACCAACAGCTCTGCAGACAACCACTGGTCACGAAGCAATGGTTGGAAACCAAGCTTCAGATAAACTAATTCATAGTAATTTTTCTGAAAAGTTGGGATGATCCTCTATGTTCTACCAGTGTAAAAGAGACTCAAGACCTTCACTGTGGTCCCAAGCTCTCAAATAAGATGAGAAGTTCTTACTCTACAAAAGAATTGTGTATTTCTTGAACAATACAAAGTTGAGAATAAAAACAAATTTGTTCCTTAGAAATTGCCTAGTGAAGCAGTTGTTTCATACTGCCTGTTGAACATTTGGGTAGACTGATTCAAATGTTAAAGCTGTGTTCAAACCAGAAAAAATAAAAATAATAAGCTGTCAGAATAATTACTAAGAACATACAAGGATTATACAAAGTAAACTGCAGCCTGCAAAAAGAGAATTGCATGTTAGCTAATTGTTAATTTTAGCAATTGCAATGGCTAATTACTGTGGCACACATTGACTATTAGCATGATGCCCCAGCACCTGCTTTCTCCAATGAACAGATTTCTTCATTGCTCGTGCAGGAGCAAAATGTGTAATTATTGGCCATCATTGGGGCGATTTTTCAGTGATTCTTTTGTGTGATGTGAATGACGCATAATGACATATTTTATTAGAGGGCAAATAGCTGTTTGTTAATGGAAATGATTCGAAATCCAAGAAACTAGGAGCTAGGAGCATGTTTTCAGTATCAGCATGAATTCAAATGTATTTTCTTTTAACTCTTTATAAAAGAAGCATAGAAATCAAATCTAAACTTAGTATAATATATTTAATGATATGTGCAAACACAGCATTGATTAATTGCCTCAAATGTTTTCAATGCTACACCATTTCATTTGTTACAGCAGTCTGCTAAATTTATGCATTTCTTATTTAAACTCTTCTTTCCTGGGCATATAGTGTTAGCAAGATTATGTGGCTTGTTCCTCATTTACTGGGAAAAAAATCATCTTTGTAACTTAAGCAACAATTACGGGCTTTATGAGGCACATTTTCATTGCACGCATTGTAGAACACAGTGCACTGACATTATTATTCCTGAAAGTACATGCTTGAATGTATCTATCAAGACCCAAATGTCAGCCACTGAATAGATTATGCATAGTTATCCAAAACAGAATATAGATACATAAAATATCAGCAACAGAATACTCAATTTCTGAGGAAAGATTTTTATTAGATAATCTGTGTGATACTTTGAAGAACAATGGAAATGAAAAAATCACATATGAACCTTAGACTATAGTGGTGTTTAAAATAGCAAACTGCTTTGTCATTTTTGAAGGACAGGTTATAGCTAGAATAAGAAAACTGACCTTTTCATTTTGCTTTAATTTGAATAGAGTTCAAAGCTGGGGAAAAAGAGGAATACTAAGGAACTTAGTCTGCTGAATTCCACTGAAGTAAATCCAGACTTACTTAATGGAAATAAATGAAGTAAGTTTGGATATCCAAGGAAAGTAGAAGTCTCATTAATTTCTTTAAAACTTTAAACAATAAGTAAGAAACCTAAGCATCTTCTAGATTCTTCAGATAGTGAAGACAAATTTGAATGCTATCTTAGAGTCTTAGAGTATGGTAATAACAGATTTTTTTTTGCATGACTCTGATCTCATTCCATTTTGACAAAGATCCAGGTGATGAGTTTTGATTATATTTGACTCAATTTATAAACACACAATTTAGATGAAATTCAGAGCTAATGGATGCATATTAAATGACTGACTGAAGTAAGCTCAGTTTTAAAAGTACATTCAAATAAATTAATACATAAATAAATAAATCACACATATAAGGGGTAATAGGAAGACATAGCAAAGGAACATATCTTTTGTATTTCTTCTACAACTTACTGCATTTTAAAACTGCAGCTTCAAAGACCACCATAAGAAATTACACCAACTGTACAACTGAAAATCTGGGTTGTCCCATGTACCAAGTGGGAGTTATTTACAAACTTGAGGAAGAAACTATGAATGAGCACTTCCTCTTCTCACCCAGGGCCTATAGCTTCTCTGCTGTTGCAAGATTGTAGATAAGTTTGGTATTCAGGTTCACTGTTTGACCCATTAAACTGGTATTGAGGTATAATTTGTGTGTTTTCCCAGTACGGTTGCACATAGAATGGGATTCATTTCCACAAGTTTGAATAAATTTATCCAGTTCAGTGAACCTGTTGTTAAGCTTAGCAAAACTCAGTAGGTGGCTTTAAAGTCCTGTAATTAGCCCATTACATAAAATCTGTACTTTAGATTTTTGCACATTGGTTAATAAGTATAACATGCTTCGTATATATAAATAGCATTACATTAAATGATGCAACATAAAGGAATTAAAGGCCAAAGTAGTTAAATAAAATACTTGAAGGAGATCTCAAATTAGCATGTTTAATTCCAACTCATTGAACAGGAAAAGGCTTTAGCCTTACTGTACCAGTTCTATACAATCTGCAGAACAGCAGATATTTAGTCTCCGTTTTACATAAGGTCGCTGTCATCTCTGACCTCTGTGTGACTTTGGAAAAATGTTCTAATTAGCTTGTTTCTTTTAAAATCTAATCATTACAATGTCTAAATATAGTAATGAATTACCAAGACAGCACTTGCCTCAACAATTTTTCATAGTTTGTACATAGCTAATTAATTCTTGATCCTTAATTTTTGCTTTCCAAATGAAATATGTGAGGAAAATGAAGTTACAGCTAATTAACCCATGCAATGCTTACTGTTTCATAGCAAAAGTACTTAAAGTTCAGGGTTTTTAACAGCTAAAAAAGAAAAACACAGCTATGAATATTATTGTACTAAGTCGAAGTTCCACTTCAATCTAACAGATTATTTATTCTTTTATTTTTTTTAACTGCATAACCAATATCCCAGACTTCAGTTTCTCTTCATATCTATTGATGAATTCCATTCGATTAATTAATGTATTAAAACATATTAAACCATTAAACTATTTTTTTCTGTATATATATATATATATATATATAATGAATGCTATGTAACACATAGCCTTCTTTGGGGATTCAGAGTTATCATTGCATGAAGAAATATATTTTAGTAATAGAAGTCTTGTATAAATGCACATATGTATACACACATTATCTATCTATCTATCTATCTATCTATCTATCTATCAAGCATCTATCTATCTATCCTTATGTATGGAGAAAAATAACAGTGTTTTGGAGTTATATGATATATTCGGAGTTAATACTGTGGCCAAAGGAAGCATGCCCAGATTTGATCTCATGAAAAACGTCAATAGTCCTTAATAGTCTGTCACAGTTCATAAATACACAGATTCTAGTGGATGAACTGGTCCTTATTCATGTGTTCATACTGAATTATGGTAAATCAATGGTTTCACTTGATCTCAACCTGAAGCCAGGTCTCATTCAAAAAACAGATGTCATCCATTTGCAATTTTAGGATTCATCTGCAAACTCATAGAAAAAAGCTGGATACCTTTATGATGCTCCACAAAAAGAAACAAGATTGAAAGGGACAACTTTCACGCATCTTATGCTTACTTTGGCACGGCAAATAAAGCTACTCCAATATTTAGTTTTAATCTGTTTATCTTTTACCATTTTATAACATCATCTTTGAGTGCCTTTGACTTCTTTCCCATTTTATTTATTGTGTGTATTGGATTTCATGTATTGGCTCCTCTACTGCTGTATAGTTGTTGCTCATTTTTTCGTTTTACTGACAATTTTAGTTTAAAGCTGATGTGATTGCTGCTTTGCATATATCTATATAATCTATATCTATATCTACCCACATTTATAGGCTGTCTTCTTTTATCTTATAAACATTGACACCTGAAGGACTTTTGTCCTTTAACCAGACATATCCAGTCTTGGAGCTAATTCCATTCTCTGCCATACACATACATTTCCTGCTGGTTTCATGCAAAGCTGACAACATAAAATTGGAGTGGAATTTGATCTCTGGTATAAGGAAGCATATTTCTCATAGAACATATCTTGCCTATGTTGGGAGTTAAGAGAAATCTTGAAGAAAATATCACCTGTGGTATTAATATATCAAAAAGTTAGATTAAGAGGTAAAATGACCCACATTGATAGTATATTCCACAATTCATGGAAAATTAATCAATTTAACAGTACAACAGTTTTAAAAAGTTTAGAAGAAACTGCAGGAAGGAAAACACTCAGTAGAAGCCAAAAGACAAGCCATGTAGATCTTCCTTAAATGTTTCATCCTGATATCTTCTCAGTCCACCATCCTCTCTTATACAATGCACATCCTTGGGTTACCTTTGAAGGCCAGGTTGATGCTCTGGTAAGCTATTTTCCAAGTTTTTTTCCCTGACAAATTTGAATTTAATCAGTTAAGTACACCATCAATTACACTTCTTTACACTCTGGATCTGTTGAAGTGAAAGAGTTAGGAAGTCACAGCATATGGGTTATTTTTGTGAATGGAATATTTGATTCAGTCTCTTAATTGACCGTGTCCATGATGTCTGCTTGTGGGGAAGAGTCATACCTGGGGGTGAATCTGCAAAAACACTGAAGGGAGGAAATTATAGGCAGCATCTACAAAACTGCCTTTTTCTCTCTCTAAATGAAAAATTCCTCATTAATATCAAGTAGTAAGTGAATGAAGCAAAAGAACCATCTTGCCTACCAGCCATAATTCAGTTTTACAGAAGCAGGAGCCACTAATGAATAGAGCACATTGAATTAAACAAATTTTCTCTGTGTAAACTATTTCTGTTTGTTTGCTAAGTCATTTTGTAAACATACATATTATCAGGCAATGCTTAACCACTTTCATCATTGACTATCTCTACAAAGAAGCTGAATTTAATTTACCAGATAGTAGATGTATCTTACCACAACTGAGGAATTTTTGGGGGATTTTTTTCCCAGCAATAACTTGACCTTAAGACTTAGTTCCCTTTTTCTTGAAATGGATAAGCATATAGAAATAGATTAAAAGTTGCCTAAATGAGACACCTATATATATGTGTGTGTGTGTGTGTGTGACAGTAAATTAAATTTTTCTAAAGCAGTGAGAAATGTGTGTTTACTTGGAAAATCAGGTTAATACAATGCATTAGGTGACCATTTTTCATTGTGTATCTGTTGTTAAATGACATGCCAGGCTATTGGCTGCCCTGCATCAATTAAATATTCCTGTATCTCTGAAGATTATCGCTGTTATATACGAAACAGCAAAGTTACAGAATTTTATTTTTGGTTGCTTTTGGATCAATAAATTATAAGCGACATCATATCTGGAAGCACCTACCAAATTTAAGGACTTTTGCTGATTATTGTTTAGATTAGTTTAGGTTCTTTAACTGTTTAAATAAGAGAATTAACCATTGAAGTACTGAAAGGTATAAGTATCATTGTCATAAAGGTAGCTAAGGCAGGGCAAACTGAGGTAGGAAAAAAGGTACTTCCTTCACTTATGTTTTTTTGGCTGAACAATACTGCTGATGACTGTCAGGGATTTGGCTTTGCTTTGACTAAGTCCTTAACTTTCCTAGATCCACAGACTGGTTTGAAAATATGATTAATTTTAATTTTGATAGTCCTTTACTACTTTTCCTTATATACCACATGAAAAACTAATAGGCACAAAAGAACAAAGATGCTGAAGAAGCGATGCGTTCTCTGTTGCTCCACTGACTGTGCTGTTCCAGAGTTGGTAGAAACAAAAATCCATTACAGATTTCCTCATCATACTGGAGCTTTTATAATATATATTGAAAACATGTTACGTGGCAATATTTTGCGTATCACAAAACACAGGGGTTTTTTTTTTGCTTACAACTATTATTATGAAGACACTAGTCATGACTGGGTAATGAAAAATGAGTTGATCTTTTTATTTAAATGTAACAGACTGCCCAAGAGTAGTCTAGTATATCCAGTCATCATCACACTCCCAGCAACAGGCACAGACAAAAGTAAAATACAGAAGGTATGCTGTGGAGATTATAATGTGTGCAATAATTATTGTTTGATCGTTGGAATCTACATTTTGAATTATGGAAGTTTTAACCATACTGGGAAATTTTTAATAATTTACTGAGTCTGCTGTCTTCTCTATCTTCGGCTAAGACAAGCTTGCTTTATACTGTGAATCTAATTATCTATACCTTGAAAAAATTGAAGGGCATATTGCTCACATAGCAAATAACTCTTGATTTCATGTAATATCCTGGAATTGTTGAAAGCTAGAAGCTAGTCCCATGGATTCCACTCATTGAGACAGCCAAAATTTTTATTTGCAGAGTAATATATATCTCTGGGAAACAGTTTGTTTGTGCAAAATAAATTACTTAAGAGAATATAGCTCAGCAGAGAACCTAGCCAGAGATTTTTTTTTTAGCTTTCATGCAATGTGAAAACTGAAAATTTAGATGAGTGAGCACTCTCCAACTCAAATGAGAACACATTGCTACTCAAAAAAGTACGAAGTTTGAATTAGAATAGATGTTTTCTGTGGTAGATAAGCTTCTTTAAAAATCCAAAGATGATCTGGATTTTCACAGAAAATATTGTGGTCTGGCTGCCAAAATTACATGGCAATATGACATTGCAATGCAATTATTACCATCACTGATGTGAAGCCTATGCTTTTACCAGTGCATAAACTCATGAAATCTTTTTCTAATATCACTGAGTAAATTAAGAGGAAAAATTCCATATAAGGTACTAATAGCAATACTTTTGATTTATCAAACATTCATTCTAGAAGCTGTTTTTCTTGTTGGCAATTTCTACATTGGTTCTACTCAGTTTGTAGGCTAGCTGTTCATCTTCTATCAAAGAGATCCATTAAAAAGATATGCTAGAGGAGAAGAGAAAGATTATTAAAAAGATAATTACCCCTTTATAGAGACTGTGATGTGGGTGTGTTTCTTATGGTCACCAGCAAATTTATTTTATAGTAATTCCTTCTAAAAATATATGAAATACAAACTGACTGCATTGAACTCAGGACCACAGCCAAAAAACCTTGGACATAAGATACCCTAATGGAGTGGAGGGAGTTTTGAAACACACAGAGACTGCAGGATCAGACCTAAACAAGATACAAGGCTTGCATATTTAATTTTAACTCATTGTTAATATCATTCAAAAGAAATTATATTTATTACCAAAAATTTTTTTAAGTTTCAAAAAAAGCCCCAAACACTATTAAGATGTAAAATTTATGGAAAACTCTTGCTATTAATTTAAGTTCTGTGAAAGAATCCTTATTTTCTGAGACCATTCAGTTATTTGGCCTAGGTAAAAGAACGATACTTGTCTTCAGACTATGTCATTTCACTGGCCAAGAATGCAGACTTTCCAGTTGCAATCTTGCTAATGTGCGCTTTAGAGAAGGAAGAATAAGTGGCAAGGGGGAAATAAGTGTGCAGGGAGAAAACTCACACAGCAGAGGAAAGTTTTAGATCAAGTAAGCACAAGTCATATAATCTAAATTAATTATCCAGGCTTTTCTCTTGGTCAAGTGTTTAGAGAGTTGGACTGGAAGTTCCAATATTCAGGGTATAAACTTCCAGCTCGGCTCTAGGGAAATGCGTGCTGAAGCTTATTAATTCTTCTGAAACAAACTGTTCCTAATAGGTTCTAGCTGTCAGAACTTCCCATGCTTTCTCTGAAAGTGTTTTAATTTCATATTCACAAGACTTCTCCCACGTTAGCAAGTGAAGCACAAAAATTTCAATCCACTTAAAACTCAATGCAGGAATCTGGAAGGCCCAAGAGAAAGAATTTTGCATCTCTCTTTTCAGAGCACAAAACCTTTAAAATGTGTAAATAAAGCTCCAATTAGGTTTACCATTCTAGAGGATAATGAGAAGTGCCCATCAAATATGCTACATTCTTAAAATGTTTTGATTTAGCAGGCAAAATTCAAACCACTGTAGTAGCTTCCAGAGTAAAACCTGATTGCACTTGCATGTCACATGCACAAAAAAGCAACGAGAAAAAAAAAAAAGGATCGACACCCCACCACCTCCCCAACACACACATACACTCACACACACATACAAACCATAAAGCTCTAATTGGAAACCTTCCATCCTCTGAGTACTTGCTTCCTGGCATACATGAAATGATCAGTGGGGAAAGCAGGGTCAATCGAGACAGACTGAGAGTGAAATTAAAATAATAAAATGTCTAAACATTTAACTGCAAATAGGAAATCTTTATACCCACCCACACCCTATTCTGTAGCATAAAACTGAGGCAACAATTATTCATATACCTCCAAGTAATTTGCAGGCTCCATACAAAAATCTCATTTAAAATAAGAAATTGCTATTTCTGCACATTTATTCTCCCCAAATGCTGGCTAATTGCTGCAATGGCCATTATAAAGAATAATTTTCGCTTAGTGAAAAAAAAAAAAAAAAAGGAATGAAGAGAACATTTTCTGGTTTTGTTCCTCTGCGGAGGCTCTATTCAGCGAATCCTGAATGCACAGCGTTTCACTGCTACATTTATTATGCTGAGAGGTCAAGTATTACACAGCATCTTGTATTACGCTTTGCATGCTAAGTATTTCACTTCACAAATTGACCCTTCGGTGTACTTACTACATAATGCTCTAAAAACCCAGCTAAAACGCAGGACAATTAGCAATACTTTGGCTCACGCTTAACAATGGGGACACCAATGTAGGTGATTGCATTTACAGTGTTGCTTTCTTCACAAAACATTTTTGACACATTAAAGGTACTTTGAAATTGTGCAGTACCAGTCGCCTCTCTGGTGAATGGCTTTTCCAGCATGTACCGAGAGAAACAGTTACTGTAGTTTAGGGCTTAATTGAAAAGAATTCAGACACGGCCCTATGAAGCACCAATTAGAGAGATATTATATCATAAAAAGCTGTAATATCCATTTTCAGGCTTGTTCACCTGCCAAACAAAGTAGGACACGGCTTAAAAAAGGAACGGATCGGCAACTCCGGAGAGCGGGATGTTTAGGGAGGAGGAGGAGGGCGGCGGCCGACTGCGGGAGCAGCGCCAGGTGCGCCCGCTCGGGGGCACGGAGCCCCAGCCCGGCCGCGGCCCCGGGTGGGAGCGGGAGGCGCGGGATGCCGTGCCGGGCTTTGGCGCGGGATGCAGTGCCGGGCTTTGGCGCGGGATGCAGTGCGGGGCTTTGGAGCGGGATGCCGTGCCGGGCTTTGGCGCGGGATGCACTGCCGGGCTTTGGAGCGGGATGCAGTGCGGGGCTTTGGAGCGGGATGCAGTGCGGGGCTTTGGCGCGGGATGCACTGCCGGGCTTTGGCGCGGGATGCAGTGCGGGGCTTTGGCGCGGGATGCAGTGCGGGGCTTTGGAGCGGGATGCAGTGCCAGGCTTTGGCGCGGGATGCAGTGCCGGGCTTTGGCGCGGGATGCAGTGCGGGGCTTTGGAGCGGGATGCAGTGCGGGGCTTTGGCGCGGGATGCAGTGCGGGGCTTTGGCGCGGGATGCAGTGCGGGGCTTTGGCGCGGGATGCCGTGCCGGGCTTTGGCGCGGGATGCAGTGCGGGGCTGCCAGGCTTTGGCGCGGGATGCAGTGCCGGGCTTTGGCGCGGGATGCCGTGCGGGGCTTTGGCGCGGGATGCAGTGCCAGGCTTTGGCGCGGGATGCAGTGCCGGGCTTTGGCGCCAGATCCTCCTGAACTACAACGGCGGCGGCGGCGCGCAGGAGAGCGCGACCGGGGGCAGGGCGCCGTCGGGGAAACTCCCGGGGCAGGGAGAATGAAAGCACCCGAAATTGTCGAGATTTTTTTTTAACTATTATTATTTATAGCTGTAATCATGGAAACAAACAGAACCCTCCATTACCGCCGGCGGCTCGGCGCGTCCCCGTGCCTCCCGCTTCCACCCCCAATCCCCCCCCTCCCCCCTGCCTGGCACTTCCGAGAGCGGCAATTTCTTTTGGTTCATTGTGAGCAGAAAACAAACAAACATAAACTTATCGCCCCGAAAATTTTGTATTTCTCGTGTCAAGCTGCTAATAAAGCGACATTAATGGATCAGCTCCGCGAAGTGTCTCTTCACGGCCTTTAAAGTATCTTTCGAGTGCTTCGGGGAAGCCGAGGCGGGCCCACTCCCCGCCGCCTCCGCCGCCCCTGCGTGGGGCCGCCGCCCGCTGTGGGCACCCCCGCGCTGCTCACCGGGCGCTTCGTGGTCGTGCCCGCGCGGCCCCACCGTCCCGGTAAACGGCGATCCGCCGGCGTGGCTTGTAACTCACTGACCGCGCTCGCCGACAATACTTTTATTATTTTGTTTTATTTTATTTTATTTTATTTTATTTTATTTTATTTTATTTTATTTTATTTTATTTTATTTTATTTTATTTTCCGAGAAGAAACAGAAAGCACAGCCGGGGAGCGCGGGCAGCCCAGCAGCCCTGTGCGGTGCCCCGGCCGCTGTGCCACCGCTCTCTCCCTTCGCCGCCGCCACCGCCGGCCCTCCGTCCTGCCCCGGGCGCGCTGCTCCGTGGGGACGCTGTTATTACCTCAGTGCGGCCGGGCGGAGGCCCGAGAGGCGCCATTCTGACGGCTGGGCCAAGGCAACACCTCAGGGCCACCGCTGTGCTTCCCCCGCACATGGGTGCCATTCCCTCACCGCAGGGCCTCTCGGCAGCCGCGGCCCTGCCTCGGGCAGACCAGGGCCACCCAGCAGCCATTTTGCTGCCTGAGGCACGGCCCATGCCTTCAGGACACCTTTGCCCTGTCGCAGGCAGAGCAGCACCTCACGGTGACCAATGTACTGCCCCCGGCAAGGATGACTGCCTTCGGGGCACCATGACAAAGCCTCGAGGAGGGTAAGGGACATGTGCAGGGGTTCCAGCCATTTCTGAGCCGATCAAGCTGATTAGCAGAGCCCCAGACTTCTACTGTACTGCACAGAGAGTGTCCCCTCCCAACATACCCTTATCACTTACTTAATTGAGTGTGCAGTGCCGGCTTGAACCACTGTCCAGGGCTAGAAGAGAGTGCTGGAGGAGCCTAAAGGCCATTCTAGTTCAGTGTTCCTTGGGACACTCACTGAGCTGCTGGGAGGGTGTGTGCAGTCATACAATTTTCCCTTCATTCAGCCCTGTACTACTCCTGTGCACCTGTGCCATCCTTGGGGCCAGCCATGCAGTGAACCTGTCTTTGGCCTGTTAGAAAGGCACATTGTTACTGTAGCTACATGATTTACTAACCACACAATTTCTGAGGTTTACCAGGATATTTCTAACCCATTAATCTCTTCCTATTTGATGGCATTTAAAAACGGGGGAGAGAGAAAACTCAGGTGTAACATAATTAAACTCCCTTTAATACACCTAGAGCGAGGTTTTTACTGGGGTATGCAGTGTATCTCCTGCCTGCTCTTCAGTCCATGCTCACAGCAGTCTGTTCCTGCCTTCTTTGCAGCCAGTGATGAAAGGGTGAAGTCCAGTGTCAACACAACTGATGCAGAGAAGATTTTCGCTGTGGCTTCCTGAAAAGATGGTGAATGGGTACCTCAGGCTGTGCCTCTGTGAAAATACATGCCCTCAAGAGGAGCAACAAAGCCTGCTGTAAAGGAAGGCAATGTAGAATTGCAGCACATCTGATGCCTCTTCTGTCGGCTTTTCTCAATCCACATATTTTTTCCTTTCACCTTTTCCTCAAAGTCTTTAGCACTGTCCTGGCAACACAAGTGGTGCTAAGATCATGGTATGAGGGAGAAGGACTAGTGACAGCAGGAAACTAAAGCTAAATGATGGAGAGGGAGAGGAATGCTGGAGGCAAGGAACTGTTGGATGCATGTACAGTCTGGGCAGCACTATCCATCCTCCTGCAATCCCAGCTCCTGCTACTTCATGTGCTTGAGAGACATCCTGTAAATGATAAAGCAGAATGTTTCCTCTGAAGTGAACTGATAAAATAGCACATTTCAATGGAATATGGTTCCATCAGTGCTCCTCTGTCTTGCTCTTGAGACAGTCTTCATGCATAAAGTACTGTTGTTTGTGAAGAGCAAGAGCTTCGAGGGCTGACAGCAGCTGTAAACTGTAGTGGCCCTGCTTTAGCAAGTGCAAAGTCACATGTTTTCCTCTAGCAAGGGCTTTTCAGAGCTGCACATAGCTGTGACTCATGTTTTTTGTCACACTTGTTTGTGACAGCTCACTTCAGGTCAGGCAACTTAATACTTTCACATGAATGGTCTGTGTGGTTCAATTTTGGCTGTGCCAGTAGCATCTGAGCATCTGCGTATAGCCCTACCTGTCTTAACCTTAAATTAAATATTTTGGACAAGTTATACAAATATAAAGAAACAAACATACAAGTGTGGCTGAAAAGCCCATTCTCTGTGGCCAAATGATAGCAAGTGATGATGTGGAGGAGTGTTTGATGTGTGTGATGATGATTTTCATACTCTGCTTAATTATAAATTAGGTGCAAATATGTGATATCCATTATGGCACAGACTGCAGCTGTTTTGACTCATTCTTCTTAGTGTAAAGTTAGGTAGACTGTTCCAAGTGCACAGCAGTTACGTGTTTCAGCAGTCAAAACTGCTGAAAGCAAAAACCTGCTCTGCTGCTGATGCAGAAATAACCCAAAGTGCAGCAAAGTGGGCTTTGTGTTTGAGGTTTTTACGTGTGGTTCAAAATAGGTACTCGCAGAGACCTGCTGCAGGACTCTTGTTGAGAGGCCTATGTGACATGCAATAATTCAGTGGGGTTTATAAAATGTGGCGTAGCTGACATTAACCAAAACGGGTTTTTCATGTACCTTTCAGAGGAAAGAATTTTTCTGTAGCTCAGTTAATGCAACCTCACAGCTGATGGTATGTCTGGTTTTTATGGATGTCACTATTTGATACTACATGAGTACACCTATGTCACGCTGGTGCAGCCTGTATCTCGTTGCACCTTGTCTGTACTTTTGTGTCTCTTTTTTGAAAGCAACAGTTGATATAAGAAAAAGAAGAATCACTTAAATACTGGTAAGGGTTGGTTTTCACCATGACAAGCTAGCTAAGTCAGCTGCCATAGCCACAACATGGTGTTGAAGGGATAAATGCCCCAGCAATACAACACTTGACAGAATGATGCACGTGTTGATTAGTCCAGTGAAAAGTACTGTCTAATTGTACCATCAAGCTTGATGAAACCATGATGAAATATTTTTGAGAGATTTTTTGTGTCTGCCATGGTAGAATCAAGTTGTAATGGACATGCAAGATAGATGTATTCTGAACCTTATGTAGACTTATCTTTCTTTAGCCATTACATTAATCTCAAACCAAACAAACTAAAGAAAAAAAAAGGACAAAAATATCCAATAAATGAATTCCAAGAAGGAAGAAGCTTCCTACAATCAGCATAAGTAAAGAAAAACATAGAGAATTAAGTATCATTGTACAATCAATCAAACTTCTATATTATGACTATATTGGTTGGTTGCTAACTTTGCAATTTTTATTTATAAAGTATTTCAATTGCTTATAAAGAATTACACAGCTAATCAGTTAGAACTGACATACATTTTGGCTAAATACCTATAATTACAGTTGTTTCATACCTGAGCCCCTGTTACTGATGTTGTGTAACAAGCAGTCCTGATTGCTGACATCAGCCCACTTAATGTTCCTGCATTTATGTGATAATTAGATAAAATCAAATAAAGACTTTCTAGTAACTTCATAAAATGAAGTAAATATATTTACTGGGATTAGCATAAATCTAAAATATTATTTATGGTTTAATCTTTTTCTAACAGTGAAAAGGAGCATGAAAATACATAAGAGTTTTATCTAGGCAGTTACTCTATAAAAGTAACAATGTTCAGGTCTGTGATACGTGAAGTGAGATTTGCAGAAATAACATTTTTGATTAGACCCACTGTTTAGAAAAATGCTGACAATTCAAGTTTTTGTGTTTGGAAGGTCTCTGCTTCTCCCAGGTTTGTCAGCTCTCACTTGCACCCTTTGACCATCACTGCAACAACATGAACATTACATGTTCATGTTGACCTAGAGTATACAGAGGAGCAAACAAAGCTGCCCTTGTACATGAGCACGTGGAAATTATGGTCTGTATAGAAATTAAGCTTCAAAGATATTCTATAGTATTAGCTTATTCAGAAGATCCTTCAGGCTAGAAAAGCTGATAAAAAAAAAACTTTAGTCAATCAGAGTAGCAGATTTGGATTGAGTTGTAGATCTTTTCCCCAAAGCATCACTTATTCAGTACATGCTACAAGTAAAATGGATGGGTAGTATACATGTCACAGAAAATCACTTTAAATGTTAGAGCAGTAAAACCACATTTGTTTGCCCCAAAATTCATTGTAGAGCAGAGGGTCCACAAAGGGATTTTTTCCTGCATTAACTTAAAAGTGCAGATGTCCAGTGAGCATGAGCAAAGTGAATGCTCTACAGCAGTCACTCCATGCCTAGTGGAAGCCAGAAGGAAGGAAGCTCTAGCCTTTGGCCACACATACCCAAGGTGACCACAGTCAGCAGAGGCTTGGTTTTCCTCTTACTTTCTGTAGGCTAGAGAGATCAACACTGCGGTGTGTCAGGCTGCACATCAACAGGCAGTTAAATTTCAGTCCTCCAAGCTGTCTGCTCTCCCCTGTTCAATTCTCCATTTCACTCATTCTAAGTCAGTCCTAGTAAAGCTCATCCCATTATACACTCCATGGCTCGGTCCTAGCCTTGTGGACCAGTTTGCTCTCAGCGTTCCTCAGTCTGAGTAATCTGCAGCCCTGCTTCTTTCCTTGGCACCTCTGACATATATCCTAGGCATCTACTTTTCATCTTTAATCCCTTTACAAAAATGGGTTCTTGATGGCCACCTGCCATAAGCCAGCAAGAGCAGCTTTGGCTTGCCATGCTTCTCATTAAAATGAGTACCTCAAGCTCCAACTTTCCAGGCTCTGCTTTATCACCTCCTGGGCATATGTAGCAGTAAGAAACAGAGAGTTTGGGAAGATTTTGAAATCAGTCACTCTGTACCTGGGCAGACAACAATAACAAACTTTTACAGGTGTTTTGTTACCTCTTTCTTTGCCCTCCACATTCAGGTAAGAGTGCCTCTCCAGAAATTTTTGTCTTTCCAATCCTGCCACCATAAGCTTTTCCCTGAACTGTAGAATTTTCCTTCCGTATATCTGTTTTATTTTCTTTCATCTGATCTTGCAGTTAAACAGAACCATTCTGCTTTGGAAGTATGCCCATCTGTTCTGCTCCAGCATCCTTTGTCTGTCTGCAAGTTACCTTCGAGTGACCCTGCAGTCTTTCAAACTGTGTGGTTTAAAAGCAGTCCTGTTAGCTCCTCTTCTCTTTCAAATCCTTCAGAAAGGCTGGAAATAAGTGGTTGCAGCCATTTCATTTCTTGAAAATTAGTTTTGATTGTTTCTCATTAGCTGGATACATGGCAGAGCCATGATGAAAAATAGCCAATTCAGAAGCTTTTAAGATAAAACAATGGTGTAGGAGTTGGATAAAATTAATTGGAATTTTTCATCATATACAGATTCTCCAGGTCATCACATGGACATTTTCACATCTAGTGATGTTATGAGGAAACTCCTAATATTTAGGTTTATTCAGAATTTCTGTTTCCTGGAATTATGTGGCTACCTGAAAATGCCAGTTTTCATTTTTTCTGGAAATTCTTATATGAACAAAACCAGAGAATGGCTTTGTTGGATCACATTTAAATGATCATGGGTGCAATGTTTGACAGTGTTCAATGGAAAACTCTCAGAATCTAATAATTAGGGGAAATACAGCATGATACTACTGTGTTTTCCCTTAGATATCTAAGAAATCAAGGGTTTAATGATTTCCTGGGCAG
The DNA here is from genome assembly GCA_024865655.1 of Emberiza elegans. Lineage (NCBI taxonomy): Eukaryota > Metazoa > Chordata > Aves > Passeriformes > Fringillidae > Emberiza > Emberiza elegans. The sequence continues at coordinate 51,255,267 of JALJVW010000139.1, read as the reverse complement.
AAAGTTGCATTGAGGTCATGTGGCTAGTAACCACATGAAGAGTTTAATTACATAAAATTGTCTAAGATGCTTTAACCCCCTTATGCCTCTGGCCCAATAAAACCCTGTAACAATGAATTTCACAAAAAGTTTATGCAGCATTTTTATTTTTGTTACTTTTCAATCTACTACTTCATCTTTTCACTAGATGCCCACTTGTTTTTCCTTATTCATCTTCCTCATGTCATTCTTTAATGACCTTTGTTTCCAAGCTGAAGAGTCTCAGTGTAATGGACAAAGACTTGATAGGAAACTATGTTATTTTACTGATAATTCTGATCTGGTTTTCTTTTTTTTTCCCCCTGAGTCCATTGTAATTATATTTTCCTGTGTTGTGGCTTCAGTGTAGGGCTATAGTCTAATGTGTGGCTGCAGTATGAATTTGTTCATTGACACGGAGATACTTTCTGTTTTCTTCTCTTAATCTCCCCAGTAATCTCTAACATGTCATGTTCCTCATGTGTCATTACTGACCATTGAGCTGATATTTTCAGAGGACCATACAAAAAGATGGCCAAAAGCTCCTTCCTGCACTACTGGTTAATTTAGAGCCTATCTTCGCGTATATAGAGCTGTATGTAAAGGGGTTGTTTTTCTTCAGATTTGTTACTCTGCATACATCAACATTAGGTTCAATAGTCATTTTAGTGGCCACTTACTCAATGTGAGATCTTGAAATCTTTCTAAAATTCTCCATAATCAGCTCTAGTTTTGAAGAATTTGAGTATCAGTAATAGTCTCTCTTTACTCATGGCACCCCCACTTTCTCATAATTTATGAGTATTCTGAACAGAATTTAGCTAGAATGTACTGGCAACCTACTTCCATATTTTTCATCAACATGGTAAAACCTAGACATTTTTTCCTGTCCTCAAAGCAGAAAACCTACCATCTTATGCCAGGGCAGTTTAATTTCAGAGTCTTTGGTGAAGAACTTTATCAAAACCTTTTTTAAAATCTACTATACACTGTACACTGTGTAGTCAATATGTTAGCATTGATTCCCCACCCCCCAAATTAATGCTGAAGTTGCTAACAGCTGTTTGCTTAGGAAAACTCTGGGGGCAACCAAGCACTCAGATTTAGTAAGTGCATAAACAGGATTCTACACATGTATTAAAAATTGTGATCTTAAGGCCTGTTTTGTAACTTTTCAATTATTGGTGTTGGCAATGCAACTAATTGCATGTAATTGGTAGTACATTAGTATTTATTTCCTTTTCCGTTCTGTACGGCTTTTATTATGCCTGGCTACTTGTAGCTGGGGAGGAGGTGCCTCACTAAAAACCTGATTCACTGAAATACACCCTAAGATTTACTCTGAAACTGAAGGGGATTTCTGGAGTTCCTAGGCTTTGCATTAGTGTGCTGCAGAAGGCGGAGTATCAGCCACAGTAAGCCAAAGCCACTTTTCCTATGCAAAAAGCTGAATGGGGTAAAATGCTATCATTAATGGGCACTCATAGTATTGGAGATAAATGTAAAGAGGGAAACTGTAAGCATATTTATAAATACAGGAGGCATAACTTACCATTAATCCACAGTTGTCTTAATTGAATCAGAGGATGTGGGGTTACTGTGCTTCCAAAAGTACCAGGCAGTATAGCTGCTAACCATAGGAACTTTCCAGCAAGAGATTCTGTGGCCATAACAGGCTCCAGGTTTCCCATATATAATGTGCAACACTAAGTAAGATGGATAGAAATATCAGGAAAATGCAAGGAGTGAGGTGGTCTCAGTTGCTCATACTGTATCACTAATGAGAGTAGTCTATGTGCCATTGAGTCTTAGATATAAAAGTAGTGGTCCTGCCATTATTTTAGTAAGTGGAGGTGCAGAAATGTCATAAGAGCTGTAGCATGTATCTTTTAGAAGCAGTCCTGAAATTGGGGTGTAGAAAATAGGAGGTTGCTGTCTTAGTGTTTGTGCCCTCTCTTCTGTTGCTCTTGTATCACAGTTTAAATTATCAATATCTATACTTCAGTGCAGCTTCCTACTTTGATAGAGAAATGTACTTGACTCCCCACAGTTATTGCAATTGGAGGGGGATCTGATTAGGATGCTTTTCCTAATTAAGTGATATCACCTAAAGTGAGTTTCCCTACCATTGTCTCACTGCGCTGTAAAAATAACAACAGAGGAGAATCATTTGGTTATTTTATTTTCCTGATTAAAATGTCTTTACTAATTCAAATTTTACAGGGTAAAATTCCATCTTAATGAAAGACTGAGGGTCAGTTTTCTAACACAGCTAATTATGTGTCCTCATATCCCAATCACAGTTAGGGCTCAATTCCGTTGAATTCAACAGCAGCACGTCTCAGTAGATCCATACATAAGGAGAAAGCCCAAGGTGGATACTCAGCCACCAGAGATCAAACAAAAGGTCCTTCAGAATGTTTTCTGCCTGCAGTGAAGTCAGAGAGAAAGATATATATAATGCCCCCCCTCCACACCACATACAACATAAAAGTGAGTTTACACTCACTTTTCAGTGTGCCTGAACTTCTTTGACTTCAGCCGATTCAGTAAGAACGGTGTATTTCAGATTCAATTTTTGTGTTTCTGCTTTTTGCAGTAACCCACTCTTCCCAGGGGAAACATTCCTCTAGAGTCTTCTTCTGTTCTGTACTTCTTTTAAAGGTGCATCTGAACCCATATTTGACCAAAACTCTGCTCTCCTGGTGCAAGTAGTTCCTTTGAACTGGTTAGCCAAATAAAGAGAATTTGGAGCATCTTTCTGTACTTCATATTTGTTAATAACTACAAGAATAATTGATGAGTTTCTATTTTATCAAAACCTTTTCTTTGTTTCCCTGCCATATTCAGGCACCTGTTCGTGAGGTTGCATAAGAAATCTTAAGACCTTAAAAGGTAAATAGGCATGGTCTTAAAAAATATATTTCTCCCAGAAAAAGAAATGGTTTGTTATGGAAAAGGGTTGTTTTACTTTAGATAGAAATTAAATATATTCATTTATATTAAAGAATTGCAGGCATAGCTGTTGGATCTGATTCCTGCAGTTCTTACAGCTGAATACCATATTTATGGATCTTTCCCAAAATGGATTTCAGTGTCAGCCTGCTTACATAGATTTTCTAAACAGATTACCATGAAATGTTCATTCATTCATTTATTGTTTGTTTACTTTTAACTCTAAAATATATGTTGCTTCCATCTTTCTCGTAATTGAATGCAGCACACTTTAAAAATCAGTTTTCTTTATACTAATATAAAAGTTGAAGCAGGATTTCATATGGCTCATTCATTTCATTTTGGCTAGGAGCAGTCTGTAAAGAATATTTCATCCCTGTGCTGCTGTTTTCAGTGCCTTTGTGCCTGTGTGCTTAGCCACCAAGTAGTTTTCTTTCTTCTACTTCCTTTCTCAGTACTGTTGTTTTTATTGATTCTATTACAATAAGTAACACACAAAAGAGAAGATTAGGACAGAAAGATTTCCCCAGTCCATCAATAAATTTCCTAGGCTTCATTAGTGGTAATTTCATGAAAAGACTTAGAGTTACATTTACATTATGTAAATAAAATGTGTAATCCAAGGGATCAGCTCTTTCTCATTCAATAATGTATACCAAAAATAATTCAGCTGAAGCCAGTGGCTTAAATTTGTACGAGAGTGCAGAAAACCAGGCTGGTGTACAAAATGGCAAATTCTTGTTACTTCTGCTTAGGCAAAAATCTAGAGAAAGACAGCTGTGAGAGTTTTGTCCAAATAAGAATTTTGATCCTCAGCCAAGGAGCATGAAGAAGACCAGAATTAAGTACCAGTATTTTCTAGATAGAAGTGTTTGATAGACTGCTTTGTGCTTGTGATTTTTTTTTCCTCTAAAAGTTTTTCTTTTCACTTGTACACAGCGCAGCAGATTCTCTCCACATTAGCAGAAGACAATTTTGCTGTTGAAAATTATGACAAATTAAGTGATTGAATTTTCTCTTTTAAAATTTCTCACACAGTATATCCTCCTATTGAGCCAAAATCTATTATCAACTTTCTGTCACTCCACAACTCGCTTTACAACTTTGTTTATCAAAAGGATTCAAATATTTTTCCCTAAACCATTTGACCTTTCCCTGAGATATATTTGCTTTAAGAGACAATGAGTTCAGAAACAATTCTGTGATTACTTTAATACTCAAAGTCGGCATTGAGGCATTGACGTTGTATTTACTAAAAACTGGGGTCAGCAATGTGATTTTTCATTAGCCACTGATCATAAAATTGCCAATGTGTTAAGAACATTGCAATCTTTACGAGTAAAGTGTCTCATTCACAAATATTTAATTGAAACATGAACATGAATGGCACAATTGTCCTGCTGGTCAGTTTTGAATATCTCCTGTAATAGACGCATTAAATAATTTGAAGGCATATGCTCTATTGCCATAGTTTATTAAGTACAAATGAGACTTCAGAGAAGCTTAAGAGCAGTCTTTGAATTTCATTTACTTCTGCTTTCAATTCTTATTTAAAAGGATTGGGATTGTTTTTACTGTTTCTTTCTTTCTTTCTTCTTTTTTTTTCCCCAAAAGCAATCAAACTAATGATACAAGGTAGTTTCCTTTTTAGTGTGAATCCTTGCATTCCCTCTTCCTAATTAATCCCAAACCCCATTCACTTTTGTAATGAAGGTGGCCCCTTTTCGGTTGGGTCTGGTATTTACAACTGAGGGGCAGAAAATATCTTAGTACTACTTATTTGTTGTTACAGCATGAAGAGCATTGGTGAACAAATAATAAATAATGTCTGCCAGATTCAGAAAGTTCACAAAAAGAGCTGTCTTGCTTAGTATGGCTTTTTAGACAATTTTTTTTTTTTTGTCTTCTGCATTGTCTATGTATCCTTGTTAAAAAAAATATTCTGAGTTTGGAAGTATTGCCTCTGACTTCAACAAATGTACATGTTTATAAATATGTATACAGTGAATACTGAATCCCAGATTTTAAAATAATACCTGTAAAAGAAAATACTGTATTCTGATGTTTTAAGTGATGTTAATCCATAGACAAGTTTTGGCATCCTTCACTCTGAAGTTACAGCCACTTTTTTGTAAAGAACAAATTTTAGACATTTCATCTCAGCTGTTATGTAAAATAGGAAGCTGTTTAGTGCCTTTTTGAAATGCGTGATGCAAGGAGTCTTAGCCTTTTAAATACACACATTGCACAATCCAAATTAAATTACATAGATATAATGCATTAAATAGGGTGCTTCTCCTTGGAAAGTCGTTGGCCTTATACAAGTTAACTCTGCACCTTCCTCTGGGCCAGAATATCAGTTGAATAATTGCAATAGGAAGAAATATTAGATGCTATTTAAAGGCATTAAGCAAAGTGTAGACGTTTAATACAGGTGACTCAGCTGTGCATTCAGTTAATATGGAAATAATTATTATAATGTAGCACTTCATTATTTATAATGCATTAAATGGAGATTTTTATATGACGCCTTTACAAATGATTCTCTTGCATAACAGATAACTGAAGTACACAAAAATTAAAATAAATACAGAAAAGCTAAACGATTTTTTAAAAAGCAATATATATGATTTGATTATTAAGAATAGATATTAACACAATCAAATAGAATTATAAACCACATTGTTCAGTGGTTTAATCTCTGGTTTTATGGAAATTTTTAAAAATATCTTCTCTGATACAGAAATACTGTCTGAAATAACTCCATCATTTGAGTGAAAAAAGCTATATACTTTCTAGCTATTTTCTTTCTGTAGAGTGTGGTAAACGTTTATTCTAAAACTCAGGTGAAGAACTGATGTCAGAAGTGTTGTAAAGCATTTCATGTTCACTGAAGCTAATTAACAGTGATGCTCTAGTGTTTTTCTCGGTTGTAGGCAGGAATATGCAGTACAATACCTTTTATTTTGCTGTTCCATAGATTTTTGCTCAAAACCAGATAAATTCAATATCCCTATATTTTTAACTGGTTTTTTCTTAATAAATTCTTGGTGGATACACTAGAAATAATTCCATTGGCATGTTGCTTTTTATGTTTTAAAGTAAAATGTAATTTGGTGAATTTGTGTCCTTCTCTAAGTACAGTGTATATGTGAAACATACTACTTTGTGACTGCATTTCTAAATCAGAGCTACATTTTAAAGATAAATGTACAAAGAAAGCAAATCCAGACATAGAGAAAGCTGGAAAAAAATCAATTATTTCTTTTCCCTTCTCTCACACACAAGGTAATTTTGAATCAGGAGTAAATGCTGCTATCCTCTACATCCTACCTTTACCTCTGTTTATCTGTGGAGATACATACATTCAGGGAATTAAAAACTGGAATAATGAAAAGCTATTTCCGTGCTGTAAAAGCAGGCATTTTCTTATTTTGCAAATCAGGTTGTTTAAATATTAAAAATGTGTGGAATGTGTGAGAATTCATCATCTGACTTTAGTTGGTGCCTCTGGAATTTTAATCTAGAGATATGCAGTGCAATGAATTTTATTTAATATTAAAACAAACAACCACTTCTAAGTCACTTGCTTTTAAACATCTGATGTTTCCCATTAGCTACACACACACACAAAAGAAATCTATGTAATTTTCATCTGACTGCTAATTTACCCATCACCTCTTCATGCCACTTTTCAAATTCTTTATTCTTGTTTCAAAAGTGCTGGGGTTTTTTCCTAGAAAGTTTCTTCATTCTTGCCCATACTGACTCTAAGAAGTCAGAACAAGACCCCTTCTAAACCCAGAAGGTCTAAAACTAGTAGTTTGAAGATTTCAGTTTCAACTTCAGCTCTGCATCATATAGGAGTCTGCAATGGGAGCTCTATCTCCCACTTGGAATCTGCATCTTTTGAAGCTGCACCTTGTGATCAGTCTGTGCTCGCTGCTCTCACTGACCCTCTGGGCATCAGATTCTCCTTATGCTAAGGAGGGCTGTGGGAACAGTAGGAACAGGCAGTTGGCTAAAATATGCAAAAACAAACTGCAGAGTGCAAACACCAGAGTGAAGTCTGTCAGCTGTTGGATTGCAGAAGAAATCAGTACCAGCTGAAATACTGGGTATATTTTATGCTGACAGTAGGTAGGACCTACCCTTTCTCTCCATCCGCTGTTATGGCCCTCAGACAACCATGACATATTCTTGGACCCCTATGAAATCACACTTCTATAAAGTGGAATTGGAGCTGAGAGGCCTCTTCAGGCTCAGGGTCAGTGAGAGTGTACTACATCTTTTGTTTCTGTTACGCTGCTCCTGCTGCTTCTAGGGATTTGAGAGCAGAGAGAATAAGGAGAGACTTGTGACTGAGATGTTAGCTGCACAGTTCAGCAGGCTATTTTCTTGTTCCCCTTCATGCTACAAATTTCCAGAAGATCATTGAGCCTGTATCTTCTGCTCTCTCTAACCTGTTTTCTTCATTTGGGTAAAACTCTTCTCTCACTCTTCTTCCCTGGTTGAAGCTGGGCCTGTTTCTGGGGTTTAGATACTGCAGTCAGATGATTAAGCTCCCCTTAATCTACACATCATCATCACCTTTGCACCAGAAAGGTCCCATATGTGACAGTGGTCATCCGTGCAGTAGAGAAAGCAGAAATCTGTGACAGTTCATAGCACAGTTTTTTAGTCTTTTTCATCTGCAGAAAAATACATACTGAATTGCAATTTGTGGTAGGTTTCAAAGAAAATAGATACTGCTTGTAATAAATCAGTATTCAATCACCTATTTCTATTAAATGCCCTTCTATGGGATTAAGTATTCAAAAAGAAGAATTCTCTCATTCAGTACAACCAGTATATAGTCCAATTCTTCCAGATCCTCCTACTTCCTCTGGCTTAATGATTTCCCTTTGGGTTTCTTATCTTCCTCTTCCTGTGCAGCCATTTGAGTTCCCATTATTACCATCTGCAATCCCCCCTCTTTGTCTCCTTCCTGTCATGACTTACTAAGATTTTGAAAACAAAGTAGCTAAAATTGAAATGTTTTCTGAAGGCATTAACTTCATTGTTATGTTTGTACTTGGTTAACTCTGAGAGTTAGATGCATCTGAAAAATGTCACTGTGATTCCTGTACAGGCAGAATATATCATCTGGGTCCCTGAGATATATTATATAGGCCATATATCTAACATCTCAGGTCTCCAAACAATGTGCATTTTTTAAAAATAATATTGGTCTAGTAGTGCTTCACATTGAGGGCAAATCATACTATTCCATTAGAGAGTACCATGCTGGGTTTTTTTCTGGAAGTCGCCTTATTGGAAATATTTTGGTCGACCAAAGATTTTTAAAAACAACCCTCAAATCTTATTTCAATTGTATTGTACTGGATATGAACTTAGAATTGAAAAGTTAATCTGATTCTTAGCATAAAAGTGAAAACCATGTTTCAGATTAATTGAGATTTTTCCTTTTCCTGACTGTGTTGGGTTTGAAGAAGCCCTTTCACTTGAGGTGTTAAAGGCTTATTGGAGCAGCCTGTCAAAGTACATTCTTCAACTCCAGTTAGTTCCTGATACACGAACTGGCAGTAGAGCTGACTCCTGTGCCCTCTCTCTCCCTCTTTCCCTGCAGAAACACTGAGACTGGAAACAGAGAAGATATATAGGGGGCAGAAAAGTGGGGCTATGGCAGCGAGAAAGAGAAGTATTAAATCTAGTGAAAGACAGGTGGTAAAAGCTTTCGGGAGGCCTCTTCCTCTGGAGTCACATACCCAGAGAGCCCAAAATAACTGTAGCTTGGATAGAGTCAATGAAAAATGGGTTCCCATGTGTTTCCATCATGTGACTGCTTTCTCTAGAGAGACTGAAACCATCGGGGAACTTGTCTCAGGACTGAGTATGGGACCCCTGTAACAACTGGTCAACTATGGATTAGTGGGGGATTTAGTGTGGACTTTCCAGTGGAAATTAGGATTTCAGTACATTCGTGTGCCTGAATTATGGCAGTTTGTCTTGTTTTGTTGAGAAACCCATGTTCTTGAGACTGGAAATACCCCAGGAGTTCAAATGCTGTGAAGTACAGGTGTATGGGATGGACTTGTCAAGAGCTGAGATGAGTGAGTAATGGCACTCCCTGAGAAGAGAGGTGGCTGGGATTGGTTCGCTGGCTTGTTGAAACTTCACATATGATGGATGACACAATAAGTAGAGAGAAGCAGTGCTTCCATGTATACTGAGCATAAACATAGAGACAGAAGTACTTTTCTCCAATGGAAACATTTGTTCCTGTTCCAGAGTTTTATAAGGGTAAAAGCTTTGCAAACTTCTCTATATATTGAATTCAGGTTGGGTGTAGCATAGATGTAGATGTCAGGTTATCAGTGTTACCTCTGTGATTGAGTGGTTAACGGTCTTGATCTCCAGTAATACCCTTTCTGAAAAAGAGAGCATTGAGATCTTTCAAGGACAAAGAGGCTTTGTTGGTGTAGGATTCCTCAGAGTTACTGAAACTGAGACAAGAAAGAGCCGTGTGTATCTTCTGTCTTACTGCCTGCACACAGCAGGTGACCACATGTCACCCAGTAATTTCTACATCAGGGTTCTGTGCCAGCTGCAGAAAGACATATACCTTCAATTTAAAGTGATAGAGGATTTATCACTCTTACAACTTCACTGTAAAGATTTGCACCTTATTTCAGCTGGAGTTTGCCTAGCCTAAGCTTTCGGCTCTAGGGTGTCACGTTTCTTTCTACTTAATTAAAATGACATCTACTATAGGAAATTTTTCCTAGTTACTGTGTCACCTCAACCTCTTTGATACTGCCCTGGAAAAACACACTTCATTGATTTCATATACAGAAAAAAGTGCTTGTATTCCATAAATAAATATAACTAAAATGTTACTTCTGAACTGGGATGGCAATGGAGTACATAAAAGAGAACAAGAAGGAAGATACTGCTTGTATTTGCAAAGATTTTTTTTTTAATATCCCCATACTCCTAAGAGTATCATATAGGAAGAGAAAAGAGTTTGAATTACGGGACATATTTTTGTTTCCATTTGCTATGTGAAGTAAACAAGCAAGTGGTGATTCCTCCTATTATGAAAAGACTCATAAAATCTTGCGGTTCTTTTTCTTCAGAGGACATACCACCTATTCAGGATAATATATTTACTGCTCTAAATAGTGATGTATAGAGGACATTAGAAATAAGAGAAAACCTTTGGATCTTACAAGATGGCTTACTGACTCAACAGAAAAAACATGGTTCCTCCAATTTCTGCAGCTTCTAGAGAAAAAGTTGCATTACACACTGCATGAGCATCATGATGGAACTGATTCCAAGATAAAAAGTACTGTGAGAAAGAGGAACCCTGACTTTAATATCACACCACAAAAGAAGTTGCCCTATGTAGCCTGCCTCTCTAAGAGCTCAGGAAAAGTGGGACCTTGAACAGCCAAATGTGAATTGTCATGGTTCAATGGGGTTGATATTCCTGGTACACCCAGATACACCTGGGAAAGTCCAAGAATTTATGAAGTTCAGAAAGCTTCCAGACACAATTCTCATAGCACTCTTTGAAGCCAATTGTTCCATACTTAGCCACTTTGAATGTCTTGTTTTAGAAGTATTAGCTAGTACTGTTGTCCAAGGAAAAAGTACTGAGTTATATGAGCTACTGGTCTGATTTGGCTTTGCCCTTTTATATAATCTTTTCTCTAAGCCTAATCATTGCTCTATGAATAATGTTCTAGTTTCTGTAAACTTTTGAATACTCACACCATCCCCATTTATTTCCTGCCCCTGCAGTATTACCAGGATTTTTGCCTAACCTGTAATAGCCTCATACACCTCCACGAGCCTTACCCCCTTCATTAGAGCCTGGGTTTTATTGGTGCAGCACACTTCTGGAAATGAGTGGCAGACGTTTTCCTCACTTTATTTGGTGAAGATTAGCAGAGAACTTCCAGAATACGCCATCTCACTTTGCTTATTCCTCCAAGCTTTGGTACTAGTGTATGTTACAATGCAAACTCTTCATTGCCAAACAGACTCTGGATCATTCACTTTTTTTTCCTGACTATTTTGGAATAGGCTGGCCTGGATGAGACAAAGCACCCAGAAAGAATGTAACTACAAACACATTTTTGAAACCCAAAGTCCACTTTAGAGACATATACCTTTCACAGTTCTTGACAAAATTCAGATTGTGACCAAGGCATATTTTTTCTACTCAAAAATGTGAAAAAATAGACTTATTTCATTGCTCTGGGCACATTATCTTAAAACAATCAATAATAAAGATTGCATAGATTGTATATTGAAAAATCAAGGATTACAAATAATGTGTTTCCATTATTTATATGGCTAGAGGACATGTTTGTCCTGCAGCTTATGTCTTACAAAGCAGTCTTTACATCTGGGTTTCACTTAACTAAATTGTTAGAGAAGAGGAACAGGAAAAAATACTGAAATGCTTTTGTCACTGAGGTCTTCCTTTCTACAGACAAATTCCTCACTGTTTCGTAAGAAATTCCAGAGCATTGAATCTGTAAGCCAGAACTGGATGTTTCACTCCAGAATAGATCTGTCCAAGACATATCTTAGGACAATAACCCTAGGGAAAATTTAAAAAAAAAAAGCAGGAAAACTCATAATTTGACTTCTTCACTTGAGTATACCTGTAGCCCAGAGGACTTCAAAATAAAGCAAAATTTAAAAAAAAACCTCCATCAAAAAGCATTGTTCTGTGTGCAGCTGTGTTGAGGGTTTTTGACTGGCTGTTACTGGCTTCTGTGGCAGTCAAATCTCTTCTCATCTCTGAGCTTCCCAAAAATACTCACTAAAGGAATAACAAAATTACATCTTTAGAAGCCAAGAAAGCTTTTCCAATCATTTCAGCACAAGGAAAACAAGGCCACTTTTGCATGTTTTGAAGACCTTTCTCAAACTCTTCTACAGACCTGGTTTTTATAACCCTGGGTCCACCCTTTCTCTAGTGGGAAAGACTTCCTCCACATCCTAGGAAGTTGTTGGTTGCAGGTCGTATTTCACTTTCCATATCAAAAGAGCCTGCTGGTATGCCTCTTAGCATAATTCAGGGACTTATCACTTAACACCCCTTTGCTCCCTCCTCGATTTCAGCACAAAACTTTTCCATGTTACTGTGTTGTAAAACCTGTTCTTCCTCCATGAAGTGTCAAAATTATTCAAATAGGCTGAATTGAGCTCACTTGCCTACAGTCTGATCAGCTGCCTCCTAATTCTAATAAAGTCTGGAGTCTTTTAGAGAACATGATGCCATGCTGGTTTTGCAGAGCTTTGCGCATGTTAGCATTGCTCTGGCTTGTTTCTTCATGCTTGCTCTCCATTCTTACAGCAGCCTCTCTCATTATCCTAATCCTGTGTGAGATAATGCTAGAAGAAAATGCCTGATTCTCCCTGGTTTTTTCCTTTTCTATAAGCATTTTTCAATACATGCATATTGAGAAACGTGTCACCTCTACCTCCTAGCTTTACTCTCTCCTTTATTGCTTCTCTAGTTCTTGGTTCTGTCTCAAGCAAGGATAGTACTGAAGCTGTTAATTTCTTTTGTCAAAGTAGAACCTTTGCTGTATTTACTTTGCCATAAGTCCAGATCTTTCTGCCGTCAGTGAATAAGCCACACACACACAAAATCACAGGTGCTGCAAGCAGAGGAAAGAGGAGGGACAGCAGAGATACAGGGTTACTCTTGGACTGATAACAAAAAAAGTCTTGTCATTTGAACTAGCTCAGCTCTGTTCAAGCCTGATGTAAAACAGATTAAGCTGTGGACTGAGTTGATTTCATCTGTTTAACAATATTTCAAGGCAAGAATTGCCTGTTGTTTCAGGAAGAAAATGCTTTTGCCTGCATGACACCATTTTAATAAATTTTTTTTTTAGCATTAAAATCTGTTGGTTTGGAGCATCCTACAATCTGCAGAGAGTATTGTTGCATTCTACTATTTTATTTTCTTAGAGCGCTGATTATTTGGTAAATGTATCTCCACATTATAAGAAAGGTCTGAAGAGCACTTTATTATGCAGAAATATATATAGATCCTTTCAAGTAAATATCAAGTTTTGTTAGGCAAAATTGTGTCTGTGGCTATTGGGCTGAAAGCAAAAGACAAACTGTAAATCATGGCATGTCCAAGGAAGTAGTAAAAATCTGAGGTTTAAAAATAATCCTGCAAGAAAGAAAGGTCAGGCTGATATCCCTCTAACAGCCCTGAAACGAAGTTTTTAAAGTGATAATGCCAGACTACCCCAATGCTCCCTGTAAAGAAATTTTTAGGGCAAATGGAGCAAGCCTAGCAGTGCAGTTATGGAGCAGGGTACACATGGGGACTCCTGCGCTCCAGCACTTCATTCCACACTCAACATCACGGCAAAGGCTACTCAGAGGTAACTCACTCATTTTTAGAAAGATGGCAATTTGAGTACTTCAGCAACCACCATCAGGATGAAACGTTCTGAGCAGTACAGGTTGATGGGGCTGAAGGATGCAGATAGGATGAAGGATGTGATTATTTTTCACTATTATTACTTATTAGACTTCCTAGGGAAAAGAATAACAAAAGAGCAGAGAGTTATTGGTATCACTGCCTGTGGGTTATTGTGGGTTGTGAGAGGTGATAGAGAGCTGTTTGCTGTCACCAAGGAAATGCAGGATAAATTTAGGAGGAGCAATATCATTGCACCTGACCGGGTCAAGGTTATAATGGTGGTTGTTGGGCATGTGCTGATGCTATTAAACCTCTATTAGCATGGAAGGGCTTGATCCTATTCTGCTAAGAGCTGGAGGAGGTCTCTCATAGTAACTTCAGCAGGAGAAGGATTGGGCCCTGAGAGTATACCCATGGCAAATATTTCTCTCACACAAGGAGAAAAAAATTGTCCCCAGATTTAAAACAGAATAACCTCAAATTTTAAAGCCTTTTTAAAAGTTTTGAGTTAAATTCACAGAGATTTGATAAAGACTTTTCGAGAAGCCCTAATGATTGGGGGGGTGGGGAGAAAAGAGGAAAAAAAAAAAGAAGAAAGGAATGAGTGGATGGCACTTGAAAACCGTAATTATGTGAATGTCAGTAGTAAAAGCATCCCTCTCGGGCTGTCCATATGAAACCTGAACACAAATAGAAACTTGTCATACGAGCGAGGAAATAACCCCTCTGAGTGCGTATTTTTCCCGTTTCACCAAGGTAGGCTGCCAGTAAAAGTCTCGGCCAGCGGCAGGCAGGTGGCGTGGTTAGGTGTCGCTTTGCCGGGTGCTCTGGGGAAGCCGCCTCGCAGGGGGATGCGCTGGGGCTCTCCGTGCCAGTGCTGCCACGGCGGGGCGGGGGTGGGCAGCGGGGGCTCCCCTCGGGAACCGCCCCAGCCCACGCTCCGCGAACGCCGACAGCCGCGGCCGCCCCCGCTGCAGCGCCCGCCAGCCCCGGGCCCCATCCCGGGCACGGCTCGCCCCCTCCCGCCCCGAGGTTTTCCCCTTCGTAGGCAGAGGGGTCCGGCCAAGGGGCAAGCCACTACTCCCGCCCGCTCCTAGAAGAAAGGGATGCAGCAGGCATCTTCTCCCCTCCGCGTCGCAAGGAATTTCAGCTTGTTTTTTCTTTCCTGCTGTTTCCTATTCATTTTCGCCCGGGAAACCCGAGGAGTGCTTTGCACTCCAAACTGCCGAACGATGGGGCGGTAAGGATAACATTCAGGGGTTGAAAAAATTAACTATTGCCTGGAGAAGATCACTTAAAACTGCTCCGAAATATTCTGTAGCTCTTTAATTGAAGTAAACAAAGTGCAATAAATTCTAACTCAAATATGATTGCACTGAGATTAAGCTCTAATTGCTTAAGGCTCAGGTGGAATCTGCAGGCTAAAGCCTATAAGAACAATCTGAATTTCACAATCATTCTGTCAAAAGCAAAGAGATGAGAGCCCACACGCTTCCTAACAAGTCATTTTTAACAGTTACAAGCTCCTTACAAAGACCACACAGGGAGTCTAAGAGATGCAAATCTAATCCCTGGTCATTCTGCAGGCCTTCAACAAAGATGTACTAAAGCCTAATAGAAAAGAAATCAGTTCTCTGTCACCAGCTCCTACTAAAATCTATTAGAGAAAGTACGGATCTTGTATTTACAGCAGTTCCTTTTAAAGGTTAAGGACAAGTACATATAAAAGGTATAATTTTTTAAATGTGAAATATTTAATGAAATCCATCATCTACTCTCTTTTATTCCTGAAGATGCTTTGGTATTTAGTTTGTATTCATTGACCACAAGAATTATCCATCCCTTTGTTCTTTGAAATATTAGCAACAGATTTTTTTCTTTTAATGTTAGTCATTTGGACGAGTGCCGTTTTGCTTTCTTTTTCTTTTTCTTTCTTTTTTTTTTTCTTTTTCCTTTTTTTTTCTTTTCTTCCCGGTTCCCTCATTTAAAAACCCGCGCAGGGACCTTAAAACAACGGTTGGTATCTTTTCAAAATACCTTGGAATACGTCCATCCCATCGATAGCTTGACCACTGTCCAGGAGTGAATATTTAAATCAAACGAATATGTAAATAAAGAAGAATAAAAAGTCCGTCTGCACTTTGGCAAGCGATACACAGAAATGCACAGCTTTTTCTATGACCCTCTGATAAGTTTTGGGTTTAATGACCTTTTTTTCCCCTCATACCTCTCTGTATACTGAATTAACCCTATCTCCCGGCAAATCTCAGCCTGATTTAGTGCGGCTCTCTATTGTACGTTTGAATAACTCAACACGAAAATGAACGCTTTTCTGCACGAACACACTCTTGCGAAGGCGCATCTACACACACCTCCGAGTATATGCATACGCCACGAATTTGCAGAAGATCTGCATTAACACAGGACACACACATACACTTGTAGCATGACTAATTTTTAGGCCACTTCTGTTCCTAAAACGTTCGCCTGTTCCTTTTGCCGAAGCGCGGTGGACGTGGGGGTGGGAGTAGCTCTTAAATTACAGCTGGAATAAGAGACTGTGAAAACACGCGGTGCTTCTGGGGGTAACGTGTCTGCCTAGCTCGGGACTGTTACCAATGTGGGTAAAGTTCTGACCCCCGATATATGTCTGGGTATTGGTCACACACACACACACACACACACGCACAAAGAACTAGACTGTTCTTTGGGAATTATGTAAAGAAGGAAATCGGATCGGAGTAGTTTCCCTGTTCTGCTGAGAACCCTGGAGTGTTTTTCCCAGGTGACGAGAAATTCGGTGTGATTCAACTGGGTGTCTTAAGGAGAGGAGAAAAACACGTGGGCCCAAAATCTACTGGCTCCCCATGATTATCACATGTATTTTGGTGGGACACATCGCATGAATAAAACCATCGGTATTTGTGCTGGGAAGTAACTTTTCCTAAGACGAGTTGGTCCTTTTCCTTTCTCCTTTTTCGCACCCCATGCCCACTTCCCCACGCCGTGATCTGAGTGGGTGAATCAGTTCCAGCCACTGGGCAGAGGGAAAGCAGCTCTCCCCTGGAAACCGCGGCCACCGCGAAGCCGTGCTTGGGCACAGCGAGTGGCAATCCCCGCGGAGCGGCGCGGAGCGCTGCGGCTCCGGAGCCCCTCACCCGCCGGCTCCGAGGGCCCCTTCCTTCTAGAAACTGGCCAGCAGCTTCCCCCCACGACCAGCTTTCTATCATGAACGTGAAGCCAGCCCGGAGGAGCTCCCTGTCCCCGTTGCTGGTCGCAGGAAAGGTCCCCACGAGTGATCAGTGCTCAGCCTTTTTTTTTTTTTTTTTTTTTGAAAGAGGGACAGGACAGAGCAGGAGAGAACAGGTTTGTCACTGCTGAAAACCTTGGGCCGGGAAAGACTGTTCAAAGCACGGAGCGCAGCCGTTCGGGGCCTCCAGCACCCGGCCCCTTGCCGGGCTGTCTGGCCCGAGTCCTAATTAGGTCTCAGCCCTAAAGAGCTGGCGAGGAGGGAGGAATGTGGGTCTTCCTTGGCGGGCAAAGCAAAAGTAAAAATCCCAGTGGAGAGAAGTTTCCCGGCTCTTTATTACAGCGCGGGAGAAGGAGGGGCTGCAGGTCGTGGGGAACGGAGTGACAAGGGGCTGGGTGAGCAGCGGGTCCCGGAGCTCTGTCCGGAGCTGCCCCTCCCGCGGATCCAGCCAGCGGGAAAGTGCCGGGCCCGCCGAGCCCCGGGCCGAGCCCCGGTGCTCTGCACAAATCCACCTGTCATCCTCGTCAGTGTGTATGTAGCTTGCGAGTCAGTAATAACAGTTTGTGCCTCTTGTAGGGCTAATTCAGATTTCTATGACATTGCCTTATTTATTCAAATATTTATTTATTTACCATATCCGCCCCCCGCCCTTCCCGACAGCTGATTTGGTGTTTTAAAGTGGAAGAGAATAAAACAGTGTGGCGGAGGGTGGGAGCCCGGGAAAGCAGGACTGCTGTGACTGGGACGGGAACGCTATTTAACTATCAGAAACAAGTGTCTGCCTTCAAACCCCAAACAGAGAACAGGGCGAAGGGTCGGGCCGGGCCGGGTTGGGCCGGGCCGCTTCATGCAACTCCGGCGTGCTGTCTGAGGTGCGCACCGCCGCAAAAACACGTAAATGAGGGAAATGGGAAACGCCAATTAATTCACTGTGCGCGGGGCTGGGAGAGCCTGTATTCCGCCTTTGGGTACCCCCAGGCGAGCCTCGGCTTCCTTGCCCGTTTCTATCGGCGGGATAATTATGGTGGAGGACGCGCAGGCCTCCTGGCTGCGGGTACTTGAGGAATAAGAAAAAATGCTCTAGAGCAAGAAGAGGCGGGGAAGTGCGGTGCCTGCTTGCAAAGGGATGGCTGCGGGAGGGGTGGGGGGACTAGGTGAGAGAGGGGGTCTGCCCTCCATGATGCCATATCACCCCAAAGCTTTGCGGTCTGACTTTTGCGCATCCTTTCCCCCACCCTCTCAGCAGGACGGGTCTCGGCTCTCGAGGGCCACGACCGCGGGGAGTCTCGGTTTGCTTCGGCAGCCGCGGGCGGGTGCGTGTGCTGCCCCGGGTCCCGGCCCCGGCGGATGGGGCTCCTCCCGAGCAGAGACGGCCTCGGTGCCGCGCTCTGGGCTGGGCGGGTGCTCGCTCCTCTTAAGACTCCCTGCACCTGTCCCACCTTTGGGCCTTATTTTAAAAAAATTAATTATCGTTTCCTAGGGATTATTTACCTGGTAAATTTTTGATTAAATGACTGTTAACCCTAAGCGATTGATAGGACAATCAACAGGCTTTTCCAATCACTATTTTTACTTGGTGGGCTTTTGTTTTCTCTCTCTCTCTCTCTCTGTGTGTGTGTGTGTGTTTTCCACCGGGACTCTCTCTGTAGGTCAAAACCTTGCTTTCTAAAGCAATTAAAGGATATGTTAAAAAAAATAGATCAAAACCACGTTGTGATTAATATCATCGTGGAAAAAAATGGTCTGCAGCAGGAAGAAAATATTTGGTGCTTGTTTGTAGATTCTCTCACCTACCACCTACTCTGAATGCGTCCTGTATCTTGTAGCGTGTCCGGCCCTCATGATTGCAAATAGGCCTGTTTTCAAATGGAAATAGGACTTCCAAACTGATTATGTGTATTGAATCGGAATCACTCGCTAGATCCTCTTGCATGAAATGTATTGAAAAAACCATGATGGTTGCACAGCTCTGAAACTGGCTCCTTCTCATCTCAGGGAGGTCGATCTATTTTGCAACTTTTTGCCGTTTGTGAATGTTTCAGCTAGATAATTACACTACCATTGTGGAAAGGCGATGCACTGGCACAAACACACACACACACACACACACACACACACACTCCCCTGCGCACACACACACACACACACACACACACAGCCGCCACCGCGGAGCTTACTCTGTGCACAGCCCACGCCGTGCCCAGACTTCCACGACAAGAACACGCCCGGCCTCCCCACGGGAACGCAGCTCCAGCGCCTCGCCACTGCCACAAGCACGGCGTGTCCCACCCCACGCACAGCCTCCCCGTGACACCGAGCACAAAATACACGATCCACCAGCACCCTCCCGAGCCCCACAGGACAACACGGTTCCCAGGTCTGGGTTCCGCCTCGAGAGCCACTATCTGAAGACAAGCAGATTGTGTACATGTGTCCATGGAAAAGTCAGAGCCAGGCAGCAACAGCTATTGCTCACACGCTGAAGAATGGGGACAACCTCCATGCAAAGGTTTATCTTATTGATATGTAATGAGAGCTTTAAACCCTGTCACATCTCCCGAAGAGTATCCATTCGCATTCGGAAAAGTAATTAAAAAACGATGTGAGAAAAGAGGCATCTAGACCGAGCAGAAAGCGGACAGCTTCCCTCCCCCTGGGGAGAAAAATCGGGAAGGGAAAAGTCGGGAAGAGGGGTTCCCCCGCCGCGCCCCCTTGGGGGAGGGGAGCAGCCCTGCCCGTCCGCGCTGCCCCGCTCCCACCCACCATCGTCCCGCCTCTGCTCGCCCAAACTTTCTCAGGTGCTCCCTCGGGAGTTGCTTTGCCCCACCTAAACCAACCAAACGCAGCCCGAGCTGGGATGGGGTGGGGGTGCCTGGCGGGGCGCGGGGAGCCCCGCGGTCGGGCTGGCCGGGCAGACAGGGGTCGGGGCCGCCGGTCCGTCGAGCACCGCGGAAGGCAGCGGCGGCCCGGTGCCACCCGGCCGAGTCCCTCCAAAGTGGCTGCCACAGGAAATTCCTGGCAGCGCAGAAGATGACAGTGCTGGGACCTATCCTCCGTCCTTGCCGCACTCGCACAGTACCTTTGCGAAGACGTAAATTCGTCCGCCGCATCCCGTCTTCGATCTTTTTTGGGTTAACGTGGAGGTGCCACGCACTTCCCTGCCATGTACCCCGCTAGGCAAGTGTGGTGTGTGTAGCAGTGACGGGTCCCCGAGCCCCATGCCACTCGCCCTAGCCACGGCAAGGCGCCATAGGCGGTCAACACCTTGTCAGGGCGTTTGGGATCAGCGCTTGGACGAAAGTCAAAGGGGTTCCTGGCCCGACGTTTGCAGCCCTCCCGCCTGGGCATCGCCCCAGTGCCAAGGACGAGAGGGGCGGTGGGTGCGCACAGCTGGGTCTGCCCGACAGCACCTGCAGCCTGGCAGCCTGGCAGCGCAGGCAGAGCCTGCCATAGTCGGCATTAAGAGAATGCAGGGGGAGACAATCGCTGCTCTCGACCGGCTGCAGCCCCCGGGAGAGGAGCCCCGCTGGGTTGCTGCCGACTCGCGAGGGCAGCAAAGCCCCGGGGCTGTGTCAGAGCCTGCCCTCGGCACGCAAGGGAGCCCGCGGCCGGGGTGCAGAGCCCGCTGGCAAAGGGCAGGATCGAGCCCGTTCCCCTCGACGGGGAAGCGAGACCTGAGCTCCGGCGGCAGCTGGGACGGGCCGGGCATTGCTGGCCGGCGGCGCGGGCAGGCAGAGGCGCGGCGGGCGCCCCGCCGGGCTCCACCGGCGCTCGGGGGCAGCCGGCCCGGCTCAGGCGCTGCGGCTCCGCTCCCTCCGGCGGGGCAGCCCCCGTGGGCCGAGGCGGAAAGTTGCGGGAGGGTCTCCGTGCTGTAAAATTAAGAGCGGAGGGCAGGCACGGGCCGGCGGGCAGTGCTTCTTCAAAGTAAGAGTTTTCCTGCCTGCTTCTGCTCCCTAGATTCCACAGATATTGCCTTGCACATCAGCTCTTAGGTACGCTTATCAGACGTACACATCTATAGCTATAATGCGTGTATAGACGCACACGTGTAGACTAAGCGCTCCGCATCGGCCATCCATAGAGGTTTTTTCTCTCTGAAGTGAACTAATGCAGATGGAGGTGCAGAGGACGAGCTCCGAGCACCCTGGTTCGCAGTAGAAACAGCACGTTTGTTAAGTAACGCCCAGTGTAAGAGCAAAAGCAGAGACCAGGAAGATGGTGGAGTTAAAGATATTATTTTAAAAGCTTCTCTGAGAAGCAGCAGCACTGAAAACAAAAAGTTTAACGAACAAATGCAGCGAGAGGAACTTGGAAAAAATTGTGTCCCAGATTCACATTATTAGGTCAGTAACACGCTGAAATTATTCAGCCACTTCAGTAACACCTTTGATGTGAAGCAAAATAGTCTGCTCCCCTTACGATCTCAGGTGTTTCAGGTGTTTGTAAGTTTGTCGCCTTATTGCCCAAATATGCTTGTCGCACGTTATTATTTGTCGCACGTTATTACTTGTCGCACGTTATTACTTCCCCAAATATGCTTGATCGAGAAGAACTCCGGTGAAATCCACCAGAACAAATGGAAGTGACGATCTCATACTTTGTTCAGTTTTCTAAGCAATGCAACTATCCTTTAATTTAAAAAGGAAAAAAAACCCACCAAAAACAAAAACAAAAAAAAAAACCAAAAAAACCCGCAATCACAAACCCAAACCCAAACAAACAAAGCCCCTTTCCTCCCCAAGAACCCCGCAAACCAACCCACCTCGTGAACACGCGCTTTATTCTTTTCCTTTACTCCTTACACTTTAAGGAGCCCCTGTATTGATGAAGCGCTACTCAGAATGATATGGGGAGTTCTCATTGAATCAATTCAATAAGTCATGTACGATCACTAAAACCTGCCATGTCAATTCACTTGCTAAAGAAGCACAACCTACAAAGTAATTTAAAATTACTCCGAAAGTCCCGCTGTGTTTAGTGAATAGAAATATTTTTTAGAAAAAGTTGTCATCTCATTCAGATATAGTTGTTAACATGAGATATGGAGCCAGCCAGTCAAAACAGACGCAGGTGTCTTGGTAAATATTTTTAGAATATACATTTTCATTCTTTTTCCGTTTCTATATGCCAGCTCAGACAGTAGAATTACACCGTCTTTCAGAAGTAATGCATTCGGCCATTTGTAAATGTTTGTCCTCCTCAATCTGTGTCATGGTAAAAAAAAATTTTTTTCCTCTTCGCCCCCCTCTAACAAAAGCCTTTACATCGAAGATTAAATGTTACATTTTACGTTTTCATTTCTAGGTTTCCCAAGAATTTTTCTGTGTCGTAAGTTGTTTTAAGCTTCAAAACGAATTTCAGTTTCCTTTTACATCAATACATCTTTTACACCATCTTATTTATAACGCTGACCAGAAGCCTTTGAGAGAAATAGCATATAGAAAACTTTGACCTTACCTGCTCCCTAATGTGCTTGCAGCCAGAAAAGAGAGAGGGGGGGAAGAAAAGTAATTTCATATTATTCACCATTTTGCCAGGGACAGTCGTCTCTCTACCTCATAGGAGCAGCCGCACTGGGTCAGATGTCTGTACACATTTGATACATATAAACAGTATTATCATTAACTTAGAGTTTTGAGGGGCTTTTTCCCCCCTGATGGGGATCATGAGAGGAACAGCGGGTCAGACAGAGAAAAAAATTCTCAGCTTTTCTCCCGACACGGCTATGAAAGGACTTAAATTCTTCAGAAGTCACTCAGTCTTTAACTCCAGATCCCCTTTGTAAAGGCTAAAGGCAGCGGTCACAAAAAGTTGAACAGGGGCTGCCTTCCCGGCGAGGCCCCATTACCTGCGCTGCGCTACAAAACTCCTAAAATACTTTTTTTCCCTCCCCTCCCGGCCGTGGCAGCTTTTCTTGGTGTCATCTCAGGGCTGTCTCAGATTACATTGTTTGGGATCCGCACTTTCAACACCGTCTTCAGGTCCTGCACTGCCCGTCGAACCGAGATGCAGGCAATGCACTTTGGGATCAGCTCCTCATCCCTTGCCTCTCCCTGGGTACCGTGACCCCGCACCGCGCCCGTCCGCTGCTACCGGCGCCGCAGCAGAGCCCGGGGCAAGCCCTGCCGCCCCCGCCCCCAGAGCCCGCTTGGAAATGAAGCAGCCTATATGAAAAAGACTTTTGCTATTATTACTGTTTTGTTAGGGTTTGGGATTTTTTTTTTTTTGCTTTGGGTTTGTGTTTCGTTTGGGGTTTAGTTTGGGGTTGTTTTTGTCGTTGTTGTTGTGTGGTGTTTTTTTCGTTGTTGTTGTTTTGGTTTGGTTTGGTGTTTTTTGTTTTGTTTTATTTTATTTTGTTGGTTTTTGGTTGGTTTTTTTTTCCCCCCCCACAGCCTGCTGTGCCACTTCACCCACACTTCATGGAACTTAAGAATGAAGTCCTATTTACAGCAGGAAAAAATGCCCTCCGTGATTCTCCTACGCTTACTAGTAGTGCCAGGCAGTGGGGGAGTGGGAGGGAATAGCCATTCTTCACTAGATACTTTTATCTCTCAAAATACGGGGTGCCCATGGTCTAGCGTGGATAAAGCAGTTATATTGGGAAACGTGCGCCTCTTCCATCATTTCAGATTTGAATCATGCTGCCCCTCCCCTTTGCCATCCCATTATCCAAGTTCTGCATTGATTACCGGGAGACTGGAAACCAGCATATTGGAAGAAGCAGGAGTTTAGACGGAGGAACGTATTTTAATTTCAATTTTTAAAAGCTATACAGTAACTAAGTTCTCATAAGTGTTCTCAAGGGAGACCGGAGACTAAACTGTATTTACACCCCTCCCTTCAAATATCTTCATCCTAATCAAGGCATAACTAGCTTAATAAAAAAAAAAATATGATAAAAGGCAATATCACAATGTCATAAAAAACTCTATAAAAATTGTTAAAGAGCAGTTTGTTTGCATTTCTCCTGATTGATATGTAAATACAGTTTGAACTGTGTTTGCTCGGTCTCTAGTGCTTAATAAAGAGATGAATTCACCTTTCTGTGGAACAAGTAAACAGACTTTAAACTAAGCCGACATCAGACAAAGTGGAAACGAGTTTATTTAATCGAAACTAAATCTAGTTTAAGAAAGATAAGTCAGTGTACATAATAATCCATTACAGTAATTACACCCACCACCAAATATGTGTTTATGAGGTTGTCGAGACACAATAAAATTACTTTATTTCCCCCGAAGTCTATAATGAAAAGTCACTGACTGGGTCTGTATCAAACATGCTAACTCCAATATTCGGGGGCGGGGGCTGTAATATTTCTCGGCTGTATTAATGCCTTTCGGTGCTCCTCACTTTTGAACGTTCCCAGGTTTGAAAGAACGCACATTATTTACGTATGAAAGGGAAATGTCGACTTAACCGGAGCACTTTCCCCTCGGTCTTGCGTATAAACTCCGGGAGAAACTAACCCTAATTTTGAAAGAATCCTTAAAGTTAACCCTGCTCTCGCTTCCTCCGCGGCAGCTGCCAGCCCTGCACCGCGGACCAGGAATGTCCAGCACTTTCTTCTTGAAGTAGAAATAACAGCACTAGGCTCCAGACACTCTGCCGCCCCCCACCCACCCATCCCCCCGCCGGGCTTAACACCATGCTATAGATCTGAAATGAATATTCTGCGCAGAAGAAGAACCAAAAAAAATAAATTGAATAATCTTTGGGTTAGTTAAGAATGTCGCTGTATAAATTAGGACATAACCTAAAGAAGGAAAGGTCTCGAAATTCCTGTTGACACACGTGATGTCCTCCAGCTGGAAATAAGGGGGAGGGGGTCAGAAAGAATCCGATACTTTTTTTTCTTCCGTGTACTTCCCTTTTTCTCCAGCCAGACGAGCACTTGGTGTCCGACTAACGCCGGCTATCTTGTACAAATAAAGAACTGGAGCTTTCAAAAGCTGCTACTTAAATTGGAAGTTGGGTTGTTTCCATCCCAGGCAACCTGTTTTCTTTCACTTCAAAAATATGATTATTTCGTAACACCTCTGTAATTCCGAGGTGTTTCAATGACTGCGGTCGCTTTCTATGGATTTGGAAATAAAAAAGCCGAAACCGCGCAGCAGATGCAAAGGAAAACACGCTGCGAAGTCTTTTAGAAGGGGGATACTTCTTATTTTGCTACACTGACAAAAGGAATATTTGGGACCTGAAAAATAGAGAATTACTGGGATTTAGAACTCGTCAGATACGAGCTGTTCAGCTTCATATACTTTATATATTTACAGAAAAGTTACCTTCTAAGCGATAACATTTACGTTCCGTGCCTGAGCCCGGCGCGCACCGACGCGCACCCACCCACGTGCGCGCACGCACTTTCTCCTCATCTCCTTCTTTACAAACTTCCCGCACGGCCACACAAAATAACCCCCAACGAACAACCGAGCAAACTAACAGACTCCCTCTCAGAAACGCAGCGCGACACGAAAACCAGCGCGCAGAGGGACCGAGCGCAGCCCGTCTGTGCTCCCCGAGCCGCAGCGTGCGGCTCAGCTCCGCCTGAGCAGCGGCGTGGGCTCTGCAGGCGAACCTGCGCGGCCGTGTGGGCTTGGATGTGTACAGAATGGAATATACGGAAATGCAGAAAATGAAACACAGCCTGATAAAGAAAGTTAATTCAAACTACATGTCGTACACAATAAACTATCTTTTTATTTTGATTATAAATAAGGTGACTGTACTTCCCTTAAAATACAAGTACATAGGAAAACCTGGTAGAAATTATCTTTCTTTTTTTTTTTTTTCTTACAAGGTATTAAAACTGGACACTTTAAATTGGACTCACGTTCTATACTGACAGCAGGTTCTTCGCTATTTTATTTTTTTCTAATGGCGTTAGACTTTTACCTTCTTTCTCCTCCGTGCCTTTGGCATTTGAATTTCTAGTCCCGGAATACTTTGCTTTCTCTAGCAAGAAGTCTCTGAGGTGCCCCCCGCCCCCACCCTCATCCCCCAAAAAATAATCGGGCTAATGAATTTGGACTCGATTCCTTCGGTCTCGAGTTCGTGAATCCCACGCGTTTGCTTGTCCTGTTTGCACGCTGAGGATTGATCCTGTATCCCGTTAACCCTCTGGCGCAGCTCCCCTTTGGGAATAGGGTCTGGGCCCTGGGAGGGGCAGGGCCTTCCGGGCTCTGACAACATCCCGGCTTGTTTTTCCACCAAGAAGTAAAAAAAAAAAAAAGGGGGGGGGGCGGGGGTTGGGGGGGAAGGGGAAAAAAAAGGAGAAAGATGTAAGGATAGGAGCGCCGGGAGAGGAAACCAAAGGGGGAAATAAAAAAGAATATTCGTAATGTGTATAATTTATTAGAAGCTTCTTAGGAACTATATTTAAGCCAAATATCTACATAAGTTACAACAGGAAAAGGCGGCGTGCGCAAATAACAAACTGCCGGAGGATTTACGACGGGGTGATCAGTGTCCATAAAAAAGGTGGGGGTTGGTTTGGTTGATTGTAATTTTTTTTCCTTTTCTTTTTACAATAAAATATACAGGCTACTAAAAACTATGGGTTTAGTCCAACTTTTGACAGCATTATACAGCTACAGGTTCACATCAAACGTAAGGAGGAAAATAAAAGCCAAGCCTTTGATGACTCCACGTCTCCATCCGCTGGCCCTGGCGGCGGGCTGGGAGAGACCGGGGAGGGGGAAGCTGCTTCTTGTGTCTGGGTGACGCGAATGCGTTTTTTGGGGGGGAAAACCACCCCATCCCCCAAAATCTCTGTATTTACATGCAAGTCCTAGACGCTGGCAAAGTGTACATCTGATATCCAAGTCTTCAGACCATGCCTAAAGATGGTCCCCTTTCTGCAGACTGCTCCATGGTTATTAGTCTGAATATTTTTATACACCCCATAGGACAACTTTGGGGGAGAAAAAAACATAAAGACCCAAAACCATCAACAGTGACAATAAAATGGAACAAAAAAAGTGTCTCTCTCTCTTAGAGGTCCGCAGAGACCACTCAGTAAAACGGGGGAAAGGGAGAAGAGCATTAACAAGAAAAAAAAAAAAAAAAAAAAAAAAAAAAAAAAAAAAAAAAAAAAAAAAAAAGAAGAAAAAAGCACACAGTAGTTTGGAGAGGACAGAGATTTGTGTAACTGGGAAAATTTGTTGGATTTTTTTTTTTTTTTTTTTTTGCCTTTTTTTTTTCCTTTTTCTTTGTTTAATCCTTTTACCAGGTCCTACCGTATAGTAAGGTGGAGCAAGACATGGCAGTGCCATAGTCAGAAGTAGAAGAGTTTAGGTGAGACAAACTGGAGACTTGGCTCTGCAGAGAGGAAGGGCTGGCCGAGTGCTGTCCCATGTCTGGAGACTGCCCCGCACTGTTTGTCTGGTGGCTCTGATGCTGTCCGAGGCTGTTGCCATTGGTAGCCACTGTGATCGTTGTAGCTGCCTGCTGCTGATGGCTCTGGATAGCTGCTGTGGGTGTGTTGGAGCCTGCTTGGCAGGGCTTGCCATCCTTCACAAGCACTGGCACTGCCACCCTTCTGGGAGACTGCTGCTGCTGGCAGGAGCCGTTCTCCTGTTGCATCTGCTGCTGCGCAGCCTTGTCTTTGGCCTGGCGTTTCATCTTGTAGCGGTGATTCTGGAACCAGATTTTGACCTGAGTCGGGGTGAGATGTATCATGCTGGCTAAATGTTCCCTCTCCGGGGCGGAGAGGTATTTTTGTTGCTTGAAACGTCTCTCCAGCTCGTAAACCTGGGCCTGCGAAAAAAGGACCCTCCGTTTCCTCCGCGGCGTGCTCTGGAGCGGGGCCATGCTCTTGCTCACGTCTCCCAGGGAGCCGAGGCTGCCCATGCCTCCCATGTTCATGCCCGAGGACGGCGCCATGAAGCGGGAGACTGCAAGGGAGAAGGCGGCACGTTTTAGGCGGCTCGGCTTGGCCCGGCCCGGCCCGAGCGGGGCCCCGCGCTCCGGCAGCCCCCGCCGCCGCCTGTCCCCAGCGGAGCTCCGCAGCCCCCCGGCAGCCCAGCCCCGGCCGCGGCCTCGGGCGCCCGCGCTTCTAAACAGCGGCTCACGTCCCTGGCGAGAGCGGTGGCTCCTTCTCGCCCGGCCCAGCCCCGATGAATAAGGGCGACCACTCACCCCTCGTCCTGCCCGGGGCACGGCCAGCAAAGTACCCAAAGTGACAGCCGCGGCGGGAGCAGCCGCGGACAGCGGCTCCGCCGGCGCCGGCCGAAGAGGACTCTGCCGCTCCCCTGCCGCTTCCCGGGACGCGGCCCCGGCGCCTCCGGCTTCCCCCCGAGCCCGCCCGGTGCCGGGCGGCGCGCAGGCGGACGGGCACCGCCGGCTCCCTTTGGGCCCCCGGGCCGCGACGCTCCCGCCCCGCTGGACGGCGAGAGCCGAGCTCCCGCTCCCCGCCGCAGCCGGGCTTCCAACCCCCTTGCCCCGCAAAAGCAGCCGCGGGAGGCTGACGTGCGACCAGCCGGGATGGAAAGACCGGGTACGATTCTCGGGCAGGAGGAAGAATTTGGGGTTTGGGGGACGCGTCTGGGTTTGAGACCGACTTTTGCCCTGTCGGGGACCCCCCGCGCCTTCTGCCCGCGGCGTGTCGGGGCAGTAGCGCGGCAAGCCCCCCTCGGCCACCCAGCCCCGAGCCGACTTACTTGAGGAAAAGCGGGGATCCGGGTTGGTGCCGTACCATCCTGTCGCCGAAGCGCTGTTCCTCATGGTGTCCTGGTAAGGCGGCAGCTCGCTCATGTTGCCCAGGTTCCCATTGCAATAGCCCCCCATCGTAGCATGGGAGAGCTGGGGGACCCCTGCCGCTGTCATATGGTAGGCGGCAGTCACTGTTCCGTTGTGGCCCATGGGGTGCTGCTGCATGGCCGGCTGAGAAACCTGAGACTGTCTGTAGGCTGACAGGGGAGCCCCCAAGTTACTGGCCTCCATGCCCACTTTCTTGTAGCTTTCCTCCAAAGGACTCAAGATGTCAGACACTGAGAAAGGAGTCGTATGCTTTGGGCTCATCGACATGATTCGGCGGCTGGGGAAAAAAAAAAAAAAAAAAAAAGGGGAGGCAAATCTTTTTTTTTTTTTTTTTTTTTGCCAGATATTCTGGTGTTGCCTTAACGCCGATCTTGTTGGATGTACACGTAACCGAGTGGACGAAGTCCGCCTTAATTGGATTGAGTGGAGGCTCAGGGCTGCCTTTCGTTTGTTTTAGCCAGACGCCAGGTTTTAGGCTGCCACCAGAGGCGGGGCATAGGCACTAAAGCAACAAGACAATAGAAGCCTACATCTTGCCCAAGATAATTAGCTTACATGCTGATGACAAGGTAAACACCTTTAAGTCTTACTTGTCAGAATTTTTTTATGTCTTTAGGAAAAAAAAAAAAAAAAAAAAAAAAAAGAAAGACAGAGAGGACGGGAGAGAGAGGGGAAAAAAGAAAGAAAGACCCCGTGAGCACAACTCTTTTTTTTTTTTTTTTTTTTCCTCGGGGTGACAGCATCGTGGACGGGAAATGGAAGGCAAAGCCAAAAAAGACCACCATTTGACTGGGTGAAAGGATTTAAAAACAGCTCCCGGGTGGCAAGGCTGTCAGCCCAGCCTTTGTGAGAGCTGGGGAAACGGGGTGGAATGCCAGTAAGCCAAAGGACAGAATCTCCCTCTTCCCCCACTAAGTTTGGTCCGGAAGGAGCCCCGCCGCCGGGAGGACAACTCTTCGGAGGGCAGATCTTTCTCTCCGGGCCGCAGCTCCCCGCGCCCCGCACTCCCCGCACTGCCTTGGCAGATGCCCCGGCCGGCTGGGGCTGAACAAGCGCTTGGGGTTTCGCATCCCGGGAACACTCTCTGTGTCTCCTAAGACACTCAGTGCAAGGAGCGTCTGTCCCCTAAACCTACAAATTCCTTTCAGCTAGGCATTTATTTTTAATATCTCAGAGAGGGGTGGAAGACACAAGTTTGCAAAAACAACCAGTAATTTAATTGCCTGGGACGAGAGACTGATGAAAAACAGGTTAGCGCAAAATGTCGCTTGTTATTCTCAAAGGCAAAGAGTCTCACAGTCTCTCGTGGTCTCTCTGAAGCTGAAGCTGCTTTCTAAGGTTATTTATACAGCACGGGAGCTGGATGGAAAGACCTCTCCGGTCATCTGCTAGACGACCTTGCCAATGATTTCCCTGTAGTTTCCAATAAACTGCAATTTCTGGCACTTTCGGATCTGTTCTCGGATCCGGTGTGAAAACAAAAGCGATCCATTCACAGCCACACGCACACGTACAGGCAGCCAGTAGCTAATGTCACTCGGGTCTTTGAAGAAATCTTCCAACGCCTAGTGTCTCGAAAGCTTATATTTCGGGGTGATCCGGGCGGAGGAGAGAAACCGCCCCTGAGTGTTTCACACCCCGGCCTACGGCCCTGGCAACCACAATTTAATACAGCGATTACCTGAATATTAAGAAAATTACAGCGAAGGTACAGTTAACCCTGGGACTCTGAAGTGTCAAGTAACTATTTAGTAATTGCACTTGTAAATATGTTTGTGCTCGGCTGGTTCGTGCTTAAAAATGCAAAAGTGCACTTGCTACCCGGGAATAACTAAATATCTTTGTCTAAAGTGGCAGCATAAATAGCCGGTCGCTTTGTGGCTGTGCTTGATATTAGTACATAAGGATCATTTTGCTTCAATTGGGAGGCTCTCATTCACTAGGCAAGAAACCGTTTAGGAGAAAGTAGGTTCCCGTATGAGAGTTAACATCCTTCAAGTGTAAGCCTCAGTCTTGATTACACTTTAGAGCTCTGCAAGAGGTGAGCCTTTCCACACAAATATAATCGGGGGAACTTTCCTTCAATCAGGCCTCCAGCTCTCTTACATCATCTCAGCTGCTTCTTTCGGCACTAGCTCCCTCAAGGCTGAATACCCCGAAGTGGGCTGGTTGTGAGTCTGCTGGGTCACCAAAGGCAGAGAAGGGCGACTTTGGGCTAGAAAGGCGTTTGGTTTTTACCTCTTATTTCTCCTCTTTTCTTTTAAAACCTTTCAATCTTGTCTGTCCAGATCTCTGGAACATTTCTCTACCCTACACCGCCCCCCTCCCCCGCCGCACCCCCCTCCCTCGCGCCGGTTTTTCCCTTTTCTGTGCGTATTTTTGAGTACGGTCTTTGGTTTTGTTCCCACACAGAAAGAGAGACTCGACCTTGCCTTAGTGATTTGATTGCTTGGGGTTTGAGGTTGGTGTTTTTTCACCCCGAATTTCTCAGACACTCCATTCCCAGCCTCTTCCATGAGCCTTTAAAAGAAGGGTGTGGATGGAAGAAAAATAAAAAAAAAAGCCCTAAATACTGCAGGATCCACCGAAACGGCGGCTCAGTCGGTTTTAAAGCGAGGAGAAAGGCAGCAAGTGACCGCGCAGTGTGCGGGGCAGGAGCAGAGGCTCGGCTCCCACGCACACGAGTGCGAGGTGGGGCAGCCGGGTAGGCCCGAGCAGCGGCCCCGGCAGCGCGGAGCGGCGCTCGGACACGCGGGCGGGCGGGCGAGGCTCCCGCCGCCCGAGCCGCCCTTTGGTGCCAGAGCTTGTTTATCCTCTCTCTCACTCGGGTGAGCGCAGGTTAAATCGCCTCCGAAACACTGCTCGGTTAGGTTATCCCCAGCGGGTCGGGCCTTGGCTCTGCGCGGGGTCTGGCAGAGGGAAGGTGATGAGAGAGCGCTTCGTTCACCTTCGCTGCGGAGCGGTGAAACTCTCTCTGCACGTCTGGCCGCGGAGCTGGGAGCACACCGGCGCGCCCACGTCCCGCTACTTTTTAGCCGGGCTAGATGGACGCGGTGTAAAGGAAGCAGGTCAGCCTCTGCACCTGCTTTCCCACCCTACATGAGCTATAACGGGGCAAGTCAGACCACGGACAACGGGCGAGAAAACTTCCTCGCTGCTGTCCTCTCCCATCAGTGTCCCTTTTTTTCCAAACCCTCCATCGGAGTTCCGTCTGCCAGAGATGGCTGCTCCGGCTTCCGGGGAGGGCGGCCGTCCCGACAGAGTCTTGCCTAGGCTGCCTTTAGTGAAATGTTCGTTTACCTGGTGATGCTGCTCAGTAAAACACTCGAGTTAAAAAGAAATGCTAAGGAGCAGAGCAAGGAAGATGAGATGCGTTCTGCCTGGTGGAAGCATTTTCATGAGAAAGGCACGGTTTTCACCCCGTGTTTGCAGAAATGCGGCTACACGGACGTCCCTTCAATAGCTTCTGACCCCACACAATCCTTTTGATAACACTCGAGAGGTGGAAGAATGGGAGACTTTGTCAATCAAATGGTGCCAATCCCAATGGAAACGGTGCCACCAAGACCGCAGAGCGTTTCCTCATCAACTGGATTGCGGGGGCTGGGAACTCAAGAATCAGCTTTTGAAAGTGCGCACAGGGCTCTCCAAAGACAACAATGTCTTTTTTATACGAGCTGCTGCGCCTCCCCAGGGGGAATCAAATATGTTCGGCCAGGCAGAGCTCGGAGGGCAGAGGGTAAGGGTCCCACGCAAACCGCACGCAAATTCTTTCTCAACAAGAAAGGCGCTTTCTAGGTGTAACTTTTTGATACAAAGCCGTGAGGTGCTCCGTGCTCCCTCTGGATCAGTTCACGGGTGCACGTCTGGCTGCACCCCTGCCCAGCCCTGCGGCCCCCGCTCCCTGCCCTGCCCTGCCCTGCCCGCTGCCCTGCCCTGCCCTGCCCTGCCCTGCCCTGCCCTGCCCGCTGCCCTGCCCTGCCCTGCCCTGCCGCGGGAGCAGCCGCTCCCGGAGAGGTCCGACTTAGAGGTGGCAAGAGCGGATCTGTGACAGGGCTCTTTCTTCCTTTCTGGTCATCAGTATAAATCTAACACGTTCATGGAGAGATGTAAATGACCACCTGGAAAAATGGCACCACCGAGGCAGCTTGCCTCAACTCGCCCCTCTCGACCCACCCTGGACGAGCTCATAGAAACCTCATCTGATTGCTTGTGCATGTCGGTGTAATACACCCTGTGGCTCCCCATGCCCCCCAGAATGGAAGATGTGCCCAGCACAGCTACGCCGGGAGCGGAGGTTTCCGTAGTGATAGGGTGTAGGGCGGACTTGTGTCTCTGCTGGCCGCGGGCAGGGCGCTGGGAGCCTCTCCCGCCTGGAAAGCACATGCTTGGGCGTGTAAGAAGGCAGGAGTCCTCCCAGAGACGCACCCTGCGAGCGCTACCTGGGCACGGAGCGCTCTGGGTGTGTGTGTGTGTGGGGGGGGAACGCCTGTTGTGGCTCATGGGGACAATTCCTCGCCATGGGAAAGCCCCCCTGCCCTGGTTATCTCGTTAGGGTGGGAGAAACCCCTCAGTACAGCGGGCGAAACCTCTCCCCCTGGCGTGGGAACCTAAGGCAACCAGCGAGACCACCAAAGGCTAAAGCGAAAATCCTCACCCCTCCGCAGAGCACGCACAGTTGCTCCTCCAGCTGCCCAGGGCGTGGAGCATCTCGCAGCTGGGGCTCCTCGGGCCCCTTCGCCACAGGTGCCTGGCGGCCCCACTCGCGAAGCTCCGTGCGAGCGAGGGCAGCGCTGCCTCCGCTCAGCTCTTTTCCCTCCTTCCCCAGCTGCTGGAGCACGGCTGAGCCCTCCTGCCCCAGTCCTCGACACCCTCCCCGTCCTTTCCTTCGCCGGGCCGTTCCCGGCCAAGAGGGCCAGGGTGGGGCCAGGTACGGGGTGCCAGGGCAGGGCTCCCGGAGCCGCGGCGGCGGGCGGAGGGCCGCCGTGCCAGGGCGGGGGCGGCGGGGCCCCGGGCACGCCTCGGCCCGCCAGCCACACCGCGCCCCTCCGCGGCTGCCCGGCGGGGGGACCGCGGGAAAGGGCTCCTTGTCTGCCCCGGGGTGGATGGCAGCATCACCCGCCCCGATGGGTGAGCTACTGTCGGATCGCCTCGCCCGACATTATCAGCAGTTAATACGAGCCCTCCACACCTGGCTTTCTTAGTGTCAGTGGGCTGTCACTGCCGCAACAGTGTCAATACACACATACAAGAATTGTTGTTGCCCTGAAGCGTTTTTGATAGACCCAAGACAGCGGTGACTATGCGGAGGATTGCTTGAAGGTGGTTGTTGAGACAGTTTGCTAAAAGTTAGCCTGTAGAGATAGTTAAAAATATAAGCACGTTTTATTTAGATATAAAATACTTTTAATCGGTATGTACCTACAAACAGAATCCCACCGGGATGTATCTATTTATCCGCTCTTAGGTATAACTATTAGTATGTTCCATTAGCTATCTTAGGAACTATGCGCTTTTGTGTGTGTTCCCAGACATGCCTACACACACATACAAGCGAGGGGGTGCATACCTCCGGCAGTGGGTATGCATGAGTATATATTTACGCATACATTCACAGTCCTCAACCCTGTCGTCTCTTAAGTGTTTCAAAAAGGAACTCAGCTTTTAAGTGGGTCACCTCGCCGCCCTCCCTTCCCCTTCCCTCGCCCAGGCCTGCGGCCGCGCCGGCGCCGGGAGAAGGGGCTCTCGGCTCCCGGGTGGGGTTGGACGCGGAGGCGACGGACACGGCCGTGCCTGCGGGCGCAGAGCGGAGGGGCGGGCTGGGGGTCGCCGCCGGCAGTCCGATTTTCCGCAGACCTTTTCTGTTTCAGCGCGGCTGGCGGCGGCGGGCGGCGCGGGGGCTCGTTGCTCACTGCCCCCGGTTTGGTGTCGAAGCCCCCCCGTGCCTCCGGACCGCCCTCGGGGAGCCGCAGGTGCCCTGGGCGTGCTGCGGGGCGGGGGCTCCGCGCCCTCCCGCGCCCTCGGGGCTGCGCGGGCGGCTCACGGCGCCGAGCCCGGGGCCGCTGCCCCGCGCCCGCCGGGAGTGTGCGCGCTGGTGGACAGGCGACCTTTCCCCCTCGACCTTACCCTGGGGGTAACCAAAGCTCCCTTTTATTTTCGATGTCACTTCGGAGTTTGCCTTTTGTTCCCCGATACCTCTCGCTTCCAGGGATACGGGTGGCTCCCCGCTGGCTCGGGGGAGGGCTAGCGGTCGCAAAGATATCTCATTTAAAAACGACAACGTAGTCCTTTCGACCAGCCCGTGTGGTGCCCGAGCTTTATTTTCGTAACGGGGAGAACTGAATTGTTTATTTTGCTTTTGTTTTCACAGCAAAACTCGAGGGCAAGTCACGGGAGGGCTGATAGGAACCCCGGCCCTTCCTCGCTGCCCTTGGGTGCCCAGCAGGGCCACCCAGCCGAGGGCCGAGGCATCCGGTGTTTGCCCGCGGCAGCCCGGGATCCCGCGCAAACGGCGCGGCTTCAGGCGGATCTCTCCGCGGCTGCCCTGCTGTCACTGATTTCGGAGTGACCAAGTGCTCTGCTTATTGCCCCCAAATTCTTTTCTGCCTCTCCTCTGCTCCCCCGTCCGCGGCTTGACCTGAGCTCCCCCAGGGGCTTTAATTCGGAAGGAAGCTGCCATCTGTCCCGTTGTGCCCTCGGTTTTTTGCCAGGGCAGGGCCCCCCGTGCGAGGCGGGCGCTGCAGGCGCTGCCAGCCGGGCGGAGGGACGCGCCGGGGCCGGGGGGACCTGCGGCGGCCTCCCTCCCTCCCTCCCTCCCTCCGCTGGCCGCCGGGGAAAGCGCAGCAGCGCCGGGCCCGGGCCGCCAGGGCCGGCCATCACCGGCCCCTGAACACTTGCTGCTGTTGCCGCTGAAATTCCACCCTAGCCAAGGCAAAATTATATAAACGAGGAAACTGAACGGGAATTTGCTCAGTTGCCCTTGGGATGTAATTTTATGGATATTCATCCATTTTCACTGTGAGTTTCTCCAAATCTAGGCGGAAGGATTAGCTTCTTTTACTGTGGCTGCAGCTCCTCCTCAACGACTTCCCATAGAGGTAGCTCGCCTCTGAACAAGATTCCTCCCCCTCTCTGGGGAAAGTGAAATTTGCCTGTTCCTGGATCAAGAGGAACTGTCTAATAATTGGCGCCTGTTCCAAAAGTTTGCTTTGCAGCAGCACAGTCAAACGTTTCAAATTGTGCTCTTGCTAGTTGATGGTCATATACACAAAAGATTCTCACTCAAAAACTGCCTTTTGGGAGTGACTGCCTTTTCCCAGCTGCTTCCTACCTTCTGAGCTTGTAGCCCAGGAATCCATCCCATGAGGGCTGCTGTCAGTCCCTGCTCTGCAGGAGCAGCCCAATTGCCCCACACTCTTCTCCGAGTGTGGGAACTGAAGATGCAAATGCCATCCAGGGCTGATGCCCTTGGAGCAAGAGCTGACATGAGTCAGTGAGCTGGCCTGGTAGGGCCAGAGTGACCCAGCTGCCCACTCAGAGTGGTAGGTGGTTTGTTTTTCTGTCATGTGAGCCTTAAAAATCAACATTTCCCAACCAACCAACAACAACAACAACAACAAGCCAATCAATATTCACTCTGCCTTGATTTTCTTCTGTCCCTTTCTTGGAAAAGAGGACTCAGAAATCTCCTAAGCAAAGAGGTCCATTTCAGAAGCCCAAGAGCAAACCTAGAAATGTTTCAGAAGCCCATTTTTCTTTCCATGGGAACCAGTGTCTCTGGGAAGATCATACCCTCAGTCTGGCTAGTACAACTGGTAGGTCTAGTTAAAAGCTGATGTAAAAAGCTGCAGCACAAAGGACACCGTTTGTAGCTAAACTCAACAATGAACTTTATTGGTGCTGCTACCAAAACCATTAACAACGCTCTACACTCTGCAGCACTGTTTCTGGGGCTGGGTGTTGTTAACCAGTTACTGATGTGTGTGTATGGCCCAGCGTGCTGATTTGACAGGTGCATTCCTCTTGCCAGGAAAAGGTTCAGTTCAGGTACCAGTTTCAGCTAGTTCAGTTTCAAATACCAGCCTTTCAAGTGTTTCCTGCTGTAAATAGGGTCTCAAAAGTTTGTTGTGCAGTGGGATGGATATATGCATGGCATACATGTCAGGAAAGGCTCTTCTTGAGCTGTGAGACCTGTGTCAGGAATTTGACAGCTCTGACAACAGCTCCCATCATCTCTAAGTCTACAGGTCAGGCATCTCAAACCAGATCGGGTTCCATCACCAGGACTACCCTGCAATACTCCATCTGTCACAGAGTCTGCTCTAAAAGCAGTGTATGTAGCTTGCTCAGTCCAGAACCAGTGGTACCTGTATTGTCATACATAGCAGAGTTCCTGTATTTTATACAAGAAATGGAAATGGGGGATAGTGAGTTACAACTATTTGCAGCACTGAATTACTTCTGGGACGAATGGGCATCTGTGTTTTTCTGCAACTGCATGTACCCCATATCTTTGCTCAAACTTTGTAATTTTCGCTCTGCCAAATGCATTTGTTTATATGAATTGCACAGTGTAAAATATAGGATGTTTTTCTTGCCAAGAAAGGTGAAGCAATGGGTTCATCAAAACGTTCCACCTTTTCCTCATCCTAAGAAGAACCAGCAATCCAGAAAAAAATGACAAAATTGGAAAGAGATCTCTCACCCTTGCAGCTATGTGAAGAACAGAGCTGCCCCTAAATGAGCTGGCTCTTACTGTAACCAGATGATGTCCCTGTCTTCCTCTGTTGTGTCCCAGCAGCAACCTCTCTTCCCTTTGGTTATCCATTGGCAGGATTCTTTCGGTCCCATCCTTCTAG
The DNA here is from genome assembly GCA_024865655.1 of Emberiza elegans. NCBI lineage: Eukaryota > Metazoa > Chordata > Aves > Passeriformes > Fringillidae > Emberiza > Emberiza elegans. Next base: position 51,217,952 of record JALJVW010000139.1, on the reverse strand, counting down.
GGAATGGGTAGCACAGTTCCACTTGCAACAGAGGGTTTATTGAAAGGTTTCCCAGATTTAACAAAAGATGGGCTCAGCCTTGCAGAACGTTTCTTCCTGCAGTTGATCAGCAAGAAGGAAAGAAAGTAGTTCAGCTTGAGGTTTAGTTGAGTTGAAGGACCAAGGACTGGGAAGCAAAACCAAAGCCTCTTTGTATTGTAACCTAAAACATGCACCCAACAAATTTCTGAATGTCCAGAGGGATCTTATCTTTGAATAAGAACAGCACTTTCTATTCAAATAGAAATCCTGAAACATATGCTAAAACAAGTCCTTGCTAGCAGCTCTATTTTCTGTTTTCCCAGACATTAGTCATTATTAACATTGTAGGACAGAAGAGTCTCCATGTAGCAGGATTATCTTCTAAATTACTTTGGATGATAGACATAATGAAGTTAAAAATTTCACTCATCTTTGCCCTGTCAGAAATAAAAGCACATATTATACTTACTCAAAAAATAGCTGACCATAGAATTAGGTTCAAGTTACATTTTCAATGTAGAAATGTTTATGCTGAAAAAGGCTAGATACTTTCTTGAAAGTAGTTTAATCATGTAAAATAGTCCATTAATGGATTTTGACTACTATTCAGTTTTTAAAATAATGTCCCTTATAATTAGTTGTTCTCTCATTCCTTTATGAGCCTTGCTTATTTTGAATTCCAGGGAGAGAAGACTGCTAAGCTGACATAATGAGATAATATCCTTCACTGGCATAAGTAAGGCTACGAGATGGACTGCTACCCACATTGGTAATTATACATGCTCCATTTCCACAACTGGAACCAGAATGAATGCTCTACAGCATTTTACTCTCTCTGAGTAACATTAACTGAAAAAAACCAAGCGAGTAACTTGTTTATGCATTAATGTTGGAGGAAACAACCTGAGCTGGCTGTCCTCGAGTCTGCAGAGTCAAACTCATTCAGCAGGCACTTAGCACAGGGCTAAGGAGGAAGTAATTTTACTGCCTACGTATGAAACTAGTGTGCCAGCTCTGCCATTCCACTGGGGCGCCAGCCTCAGGTTCTGTGTGGCCTGGGAAGGGACCAGACAGCAGAGAGAGCATCAAGGATGTGCCCAGTTGTGAGATGCAAGCTTCACAGGTGAACAAAAGTGACACTTCCATCCCATCTTGTTTGTGTGGGCTCAAAACACTCTGTGAATATCAGAAGTTTTAGTGTGAGAGCCTATTATGACTTGGTATAAGATGCAAAGATGTAGCCCATGGTCATATGGGCCATAGGTGGGTCCAGATCATCTTTTAGAAACCTTTTCTGACTTATGAAGGGATGCAAATCCACGCATTGCCTATCTGGCCACACTGCCCTCCCTGCCAGCACAACTAGCCCAGTTTGCTGCTGAGACTGAGAGGCAGAACTTCTGGTTAAAAGCACACGCACACACAGAGCAGCTCAGCGCTGCAGACAAATGAAGCCCTCAGTGGTCCCTGTGCCTGCACTGGCTACAAAGCTGCTAAAAACATTTTGAGAGGAGAACTGCCATGGTAGCCCAGCAGTTCCACAGTCCCTCCTTGTGTGCCCATGGTGCCTCAGGGGCATGTGCACTGCCATCATCTGCAGGCAGGCAGGGGTCCACCCTGCCATTTGGCCACCTGTGGCCCTGGACTCTGCTGGAGGGGGAAACAAGGATGCATTTAAAATCAGTGGGAAGAGTCTCTGGTACTTACAGCATTTCAAAGCTTGCACTGCAAGACCTATCAAAGAGTACTTGCTTTTCATTATAGAATTTTGGTGCTTTTGCAGTGGAAATACTTGGTCCTGAATAGAGCCTGGAAACACTAAATGGAAATACATATTACATGAAGCAGGGGTTTCCAAACAGATCTTCCTTTGGGTACTGCTTGCTGCAGCAGCCCTTGTTGATGGCAGGGATGGCAGCTGAGGCTCCTGGCATTAGCTGTGGCCAGGGCTCCTGACAGCAATTTGTGGCTGCCAGCACTGACTTTGTACCAAACCTATGCCCTTTCCACCCTCATTCCACCTCCTGCTCCTCAGCCACTCATGAACGCTCTCCCAGCACCTGGATGAAAATCACCAGCTTTCTAATCTTTCCCCAGCCACAGTGCATTTCTTCCTCTTCCTCCTGTCCCCCTTTCACAGCTGACCAGTGCCAGCAGTGTACTGGCAGGAGCTGGATGTGGTGGCAGGGGCTGTGTGACAGCTTGCCAACAGGTACCAGCCTCACAGCTGAGCACCTCCCTTATGTGGCACAGAGCACTGTGAGTACCAGCAGCAGGATACAGGCTGCAGAATAGTCATGCCCAGGAAAATGATGGATTAAAGCAACCAACCACCTCAGAAAAAAAAAAAAAAAAAAAAAAAAAAAAAAAAAAAAAAAAAAAAAAAAAAAAGAAAAAAAAAGGTGTGTGAAATGTTTGTACATCTGCAAAATTCTGCTTTCTGTAGAAACTTTTTAATGGATTTTGGGTGCTCAGCTCTGCATGGCCTGTCCCTTGCAAGGCATAATACTTTACTGAATGTGCAGCCCCTTCAATTGCTGGGCTTCTCTAAATTTTCCTTTTCTAAGTCATTATGTATCCTGCATTTATCAAAAATGGCTAGAAATACAGGACTTTGCCTTTCTCTCAATCTGCATGTCATTCCTCGACAAAGCTTGAAAATATTTTTCCTCTGGTGTTTATTCATTTTGCCGTGCTGTATATCCAATTAGACTACTCTGCTGCATTCAGAAATGAGAACAGTTCCACCTCCCTCACTTCCAGCTCCATTTCTCTTCAGTTTCATTTCCCTCAGGGTCACTGTTAGGTGATGATATGCGGTGATGTCCCCAGTGAGGTGCTGTTTCCATTAGCTTTCCCCTTCAGAGGTGGTCAGAGGTCTGAATTCTTATATGATTTGTTTTCTTGGCTACTTAGAAGATAAGATTCAGTTCTGATCCCTCTTCTAAATGGACATGCTTCATTTTCTGTATTTCTTCCTTTTCTAATAAGGCGGTGTCTTTTACCTCTGCTTTTAAAACAGGAAGTATTCTTTTATGCATGTTTTTAAATCAACATTCAATACTATTTATATAAAATGGCTATAAAAGGAGGAAGAAATCACATGGCCGAACAAAACATTCTCATCTATACACACGTACTAAGACCACAGAAAATGCTCTCAAACACATCTACATGGAATGCATTGAGAAAGCAAAAAGTACCTCTTCCTGTGGGGCACAAAGTGTCTTCTGTAGATGAATAAATGTGTAAGCTCCATAAGAAATGATGCAGTCTGTTCAGTAGGTGTAAACTTTGCTGAATCAAACATGATCCAACATCCGATGTGCTTTGGGGGAAGAAGGAGGATGACAAGTCAAACATAGCAGTTTTCCATTCTTCCCTCTATAAAGGGTCATTTGAAAGTTCATATTCTGAAATGGCAACGTTTTTCTCATCATGAAATTGTCACATGTGTAATGCCTTGCTGCACTTTACCTGGCAAGGGGGGCTATCTCCCCAAAGTTGGTGTTACTTGTGTTTACACTTCCCAGCACCTGAGGGCCATGGTAGGGCTTTGTGAGAGAAGCTGGAGGCAAATGGCTCTGTACCTCACCCTCATTGAATAAACCATTGCAGATGTAGGTTTGGAGACTAATTAGGGCAAGCATCTCAGGGAATCTGTGGCCCAGAAATATGGAGAAAAAGGTTTGGACGTGCAGTGACAGTTACTGAAAAAGCTTTTTACATCAGCTTTTAACTAGACCTACCAGAATTATTGTCCATATAGTCAAAACTACAAATAAGCCCAATATCTGGGGTGAATTTCAATCACCAGTTGGATTTCTTTCACCTAGTTTTGTTGATCTTTCTACATTTTCATTGTAAATTTTATTTCCTACATTATGTGATGGGCTGACCCTGGCTGGATGTCAAGTACCCACCAAAGCTTCTCCATCACACTCCTCCTCATTTAGACATGGGTGAGAAAAAATACCACAAAAGGCTCTTGAGTTGAGATAAGGGCAGGGAGGGATCACTCACCAATTATTTTTATGGGTGAAACTGACTCACCTTGGGGAAATTAACTAAATTTCTTACCAAGCAAATCAGAATAGGACAATGAGAAGTAAAACTAAATATTAAAAAAACCTTTATCCCTACCCCTCCCTCCTTTACAGGTTTAACTTTGTTCCCAAGCTCTTTGTCCTCTCCCCTTCAGAAGTGCAGAAGGATGGGAATGGAGGTTACAGTCAGTTCATCACTGCTGCTGCTTCTCACTTAGGGGAAGGACTCTTCACACCCTTCCCCTGCTCCAGGATGGGGTCTATCCCCCAGTCCTCCATGAACTTCTCCCAGGTGAGTCCTTCCCAGAGGCTGCACTTCTTTATGAGCTGCTCCAGTGTGGGTCCTCCACTGGGTCACAAGTGCTTCCAGCAAACCTGCTCCAGTGTGGGCTCCTCTCTCCACAGGCCCTGCCAGGATCCTGCTGCAACGTGGATTTTCCACGGGGTCACAGCCTCCTTTGGGCACCCACCTGCTCTGCCATGGAGCTGCTCCAGGGGCTGCAGGGGAATATTTGTTCCACCATGAACCCCCTTGGGCTGCAGGGCACACCCTGTTTCTCCATGGTCTGCACCAGAGCCTGCAGAGAATCTCAGCTCTGGGGCCTGGAGCACCTCCTGCCTCTCCTTCTTCACTCACCTTGGTGTCTGCAGAGTTGTTGCTTTCATAGTCTCAATCCTCTGTTCTCTGCTTGCAATTTGTTTCTGCCTTTCCTTAACTTTCCTTCCTTCCTTTTTAACCATGATGTTCCAAAGGGGCTACCACTGTCCCTGATGGCCTTGGCCTTGGCCAGCGGGGTCTCCCTTGGAGCTGGCTGCCACTGGCTCTGTTGAACATAGCTGGAGCTTTTAGCAACTTCTCACAGGAGCTCCCTCTGCAGCCCCCGCCCACTCCCTGCTACCGCAACCTTACCTGCAAACCCAGTAAAAGTTATCTACGTTTAACAAAATAAAGACCCGTCAATAAAGACCCATTACATTATAATTAAAGAGGGCAAGTTTAAAGCTGGATTAAAACATATGATCATCAGTAGATTTTTTTTCTGAATTGTCATCTTTTTCTCTTGATCAAATCTGATTTAAACTCCTCAGGGGTGTTGATTGCCATATTTTTGTCTGCCCTCCAGTGCCTTAAGTAGATGCCATTGCCCAGTTGTATTGTTGATTAAAATCTGATGTTATAAAAAATTAAATTTTATCTCCCAAAAAATCTTATTTTCTCATTTTCAGTGCAGAAGTGAAGAAAGTCTCAGATGTTAAGTTTTTTTCAGAGGGAGAAATTTCACCAGAACTTTGTGGTTTAGATAAATGGTCTGAATTCGGGAGGAGTATAAAATTCTTTTGTGGGAGATAAATTTCAGTTTGCAATCATCTCAAATTTAAAAAAAAAACCAAAAAACAATTGATCTGAAATCTGAAATGAATTTTGACTAGGTAAAGCCTATGTGAAAATCTAATAGTCTGCTTCCTTCTGGGGAGCAGAAAATTGTGGAAAAAAATCTCAAACTGTTCACCTGAACATCAAATATTTGACAGAACTCTGCTCCATCACACAGTCAAAGCAGTTGACACAAATGTTCCCCTCTTGTATGAATATCTAATTCTCATGCACATAGTTTATTAGGGTGAGAATGGGAAATCAGTCATGTTGTCACCACAGCTGGACTTACTGGGTCTTATTTAGCACCAGGATTATTATGACTGCTTTCCAGGCACTGAAAGGTGTCTGACCTGCCCTTGTCAATCAATGCCCACATTTGTTACCTGTCAGAGAAGGGTTTCATTCTTAGCTAGTAGGAAGGTTTGTATGCAAAGCCCAACATGGCTTAGATTCTTACATTAAAAGACAGAGAGATGGAAATCAATGTAGCTGGGAAACAGCTTGAACCAAATTTTCGGCAGCAGCTAAAAAACCAGGTACTACATTCTACCCATCTCTGTTTATAGATGCCCTTATAATACAGAACAACTGCAGAACTCTTTTGAGCAGTATAGGGTCTGATTGAGCCATATTGTGTCCTGGCATTAGAAAGCCTGCAGACAATCATTACACTGAGCTGACTGCATGCTCATCTCTGCTGAGGCAAGATTGAAGCCCTGCCACAGGCAGGAATCCTGCTCCTCATATCTGGGCAGCAGCCCTTGTTCCCCAGAGGGAAGTTCCTGAGTCTTGTGAAGCTATCTCAGATACAACACCAGAGACTGTCGTGGCATCCCAGAACTCAGCACAGAACATCTAGAAGACATGATGGATCTTGAGACTTTTTAAACATATCTACATATCTACTCTCTCCATTGGTTAAAAATAATTGAATAAAAAGTGGTAGCTTTTTCTTTTTAACTGTTGTTCCCTCCATGCATATTTGTTTCCTTTAGTGTTTTTGACCGTATTGTTGACTTTTACTTTAAAAGATGCTCTTCCAGAATGCTTGGTCCTCAACAGGGGATCAGAATGCCTTTTGCTTTTTAAGTCTGTTATTGAAAAACCAAAATCCACTGTCTCCACATGAGATACATGTTAGCCTTTTGGTGAACCAGACCATTCTGTATAATCAAATTTAAACAGAGAATTGTGGAGTACTGTGGATAAGACAACACACACAGTACGAACTATCATAAAATGTCTGCAAGCTTGAATTTACTATTACACTATAAAATTAATCTGTTTCTTGTTTTCAAGTCAACAGCTCCAGAGATCCATAAGTAAATGTCTTGCCTTCTTTCTTCCACAGGAAATGTTTTCCATCAACTTTTACAATGAGCATTATTCTTTGTATACTATAATGTGTCTCTTTGGATTAGTTATCTGAATGGATAACTAACAAGGACTTCCAAACCTCCCAGTCTTTATATGCATACATAACTTCTACCGATCTCACAGGTCTGAGAATGGGCAGAGCCCTGGAAGTGACCAAGGGTAGTGGCCAGTGAAATAGACATTCTTTTAAATGCCACTCAGTAAATCAAATTTCTTCTGTCTCTGATTGTCTCTTCATTCATCTGTTTCTTTCTGTTCCTAAGCCTCGTCCTTCCTTTGTCATCTGCATGCATGGGTGTTCTCTGTCTCTTTTTTTTTTCCAGAGAGCTGAGGAGACCAAGTAATAGTCCAGGAGAAGACAATTTTCTGACTATGAAGGACACATAGTTGTCAAGTATATTTCTATTCCAAATCTAGTTGCATGTCCGCCTGTAAGAAATCTGCAGAACTGATGTACCAGGGAGAAAAAGAATCAAGGAGAAAGTGGCATATATGAGTAAAGGCCATTTTCAAGGCACAGATTTGCTTTGGCTGCTCAATGAATGCATGAGTTGCCCAAAGGGTCTCTAAATGGTCTGGAAAGAATAAAGCATGAAGATTTCTCTCCAGCCATTTGTGCAGGGGGAAGGGCATCCTAGGAGGTCTCTGTGCTGACACATGCTGGTGAGACAATGGAGCACTGCAGCGTGTGTTTCTCTGGCATCCGCTCTTCCAGGGTTCCCCATGTCTCCCCCGTGTGTACATCTGATGAGCAGCTTTTGGCCTGACTCCAGGTGAGGTAGCTGCTATTTGTGTCCATTCAGCTAAACTCCATCTCAGCTGTCCTCAGACAGCCTGGAATGCTGGCCAGAAGCAGCTCATTGGCCCTGTCACACTGCCCAGGAGGCACGGGATGAGGTCAGGGGATGGTATGGCTGACTCTCAGCCCGCAGCCTGATGAAATACAACTTGTAGCAAACAGAGGCTTCCACAGAGACTTAGGGGACAATACTCCTTTCGGTTCTTGTTTGTCAAGACAACATTTTCATGGGGCACTGGGGGAAAATGTGCCTTTTCCATTGTCTAAGACGACTCAGCGTGGCTGAAGCTTTCCCTGAGTGTTTGAATAAAAAAAAACATCTCCAATATCCACCTACATGATAAAATCCCTGTCAAAGTGATTCCTCTCTCAAAGAGAGAGGAAGATAGAAGATTCTTATGTTTAAATAACCTATATTCATGTTTCTTTCAAGGTTAGTTCCTAAAGGGTAGGTGCCTGGAATATAACTGTATTGACTTCAGTAGTTACTCCATAAATGCTTGAGAAAAAAGTAAAAAGTCAGGGACAAGCTATTTTCAACAAAGCAAAGCCTATTGTTATGATTCTTTAGAGCTTTCTGACACGACATGTGATCTGTCAGGAAATGTTAATTTTTAGAGAGTAATGGTTTATTGTTTGCAACCTCCTGCTAGCTGGGAACTTTGATATTTTGCAGGATTTCCCCTTCTCATCACCTAGTTTTGCAACTCTTTTCTTCACTAGCCCTGACTAGAAAATTCTCCTGAAAAACTGCTTCTGGTAGCTCTGATGGGCTCCTGGGACTACCTAATTTATCTGTGTACTTATAGATGAATCATGAATAAGAGAAAACAAATCTGAACTCTATAATTTCCACTTGCCGAAATATGTAATTTTAATGAGGAAGAAATTTGCTGGAAAATACAGTATCTGTTTGAATGATATTATCCCTGTGTAAATTGCACAAACAGAACTAGGTGGACAACATAACTGGATTGTCTTCTTTTTAATTAAAATATAGGACTAAGATTCCTGTGGGAATCCAAATGTGATTACTAGTCCCAAAGGCTAGTGCCTCCACCCCATTGTGCCTGTTAGACAGCAGCTCACTTCTTCCTTGGCCACCTCTCAGACTGTTGCTCTATGGAAGATGAAATGCAGGCTGGAGCAGGGGCAAGCAGAGGCCAGCACAGCAGACCCTCCATCAGACAGCACAAGCATGGTCACCCAAATGTCTGCTTCTGTTGTGTGGCTTACACCCAGTAGCACAGCTTCAACAGTGGAGGATTCATTACTCTTTTTTCATGTTTTATCTTGCCTTGGATGGGTTTGTCATTGCTTCCCCTGAGGTTTTTCTCCCTCCTCTCATTTTACATTTTTTTTCTTTCTGTTGCAAGTACCTGCTTTTATTCACACATCTTGTTATTCCGTCACTTTTAGCCATGTGTGGTCCATCATTTTTTTGCTACAGATGCCCTCGTTTGTCCTAGTTTGCCTACACTGTGAGGTGTTGACTCACCGTAGTCAAAACTCACTTGTTTCCTGTATAGACTGTGAAATGTAGTTTATGTAGTTGTCTCTGAGTAAAAATCTACCCACTGATATTGCTGATTAGGAATGTTGAATCTAGTTCTTTCTGCCAACACCAGCATCCTTACACAATGACTGCCACAGGGCTCAGCAGTGTTTTGACATTCTCTTTCTCACAGTGGAACTGCCCAGGGGAGTTAAGTGCTGGACCCTTGGTCCTTTCCTTCTTGCTCATCACTACCTCTTTCCTCAAGAATGAATCTCGCCCTCTCTTTTCATATGCCTTTATCAAAAGTTTTCCTATTTTTTTTTGTTTTCTCTTTCTTTTTCCATCTAGTAGAAATGTAGTTTTCAAAACTACATTCATGAGCACAGTATATTGCTGTGAAAAATTCATATCCCTTCTCCCTGCCCTTTTCTTGCCCATTCTTTGAAATGAAGTCACAAACCTAACAAATAAGATTCCTTTCATGAGGAAAAGTGCATAATTAGGATGTTTTTTCTAGTTTAAATGGCTCTCCTGCTGTTCATAGAATCAGTAAGAAGATTCAGTATTTCATTAGTCATAGCATAAGAAGTATTTGCTGGACAGCAAGTTTCAGTGAGTGTTGTTATTGTATCATCAATATGCATCATCAATAGAGGGCAATTGAAGGGCCTTTAGTAGCCATGTTCTGGGCTTTCTTCAGTTCCTTCCACCTTCCATTTTTTCCTAGACCAGTCTTGCAGTTTTATTTCTATCTCCCAAGACTCCTTTAATCCTTTCATATTATACATTTGTACAACATGATGTCCCCAGCAAAGGATGGAAACATTTCCCAGGGAAGAATCCTCTGCACATGCCTCCAGTCTGTTTCTAATATTTTTCTCTAATCCCACTACAGATATTAAATAAAATCAGACCTATCTTCGATCTCTAGATACCTTTCCCAGCTTGTCACATTAATGTTTATAATTTCAGTTCAACAGCTGATTTATAACTCATGTGTTAGTACTCCTGAAGAAAATTAATGTACAAAGCAAAATTCTAGGCCTTTTGAAAACAAGGATGATTATTTGCTTTAAAGAAAACTGACTTTTGTCCCTCATGCTCCTTCTCCTGCAGACTTCACTTGCTCATGTTCTCACACTTACATACTTGCAAGAAACACAGTGGATATGTCCCTGGGATCAACTGTGTGTGACTGGGAAGAGGGAAAAAGCTCTTGAGCCCTTCCTATACACTGTCTTCGTCTTCATGGGTAAAACAGTCAACAATTTTAGTAGACTTTTTATACCTTATACGAGTCCAGCTTATTGTGATATGATCCCTTGATGCCAAGCCTTGTTTATTTCACCTTTTATAGGTCTAAAGTTGATATCTGTTGTTTGGGTATCTTTAAGGCTCAGGCCTAGCTTCACATTGAGCTATTGGCAAAAGGAAGAACCCATGTCATGTACCATAGATTTTTTACCCCACTCTCCTGCCTGCAGAGGTCTGTGCTGTGTCCTTACTGAAGCACAGGCATTGAAGTCTTCATGTAAAAATCCCATTCCTCAAGGTTTCCCAGTCTGACTGCAGCTGATAATGTCCTTGGTTATCAATGCAAGGAATGCTTTCTTATTGGTCTGTAAGAATGGCTACTCACAAGGAATTTTCAAAGTTGCCTCAAGTAGTAATTCAAAGAATTTCCATTGATTTGCCCATTGTGGACTTCTTTATAGGTTTTGGGTTATGTGTAATCCACTTCCTTTAACAGAGCTGGTCAACAGATGCTAAATATGATTTGCTTCTAAAGAATCTCAGTCTCAATAACCAGTCATCTCAGACCCCAAGTTAATGTGTCACATTATCAAAGCACTCACACAGAAAAGGTCCTATCCTGTACAGTTTGACTTTGGTAGAGTAACTGAAGCATACTTTAAACATGGGACAAATAAGTTCTGTATCTTGATGGTTTGAGAATTGCAGTCTGTTGAGCTGAATCAATTACAAATGAAGGGTCATTCAAAGCCAGCAAAACATTTAAACCGTAATTTCTCATTTTGCAACAATGAGTCAAACAGCACTGCACAATCTCATCTTCTGCACGTTTTTGTTCAATGTCTATGGTTTTTAGAACTGGTGGTGTTAGCTATGAACACACAAACCCAATACCCATGTTACATATTTATTCTATTTCAAGGTCAAGATTTCCTGAGAGGATAGAGATATACAAATAACTTACATTTGATATGGCTGGGTATTCAAGCAGCAGTGCTATTGTAAGTGATAACAAAAGACAAAATGTAAGTCTGATGCTTAAGGCCAGAACATGTTGTTTTTCAAATCTTTTGTATTAATATGAAGGAAGAGAAATTTTATTTTCCTCAAAAAAAGAATCTTTATTTCTCTGTATGTTTAGTTCATGATATCAGCTTTGCAAAGTGGTTTAAATTGGCTTTGCAATAAAAGAAAACACACTCTAATGTTCCTACAGTGTTAAATACTATTTCTTGATACACATCAGTAACCAGAGGTCGTTGCTTTCTTGTCAGAGAGAAATCTGAAGCACTGTTTTTTGTGTTTAATTATACAATCCTTACATTTCAGTAAATAAATCCTGACCTCACTTATGGATCTTTCTGTAAAAATGGCTGTTTGGGTTACTGTTGCCATTTTTTGTCATTCTGTGTGTGTGCATGCGTTGTCATCTCTAGTTTGAATTGTATAACTCAAAATCTGCTAATGAACATTAGTGTGCACATATACATCTAATTTCTTCATCTTCTATTAAGTTTACAATTTCATCTTGTCTTTCAAGCCAAGATAATCCATTTGAGAAATACATTGTCTTATATAATTTTTTTGGTTCTACCACATTATCATCAGCTTTATGTGAAATCATTAAATAAGATTATGAGTTTTACAGGATTTTTCCCATCATTTCCTCTGTTTAGGGCTGTGTTATGCCTGAACTAAAGCCCTTTGCAGGAGAGGGGATCACAACACATTCATGGGGCTGCAGTGCTCACGAAGCTGTGGTGGATGACATTATCCTGGCCTCATATTGTTCCCAAGTGTGCTGGGAAAAGCAGTCATAAGAGGAATTTTATTCAGGTTCATGTTCAAAATGTAGCACAAGGCACTGGAAACAAAGGCTCCCAAAACCTTGTAGCTCAATTCTTACCTGTTCAGTGAGGAAGGATAATAAAGGAGACAATTTTTCTCGTAATATTTTCTCTTTTCCTTCACCTGTGTTTCCAAGAAATGCAGTTTTTGAAAGTTCAAAGTAAAGCATTGGACCAGATATTCTGTGCAGTATTTGGTAGCTTATATTGGTACCTAGTGCCTACAGGTTAAGCCATGACACTGGTGAGATCACTTCAGTGACTCCCACAAAATAGGTCCAAACAAAGATACTGTCTAAAGACAATAAATGCAAGCATCTTACACAGCATAATGCTTAATTTAGTGTCAAAGATTCAGTACTGAGTCAGGCACAGGGTCTTGACTTTGGTCAGTTGGTGGTCTTATATCCATTGTTCTTCAGTGGTGCCTTGCTTTTCCATTCCTACAGACAAAAAAATACAGGAATGATCAAAATTACCTCCAGAGCCCTCCAAAAAGGGACAAGGCCTAATCCCCTTACGTCATTTTCCTCCAGTCAGGAACTCCAGCTCCAATAGACCTATTCTCTTGTTTCAACAGGCTGCCAATAAAGAGCAGATCTGCAGTGGAAGCATTAACATCTATTCCCAGAAAACTGACAAAGGAGACTTGCTGCTTTTGCAACTTTTCATTAGGTGATGTGTGTCCTCAGCATTTGCCAATCTCTGGCAGATTTTTCCCTTTGCTATTAGAATGAAGCACTGTTGACATGGCCACACCCTTCCTTCCATCCACCATCTGCCTCCAGGTCTAGGAATTTTGCATGAGGAGTAACAAAGGAAATTCAAAAGAGGTGGAAGAAATACAAAATGTTACTTGGAGAATGATCCCTGGCTCATGCATGAACGAATCCCAAATCATACTTCTATAATAAGTCCTAGCAGGGAATCAGAATGGGTTCAAGGTCACCATCTCTGAAAAACCGAACTGCATTTTCCAGTAGTAAGCCCATATTGCAATTCTTGCTAACTTACATATTCAAAGAAAAAAACGATTACTGCCAGCTCTCTCAGACAGAGAATAGGTATTCAAGCATAGATGTGTTCCCAGGGTGAAAATTCAGGGTCTTCTTGGGAGATCAATATGAACAACCTATGAGTTTCAAGATCCTTTCCTTCTCCTTGGGAGAAATTCAAGAAAAATTAGCCAGAAAATCAGAATTTTTTTTTTCATTTTTGAAAATGTTAATTCCTCAAAGCCAGCACTTTTCATAAAGCTATTTTGTCTTCAGCCAGATTTTGGCAGAAGCATTTCTCAGCCCTCTGTTCTCCCAAGAGCAGATATTATTAAAGAGACATGATGCTTGAAACCAACTGCTTCACTGTTTTTTTTTGGGTTTTTTGCACAAAAGAGAGTCCAATTTGGAAGGGGTAATCTCCCTTTCTGCAGAGATTTCATGGGATACTCTGCTCCAGAGTCACCATCTCCTGTGTGGAGAGTCAAGAGGCTGAGCAATTCTGCCATGTGAGGCACTGGGCACATGTTCCTACGTGCCAGGAAGGGATGGGCCAGGCACCTTCTCACGCTGGGTTTGTACTTCTGTGCTTCGTTCTCACCTCGTGGTACCTTGGCATCCCTGGAGGCAGCTGCTCGGAGAGAGACATTGTTCTGGGTGTCACTGCTGCCAGCCAACACCAGTATCACCTTGGGCTGAAGTTAAACTGAGCTGTGCACTGACAGCCCCAATGTTCCCTGAACTTACCATGTCCAGCAAGCTGCTCAGCCCCTGCTATTTGGTCCAGTTCAAGGCACAGCTAACTTTACATCTGCTCCTCAACCTGGCCTCACATTTTGAAGCCCACCTGTGTTATTCATAATAATGGCAATGCAAGAAATATCATGTTTTCCTCACTGAAAACTCAAAGTTAAAAGCCATCACAGCTGCTGCAGAGGCTTCATCAAAAGCCATATCAGCAGTTTCTGTTTTAAAAACATTTTTTTTTTTTTCACAGTCACAGTGATGCAGCTGCAATTTTCAGCAGAGCCTTCTCTGTGGCTGATTTGCTGTTTTCTCTCACTTTCCATTAAAAAACATTTAGGGCTTTTAACACCTCAAGACTTAGTTTTTGAAACTCTAAAACTGAAGGTTAAATATATCACAGCATCTGTCAAAGCTCTGTTTGTGCCAAGGTCAAGTATGTTGCATTTTTAGACAGAGAAAAGTCTTTGTCCTCCTGGTGCATTCTCAATGCCAGCTGAAATGAATGAAAGTTACCTGAAACTTGTTGTATCAGTTACACACTGTGAGTACCTCAGAGCTGATGGCTGCTCCCTGATGTAGCTCAATTGGTCTCCAAAGGCAATAGCAGTGGTTCCAGACCTCCATGCCACGACCTCACGTTCATGAAGGCAACCAGGGCCTGGTTGGTTAAATGAAAAGGTATGAACAGTAGGTTTCCCAAATGCCACTGCCAAACAGCATTCCATGGGAGGAAAAGAGTTGAACTTATTGCAGCTTCCTCAAAAAACACTGTCCCAAAGTGCTTTCCCTCATGTAGAGATTCACCGCCACTACACCCAGGAGCCGCCTGATCCAGCTCCTCTTGTCCAAGGCCCATGTTGCTTTAGAAACAGAAACAATTGTGCGATAAATGCTCAAGATGTGGAGAAAGGAGAGTGGGCTGTCATGGGCGCTGTGGTAAGACTGTTTTCTGTGATAATTTGAGTCCTCCTTTGACAGCCTGTGTGGGTGACCAGGCTGGTCCCTACTGGGCTTTACAAGGGGAGCCCACAGCAGAGCAGGGAAGGTTGTTTCCATGCCCCAAGAATTGTGGCAGACCCAGCGCAAGACACTGGGAAAACCTTGAAAAGAAAAGAAAATGTCCACTTAGGATTTCTAGTGATGTGACAGAAGAAAGGAAGGGAACGTGGCATAAGCTTAAAAACTTTGTTTTCTCTCTTTTAATTTATTTTTTGTGCTGGGTTCTTGGTAATTTTCTTCTCTAAGTGCTGCTCCCATACATCTCAGGAAACAAATGGATGGTTGAAAATGGATGGATTCTTCTCAGCTGTGCTTGATATCAAGGCAGAAATGAGTATTTTCTAAGGTAAAAGATACAAAAGATGCAAAGACTGATTATCTAACACCTCTGCTTGACATCTAGGTTCTGTGTCCATATATATGAAAAGATACAACCCCTTTCCTTGTTCATTTCAGTCTGTGTCTGTGCTAGTGGAAGTAATTTTGTAGTTTTTCTGAAAATCAGTGTATGTAATTTAATAACAAAATTGAAACAAAAATATAATTAAAAAATCACCAGTAGTGAGAACACATCAGCGACACTACTGTATCTCTTCATCGTTACAGCAGATATCTGATGCAGTTACAAAAAGTGGTCTGAACAAAGAAAAATCAAAATGATTGGAATGGCAGTTAGTGGTTTTCTCTCTCTGGTGGCCCCATTTAATTTCTGTTAAGTTGGACAGATATAGTCATTTGTCTGAGGCATGTCTGACAAAATCCTTACTGCAAGGGCTTTCCCAGAGCAGAATCTCATCTCATATAAGATTTTTAGAATACAGGAGCTTCAGTGCTAAGTCAGATCAAAGGTTCATCTAGACAATATCCTATAATGGTTACAGTAGATATATGAAGGAGAAAAAGTGGGGAGAAAGAAAAACATGTAGTGATGTGTCTCCAAAATAACTTTCCAGTTCTCCAGCAGCTTGTGGTTCAGAAGTCTCCTGAGCTAGATAGGGTATTTAATATTTTTTGAGTTTCTGAATTTTTCCAGTCTTTTCCTGAATTAATGCACAGTTTTAGCACACATTTTTGTTTAAAAAGTTCTTTTGTTTAATTCTGTGGAGAACCACCTCTTTTTTGTTTGTTTGTTTGTGTTTTGTTTTGTTTTGTTTTGTTTTGTTTTGTTTTGTTTTGTTTTGTTTATACCTGCCAAAGTCATGGGATGGTCCCTTGCTCTTTTACTGGGAGAGGGATAATCATCACTTTCTATCTGTCGTCTCCTTGGCACTCAGGACTTTATACGCCTCCAGTATATTGTCACTCTGTTGCTTCTTTTCAGGCTGAGTAGGGAATAAAAAATCATACCTATGCTGACCTTCTCTATGTCCTTTTTCAGAAGGACAACCAGGACTGTACATGCTGCTCAGGATACAGATGATTTTATATGCTTCCCTGTTTGTTCTTTTTTCCTTTCCTTGGCATTTTTAACATTGTTTCCATTACTAAGCATTGAGATGGCGTTTTCCTTTCATAACCATCTGGTTTAAAATTCCATTCCTGGGTAGTCATCTCTGAACCCATAATATTATATGTGAAGTTATGACAGGATTGTTTAATGTGCATCACTTAATGTTCATCTACACTTATTCCATTTCTGTTTAGAACTCAGCCAAGCCACCTTGCAAGGTCCTCCTAAACAGTTCAGATGTTTATACTTGAAGCATCCAGTAACTGTTATTTTAAAGAGAAAAACATGTATTTAATTAATATTTAGGCTTCAGAACATATTCAAATTAAATACATAAGAGAGTTATAGCCGGCTTATCTAGTTTGTATATTCAGTAGTGCCAGGCTGTTTGTATATTGTAAATCTGTGAGAGAGGATGAGAAGAGAACCTTTCCCTGGAAACTGCTGGTGATGAGATGGTGAGTGAGGGATGCATCCAGGGCATGAGCTGGAACACTCTCCTGTAAATGAATCCTACTCTCTTCCTTCACTATAAATAAGTTACTTCTTTTGGCTGTTGTTGCAGTGGCAACATATGCAACATTGCATGTGCAGCTCAGAGGTGTCTCAGCAGATGTGGCTGACATTTGAAGTCAGAAAAAATCTGGAATAAAATGCCTCATTTTTTAGCTTGAATAATAGTTCTTTTTTTTTTTTTCTCTTGAAAAATACTGTTTGGAATGAGCAACTGGTGATTAGGAGAAAGACAGAAAGCAATGATACTACTCACAGTCTATGGGCTGAGACACATTAATTTTTCTCCTCTACCTCTGAGCTCTACATGGGGCACAAGTGTGCCGCAGAGGGAATACACAAGGAATGCTCTTACCCAAATTCCCTTTATCCCTATGTTACTAGAGTAGCATGAGTCCAAAAAAGAAAATGAGCCCATCATTTTCCTTGTTCTGAAGTCCCATGTTCACCATGAAGTGGGCTTTAATCTGCAGCATTTCCAAAACAGAGTACAAGAAGGAAATATGGAAGTTAATTAAAAATAGTAATGATGCAACCTAAACTTCACCTTGTACAAGCATAAACTTTTCCCCTCTGGCTTCATAGGAAGGATTTATCTGCCAGGACGCAAAGGAAACAGAAGCTAATTATCAAATGAACATTGTCTTAATATGTTAATGAAGCGGTTTTGCTAATAGCGAGAGACCTGAATTTTAATACATTTTAAGAGCTCCTTGATTACGTGTTTGTTAGTTGTTATGATCATTTTAAATTATCTGTGCATGGCTTTATAATGGGTTAAAAACTGTATTAAGCACTGTATTCTAAACAGGCCTTGATGAGGCAGGTGAATAGTGCAAACATTGTCGCTAGGAAATTCACTTCAAAAGAAATGTAAACTAGTTAACCTAAAACGTGTCATCAAATCCAACAGTCACACTTAGCAATGTAAGTAATTTTTTATGTCAGCTACTTCTTCAGAAATGCTTTTTCACATGCAAAGGGTATTCCAGAAACCTTGTAGCTATTATATCAGAGTGTTTCTGTATGCAGTATAAAAGGACTGAAACCATATTTTCCTGTTGGAATTTGAGGACCGAGTGAAGTAGTTCCAAATATACTGAGATAATCAATCTTGTCCTTGGTAGGGGATTTTCATTCATTTGCCCACACATATTTATTTTGTTCTTCCTCATGCAAAGAATCTCTATATTTGTCTTTGAGCATGTCTGGGACCAGTGTAAATAAAAATACTTTCTTCAATTGACACCAGCATAAAAATGTGCACACCTAGATAGCACCTTTTTGTTAGAAGGCATCTTTTACCTTCTTTTCCATCAATTTAACTTCAAATCAAACATTCCTGGACCATTATCCTTCCTTCTCCAGCTTGTTTTTCAGCTGGCTGGAAAAGCTCCCGTGGAGGTGTTAACTGAATGGGGTCTGCCGTTTAAAAAGTCATGACTGCTACTAGTCCTCTGGCGACACTTTCTGCAATTTTCTGAAACAGCCAAACAGAGGTGTCATCTCCAGAAGATAGCCTTCAGACCCTGAAAACCCATCAGCCAGAACACTGACAAAAAGACATCATGGGCTCCATGTGAACTGAGAGGTTGTAACTTCTGGCAGGATGATGGTGTGTTTTAAGGGCTGCTTCAACATTTATGTCCATTTGGGTGTTTTTCCCCTCCACTGTCCTGCTTATTGCACTTGATTTCCTTCTGTGAAAGTATAACCCACCTAGGTGATCTAGGAAAGTCAGTAGATGTGTTTTTGGATTTCAGTAAAGCATTCTATGCTGTATCTCACAGGATCCTTCTGGACAAAATGCCCAGCTCACAGCTGGATCAACACATCAAGGGATGGGTGAGCAACTGGCTCACAGGTCAGGCACAAAGGGTGGCAGTGAATGGGGTGACATCAGGCTGGTGACCTGTCACTAGGGGGTTCCATAGGGCTCCATCCTCAGCCCTGTGCTCTTCAACATCTTCATAAATGACTTGGACACAGGACTTGTGAATACTGCATTTGCCAAAAACATTAAACTGGGGGAGCTGTTGACTTCCTCAAGGGCTGAGAGACCTTGCAGAGAGACCTCAACAAATTAGAGGGCTGAATGAAATTTAGCGAGGGTGAGCGCTGATTTCTGCACTTGGGATGGGGCAACCCTGATTTTTGTTACAGACTGGGGAATGAGAGGCTGGAGAGCAGCAGGGACCTGGGGGTCATGGTTGATGAAAAGGTGAATCTGTGCCAGCAGTGCCCCAGCAGCCAGGAGGGGCCAGCCCTGTCCTGGGGTGCATCAGGCACAGCATCACCAGCCAGGCAAGGGAGGGGATTGTCCTGCTCTGCTCTGCACTGGGGCAGCCTCATCTCAAATCCTATGTGCAGTTTGGGGTGCCACAATATAAAAAAGATATTAAGTTGTTGGAGAGCATCCAAAGAAGGGCCACAAAAATGTTGAAGGGTCTGGAGGGGAAACTGTATGAGGAGGGGCTTGGTCTGTTTGGCCTGGAGGAGATTGAAGGAAGATCTCATTGCAATCTTCAACATTCTCATGAGGGCATGAAGCTGAGTCAGGGGGGTTTAGGTTCGGTATCAGGAAAAGGTTTTTTACCCAAAGAGTGGTTGGGCACTCAAAGAGGATCCCCAGTAAAGTGGTCAAGTGGTCAAGCGGCACCAAGCCTGTCTGAGTTCAAGAAGATTTTGGACAACACTGCCTGGCACATGCTGTGATTCTTGGAGTGCCTTTTGTAGGGTCAGGAATTAAACTCAATGATCCTGATGGGTCCTTCCCAAATCAGTGGATTCTATGATTCTATGATTGTTAAATTAAATTATAGCTGAGCTGTGTGTACCACAGTTGTGTGTACCAAAGATGCTCTGTGAGGGTGTGTGTGAATTCTCCCTGCTCCAAAAATTAAGGAAATAGAACCTTGGTGAACCAGAAAGTGGAGCTCTGGATGGGAAGTGAATGAAACTAATGGGAGCTGTATTTATATTAGACAAACAGTCACTATGGGATTGAACTTGCTCTTCATTATTCCCATTAATGTCAAACATGATGCTCATGCTTGGAAAACAAAGGTGTTCTGTGGTTCTCATGCACTGTGCATTACAAAGCAATGCTCACAGGATGCAGACCTCCTCATTTTGATAAAGACATATCCTTCCCTCATTCAGACAACAAAAGGAGCCTGGAGGACCGGGTGATTGTAGCAATGGGAGGAACATTTGGACTACCTTAGAGCACCGAATCCCAGAAATGCCTGATTAATTAGCCACTGCTCCCTACTTCTCCTGTGCTTGGATACCTCCAGATCGAGCCTTTGGATCAATGGTAGAGACAGACAAAATCTTAAGGCTAGCACAGGGAAAAGAGACCATCCAAAACCAAAGCCATAAAATCCCTCTTAGGAAACCACCTGAGAGGATGCTTAAGTACACCACACTTGGCTTTGACAGTTTGCAAAATTAAATATGTGTATTATATGAGCTAAATAAATTAAAGCAGGATTACACTGCTAACCTTATCACATTGGTTTTCTCGTATTTTGGAAACTCTAAGTATCTCCCTTCTATTTCTTGTACCTTTGTGGAAATTTGCCAAGGGAAAGAGGAAATGTAATCCTATTTAACATAACTAGCCTTTGGAAAATCCTAATTGCCTTGCTCCGTTTAATTTATTTTTAGGTCATACTGCCCTCTAGGGGATTAGGCAGCTAGCGAGTGAGTTTTGCATAGTACAAACCTTTAATTCACAGGAAAAAAGCCCCATCTCTTCCTTTGAACTGCAGTAGAACATATTGATCCATGTCTAGAGCTCGTAATTTAGCATTTTGGTTGTAATTTTAATTCCTTTTTTTGAAGTATCTTTAAAAATTAACATTTAATCTCTTGCTTTCTGGTTGTAGTATTGACCTTCCATGCAAAGGATATTAAACTTTTTACATAAGGAATTGCAGTTAAATCAGGGAAACTTTCCCTTTGATTTCAGGGGGTACTACATGCAAATTATGAGAAACTTAAATACTTAAATGTCCTGAACATATGTATTTGTACATCAAGCATAAACTCTCATTCAACGTTTTTAGAAATAAAAAGTTTCACCTATTTAAAACCTTTTCTACAAAACACACTGTAGCAAACTCACCGTATCAACAGTTGTGACTTCTTTTAGGTGGAAAATAAAAGTAACAAGAAGGAAATTAAGGTTTTGGAAAAGAGAAAGAAAATTATTAATGCAGTTGGCAGTTAGGTGGGCTAAGAAACCTAAAGGCTTTTTCAGTGATGTCAACACTTGCTAAGCAAAGAGAGTAACCTTCTACAAAAGGCTAAAAGTCCAGGTATTTAGGTGTCTCATCATCTCCACAATGCAAAATTTTGCCCCTTCATTGCTCCTTGCTGATGTTCCTCCCTGCTGATTCCTGCCATTGACTTCTCTTCATTCCATTTTAATTCTAAAATAGCAGCATAACCTTGGCTGGCCAGATTGAATTAAGCAATGAGGCTCAGAGCTGGGGCTGCCCCATCAGGTCATCATTGTGGTTTTTGCTTTGCTACCTGGAGCCATATCTACTTTGCTACTTGGATTTTTATTTTGAAGAAGCCAGATCATGTAGCAGCAGAGTTTTGGGGGTCTTTTGAAAGAGCATTTTGGTCCAGCAGCTCACAAATCACTGATCTGTGATGTTTTGAGAACAAGACCTTGGTCCAGATTTTCCCTTGGCTGTAGGAGGTTTGGCCGTCACTGCCTTCATCCTGCTCACCAGTGTTTAAAGGCAGACATTGTGGACAATTCTCATTCAACCCTGATTAATTTTAATATTAGTGTGAACTGAGTGGACCATCTGCTGTGACCACCTAAAATTACAAAAACCCCATTTTGTCATGGCCTCTTCCCAGCATCACACTGTGGTTTTGTAAGATTTTAAAGCTGTCAGCTTCAAATGATTAGGCTTCTCATTTCAATCTTAGCATACTTAATCCTATTCCATGCTAATGGTTCATGAGAGATTTATCTCCCCATCCTCTCAGCCATGGTCCTGCCTCTACAGACTTCAAACAAGCCTGTATCCACTTCGTAAAATTTCTTCTTATACCTGAAAGGAGAAACTGCTGAGACTTCCTAGGCAAAATCTCTTTCATGCTTCCTTGCACGGCCATAGGAGTGTGGATTAATCTATGAAGCATTATTTATTTTTTTGATCAGGACAATGTTAGCATTTATTCAGACATGTACAACCTGCATTGTACTCCATGCTGATGGTTTCTTTTTCCACTTCTAGTGGCCTAGCTGTGTTGTGCTATGCTCAGTGGCTCCACAATAACTAAATTTTCTGAGGCTCTGCTTGTTCTCACCTCATCATATTGAAATCTCAGGTCTGTGTATGGCCTCATATTCAATTTCCATTTAGGAGCATGGATACCCTTATTAGCTTAAGTTTCTTGGTCCTCTTACAAATACTAGTAACCACTGATAGTAACTGAAGGTACTTGTCCTGAGGTAGTACAGTGGCTTGATGACTTGTCTACCTGCTGATGTGCCAGAGCCTTGTCTTAGGGTCACAAACTAGAGAAATATTTGGTCTGAGGGTGGTTTGAACAATATCCTGTATCATATGCTAGGCTGGAAATTCATTCCAATGCTCTGTTAAGTCTCTGGTTTGTTCTGGTGTAGATGCTCCATCTACTCATTCTAGCAGGGGTAGGATAAGCTCCTTCTGTGCTGACCTGAGCCAAGCAAGGCAGTCCTCACATATTACTCATGCCCACACAAAGAGATTTCACAGAATCACACAATAGTTTGGGTTAGAAGAGACCTCTGCAGATCAGTTAGTCCAACCTCCCTACAAAAGCAGGGTCACCTATCTCAGGAATGTGTCCAGGTGGGTTTTGAATGTCCCCAGAGAGGGAGATTCCATGACTTTCTAGTTCTCTACCACCCTCAATGTAAAGAATTTGTTCCTTATGTTGAGGAGGAACTTCCTGTGGTTTAGTTTATGGCCCATACCCCTCATCCTATTGCTGGGCACAACCAAGGGGTCTGGCACCATTCTCTTGGCACCTGCCTTTGAGATATTTGCATGCATCGATGAGATCCCCCCTCAGTCTTCTCTCCAGAACAAACAGGCTCAGCTCCTGCAGTCTTTCCTCATAAGAGAGAAGCCACAGACCCCTTTTCATCCATGTGGCCTCTGCTGGACCCCTTCCTTGTCTTTCTTGAACTGTGAAGACCAGTGTTGAATCTAATACCCCAGAGGTGGCCTTACTAGGGCTGTGTGAGTGTAGACATGCAGCTAACCTGGGCAGCCACCAAACCACGGCTGAAATGTGAGAGTGGATTTATTTCATTACCTCCCTAAGTACACTGGGCAGCAAAGACACACAGGGACACAGCTCTGTTGGGTTTAGCTCATCCTAGTGAAGAGACACACAGGGACCCAGGCTTTGTTAGGCTTAGCTCATCCCAGTAAAAAGAGACACACGGGGACACAGGCTGTGTTAGGCTTAGCTCATCCTAGAGGAAAGAGACACATGGGGACACAGGCTCCATTAAACTTAGTTCATCCAGGTGGGCAGCAGCAGGGGGAATATATCAAAGGGCTTCACCTTGTGCAGTTCATCATAAGGCTGTGCTTTTATGATTTCTTTCTCCCAGCAGAAGACTCAAACCTGTCTGTGAGTCTGTTATCTCTATGCAGCAATTCTACTCAAACAGGCAGAGGATGAACACATCAGGTATAATAAATGGAGTTTTCCCACAGCACCATTTTTAGCATTCTCACTAGCATTGGTCACTTTGCATAAAACTATTCCCTCCTCTCTGCCAAATCTTCTGATTTTAATCCTTTCCCCCCAACAAGGGTGGAGTAAACAGGGAGGACTACCTCCAACAACCTGAAGGCCACACTCCTCGTCATGCACCCAGGATACCATTGTTCCTCCTGGCTGCAAGGGAACACTGTTGGCTGATGGTCAACTTGTCATCCACCATATTTCCCTTTTTATTATTAGTTTCTATTATTTCTCTGTAGTTGTAGCCATTGCTTTCACCCTCACACTTATCCCAGTGTACTGTTTCCATACTTATGGAATAAGCTCCTTCTTCACCTCTCTGTAGATTACCAATAATTTGCTGTTCTCACTGGGATTATAGGGATTATAGACTAAAAAATGCCATGATTTGGTGGGAATTGCATTGTCTGCTGCACAGTTCAACCCCTGTTAAAATGGCTCTTTTCCCCAGGTCGTGGGATCTTGCAGGTCTGGAGGTGCCAACACAAGTGGAGTGCTCTCACAGGATATATGTGTGTCCTCCATCCTTGGCTGGGCCAGTCCCTGCATGGTGGAAAGGTCCAGGGTCTGCTCCTGCAGTTATTTTTTGAAGCTTAACATCTCTAGAGATGCTCTCAGGTTGTCTTTTTTCTGTCAACTAATGATGCTTGTTCATCCCTATGGATCCCACAAGTAGATCTGTTCCCACTGTGGTTTTCAGCCTGTGTGAGGTAAGAATGCAGCTGCACTGTCTTCCTGGGGAGAGGGTTGCTTTTTGAAATTATGCATCCTCAGCTAGTGTTCAAGAAGACATGGGCAACCAGATTTGGACTACTCTTCCCTCATGCACCTGTCCCTTGGTTTCCACATAGGCAGCGTCTTTGCAAGGAGGGATTGTGCTTGGGGATCCAAATTCTGCAAGGAAATCCAAAACAACAACAAAATCTTTAGTTCAGAAAGAGAGTTAAACAACTAGAAATGTCCTGGGGAGAAAAAGAGAAAAAAAAGAAAGAAAATTATGGGAATCCCACAGCTGCAATTGGAAACAAAAAAGTAAATGCTTTTGCAATCTTAAAAAAGAATTCAGTGAGGCTGAGCGGGTGTCAGAGGAGCTTTTCACATTCTGTGCTGCTGACTCCAAACAGGAAGAAGGCATGAAGGATAAAAACAAAATATCAGCATTCACATAACCAGTTAACAACCTGTGGCTTAAAAAACTCCTTTAAATGTAATTTAAGACACATTTTACATAATATATTTTCTTAGATCTTGTATGCCTGCATGAAGAACTTCTTGACTCTGTAAGTGATTCTCTGATGAAAACAAACAGGGGTTGATGGTGACTAAAGTGCTCCTCAACACAAGAGCAGCACTGCAGCCAGATTCTGCCACAGCCATTCTTGCATTAAGTGTGACTTAGTCTACAAGAAGGATTTTTAGTCTTAGCCTGAGCACTGCTAGTAAAAGGTGCTACTCAGCCTGAAAAAAAGAATCTGCTTTACAAGAAGAAATACAAACCAAAACAACAGCTTCTCCAATCACAATGGTTGAGTGGGAAGGTTAAGATTTAAGATGCAATGCTTGAGTTAGAATTTACCTTGGAAAGTGGGGTTAGATCCTCTTTTCTGCAGCTCTCCTCAAAGACATCCTGCTTGCCTGCTGTGAAGATCTAGCCTGCAAAACCTGGACTCAGAGCCCCAGTGTTCAGCCCAGACCTATTAGTACTATTGCTTGTGCACAGATTTACACTGACAATAATAAAATCAGAAAGCAATTAATTGTGTTGTCCAGTCTCCTGTATGTCACCAGTCCTTCCATGTCACGCTGCCTTGAGCCTTGAGTGTGATCTAAATGTGTATTGCACAGGAGCCTCTTCATTAAAAGAGTCCTTACCTTGGCTAATTACTTGCACTTTCCCAATGGCCTGAACTGCTCCAAGATTGGCTTTGTCTGGCTTTCAGCCTCCATTTTTGTTCTGACTTTCTGTCTAGACTGAAGAGGGTGTCCTCTAGGAAGACTAGAGCACAGCTGATCCTGTGGATCAGCCCTATTGCTGCAAAAGGTTCAGGAATAAAATCCCATATGTTTCTTACCATAATTATTTTCATGATAACCCTATGTGATGTTTCTCTTGGGAAGAAATAATTTTTCAAGATTTTATTTTTATTTTGAAATTTGATGTTTCAGTTCTCCTGCAATGTATTTAGAAGATATGGGTACAGTCAGTAGTCATAGTGAACTAGCACTGATCTCATCAGAAACAGAGATAACATTAGATTTCAAAATCCAAGGATTACATTAGCCTTTTTTACCCTCTATTTGTAGGTCAGTTTGCACGGAACTGATTTACTTGATCTCTTTCAGACTCTGCTTCCCAGCTATCTTTTCCCGATCCTTCTGTAGGACCAGTATTTTTCAATCCTTGATACACTGCTTTCCTGTGGCAACATGGAAACCTTTTTTTTAAAGAAGCATTTTTCAAAGGAACATGGACTGCATTTCATGGTTGCCCTTTTTACTCACATTCTCCTGTACACTTTGGGTGCCAGGGATGGGAAGGGAAATGGATGGCCCCTCTGGCTTCAACAAACTGATAGATTAGCTCAGCCATCTTGCCATTGAATCAGTGAATCATAGAATGGTTTGAGTTGGAAAGGACCTTAAAGATGCTCTGGTTGCAACCCCTGCCATGGGCAGGAACATCCTCCACTAGACCAGGTTGCTCAGGGCCCCATCCAACCTAGTCCTGAATATTTCCAGGGTTCAGGCATCCACAGCTTCTCTGGACAATCTCTTCCAATGTCTTACCATGTTATTAACAGGAGAGAGAAAATATTTTCTGCCATGTGTGTTTTTTTTAACTAGGGAAAATAACATGAAGAGCTGGAAAATACAAAATATTGTGCAATTGCCTTCTTAAGGAATTCCAGCCATGATGTGTGCTGAAGCAGAGATTTCATTGGAGAAATTCAGTATGATCAGTAGCTAGGTTTATATCAGTGTAAATAAGCCCAAGGGGCTGCCCAAATTCTGGAATGTCCTGGGGCTTGAAGGGTGAACTTTGCAAATAAAAAGACACTAAAATACATTTGTATATGGAACAGTTGTTATTTATTTCTCCCAGAAAACAGAGTGTGGATAAGCATGAGGCAGATCATGAGGTTCTCACTGAAGTTAAGGAAGAGATTAAGTGTTTCCCTGAACAAGACAGGCCTTACCTATCACTCTAAAAGTACAGGTCGATGCAGGGGCTTTTAGGCTGTATACTTAGGCTTCTAAGTACACCCCTAACAGTGTTGAGTGCTAGTTCTCTGAAGTCTGTAGTGTCCAGCAACACTGCATCCTCAATGCACTTACTTGCTTACTGTACTATTTTTCTTATCTTTTGGCCAGTGAGGGGGGGGTTGTGACTGTTTATTGCCATACATTTCGAAAGCTCCTACAGCAATGTGGAGCCTTTTCCCTGCTGACAGGCTGAGAAGCTGTTCTGCTATAGATAAATACCGGTTCCATATCTAGACAGTAAACAAAACAAACAGAAAAAAAACCCCAAAAACAAAACAAAAAACCCCCCAAACCACAGACAAACTACAACATGAAAAAAAGTTAAGATTTACTTATTTCTTTTCATTATTTTTTCAATTGCATTTGTTTCTGATAGCAAAAATTATTTTCATTGAAGTTAAGATCTGCTATTCTTTAATCCCCAGGAAAATGATTACTATCATTTAAGAAAATTATATTCTTCCTAATTAAGCTGTTTTCAGACAATTAAATTGCTTCCTGATTTTCATAATTGTCTCTATGCTAAGATCTACCTCTTTCCTGATTAGCAAGGTGGAAAAAAACCTTTGCTTTTACTCTGTACAATATTTAGTAGTTAAGAAAGACATTTCAGCAAATACAATATGTCAGACTCTTCTTCCACACGACCTACCCCTATATATGCTGCTCTGGCTTCACAAAGTCAGATCAAATAGCAAAGGCACCCAGAAGGGTGACCAGAAAAGTAGAAGAAAAGCTTTTTTGGATAGTCCTGTGATCAAGCAAGCATGGGAGGCACCATATCCTGACAGGCCAGGGTGAATCTCTCCATTACTCACAGCTTTCATGAGGTAAAGACTGGCTTCCCAACCAGCCCTGCTTAGTCAGCTGTGGGTGTGCTGTCCACACTCCCTCTCTGCAGTGCAGCAGAGGTCGACAGGATGTGTTTGAAAATGCTGATACCATGGCACTGCCCCACAGTTACAGAGCACACAAAAATCACACCCTCAGTGGCTTCATTCCTCATGCTACTTCAGCCATTTCACCTGCACATCGTCTGTCCCTGCAGTGGTCACATCTGAGACTCCAGATTTCCCAAGAGCTGCACATGGCTGCCCCATGACAATGCACTTCTCTTTCCTCTCTTTCTGTGTGCATGGTCTCTTCTTTCGCTCTTTCATTTACTTGGTTTCCTTCCCTTTTTTATAGTAGGGCATTAGCTGTTAATGTAAGGAGTCTAACACTTGTTGTAAAGTACAAGTGTCATGGGGCACCAGGTGTTAAGGAGCTTTGGGAATGCCATGTGGCTTCTGGCCTGTGAAAGGAGCACAGTCAAAGTTCTGTGAATCTTTCCACATTTGTGGCGTGGTTGGGTCTGCAACTTCATGGATGCTGTTCCAATCAATCCAGAGGGCCAATACCCTTGAGTTGGGTTTTGAAGGGGAATATGTGGAAGGGGAATCACCCTTTCAAAGGATCTGTTGCTAATTTGGAATGCAGACACTGGCAAATGGCTGTTCTGAGAAATAAAGATAGCACATCCGTCAAAGGCTGTGGACTAAAGCTGTGTACATTTGAAGGGGGGAAAATGTATATTATGCATACATCAGTGTCAGGTGAGTAAATTAATCAGGTCAAACCTGTTGCTTGTGGTCACAGGGGTTTTGAGGTGAAGAGAGAGACGAGAAGGTTGACTTCATGATTAGAAGGCTTGATTTATTTTATTATGTATATTTTACATTATGACTATACTAAAAGAGATAGAAGGAAGAAGTTTTCAGAAGGCTAGCTAAGAATAGAATCGAAAAGAATGAAAACAAAGCAGCTATCCTGGGCTCTGTCTGGGATAGCTCAGTCCTTGATTGGCCATTAATTATAAACATCAGAGATGGGCCAATCACAGGTGCACCTGTTGCATTCCACAGCAGCAGATAACAATTATTTACATTTTGTCTCTGAGGCCTCTCAGCTTCTCAGAAGGAAAAAATCCTAAAGGAAAGGATTTTTCACAAAAGATGTGTGTGACACAAACCCTCATCTGGGGATGGATGGATGGATGGATGGATGGATGGATGGATGGATGGATGGATGGATGGATGGATGGATGGATGGATGGATGGATGATGTTCCTGCTGCTGTGGTGATGAGCACCATCTGAATAGCTGGCTTATGACGCTTTTAAAGGTAGGGATAAGGCTGAAGGGACCTTTCCACTAGAGCTAAAAGCATGAGGGGAAGACTATTTTATAGCAGGACTTTGAAAATGTAAAATTCATCAACCCAGGATTTTCACAGGTCTGCCACTGTAATATTTTCAGTGTTCCAGTCCTTGAGGTCTAATGATGAAGTGACAGTACATGCAAACACAAACCATTTTAGTTCTCACTGAGCTTGAAGAGCTCTTCTGAAAAGGCAAAATAGATCAAACAATTTTAAAATGTAACAAGGTTGTTCTTCAAACAGAAACTGGAAGGCAAAAAGCTTATCCTTTTTCCTTTAAATCTCATTATTATTTACGTTAGCATCATGATTTTTGAGATCTGACTCATTGATTTTTAATACTAGCATACATGGTCTTGAACATGTGTCTCAGGCACATAAACACAGTAATAGAGCCAAAAATATTCCTTTAGTGTGGTGGGTTGACCTTGGCTGGACACCCGGTGCCCACCAAGCTGCTCCACCACTCCCCATCCCAGCTGAACAGGGGAGAGAAAATATGACAGAAAACAACTCACAGGTTGAGATAAGGCAGTTTACTAAAGCAGAAGTTTGCATGCTCTTACTCAAAGAGAAAAAAAGTTTATTCTCTATTTCCCATCAATATGTGATGTTCACTCCCTGAGAAACAGGGCCTCAGCACCTGCAGTGGCTGTTCCACAAGGCAAACACTGCACAACAAATCCCCTACCTCCTCCTTTCCTTCACTTTTGTATCTGAGCTGCTGTCACATGGTGTGGGATATCCCTTTGGTCAATTAGGATCAGCTGGCCTGGCTGTGCCCCCTCCCAGGGTCTCACCCACTCCCAGCCCCTTGGCGGGGGGGAAGTTGAGAGACATCACTGATGCTGTGCCAGCCCTGCCCGACAGCAGCCAAAACACTGGTGTGTTATCCACACCTTTCTAGCTACCAGTGCACAGCACTGTGAGGGCTGCTGTGGGAAACATCAGCTCCAGCTCAGCCAGACCCAGCACAGCTAGAGATAGTCAAGTGAGTCTTAGGCATCTCTTATAGTCTCGTTCCTTTTACATTTCCAACCAAAAGGAAGAAGTCCTGAAAGCAATTTTTTTCCCTCCTGATGGGAGGAGCTGCTTTGTTGCTATGTCAAAGGTCATTGTTATTATTAACTGCCTCTTTTGTCTTTCAAATTGTTCCATGAGAACAGATTTTACATGAGCTTCATTTCTCTGTTAATAATTTTATGAGAGGAAAAGTAATGGCTGCCAAAGGGAGGTTCTGACACAGCCAGCATTGTAAGAAACACAGATGGCAGAGCGATAGTTCAGGTGCAGTAGTCCTGGGGGACTAAGGATCCTGAAAATGGGGGAAAGATGGAGCCACTTAGTCCACAGGGGTTTTTTTGAGAGTCAAACCTCTGCTTTCAGCCTCCTTTTGGTTGTTCTCAGGAACGCTGACACTCATTTTCATCAACTTTATGCCTTTTTCACCTTGTGCTTCAACAGCCTCTCTCAAAGGGTGTTAATGAAGTACAAATAAGTTTTGTCTGTGGAAAAGAATCCCACAAAAAATGCCATGCGTGGGAAGCGATCCTTCCCAGCACCTGCATGTCCCCTCCAAACCAAAGGCTGAGCTAGCTGGAGTATGTTATGAGTGATACACAGATGATCAGTAAGCTCTTTGCTTGGCATCCCTTTTTCATTATGCTGCCATTTTAGAGAAATGTTTTTATAGCCTCTGCTTGATTTTTCATCAGATCCCTTCCTCCCTGTGATTCCTCCCTTCCTGCTTCCTACAGAATGTGGCCAGCTGGTTACTGCTAAATTTAAACAGAGATGCGCTACTTGTAACTCTCTTTGCTTCATGCACACAATATTACTAGCCTAACTCATCTAGAAAGAAGTACTTCTATTTTGATGTGCACAAAAACTGTAAGCCCAGATGAAGGTCAATGAAGGCTGTTGCATAGATAGATCATGCTGACAGGGAGTGCTCTGACTGGTTTTTTTGCAGCAAAGTGCTGATTCAGTGGAATTGGGAAATTTGAGGACTACATGTGAATACTGCTCAATATGTGGGAGCTTGATGGGAACTCAAAATTGGGTGTCCAAGGGAAGGCCACAGAGCAGCTCCAAGAGCAGCAGTGGAGCATGGCCCAGGTCTCCATCAGTGCTGTAATTCTGCCATGCTGATGCACAATGAAGCATCCAGCATCTCCTCTGAAATAGAAATCCTCCATTCTTGTCAGCTCTAATTACAACAGCATACCAGTTTAAACAACCCATAAAATAGGGCATCAACAAAGAAGTGACTCCTTGCTTCTCTGAGATTCATGCAGCATCCAAGAGCTCAAACATCAAGGAGAAAACAGCAGGTAGTTTAACTCCCAAGATCTCTCCCCTGCTGTTGTTATCATTGACAATGAAGGCAGTGTTGTAAGTGCAGAGTGCAATGGACAATTCATGCACTTACCATATCTTGCGCTCTAGCTACAGGCGCGTGATTTTCTGAAGAAATGATGACAGGATCAAACATATTCTGGCAGATACTCACAAAATCAGAGGCCCTTTCACTCAGTAAATGACCGTAAAAATGCTTTGAAGATGACAATAAAAAGTTATTTAATCATGTTCAAAACAGAAGCACCTGCCAAGTCAATATGTGATTTTTTTTACATGATTGGCTGATACAGTGACAATAGTGAAAAATGCAAAGTGAGGCTGTTAGGAGCAGCTACCAGCCTGATTCCATAGTAGGCATAGCCTGATGGTGGAGAGAGAGAGCAAGGAAAGAGGAAAGAAAAAGCAAGACAGTCACACATACATTTCCTCAGCCTCCTGATTTTTCAACTCTTTTCCCAGCTGTTACAAGGTGCCCTTGGAAGTCTGAAGATGTCCTTAGCAGCCCCCATTTTCTGTGGAGTCTGTGCTAGAAGGAGAAAGGACAGTGACCAGAAGGAGGACCTCAGACAGCGTGGGTGATTTCAAGCTGCCATAATACAAGGGAAAAGGTGCTGGGGAGAAGGGTGAGGATCTGACCTTCTGCTATCATCACTGCCTTAGGAGAGCTGCACACCTGTAGGTTGGGGCTGCTAGACATAGAGACACAGAGTATTGCGTGCGGCTGGCCACAGAGTTTTCAGGCAGCCCAGGAGAGCCCGCACCTGCCATCAGCACTGTGAGCTGTGGGGCCACACCATGCAGCAAACAAGAGCCTGTGCTCTTGCTCAGCCTCCCCACTCACTGCCTTTGCAGCTGTGTCTACCCCAAATTCAGCAACTCTTCTGGGCAAGTCACTTACAAGTCATTTCAAGTGGCTGGCATATGCAGCTAGAGCATTGAAGAGATTTCTAGCTATACCTGCTGCAAAACCTTCTTTTTGGTACTGACTGATTGGGTTCTTTCATGAGTATCTGAAAGCAAAGTAGCCCAAGACTGGTGATAATTTGCGTTCTGCTACCTGAAGTCCACCAGGTAGCAAATATAAATGTTCACACTTAAAGGTCAGAAGGGTCAGTTCTGACCAAGCATTGTCATCTCTTATACACTATGAGCCAGGGGATCCCTGGAATTCATTCTATAAAAAGGATGGTTTGGAGTGACATTGAATGTCTTATTTTCTGTTTGTGACACTTCCGGAAGTTCAAATTTTATACAAAAATTCATTTTTGTTGACCCAAGAATTTCCAGTTCCTCAGGTTTAAAAGGAGCTACAGGGAGGAACTGTGGCCAAAGATGCCACTCATTCACAGGATTTTAAATGACCTGTGAAATCTTTATAGGGGTATTTTTTGGAATTGGCCATTCATTCACTGGCAAGCCCACCAAGCATGTTGAAAATGGTTTCCCTGGCCTTGAATTTGTTCAGCAGATGCTGTCTAAACCTGCTGCATTGGCGAAAGCTTCCCAAACTTTTTGTTTTGGCTGAACCACAGGCAAATCTGCTCCACTGCCTAAGGCAATAGATGGAAGAATGAGGCACCTGAGCAGCACCTGATCAAATCTCAAGCCCATGGCTTCACTCCTTGTGAGAAGCTTTGCCATGCTGTGACACCCAAGCCCCTGAGAGAAACCCCAAGTCCTTGAGCCCTTTATGTGTTGTTCAAGGAGATGTCCATGGTCTTGTCTCTGCCTCTGTCTGCGTGCTCGCCTCTTAGCTTCCAGGATCCGTGTCTTCCTGCGTCCGAGTCCTGCAGGGCTTCACGTGTCTCGCCAACACCCTCTTGGGACCTCGCCCTGTGGAAACACAAGCTAAACCTTTGCCCCACGTGATTAGTTTGAGAGGGCCTTCAATCTGTCCTGTTTCTGGATTTCTAATCAAAACTAAAGGATTCTACCTTAGTTTTGCCTGGCTAGTGTTAGAAAAAATGCCTGAGAATTGGTGGATTGACTGCTCCTGTGGAAGCAGGTGGCTGCACAAGCTGACAGTCTGGACAAGCACTAATGATTTCCCTCGCCTGGCTTTTTGAGATGTGAAAGGATTCCATCAGTGCTTGTGCATTTTGATGAAAAAATGTATGGCTCAACTTTGCCTGCTCAAAAATATCCAGTAAAGCCTGTGAAATGACCATGGTTAGCTTGTCTGCCTGGACATTCCCTTCTGCTAAAAATCCTGGAAGGGATGAGTGTGCCTTAACGTGAGTGATGAAATATTTGTGTTCCCTGTTTTCCAGCAGTGTTTTCATACATGGTAAGTATGAATATAAGATGCCATTGTGTTTGGTTTTTTTTTTTCTCAAAAAGTGAACCTTCCGATCATTTGACCACTTCGCAACACATGCTGAATCTGTGATCAGATTGAGAGGTTGCTGAAACAATTGAAAGACCCTGACCACTGCTGCCAATTCCACAATTTGTGGTGAACTGTGTGAACCGTATTTTTACATCTGAGTCCCATTCCCCTGTGACTGAATTCTGCCACATGATTACTGATTTGTGAGTTTTTCCTGAACCATCAGTGAATACTGTTATCCCATCCAATGGTTCCTCACTTATTCTTGGTTTTCCCCTATAACATATTTTTGTTTTCAGCAATCTGTGACCTGGAAAACTGTCTGAGTTTGAAAATTGCACAGTAGTAAAATTATTTTCCCAAGATCATTATACTAGACATGGGTGAAGAAAATAGAGTGCTAAATTACTGGCTTAAAAAGAAAATATGAGGGAGGAAAGAATATTGACACCATCTCAGCCACCAGTAGAAGGCAGGTAAACCATGGACAGGGGAAATACTTGGTGATGGAGGCAGAACTTCAACATCAAAGATACCAACAGTAGCATCCTGAGGCCAGTGTAGCAGAAGTAAAGGGAAAATCTGAGTAAAAACAGTCGCATGTGCCTTTTAAGTGTGCATACAAATAGCACAGAAGGATATCTGATAGCAGGAAACTCCCTGAAAGCAACAGAGACATGGAAGAGATCATGAGGACCTCCCAAATGGGCCCAGCAAACAGCAGAAGAGGAGTTTTCTGAAGTGTGATGGCAAGGCAATCATCATGGATGATACTGCATTTTGCAGAAAGCAGATGTGTCCAATTAGGAGCTCTACATGAATGCACACAAACACCAGATGTTTTTTTTTCTCTCCAGATCGATATTTTATTATATTTTTAAGTAGCTATATTTATGACTTAGCAGAATCATGATTAGTGTTGAATATAATAAAGCCATTACCTTAGTACCAAAACCATCACCAACTCAAACAGGAAAATAAGGACATAAAACTGCATTCTCAGTGTAAAAAGTCAGATGCTTCCTGCCAAAAATATTGCAAAGTCAAACACTGTGGGAATGTCAAGAAATCACTTTTGTCCACATAATGAACTAATGAACAGGGCTGTCCTGCATGGGAGATGCCCCTGACTGTTCAAAAGCAGCAAGGACAGTCCCCTGAAAATATATCCTATGCACCAAAAGTGGCAAGGAAATTTATTCTTTTCACTGGTTTTACTGGTTTTCCTGTGTCTTTTTGCTGTGTCTCTCTGTTTCTTTTCTCTTTTTAAGAATTACTCATCTGGAGTAATTCTGTGAGATTCTGAAGAGGATCTCTAACTCTGAAGTTTAAGAATTAGATTCAGCAAAGATCTGTGAAGAAGTAAATGTTTGGGTCTCCAAACAGGAAAGTCTCCATTTGGGTCTCCATTCAGGAAGGTAGCCTGAAAGCAGTGGATGTCAGAAATGGACTTTTCTCCATGTTGGTCCTGAATATAAAAAAAGTTGTAGCTGTGTCCTGGAGAGATTTTTGCTTTTTCCAGAACACTTTATGACCTCTTTTAAATAGAAAAAGCACTGGAGAAAATAGGATGAAAACTGCCAACATCCTTGGTCTAGAGAGCTGATTTCCTTCATCAGTTAGAAGGCAATTGTGAGCCTGAATACAAAAAAAAAGCAACCTGATCTCATAGCTCAGTAATCTGTGCTTGGTGACAGACAGAGATCTCTTTTGGCTTGTTTCAACCAGTAGATGTGTGGTTTTTAAAATAATTTTAATAGTGTTACTATTGATCTAAGTTCCTCTGCTCCTAAGTGTTACTTGAGTTCCATGCCTGAGGAGCATAAAGCAACTTTTTTGCTATGGGTAACTCTGCACCCATTGCCTCCTTTCCTTCTGGAAGTTCTCTTTAAACTGAATGCCATGGTTTAACTCCACCCAGCAACTGAGCACCACACATTCTGCCACTGAGGGATGGGGGAGGGAATTAAAATGAAAAAGTGAGAAAATTCATGGGAGTTTAAGGGGGAAACAAAGGCAGTTTAAGAGGGGAAACAAAAGTCACTCACACAAACAAAGCAAAACAATTCACTTCTTCTCATGGGCAGGCAAGTGTTCATCAGACATTCCCCAGTTCCCCAGTTACTGGGGAAAACAAATTCCAGAGCTCTGAACAACCCCTCTTCCTCCTCCTTCCTCCTTGTGTCCTAGCTGTTCCCATCTCCCAAGAAGCAGCAGCTACTGGGAACCCAAGTCCAGTAAGACACGATCTTAAACAATGAACTGCAACTTCTGAAGGCTGCAGTTCATTGAGTACAGGGAGAGCCAGAACTGGGCTTCTCCACAAATAGAGTTGGACACCACCAGTTTCTGAAAGCACTGTGACCCTAGAGCATCAGCTGGGCTCTCAGCAAGGGTGGGAGGCCTATTCCTATCAAATGCTATGAGGTACTGGGGTATGAAACTCCAAAAGTTTAGACAGACCTGACCTGCACTTAGCTATCAACACACTCCAGATGGTTCATTAACCAAGACATAGATATTGCACGGTTGCAAGGAGCCTTTCCTGAGTCAGTGACAAGAGAATTTGCAGCATGGCAGAGCTCTGCTTCAGAGGTGATGTTTTTCTCTGTTGTAATTTTTAAAATGCATGGTGTGTTTATATACAAAGACAAATGATGGATGTGCATTGGCAGGGGCACACTCAACCTGTTCCTGAAATATCACAAAGAGGTTGGATCATATGCTATTTCAGAACTATTGTCCAAAAAATAGAGGTCACCAATCTGGTGACTTGTTTTAATGTCTTAGTTCTAAGTTAACAAACATGTGTCCAGGGGTTCCCACTGAAACAGGGCTGGGCCTTTGCAAAGTCAACAGTTTATTTACTAACTAAGAATAAAGCACACAGGAATATGCTTGTAGATGTTAGCAATGCTTTTCATTAGCTGAAGATGCCATTAGGTCTTGATCATGGTATGCTTATTCATTAGTTTCAGTGAAATTCACAGGCCTGTTTGCAGAGTGAAAGTTACAATGAGACTTGGTGGAGAAAAATAAAGAGAAGAGCAGAAAGTGTGCATTCATCCCTTTGAGGAGGAGGCAAAAAAATCCAAACCCACAACTGAGAAGATTTCGTGCCTTATCAAAAACAAGTCAAAGTAACAGAAACTACACTGAAAGGTGCTAAATTTCTCTTGCCCTAAAGTTGTTATCAATGTCACTTGTTAAGAAGCGTCTCCTATATACAATTTAACCATTGGTAAAGTTAACTACTTTCCTTACTACATGTGCTTAAAATTTAGATTAATTTGTTTCTGTCGGGAAAAAGGAATAGTTTCAGTCCCACCCTATCCTCTTCACAAAACTTTTTCTTTACTGTAAGTCTCTATAGACTATTGAATTGCTCCATTATTTAATACATTCTTCTTTCTATTTGGATACATTAAAATAAGGGGGCTTTTCTCCATGCTTGAACATGACTCTGCCATCTTCCCTGCACCCCTGTTGAGCTGCCGTCACTCACCCTGCAAGAGCACCTCGTTCACCTTTCCCAGTGCCCGGGAATTGCACCTTTCCCATTCCCTGGTCTTGGTAAAAGACAGCACTCACAAATCACACATTTTTTGTGAAGAAACCCACATCAGGTGACATTGCAGCGGGTGATCAGAGAAAATCACTGCAACCTGGGATTGGGAAGGGACATCCCCTGTCATTACCCGGGTGTACAGTAGCTCATAAAAGCAGTAATTTAAGGAAGCCCTCCTATTCTGCGGAGCCTTCCTGTGGCCGTGTGTGGGCTCCTGGACAGGACAGCAGCTCAGATGAGTGAGGAGCCAGGGAAGGACCCTTCCAGGTGAGATGCTGCAAGAACTCGGCAAGCTGACGGAGGGTGGATTTGCGCTGAGGAGGAGCAGTCTTGCCCCGTTGTCTTTGTTTCCTTTTCTAATGACGTTATCACACTGTTTTCACAGATGATCCTACTGCATAGCTGGCTCTCAAAGGGTTAAAATGGAGGGCAGCATCTGTACTTTTAAAACTACATGCGACAAAGTCCATTGCTTGAAGTCTGGGTCCTTTCTACCCCCCCCCCCTCCCCAGCTTCCAGTAATCATTTATTATTAGAGGGGTTTTATGATACAAATTTGATAATCTCCCATACACATTGGCACTGTTCTAATTGGAGTTGTAAGCCCATAAAATTCAAGCCCTTTGTTTTCATGAAGGCCACAAGGTTTTAAAAGATGCTATTGTACCGCCTAAAACCCATAAAATTGTCACTAGGGACTGATTAAACAGTCCTGAATCGAAACAGTGCGGATTTTGTCTAGGTCCTTTTCATGCACAACAATGCTCTTTTCAACCTCCAAGACAAAAGGAGGTTTAAGGAGCGATTCTCTGGGAGATTCTTCTAAGATAACCCCATCCATATGGGAGACAAGGTGGCCAGCAGCTGAGACAAAAAAAAAAAAAGATTTCGGATGGCAGGAGGAAAAATAAAGGGAAAGGGGCGGGGGAAGGACAACAACAACAAAAAATCAAAACCCAACAACCAACCAACCAACCAACCAATAAAACCAAGCCCAGGTGACAGAGAAGCTATGTTTCCCCAGGTCCTTCCCCGCACAGGCCGGAGGCCTGATCCGCTCTGTGCCTCCGCCTTGGCACACGGCCGCCCGTCCAAGCAGGGCAGGAGATGTGCGCGGGAGGACTGGCTCCCTTCGCTCTCCCCAGCCCGTCCGCGCTGTAGCTGGGTCTGACCCTCCCGCACCAAGGACAGAGGCGACACCGATCCGCCCAGGTGGAGGGTGCGAAGCCCCGGGGTAAGGCAGAGCTGGGAGGAGAGCGGGGCCGTTCTGGCGGGGGAGGCGGCCGGAATCACCCACGGAAATGGTGCGTGCTTTTGGTCGCCTCCTCATCCGCAACGGCAGCACCTCCCAGCTTCGCTCTCCGTGGGCTCCCCGGGACGTGTAGGCAGCACACCACAGCCCCAGGGGCATACCGTGTCGAAAATTATCCCCTTCCAGGGAATAAATAAAAAAATATACATGATAAAATCCTCACTTAAATATCTTCTGCGGGTCCCTTTCCGTTGACACCTTTTCCTCGGCGGCCACGTTGTCTGCATCAGTCCCCGTGGGGTCTTTGCCCCAAATATTCCCTCAGCGTTCGTGGTCTGCAGGTGCCGTCGGAGGGATGGAAGCAGCCGGTCTAGTCCATATTTCAGGGACCTGGATTTAGCTTTGTGGGCAGTTTTATAGGGTTTTTTTCCCCATTGGCGGTTGGCAGATAATATATATTATTATTATTTTCACCCCAAAGCAATAAAATCAGTAGTTTATCAAATAGTTTCAAAACATAATTTTCTTGGCTATCCTTCCCCAGTCGAAATTTGGAACGGTTTCAGGCTAATGGAAAGATTGGCTTAATTCTGCATCCTGCCTTAGTGCCTCTATGGAAGGCATCGCCGCTTAAAACGCAAATTCGTGGGAGCGGGAGTCTCCAGAGCGGGAGATTTTGGGCTCACGCTTCCCGTAGGAATTACGGCCGCGTTTAGAGTGAGATGCTTGCAGCAAAATTTATTTGCCGTTTGCCGGCTCATATGGATAATATGAAAGAACTTGAAAGTCAAATTCGACTGGAGATATTGAGACAAGTATTTAAGATTTTATAGCACAGGAGGCGATCCTACAAAACAGTCCCCAGTCGTCAAAACTACACTTCTCCGCCGGGAAAAATTTATTTGCCAAAAATCATTTTATTAGTCACTGGAAGAGTCAGCTATTTTAAAACACACTAGGTCGCTAGGATGATCGTTAATTTTTAACAAGGAATCTCTCGAACAGGTGGAGGAGGAGCGGACGTTTTACAAAATTCACGCCTCACGCGGCATCCTCGCCCTCGGGTGAGGCCGGTGTAGGGGAGCGTGGCCCCGGCCAGCTTCGTCCCGGCCTGCCGCCGCCCCGGAGCCGCGCTCCGCCGCCCGGCCCGCCCGAGAGCGGCCGCGCCGTGCCCGGCGCCTTCCGCGGCGCCTTCGCTACAGCCCGGGGCTGGGGCGGGCGGCCCCGCGCCCGAGGGATGAGTCCGGCCCCAGAGGGCGGAGTGCCGCTGTCACCATCCCCAGGAGACCGCGGCCGGGTGCGCTAAGTGCTGGTACGCGGGGAAGACGCCCAGGGCGGCGGGCGGGCAGGCTCGGTAGCCCTGCAGGGCGAGGGCGGCCTGGGCGCTGCACCCCGCCAGGGCGCAGCCCAGCTTGGGGCGCGCCGCGGGAGCCGGTGGGCTGGCGGGGCAGCCGCGGCAGGGCTCCCCGTCCCGCACCAGCACCGGCACCACCACCCGGCGCAGCAGGGCGGGCGGGCGCGGCTGCGGGCTGCCGGGGCCCTCGCTTCGCGCCCGCTTCATCTTGTAGCGGTGGTTCTGGAACCAGATCTTCACCTGTGTGGGGGTGAGGCTGAGCAGCCGGGCCAGCTGCTCCCGCTCCGGCGCCGAAAGGTATCGCTGCTGCCGGAAGCGCCGCTCCAGCTCCAGCGTCTGCGCCTTGGAGAAGAGCACCCGCCGCTTCTTCTTCTTCTCCTCGGCCTCCGAGCCGCGGGCGGGGAGCGACCTTTGGGTGGAATCGGGCAAGCTCATCTCCGGGCCGCTCTCGTCGGAAGCTGGGGACAGCGAGTGGGTTAGAGAGAGGGAGCAGCCGGGGCCGGGGAGAGCGGCAGGCATCGAGGAGGCCGCCGAGAGCTGAAACGCCTCTCGCAGGGAGAGCCCCGTCTGTCTACCGGGCCGGATTAATCCCAACAGTCAAGGAAAAATGTGAGCTAACCCCACGAACACATCAAACCGAGCCCACGGCCCGGAGCGGGCTGTCGTCCGGGCCGGGACCCGCTTTTCCCCGCCGGCAATCCCAGCTGGGGCACGGCCGCTTCGCCACGCACAGCCCGGGATTGCGGGCTGCAGCCCTCGTGTTCCCTGGGTACTGAAACAGAATATGGGGCTCCCCGGTCCTTTCACAGCTGCTTTTCGCTCGCCGCTCGATTACCTTAATATTTAACCTATCCCGGGGGTGTTCTCGCACCCATTCAAAGGACGATATCCCCCTGCGCACCCTGTGTACACAGGTATACAATAAACACTGTGTATCTGCGGCACAATTTATGTGTGCGAGGTGCGACCCATATGCTGCCCAGCTGGGTTTGCGAGCTGGAGCCCGCCCGCCGCGCTGGCAGGTGCGTGGATCCGGGCGGCAGCTCGGGCAGGCGAGGCACGGGGGTGCTCAGCTTTCCTCTGCGGAGCGTGGGGTGGCCCCAAACCCTTCAGCACAAAAAGACAGGTTTTCTTGCAACAGTGGAACGGGGGTAAAAAACTAATCCGGGAAGTAGGCTTAAACGATAAGCGCACAGAGAGAGGTGGACGCAGCCTGAGATTTTGGTTTCTGCCATAGCTGGCAGTATGCACTGATCTACCAAAAAAAAAACCCAAAAAACAAAAACAAAAAGCCTCCTAAAATAACCCTCAACAAAACCCAAACCATCTTTTCTGTCTTAAGATCGTGGCCGGGACATTTCTGCTGATTCGTTGTTGCAATTCAGTAATATTTTATAAAATTCCCAGCCTGGACTCCCTCGATCCTGTAGGCTATGTACACTGTCAATTCGCTGCTTCGCATCTTCGTCAAAGGAATGGGGGGAAACAAATAACAGATAATTGTGCAGAGGTGACGAATTCCTGTCCGTTTTATACTCACAGGGATAGTGATTTCTGTCTGTTTCTATCCACCCTCGATACGGCGAGCCGGTGTAGTTCTCCGCTGAGTGGCGATGGTCAGAGACTTGCTTTATGCTATTAGCATCCTGCTCTGGTAAATCCAAAATGCTCCTCACTGTAAAACTGATCCTCCCAGATGAGGCCATGGTAGGTTGCGCGCACACCCCCCAAAAAATATCACCCCAAACCGAACCCCCTTCCTTAAAAGCTGCGAGGAAAGGATTGCGTCCAGTTAGTGGGGAATCTCTCGGCTCGAGAGGACCTTCCTTTCCATCGCCACCTAACCCCAAATATTAGTGTCGTTTACAGAGGTGTCCTGTTTATATAAACAGTCCTCCCCACTGCAAACACTGCCTGCTTTCAAACCGTCCCTGTCTATAGGATGCTAAGTACCTGAATTAGTCAAGTGCTAAAGCCCTAATGGGAGTAGGTGTAACCCCCCCTCCCGCCACCCCCATGAGAGAATAACCCGTTACCTCCCAAAGACAGCAGGAAACAGGCGTCATCATTACATATTCTGTCTGATTAGCCAAAAGTGGGGACAGATAATGGTAATTGTTAGCAGTGAATAACATCTTGGGTGGCATGTGGATGACCAACAACCACCCCCCTCCATCCGCCACCGAAGCCACCAGCGTCCCTTCTATCCTCAGACAAAGTGAATCCTCCCAGGACATCCGCAGAGCATGCCGAGAGCCCCCTCCCCACTTCTCCCTCTTTATTTCCCCCCCTCTCTTGCCTCTTTCTTTAAATCTGGATGGAATTTAAGTCGTTATTTGTTTTATTTGCCGGGCTGTTTGCAGTGCTACCCCGAATTCTCTTCTTGTTGTTGGCAGGTTTCCTACCCTCAACGGGGCATTTTTCACACCTCGACCGCGCTCTCGGCGGGGAAGGCTGGCGTGTGTGTGCGTTAAGGAATAAGATCTCTGGGATGGGGGTTTTTGC
The DNA here is from genome assembly GCA_024865655.1 of Emberiza elegans. Classification (NCBI taxonomy): domain Eukaryota; kingdom Metazoa; phylum Chordata; class Aves; order Passeriformes; family Fringillidae; genus Emberiza; species Emberiza elegans. Next base: position 51,175,419 of record JALJVW010000139.1, on the reverse strand, counting down.
GTCTCCTGGGCATGGTAGATGGAAGGTGCACCTTTTTCTCGAGAAAGATGAGAGCGGGAGCTTGGCATACTCGGTCCGTAAGGAAGAGTCAGGACGGGAGTAGGGGTGATTTTTTTTTTTTTAATCACTAACCCAGGGAATATCCCATCGGGCGGGGTGTGTGAGTGACTGAAACGACTCCAGCTGGGGAGGGGGAGAAAAGATCAAACACGGCGCGTCTATTTATCCGCGCCGTCCTTGCCGACCGCCGCTTCATCTGCCGAAAGAGACAGCAAACGAGGCCGAGGACGGGAGGAGGGTGCTGGCGCTGTCTGGGCGCGGTTCGGGGGCGCCCGGCGGCAGCTCGGCGGGACGAGCACCTTCTCTCAGCTTCACCTCCCCTCCTCCTTCCCCCGGGCGGCCCTGTCCCCTCGCGAAGCTGCGGCCGGGCTTTGCCCAGCCTCGGCGGCCGCCGAGGACTCATAGGAAAATACGGCGCAGAAAGAAGCACCCGGCGTGCCGTTCAAAGGCGAGCCCGCAGCGGCAGGGCTCGGTCCCCGGCGGCAGGGCAGCGGTACGAGCCACCGATGGGGGCGACGTTTCACGCGTGTCGCGCAGCGTGGCTGGAGCCGCCGGGGCGCAGAGGGCGGGACACGCGGCCCTTCCCCAGCGCTCCGCGCCGCCTGCGCGGGAGGGACCGGCGCACGCCGCGGAAGCAGCGGGAGGCCAGTCCGGCTGGATGGAGCAAAGCCGGGAGAGAAGGAGACGCCCAGGCTCTCCCCAGCACACCAGCTTTCCTGTGAACGCGGGCCGAGGCCCTCACAGCGCATCCCCGACGGGGGAACGCCGCGAAGCCCTGCGGCGGCGCCCTGCGAAGGGGAGCTCAGACACACGCGGAGATTCCCTTCTCTCCGGCCGCTTTGTCGGTTCTTACTCACTCCCCTGTCCAAACAGGCGTCTGTGAGCTATTGTGTATAGATTATATCTACCCAGCCCCTCTCTCGTCCCCGGGACCTGCTGCCCGCGTGCCCCCGGCCGCGACCGCCCCTCCCCGCCCTGGTCTGGGTGTCGCCTGCGGGAGCAGCTACAATTCCCGGGGAAAATGTCAATGAGCAATAGCGGCGAGGGAGAGGTGAGATTTATATCGGCGAGATTTGTGGGCGAGATGAACGGGGCACAAGGCTTCATTTGGCCACCTTCCCGCATATTTCCTTCGGGACTGGACAGGCTCCATATAAACGATTCCCAGGCCGTGATTACTGCAGCCACCTATCAAGCGTGCCTGGTGACAGTAGTTATCTCCCGGCTCCGAGCACAGCCTCCCAGCCGTCCTGGGTGGTCGGAGCGAGGGGAGCACAAATACATGCCAACTGCTAGGCCGTGAACAAAAGGGAAATGTAGCCCTATGTCCCGGACCTGTTGGAAGCATTTGTTCCAGTCAAGATTTTGCATTTGTTCAGATCTGGAATAATAGGTGATTGACGCCTTCCCACAATGTGCTTTAACTCTCCGGGATAAATCGGAGCTTGTTCCTTGTTGTCATGGTTTTCAATAGGGTTCAATGGGATTGAACCACTATCGACTCTGCTTTACGTCTCCGGCAGCCCCGTCCATACAAATTTATTAGTTACGTCTTTTTAAATGAGATTAAATTGAAACGACGTGTCCGTCCTCGGCGGAGCGGCTACTCCCGCGGTCGCCCCCGTGTCCCCTCGGGCCCCGAGTGCCCGTGTCACCGCCGGGGCAGCCCCGAGCCCGGCCCGCCGGGGGGACAGGGGCACGGCCCCCCCGCTGCCAGGTACGGCCGCGCTCACCTGCCCGGGCCCGGCCCGCAGCGCCGCCGCTGCCCCGCGCTCCCCAGCGCCCCGGCTGCAAAAGGCCACCGAAAAGCGCTTATTAATATCTTGACCCCACAGGCAAATATTTGCTGAATGCCTGCGCAGGAGAGGAGCTTCGGGAGGGTCGGCCAGAGCAGGGGAGGGGGCCGGGGTTCAGAGCGCCACAAACTTATCTGTATAAGTTTGCCAAGGACACTCGAAAGAAAGTGCAAAAACTTTGCAAGGAAAAAAAGTCAGGATGAGAGAAAGAGAGTCTACTTCAGTGACCTCTCTTAGCCTTTTAATCTATTTAACATCCTAAGCCCACACTGATGTGTAGAAATAAGTAAATGGTACTCTTCAAGCCTTAAGAGCTCTTCAGCGTCAAATATTTGCACTTACTCTTAGAGTTTTTTCTCAAATAGCGCAAGACACATTCTCCTTGGACGAGCCGAGCTGTCTAAATATACCTACGCATTGTGATCTGCGGGAAACGGTTTGCTTCAAAGGCAGAACGTAATAACCTGAAATGTTTCATCTCTTGGTTTGCTTGAGACAGACTTGGACGCTTTTCAGCTCTGGCTGCCCGGCCTCATTTCGGGGTTTGCCGGTTCCCATTTCACTCTCTCCCGCCAGAGTCCCGCGTGTCTGCCCACGGGGCGCTGGAGCTGCCGTTCCCGTGGGGAGGCATTCTTGGACCGAGAGGTGGGTTTGCCTCTCACCTCTCTGTACCGGCCGCTTCGGCGTCCCACCGAGAGCCGTCCCGGCGGTATCCACGGGGAAGAGACGGGGCAATCGGTTCCTCGGGGCTGTTAGAAGTGCGCGGCAGGGCCCACGGTGCGCTCCGCCCGCAGATGCGCTGGGGTCCCGCGGCAGGAACCGCCCCGCGATGTGGGCCCGTCTTTGTGGGCCCACGGGGTGAGACCCTGTTGGCCTCCGTGGGCCCGTAGGGGATGGCTGCGTGTGCCCGACCACCTCGTCCCTCCAGATAAACCCACAGAAACACTTCGCTCCCCCCAGGCCCTCGCCCATTTAAATGAATTTTCAGCTTTCCAGGGGGGTTAAATTTTTTTTTCAATCTTTGCTTGTTTTCACACTGCACGCTGCGCGCTTTTCAAAAGCTCGTCCGCCGACGGCCGCCTGTGGCTGCGGCTCATGAGAGACGGGCTGGGAGAGTGAGGAGCCGGCACCCGGCCGTGTCCCCGCTGCCCTGGAGCTGACGAGGTGCGGGCCGTGGCGCCCCGTATGGCGGACACCGGCGAGATATCTCCGCAGCATGGACCGGGCTGCTCCCGGCGAACCGGAGCCTCAGAGCGACCGCGCGGTTTCCTGCCCGAGAGGCGGCCCGGCCCGCCGAGAGCATCTATGGGAGCCCGGCCCGCCGAGGGCATCCCGGGGAGCCCGGCCCGCCGAGGGCATCCCGGGGAGCCCGGCCCGCCGAGGGCATCCCGGGGAGCCCGGCCCGCCGAGGGCATCCCGGGGAGCCCGGCCCGCCGAGGGCATCCCGGCCCGCCGAGGGCATCCCGGGGAGCCCGGCCCGCCGAGGGCATCCCGGGGAGCCCGGCCCGCCGAGGGCATCCTGGGAGCCTGGCCCACCAGCCCCCGCTGCAAAAACACCTCCCACCCCCTGCTGAAAATACCTCCGACCGCCTCTATAATTCCTTTTTTTAATTCCTTTTTTTTTTTTCCCCTTCCTACTTGAATGGGTTCATTTACTGTGCTCAGTGGAGGATTGCAAAGCAGATTGACCAAATCGATGTATGTGAGATGCAGAAATCAACTATTTTCCTACACCAGATTGTTGTCCCAACACTTTCATAGAGGAGGAGAGAAAGGAAAAAAAAAAAAAAAAGGAAAAGAAAATATTATCAACACAGAGTCCGTCTGGCTCTGATTGGTGTAGTCCCGGCTTTAAGGAGGACCTCTCCACAGTATATCTGCAGGGGCGTTAAATGCAATACTCTGAAGTGACTGAAATGAAAACCTGACCTCACAGAATTTAATGTGAATTTTGGAATTTATTTTTAAACAGACAAAATTCCAAAAAAAAATTTTTAAAACAGGGAAAATTTCAACTTTTATGTAAAAACCAAAGAATTCTTTACTTCATTTTTTCCCAGTAATGAATTTTCCCATAACTTTACACCCTTTTCCTTCATTATCTGAAAATAGTATCTTTTGTCTTTCTCTCTCAATTACAAACCAGCTTTAGACGTTGAAAATTAATATAACCCCTTATTTGTATTTTTGCTTTGCAACTGATACTCATTGTAATACACTTTCTAATTAGGGCAAGACTGTGGAAGACATGGAATATACCTTCCAGGAAAACTGGTTTCTATGTATTTCAGTAGGTTGTATTTGTCTCTCCTTCCTTGTAGAACAATGACATTTACTGTGCACATTTCTTGATACATCTGAACAACCTGCACCAAGTCCTTTATTTCTTTTTTTTTAAATGACTAAATAAATCGACTTTAACCTATTAAAAACTTCAACAAACAAAAATAAACTTTCTTTTGTAGCCAATTTTGAATTTGCTTATTCTCTGGTGAACTAACTCCCACCCCATCAAAATCATGAACCCTTTCCTATCAGTTTTATTTTGCTAGGTTTTCTTGGTTTGCTTTGTGGGGTTTTTTTGGTTTGTTTTTTCTTTCTTTCTTTTTTTTTTTTTCTCCAGAGTTTGTTAATTTAAAATAAATAATAATTATTAAATCTGATATGTGCAAAGTATGCTATTCAAGACTTACACTTTTAATGAAGCCCTCCATTCTCCATTCTGCATTTAAACAAGAGATTTTGCTCCTTGAAACAGGGATGTCTCACAGCAGCGGAGGATTCAGGACGGAGTTTTTCATTTGCTCTGTGTGATCATCCCAGAGAAACTACTTGGCAAATTGATTAAAAGAAAAGCAGCAAGGGACAACCCCCCATTGCTCTGTAAGTTGGTTTGGGACTAGTTTGTGCTGAGCCAAACTTGTGCGGACAACATGAGCAGGGCTCGCCAGTTGCTTGTGCTTTCCTTCCTTCGGGCTCCTTGAAGCTCAGCTCCCAGGAAGGACTGAGGGGATGGGGCTTTTGCTTCCCACTGGGGTTGTTTGGCTCAGGAAACTGCAGCAGTTGCTCTGTTAAGAGCTGGCTGGAATACAAGCTCTGTACCTACCACCTCTGCAATGCCATTTGTCTCTTTGCTCAGCTTCTATCTGGCACTCCCAGCCTTCACAGGATGTACAGAAAGGCAGGTTCCAGCTGAGGCGTAAAGTTTGCCCAAGACAGGGCATAATCTTGGGTCCAGGTTCAGCTTCTATCTGGAGCATGTGGCCTCTTCTCCTTCCTGGGTAACACACACCCTGTGTAAGATGCTTGTGCTCCCAGGTGGAGATGGTTCATCTGGAGCTCAGGGGCAGCCAGTAGCTCCAATGACCTCGAAAGGGGCTACTCAGGCAGAAGCAGAGACCCTGACCCAGATACACCTTGCATTTAGGCTTCTAACCACACAGGAATTAGGTGCCTAAAGCCTCTTGAGAATCTGGCTCCAAAACTGAAGTGGGTGCTGCTAGGAAAACAGGGCGAGTGGTAAGACAGAAGGAAAGTCCTTAAGCAGTTCTTGACAAGCTGCAATAGAGGACAAAAGTTTCCTTGGGAAAAGCTGTCCTGTTGACCAATGGCATCACATTTAACAGATCTTCATAATGACAAAAGGCATTTTGTGCTTTGGATCATTTAGAAGGATATATACTTGATATCAATGTGTAATTCCTTGTTCTACACTATATTGTATCGCTTACATTTTAAAGTAGTCATTAAGTTCTGATAAATATCCTCTATTAGTAAAATTCTACCAAATTATTAGAATAAAAGTGGCAGGCAAAATTGCATAATTCTAAAAGGTCCCTTTATAACTTTCACTGAACATCCTGTATCTTCAGAGGTTGCATTGAGAAGCCAGGAGAATCTGTAGTAATTTTCCTATCCTGTCACACTTTCTTAAATGCCATTAATAATTTTCCTGGCCTGTACCAGAAACAGTGTGGTCAGCAGGAGTAGGGAAGCAATCCTCCCCCTAGGTTTGGCACTGGTGAGGCCACACCTCAAATCCTGTGTTCAGTTTTGGGTCCCTCACTAAACAAGAAGGACACTGAGGTGCAGAGAAGGGCAACAAAGCTGGTGAAAGGTCTGGAGTGCAAGTCTGATGAGAAGCAGTGGATGGAATGCATAACCGTATCCCTCTCTACAACTACCTGAAAGGACATCTGTCTCTTCTCACAAGAAACAAGTAATAGGACAAGAGGAAGTGGCCTCATGTTGCACCAGAGGAGTTTTAGAGGATTATAGGAAAATTACTTCATTGAAAGGATTATCAAGCAGTGGAACAGCATGCCCAGGGAAGTGTTGGAGTCACTGGAGGTGTTTAGAAGACATGTAGATGCAGCACTGAGGGACATGGTTTAATGGTGGCCTTGGCAATGCTGGAGAAATGGTTGGACCTGATGACCTTAGAGGTTTTTTCCTACCTAAATAATCAAAACTGAGCAGCTAAGCTTTAAAAGATCTGGTCCTCATTTTGCTTTCATGTTATATAAATGTAGCCCCAAAGGGCAAGGAGGACTCCAATAAGGCAGATCTAGGGGGCAGAGGCAGAAATTTAGTCATTTAACTGGAACAAGAAAATCAGTTTATGTGGCTACTTTATATGTAGAATCCCCTCAAGTTATTTTCTCAAAGGTTCATTTGCACAGCAATTGTCAAAATCCAGCTTGAGTAATAAAGTAACATGGTCTAAAGGAGATGTGCTAGATGAGGATGGAGGAAATTCTGAAATGTAGTTTGGTTCCACCACTTTTATCCTATATGGCTTTGTGCTTCCTCGATCTATTTCCTTGCCTTTAAAATAGGATCAGATTCTACTAAATCAGCTTTCTCTAACAACTGCTGTAGCTGTGTGTGGTGTGATGGTTGGATATCCACATAGTGCATTAACTACAAAAAATGCCTTAAAAATTCTAAATAATCACTCATGTGAGTTTGTGGAAACAAGTATTTCATGAAAACATTTGTGTTTCATTCTGGATTTGTGTGTGTCATACTTTTGTTCAGTGAAGCTATTCAAATGGCTGCAGTTGTCAAGGCAGAGAAGTTATGATTCATATGTTGAAACAGCTGCTGCAAGAACATTTCAAAAGAAAAGTTATTTGGGTGTTTTACTCACCTGCAGAGCCAGTGACATCATATTAAGTAACAGCTTCCAAAATGTGAGCTGCTGGAGCTCCCATAAAAAAGGCCAGAAGCAATTGCTCATAAAGTTTTCAGCCAGGCACTAGTACTGTTAAAAAAGGAAAAGCTAATTTTTACTTATGGGCAGCAATTAATGATGTAGACAAATCCAATTTGCTTCCACACCACTTCACCCCCACTTGTCATCATGTTCCTCTCCCAGCACAACTTCATGACAATGCTCAACTGCTGAGCACACAACCTGCTGCCTTGTTAGAAATTAATCTTTGTGAGTACTCACAGATGTGCTTTTTGGGTTTTTTGGATCTTGAGTGGACTTGCATGATGTTTCAGAGTTACGTAGTCCCCTTGAGATTGCTGTGGGCAGGGGCAGTGTGCACTGCAGAGCGATTTAATCCTTGTGGGTGTAGAGACAGGGCAGAATCTGACTCTGCTTCATGCCCTACAAAAACAGCCAACAAATCCTCTGGCAGGTTTGTCAAAGATGCCAGCTGAAGCATCAGACAAATCCTGAACACACAGGCTCAGGAAGCAGGGGGTACAAAAAGCCAAGGGGCTAAAAGAACACACAATAACTAATAGTGAATAAATGACTGCTGACCCTCCCCATCTCTGCCCTCTTTTTCAAGCTGATCCCAGCGTAAGGTTGTACATCATTGTTGTTTTCTTTAGGAGTGTGCAGTCAGCTCCACACACACAGTTTTAAACTCAACTGAATCATTGCTAACTTCTCTGGTGACTTATTGTGCACTGACATCCTTCCTAAATTAAAATACATGGAATTAATAATGATGGGGCCCTTGTTTGTGATAATATTTTTGCAGATTTTTGCAGGTCAAATGCTAACCACTTGAAATACCTAATGGTCAGTTCTGTTTGAGTTACTTTTTTGGGTACTGCAGCTAAGTGAGAGCTTTCACTGAATTTCTCAAAATTATGATATTCCCCAAATCAGGTTTGTGAATATCCCTTTCTGCCTCCAGACTTGGGCACTGGGAGAATAAAAAAACATTTCCAAGATTTTCTCCCTCATATTGCAGTGCTTAAGCCTAGTGACAGGAAGGAAGAATAGTGGATGATTAATTTTAAAACAAAACATTCCTGCCAGCCCTCTGCAGATGAATGGAAGTTGTGGTGACTGTGGAATTTATGGAGAGTATTTCAAAGTGAGATATATTTATCCCATGACAACAGTTTATTGCCATGACATTTTGTGGCATATCTTTAATAATGAGCAACCTTTGCATAATAGTTCACACTTTATGGAATTTCTTGCATCACTGAAAAAAAAGCTGCTTTACGGTTTTTGGAGCAGACATATTCAAATTTTTTAAACTTTTTTTTTTCTTCCCTAATATGTTTTCTTTCTCTGTTTTTCATCCAGTCAGCAAAAACACCTATTAAGTAAAAATAAAGCTGAAATTTTAGCTCACAAAATCATGTGTATTGTGGACAACATCAAGCAGATTTACAGAACTTAAAATAATGATTAATAGTAATGGCTTTAGAAGGATGACTTCTTCTGTGAATTCAGATCTGTTGCATTGATTTAGTAGGCATTTAAGGCTAAACAGCATAAGATTGCATGATCCATATTTAATCTGATAAATATTTTACGTTTCCTTACAGCAGCAGCTGGTTTATTTTATGTATTTAACCAAAGAAGTACTCTGTAAAGCTATTCTGTGCTTTGGTCCATAATAAATGTTTTCTTTAGAGTAGGGAAAAGTTCAGCTGTGCTCACATAGTTACATTATGCATGCTTTCCTGCTGTACCACGGGGGGGAATTGCATTTGCAAACAGAAAATAAAAATGGAATGGAAGAAGGGGAAAAAAAAGCAAACATTCTTTATAGCGCCTGTCTCGCAGACACATCTCAAAACACTGAAGGGAAATGATTGAAAAAACAGTGTTAGCAAGGACTCCTCAGAAATGACAATGGTGGGCGTCCGTCCAGCCGGGGGCTGCCGAGCCCGGCCGTGTCCTGCCTGGGGATGCTGACCGCAGGGAAGGTGGCGGCGCCGGTGCCGCCAGGCCAGGCCAGGCCAGGCCAGGCCAGGCCAGGCCAGGCCGCGCGCACAATGGCTGAAAGAGCGACCACCCAAAGTGGGGCCGCTCACACTGAGCGCGCACAGGGACCTGCGCCAGTTGACCTCAGCCTGTGACCAGCAGAGTAGAGAGTCACTAACTCAGAAAGGTAACTTGGGCCCTGCTCTTTAATGGCTTTGTAAATCAGGATAAGCACCTTATAATGAATGCAAAAACTTCCTCGGTAACCAAGTGCGACTGGGATGGGACTGGGAGGCTGGGGCATTCCTGGGAGCAAACCTCTAGCAGCATGCAGAGCCCAGCTGCTCTTTTTGTACAGTACTGCCTGAAGGGCCATGCAGCAGAAGGCCAGGCTGCCAGGCAGTACTGCAGCACTCAGTTTAAAAGCGTACACTCAGTTTAAAAGTGTGCACCTTCTGATTGCTTAGGTCACCAAAATCAGCAGCCTCAGAATACCCCATCAGGACTTTTGGAATGGAGATGGAAAACCGTGTAATTCTTACAGTGGCAGCAAGACAGCAAAGAGATGTATTTTAACATCCACAAAATCAGTACTTAAGCATTCCTGGACCTAGAAGGGTCTTTTGTGCCACTGGGTGCTCCCAGGATGCTTTTTTGCACCTTAAATAAGTATTAGGCTTGGGATGCAGATAAAAGATACTGCTTCACCTAAATAATGTTAGTTTATTGTGGTTTTTGGTCCTCAGAGGGTTTCAATTTGTTTGGATGTGACAGCTGTGTTGCAGCTGCAGGCGAAATATTCTGTCTTTCTTTAGTGTCAACAGCAACATTTTTAGAAATTTCCTGTACTGCCTCGTTTGGTTCTTTTATTTTTTCCAGCTTTTATTTTATGTAATTAGTCTTTGTGCGCAGAGTGTTTAAGTTTGTGTTCTTCCTGCTCATTTTTGATCCTCATATGCTCTGTTTGGTGTTTCGCTTGTGCAGTAACCACTACAGCAACATCTTCCCTTTTCCTCTTCCAGATCCAAAACCTCAGGCTACAGAATTTGCCTATGACTAGGATATGAAATGCATGTTACATTTTGTGTACCACACCCAGTGAAGGGAGGCCTGGCTCAGAACATTTTCAGATGATTCTTCTGCATCTCTAATCCTATCATTTGAGCTTCCCTAACTATAGAAAATAATAGTGCAATACAGAATCAGAACCTGGATTTTCAGTCCATTGTGAAGGTGTAACACTCACTGACATGAGTCTTGGTCTGAGATATTCTCATTTATTCAAGGCAGCTATGCCAATTGAAGCACATTCAAATCAATATTGACAAATAAGCTCTCAACATTCTTTTAAATAAACACGCTCAGCAAAACAACAAAAGAGAAATAAAATACAGGTAGACTTATGAAAACCAGTGAGTACTGAGATTTTGTTATATGTAAAACCAGATTTTCAGTGTATACTCTATTGCCCCACTGACTTGGTGGATCTACCTAGGTATAAACCAGTTAAGTTCCTGGCTTTAGCTATTTTACTCATTTCTTTATTGCCTTACCATTCCAGGCTTTCAGGACAGACAGGAGAAATGAAGACTTGCAACACTTGAAAATGAACTCAAATTTTGCAGTGCTGGTTAAGTGTTTAACTGCTTGTCAAGGTTAACAATGTGTTTAGTGTGCACACATGAGGGAAATCTTAAACAAGTGGATTTACAGAGCTGAGCCTTTGCTAGACAGAGAGTATAAAGGCCTGTAGCTACAAGTTGGAAGATAACAGCTTGAAAATATTGCTAAAAAAATAAACCATAAATCTCCACAACCAGCTTCAGATAATGTCATGGGAACAGGCTGCATGCCAAGAAGCAGCAGGGAAGGTGAGAGCTAATGCTGCTCCTTAGCATCCAGCAGCACTCCAGCACGGACTGTCCGCTCCCAGCCCGGCTGGATGCCCAGGGCAGGCTTGTCTGGCAGCAAATTGCATCACACAAATGGGAATAACAGAGAAGAGAATCAGGCAGCACAGCTTCCAGACTACAGCATTTTAGAGAAAGGATTGCACTAAACAGAGATGTTATCCAGAGTGCAGAAACCCCCCTTCCTTTTCTTTTATTTTTAACTTTTTCCCCCCCTTTTTTTTCCTTTTTTTTTTCTTTTTTTTTTTCTTCTTCCATACGGTGTCATACATAACTATACCATGGAATGACAGCTGGCACAGCTTCTGTATTCTGCCATAATATAGGTCCATTAATTTTATTGAAAATCTACCTCCTTTGTCCATTTCTACAGAGCTGTTTAAAGACACACTTGTTATTAAACAGCTATGAATATATTTGAGATGGAAAAGGCAGAGTTTGTAACAACATACTAAAGGCTGCAGTCTGGCCACCACTGGTAGGAGTTTATTTCCAGGGAGTACTGGCATTAGCCTGTGTCTCTTCAACCAGTGAGGAAAGGACAGTGCCACGGCTTCTGGTTTTTTTCCTAACAACTTTTTGGCCTTTCAAAATTACTTGCTGTTCCATTTCTGCTGGAAAGCTGTAAATAGCAAGTAAGCTGATTGCATGGTTTTGCTGTCTCTGAACAGAGAAAGCATGCATGGCATGGTTTCTCTGTCTCTGGGTTTGAACATGTCTTCTTCTCCAGACTTTTCCTGGGACATAATCTGAGATGTACATTAGCCTATCAAAGAAAGAATCACTATAACTAGCATTCAGCATCAATATTTTAGAGGAATTATACAGTTCAAAATGTTATATTTACATCAGAAATAATGTATTAGCCTCACTGTAATCTTTCTTAAGATCACTACACAAGTAAATATTTTCAAGAATTTTCAATAGAGGGTTTTTTTTTCAGATGTAATATGAAAAAACATGCTGCAATGTTGCCCTTAAAATGAGCTAATTATAATCATATTGTAATAGACAACCTGGTTCTAAGATCCCTTTGAAAAATGATATCCTGCATACACAAAAGCTAGAAATTAACCTTCTTTGAAAGCTGTTTCTTTTACGTTCATATGATGTCAGGACTTGGGGCTTTGAAGGAAAAATCAAATTACTATGAATCTGTGAGACTCATCAGCCCTACAAAGGCCTCATCCCATTCCTCTGACAATACAAAATGCCTTTTCAGGGCATCTGCATTGTGTTTGTATCTACTTTAACATACTTTGATGTTTATTGGCAGAGTGAGGCCCTTAGTTTAAATAACAAGCAGCATTTCTATTTTTTAGAGTAATGACATATTACATTGCAGTCTTGAAGAATTAACATTGTTCAGGGGACTGAAATTAAAAGGTACTGATAGAAATAGAAAAATATTGATTAAGCCCTAAATTCCATGAGGGACAGTGATTTTTAATAGGTGTATATGTCTTTAGGGAGGAAAAAATTGGCAGAGGTTTTTGTGCAACATAGCTATTTGGTCCTGTTCAGAAGGATAGAAAGACAAACTGAGCTGGTGTTTTTAAGGCCTTTAAAACCACGTGTTGAGAAAAATACCAACTGTTGCTAAGTCTGCAGGCTTAAATGTACAGCAGCAGCATTAAATCCTTCAGGGAATGAAGCTTGCTGGCAATTTTCTGATACTCAGCCGCATTGCAGGTGGGATGAAGGAGATCAGTGTGCTCTGACAGTGGTCCCAAACTAAGCAGGACACTTTTTAGTTCTGCAGCAGAACGAGTGGATGGAAACCGTTCTTTCCCCAGCAAGTGGAGCATTAATGGCCCAGTGCATGCTGGAGCCAGGAGCCTGTATGCCACTGGCTAATGTACTAGGAGGCAGCAGAGGGCTTGGAGAACTGAAGCTCGTGGAAATGCACCAGGTTGTTATGTTCATGTTCTGTGCAGGGGTTATCCTGCCCTCTCTAGGGTAGGACAGCCAGCATGAAAAGTAAAAAGTCATGTAGATGTTAGAGGCTTGTGAGTAGGACAAGGAAGATGCTGGGACCTGAACATGAGAAGAAAGTTTGTTTTCCCCCCTCCTGCATTCCCTTTTTTGTTATAACCTGAAATATTTCATGGCAGTATAAAGACAGCACAGAAAGGGAATCCTATCAATGCTTATTTTTGAAGTGCCTTTCCTTCCCAAAGTCCTTTAAAACTGGTAAAAAGCTCTTGTCAACCTTCCACTCCATTTATTTCTCTGGCTCCACAATGTGATTTTCCTCCTTGCGTCCTTCTGCAGCCCGCTGCTAGTTCTTGGCTGTCTGAAGACTCACTAAGATAAAGTTTACCTAAGTTGCTCAGTGGAAAAATATGAGAATATGCCATTTTATCAGCTTGAAGTACTCTGCCTTTCTATGGCCATAGACAAATCACACAGGCCACCAGCTTTGTCTTGCAGCTCAGAAAAGGCTGAACATTCCCAACATTTTCTAGACTTTTCTCTCTGGAAAAAAATTAAATTGCTCAAGCAAGCAACTGGTAACTGAAGAGAACCTATTATCTGAAGCTGAGAGGTTGACTGCAGCTTATTCAGAGGGCGAAAAGCCCTTTTGCACGGGAGTGAAAAAAGGTGTATGGTTTTTCTCAGCTGTTCAACCCTCTTCTAATTTCATTGTGACTCAACCCAAAGAGCTATATAAAGTAAAATACTTTAAAACCTTAACTTCGGTTATAGGTTCCATGGAATCAGCAATAATTATAATAAATTTGAGCACATTTATTTGATTTCTGTTTACCTCAAGTCACTTTTCACATCCATACAAGTGCATATTGTCAAAAAGCAGCAATTCTGAAATAAGCCAGGGAGTGCTTAGAAATGCTGCGATTATTTCCCTTCCTAGGAAGAATTCTAGCAAGCCTAGGAGTTTTTGCTGTTGTTGACTACAATGTGTCTTCTTGGCCTTTCAAGATCACAAAAGCAAATGTAAGAGGGATATTGTGAGTTTTTGCAACCCAACAGCCCTCTCATCCTCTGTAACCGAGATTTTCAGCCTAGCAGATCGGGATCAAGGCAGTGAATGTAGCCAAAGGTCTGCTCTGTTTTCTGCAAGGTAATTCAATGACCTTTGAAAGAGGAATCAGCTGAAGAGTCAGGTACAGAGATTAAGGAGGGAAATCTTAGTGTAGTGGATAAAAGTCATTGCTTTGAGATGTTACTATGACCAAAAGCAGCCAAAGTACTGCACAGGTCAGAGAACTACTAAATATGAAACTCTCTCTAGAAAATAACTGAGTTCCTTGGTTCTGCTCATGTCTTAATGAAACCAATGTAAAGCTGTATAACTCCCTCACTGATGGCATAACATCCAGCAGAAAAAAACCCAGTGGGAAGAGGATCAGTAAAAGCACAAAGATGCTCTGAATAAGGAATTTTGAAATGTGAATTCTAACTGACATATGTATTATGTTAACTTCACATTCTCACCAGGGGAGAAATCCCTGATGGCAAGCAAGTGGACCTTGCTCCGACCATGGGAAGGAAATAGTTTCATATTATCGTAGAATAGCAAGTTGGAAAGAGAACCCAAGCATCCTCTGGTCCAGCTTTTTTTTTTCAAAAGCACTGTCTAGACAAGGTGGCCCAGCACCCTGTCCAAGCTGAATATTAAAACTGCCCAACATACAATAGGCATAGAAAATTTTAAAAAAAGAAGAAGAAAGGAAAGGACTTTTTTCTCACACAGATTTTGATCTTTTGAAATTTAAAGTTAAATTGATGGTATTTTGCTGCAATTCTGTTCGACAAAACAGCATTACAGAACTTAATAATATTGCATATATTTTGAAATATTGCATTTGTAAGCTCACAAGGTTTAGAGATTGAGTCTAAATTTTCTATTTTGCAATGTAAGATTTCACTTGTTGTAAAGGTGTGTCAATATAAAAAAAAATGTTGTGCTTTCACATGCAGTCTTACCATGGTACCATGATATTTTACCTTCTGTAATATTTATTTATTTGAAAGTTTTAACTTGCAGGAGTTTCTAAATTCTAAATAAATTATACCTAATCTACTTTCAGTGTTGAAGAGGCAAAAAATATCCAATTGTATTTTATTTATTTTTCCTCTATATAGTTAGTTTTTTTTCCAGAACAGGAAAAAGGTGACTTTTTTTCCAGTACCTTAACTTCTGAAAATCTCTGGTTGTGGATATTGTCTAGTATCACCATTTACCTATGGTTCAGCTCGGATATAAAGAAAATTCAAGCTGGAAATGTTTCCCTAAGCCAAAACAGGTCCCAAAAAGATATGCTAGTTCCACTGCCTGCAAAGAGAAGACCGCTTCTCCTTGCTCTGGGGAAACCCATGCTCAAAAAGTGGCTGCTTGTGCTAAGCATGGGGGGCTCCTGACTCCTGCTCTCCCAGGGTGGAGCGGCCCCAGGCGGAGCAGCCGGTGCAGCCATGGCCAGCCCGTGCACAGGGCACTCAGCACAGTGCAGCAACAGGTACGTGAGTACGTGTGCAGGGACAGGGGCACAGCAGGGGTGCTCAGCGTCTCCAGACACCTTGTGCGTGGGCTGTGCTGTGGATGTACACACCTGAGCTGTCTGGGGCTTCTAAACATCCAAAAACTCCAAGTGGCAACATTCCTTTTCCATCTGGAGATCATTTATATACAAGATCCATGCTAGCCATCATTCTGTTCCCTTATCTCTTGAATGACTGGCAGGAATTAGGAGGGCAAGATGAATTATTTATATTCATTACTTTGTTTATATTCTTCATATTTACATTACTTTGCATTACTGATGCTCAGGACTTTTGTGGAACAACGAGACAGACATTCTCACAGGAGCAGCATGTCCTCTGCTTACAATAAACCAAATTTCTATCTCAAAACTTCACTCCCAGAGTGCCCACAAGGCAAGCAGGCACACTTAAGTCTTAACTTGATTAAGTCTTAATCTAATTAGGTCTTAACCGAATCTTTTTTGCCTCGTCCTCCAGGGTGTGACAGGAGAGCACTAGGTGTCTTCAGGCCTTGGAGCGTGGCAGTGAGGAGGGTTCTGAAGAAGCGCAGGAGCACTTATGAGTGAGCAGGAGATGCGAGCAGGTTACGTGTCCAGCTCTGCCCGGTTCACAGCCTGTGCCTGGAGCAGGACCTCAGGCGATGCCGCCGAGTCCCCGCCTGTACCAGAGCGGGGATCGCTAAAGGCCTCCCACAGCCCAGCGCCTCCAGCCCCAGCGGCAGCGATGCTTTCTCGGGGACTCGGGGGCATTCCCAGGAGCTGCGGCAGAGCGCAGGTATCTACCCCCCTCTAGAGGAGCCGGCGCGGAGCATCGCTTCCCCGAGCACGGCGGGCGGCAGCGGCTGCGGCGGCTGGGCCGCGGCTGGCGCCCACAGCGCGGCTACACCCCATGGCTCGGGTCCTGTTTCTCGCTGCAGGGCCTCAATGCTCGCATCCCCCGCGTTTCCCACCTGTAGGAACTCTGTGCGTCTGCCCAAAGCGGGTACACACCCACCACCGGCTCTGTGAGATTGTAAATTACAGACCTCTGCTCAGGTATAAAAACTGCAAAAGGTAGCAGAGAAATCGGTTTTCTGACTCAGTGTTTACCGCAAAGAAAAAAAATCCAGCACAAATTGTGGTGGGTTTAAGTATTTCTAAATATTTTGCTTTCTTTGATTTAGTCTAAATCACAGTAATTTATTGTGTCTCAAAGGAATAACTGTATTTGGGATTTTTGCCTGTTAATCATAAGATTGAAAAGTTTTGTTAAGCCCTTAAGAAGGGCAGCACATATATGTATGTGTATACACACACACACACACACACATATATATATAGCTCCTATGTCTGACTATCTCCGAACTCTACCCTTCCAAACAGAACCAGCATCTCACAGAGCCCTGGACTGGCACAGAAGAAACCTGCAGGTATCACAATTACTCTGCACAGACACATCAGATTTACCAGTATACATGTGGAAATATGTTGCATGACTTTTGCAAACCCATCTGGCTCACCTGAAGCTGGTGACCTGGAAAACATCACCAGGCACAAGAAACTGTACAGATACCATCCCTTAAATGTGTAATTATGCAGTGCAAAAATCACACTATCAAAACTGATATGGCAAAAAAACACCATGGTCTTGAATTTAAGTGTTTTGGGGTTTTATTTTGTCAGAAGGTTCTGCTGATGCAATCCTTAAGCCCTCAAAAGTCAAGGTGAGCTTTGCTTTATGTCCAGAGCAGGAGAAGAAGTAAATAAGCACAGTTATGATGTTAAGGCATGAAATAATTTTGGTGGACATAGACAGGGATGTTCTGACTGGAAGGACAGAAAGGCTTTAAAAAAAGATGCATGGTCTGCAAATTTGATTCTGAAAGTACAAATATGCAATCACAAAAGTACAAGGGTACACTTCATTTGAAAATATTACGGTGCAAGTTTTCAGTTACATCCTACACCTTACCTGATGATGAAGGAAATCTTTATGGATGTGTAATCAAAATGTGCAGGTCTGTGAGCCTGGGTCAGAGGGCTTTACGTTTGTGAGGGTCAGGAAGTTTGAAATGAACTGGGATAAGACAATAAACATCCAGCATGTGTCCCATGTTTTAGTTTTTTGTCTTGCAAGGCCACGGAATTAGACAGTAGTTAATGTTGCAAGGCACATCTGGGGATCGTGTAGTCCAAACCCAGGCCAATCCCACCCCTCAAAGCAGGGTCAGCTACTCAGGGCAGCGTCTGTCTGGGTTTGGATGTCTCCATTAAAAAGAAACAACACTCTCTGCAGGCAACTTGTTCCCATTTTTTACTGTACTCAGAGTAATTCCTTTTTCCTTATGTTTAAATGGAATTTCCTGTTGCAGTGTACAGATGAAGCAGAGGATGCCGATGCTTGCTTTTACCTCTATAAGACATTTTTGGGACAAAATGCTGCAAGGAAAAAGGTGTATCCAGAAAAAGAGGAGGATCTGATGTATCACATGTCAATCTCTTCTGTGCTAACACTGTATATGTTAGTTAGGACTTCACTGTATCTGTGAGTAAGAGTCCTTTGTGCTGTTGTTTCTGCACAAGTTATCTGTAAAAGCCCATGTCTGAATTTGCAAAATCCTTCTTATGTAGTAAAATATGGCCATTATAAATACAAGACATCACATCAGGCAAAAGAGGTTTTCTGAGGGAGGTTCATTTTGATGCTTTGCTTCTGACTGGAATTAGATTCCTTGTAAATCTCTGGTTTTAAACACAGGGAATATTATTATGGTTATTGATTATCATTATTATCAATGCTCTGCAGAACAGGCTCACTAGGTGAGCACTCTTGGGTTACTCCTTCCAAATTTCTGGTCTAAGATTTCCTAGCAGTCCAGGAAGAGCTGCTTTTGGCTCTGAATCACACTTTTTGTGGGAAAAATGCAAACACTGGCACAAACCCCAGAGAAAAGAGGAAAACATTTCATTAGGCTTGGTGAGTTCTCTGGGATTACACATTCTGTCAAATGCTGTGCATCTTCCTAGGAAAGTTCTGTGCTTTGGTTTCAGAAAACCTCAGAACCTGGGGTAACAAGAGTGACTGCTCTGTCACCTATTAGAAGGGAATTCTCTGTTTGCTGCTCAAGGCTGAGCCACATCTGTAACATTTGTCTCATACTCACCATTCAGCTAGACTCAGAGCCAAATAATCCAATGACTTTGTCAACATCTGTTACTCAACTGATGGAAGAAGAAACAAATTTGTTTTGCTAGGTCAATCTGAAGGAATATTTCTATGCCTCATTAGTAGTGTATTTCTTCTGTAATGGAGAATACTTTGAATCTTTTCCTAGAACATTTTTCCAGAGAAGAGATTAAACTTGGTACAAGTTCAGGGTCTGATTGGGGTATGGAATGTCTGATTTGCCACAAAATTTGATTTTATATGCAGATGCTGTAGGGAGCCTGTCTCCATAAAGAGAAAGGAAAGAAAAAATATTTTCTGCAAGTTACTTCAGAAAACGTGTTACAAATACACCTGCAAGCCTTCATTAATATGAATGACATAGGAAAACATTCACACTTACCCATATACTCACCATTAAGACTTTCACAAAAAAAGCTTGAGTGCTTGGTTCCAAAAGGAAAAACAAGAATTTTAATTGATTATGACTTGTGGTGCTAGTCTAGCCAAAGGCAAAATTGTAGTTGGGCAGGAAACAGATTGCACAAAACCACACTTTTTCCAAGCTGATCACATGTTCCAAGCAGGAAATTCACTTGGCTTTTGATAAAACTGTTATGATTTCTAGGATCTATGAAAAGCAGTTATATCCTGCTTATGCAGAATCCTCTCCATCACCAATTTCTTCTTTGCAGTCTCTTTTATAAATCACGTTCCATAAAAAACTAAATAAATTTATATGTGTGTCCATATTAAAAAAAAAAAAAAAAAAAAACAAACCCACCAAAACAACAGAAACAAGACAAACTTTGCAAAAAAAAAAAAAAAAAAAAGGAATTAGAAAGGAAATTATTTTTCTTATAATATAAAACTGGAAGTTACTTTTAAAAGGTCAGATAGTACTAAATAGGAAAAGAAATATTTATTACCAAATAAATTTAATTTGAGTTTCTATCTAGATGAAATGTGATTTGAAAAACCAAAGTTCTGTTGCTACAGACCTGCCTCGTATTGTCAGTCCTGCACTTACAGGAAGGCAACTCTGGCTTCTTCTCTTATAGCATTTCTGTGGAGCTCTGACCCCACTAGATGGTAGGTATAAATAACATTTTACAGCTGTGTGAGTAGAGATGACATTCCCTGAAGCCAGTGGAAGCAGGGCAAACTTGAACTTGCAGCACAGATCAGAACTTCAAAGCCAAAGTTCTTCTTGGTGTCCTTTTATGGTGGAATAGATCCTTGCTGTAATTCCCTTTGCTCTCTAGGACTGAGTCCATCACAGATGATGTGCCTGTAACTTCAAACCCAGTAAAATGCAGCTTAGAGCTGCCTCCAGCCATGTCTAACACATCTGCCTGGCTGAAAAGGAGAGCAGAGTAGCAGGAACATAGCATCTTTATTTTATGTGATACATTCCTAGAGTGCATGGAGACTAAAGAGTATCTGTGCTGAGACACAAGAGTTTAATGAGTTTCAGAAGGAAGGTGAATTTATTTTAGGTGTATTAACACTGTTTTGTGAATAAAGCAGTTAGAAAGGCCAATGCAAACATTATGTGATGTTTCATAAATCTAGCTTGTAATTGTTAACACATGAAGCACACTTATTTTACTGCAACTAGAATTGCACAGTAAAAACTTGATTCATGAAGGCATTATGCAATAATTAAGTGGGGTTTCTGTGAACTTAACCAATAAAAAAGTGTGGAAAGGATATGTCTGGAAGTTTCACTGGTCACTAGAAGTTCAGAAGCTGCCAAAACCCAGGTGTTCTTGAGGTATCAGCCCGTTCTTGCTTGCAGCAGGGAACTGTTTTAGTGTTAGAAGTGTTTCTGAAGAGGTGTTTTCAACATAACCTTGCACCCTGCTTCATGTAGTTATGGTGCTTCAGGCAAGTTAGGGAAAATATTTTAAGCATCAAGTTTGCCCTAAAAATACTAAAGTGACCGAGAAAATCTGTGGCATGAGCCCTTTTTGATCCCTTTCTGTATATTTAAATATATTGTCTTCATCAAAAAGTTTCTCTTGGTATGTTGGACAAATATCATACACAGGTGTAAGAAGCACTGAAATGTGACAGGGTTAAGAGTGTCTGCATTGCCCCAAGCCTGGATATTTTTTCCCAAGAAATAACTAACCCAATATTGCTAGTTCTGTAACACTTTCAAGCCACTTAACTGAAGAGCAAATTATAGCTCTTTAACTAAAAAAAAAGCCCTTACAATCATTTTATCTGTGGGTGAGGGCAGGTGTGATATGTTATACCACCTTACTCTTCTCTAGATCTGTACAGTAAAGTATGTCCCATTATAATTCAATTAGTGAATTAGTCCTAATCATAATTGCAAGTGTCCCTTCTCTAAGGCAGGGAAGAAGGATGGAAGAATTTCTGTCTCTTTGTTTGCTTCTGAAGCTCTGCACATATCCATGAGAGTTCTTGAACACCTAATACACCATCCCTTGCATCTGGAGTGTGCTAAGAGCACTCATGCACTCAGCTACAGCAGCCCAGCTGAGGGGATGCCACTTGTTACTCAGTGCTTTAATCTGTGCAAGACCTATATCCTAGACTGGTCATAAATCTGACTTACAGCCTAGCCTGGTTTGAAGAGACTGAAAAAAAAGGAAGCAAAAGCCTCTTTGTCCTGACAGTCACAGATGCACAGGATAGAGATCACATTCTGGATGTGAAATATGTTGGGCTCAGCTCGTACCAGTTCTCCGCAGCCCTGCACATGCCATAATGTCTCCCTGGCTCTGGACTGTGCTGCACAGTAAAGGTCAGAGGGTGGAGGGGGCTGCAGGGCTGTGCTACCATACCCAGCCCCATGGCCCGAGCAGAGGGACCAGCTGCTGAGGAATGAAAGAAGTGTAAGCCTCCTGAATGTCTCCAGAGAGGAACAGAAATCCAGACCACTGAGTCTCTCGGTCTTTTTGTGAAACTGTTCTGCCTGCACTGTTGCTGTGATTCATTCTTTTGCTAACTGTATGGGATTTGTCAGGACACCACATCGCACACTGTGGGTCTGATCCTGGTCTGGTTATTCTGGGCATAGTCCCAGCTCGTGTCTGATTGCTGGTTAGGAAAGGGATATCAGTTCCATAACTGCTGACCAAAACCTGCTGTTGTGTCGCACACCCATTGCCCCTAGAGGAATTCATGTAGCTAGTTTAAAAAGAGTGTTTCCCAGGATATGGGAGGCTTTACCACATATAAGGATGGCAGTGGCTTATAAAAAATTGTCCCAGATTGTCTCAGATTAACACTCAACCTTACCTGTGTGGAGCAGAATTTACCAAAGGCTGAAAGTGTGTTAAGAGCATTTCTGCCTGTGTGAGTCCCGCGTCCAGCAGCCCAAAGCCCTGACCATCACAGCACCCTGCTCCATCCCTCACAGCTGGCACCTGGCCCTGCAGCCCAAAGCCCTGGCCTTCACAGCACCCTGCTCCATCCCTCACAGCTGGCACCTGGACCTGCAGCCCAAAGCCCTGACCTTCACAGCACCCTGCTCCATCCCTCACAGCTGGCACCTGGACCTGCAGCCCAAAGCCCTGACCTTCACAGCACCCTGCTCCATCCCTCACAGCTGGCACCTGGACCTGCAGCCCAAAGCCCTGGCCTTCACAGCACCCTGCTCCATCCCTCACAGCTGGCACCTGGCCCTGAAGGTGCCCCTTTCCCTGCACACCCACACTTCTATTGCTGGGCAAGTGAGGAGCAGCTGAAATCTTTCCTGTAAGGAAGTGGTTCCCATGTAAATCTCATGGGATTCACAGAACAAACATCCTCTCACCAGTCTTCCCTGGCATCCCTGACCTCCTTCAGGCATGAGGCAGCATTACTGTTCCTAGGGCTGCCATTCTCAGGGACCCCTCATTGATGTTACACCTATTTTAAATACTTCTCAAAATGAAATCAGTTTGATGGTTTGGGAGCTATTGTTCATCTCACTCAAAAGCTATACCTTTTGAAGCAAATATGAAATATTATTTAAAATTTATTAAACTCTTTTCCTGTGACCCGTGATGCTTTCTCACAACTTATATTTCAAAGTAATTTTTTTCTGTTGATTGCTGGTGTCAGAGACAGACGGGTGTCTCCACAGAGAAAAATGCAGGGTGCCCATTTCCCTTGCTGCTGCTGGTTTTGGGAAAAAGGGGACTGCAAGATTTGCCCTGCACTTCCCACCATCCCAAACAGCAGACAAGGCCAGCCACAATTGTCTCTAGCTCAGCCTTAAAAACTTTCTTGGACAAAGAATTTATAATCTTTCTGGGTAATTACTTCCAGTACTGGGCTACTCTCCTAAGAAAGAATTTTCTTTTAGAATATGATCTGAACAAGAGATGTATTTTTTTTCTTCAACTGAATAATTGAAAATACTTTCAGAAAATGTGCACTTAGCATGTTATGTCTGTATCATCTTTCAAGTTTTGCTTTTTTTGTGTGTGTTTTTTCCCCTCAGAGTAGTCTTAGAAGTTTCATTCCACACAATTCCTAGTGAGTACATGAGAATGGAGGTTTATAAGTCACTAAATAATAATATGTGCTAAGTCAGATTTAGAATAATCACAGAATCATTTATGTTGGAAAATAGCTTTAAGATCATCAATTCCAGCCCATGACCCAACACCACCTTGTAACTTAGACCATAGCACCAAGTGCCAGCTTAAGTCATTGCCTGAACACCTCCAGGGATGGTGATGGTGACTCTTGAACAGCTCCCTTGGGTGGGAAGCCCTTGGGAATGCCCCTAACAAACCCCTCTGTGAAGAAATTCTGAAGCTTCAGGCTATTGTCCTCTCACTGTGTCACCATTGCCTGGGAGAAGAGACAGACCCCCACCTGGCTGCAGCCTCCTTTCAGGTACCTGTAGAGAGCAGTAAGACTCACCCCTGACCCTCCTTTTGGCCAGACTAAGCAGCTCCCTCAGCCACTTCTCATATGACTTATTGTCCAGGCCCTTCACCATGTCCATTGCACTTCTCTGGATGCACAGCAGGACCTCAGTGCCTTTCTTGCAGTGAGGGGCTCAGAACTGGACACAGGAATTGAGGTGTGGCCTCAACAGTGCCGAGTACAGAGGGACAATCACTGCCCTGGTCCTGTTGGTCACATTATTTTTGTTACAAAAATAGTAAAAAAATCAGTTCAACTCTCTAACCTCGCCTCTTTGTACACATTCTCCCCCCTTCATTCCCTTCTTCCTGTGAATGTAGCTGAGGGATCCCCTTTGGTCCTTCCTATGCTCTCACCTCAGCTGGTATTGTGTAAAATCCCTGGAGCTACTGCATCTGAAACTGATTTCCAGCACTCCTCTGCTTCAACTTAATTCAACCTTTTCTATGAGTAAATATCTTCTCAGTTGTCATCACTTTCTAATTTCTGTTTTCTTCTGCATTTACTTATTGCTAAACTAACAGTGCCTGATAACTCTGCAAAAGCATTTTGGGATGCAGTACGTAGGAAAGCTGTGATCCCACACACAATGATGCCTTTGGGCTGATATGTTCTTGAAATTTCTGTCCGCAGTTCATAAATATTGGAGAAGTCAGGTACAACGATTCTATTTCTAATGGAAGGCCACCTGCCATGTGAACCAGTCACAGAAATTTATTGTAGGTGATTTTCATGGTTTTTCAGTCAGATGGAGGTAACATGAACCCATTTGGAGATTCTCTTGTGAAGTGCCCAGTGTAGCACATATTTTCCCTTCATTATATACAAGTAGCTCTTAGTGGTGCTGATGGAAATTACAGGTGTGTGCATTTAGAGGAGGATGTAGATCTATACTGTGCAAATTACTTCAGAAAACAAACTGGGTTTATGGACATGGACTGTGCAGAGCTGAGCAGAAGTATATTTCAATCAATGTTCCCTGCATACCACGTAGTAAAGGGAAAAGGAGGCTGGGGGGTGAGGCAGAGCAGAGATCTGGATTTCAGAGCTGCTTTTAATAACAACCGTGGAGGATAAAAACTACAGAGTTTTGACTAGCTTCAAAATCACTTTTCACCTCTGGTTTTGAAATCTCCAGCCCAATTATTTGTTTACTTGATAGTGCTAAAGTCTTATTCTCCATCGTTATTTGCTCGCTAGTAAAGAGCCAAAAACCCCAGCAGTCCAAAGGTAACCACACAACTAAATCACTTCCAGATGATAAGTCACAGTCTGATGGTGAAAGCAGACTTTACAGTTTCAGTGTGCCAGGTAATATATGGCAGTCACCCAGTTGCTATTAGCTTTTTGTAACAGCATATACACATACTGTTAGGTCTGGGTTTGGGTTTTTTTGAGCTGGATTAGGGTTGGCTAATACCACCTACATTAAATATTTAGCTTGATTTCAATCACAAAATCTAAAATCTAAAAGACAATTCTAAGGCATCTATTATCTCTAATTCCATTTACACATAAGTCATATTACTAATTTTCATTGTGATATTAATGGTGCAGCAGTTTGGATGGCCATCCTTAGCAGTCTGTACATGCTCTCTCCACATGCATTTTTGTGATGTCACCTTTACATACTTGGTGCCGTTCCCACAGGATCCCTAGCTCATTCATTGCTCAGGATGGGTATCATTCATTTATGGAAAGGCTATTAGCTATTAACTACTGACCAGTTGATCTTAAGAAAGTTTTAATTTAATTTGTTTCCCTTGTTTTTGATGACTGTAGTCTCTAAGCAGTTCTCAAATCTGTATTTATTTTCAGATCACCCCAATTATTATCCTCATTTTACAGCTGGAAAACCGAAGAACGCGGAAATGCAGTGATTTTTGTGCTCAGTTTAAGACTCCTAATTTGTTGGAGTACTTACCATTATGTAATTCTTTAAGATATTCAGAGCAGAGTTCCCACTGAGTCCTGCTGCAACTGTGAGTGCTCAGCTCTTTTCCAAACCAGTCCCTTGAGTCTCAAGTCAGGTATCCATACAACTGGGAACCTGCAATTAGTGACCACAGTGCAAAATGTGATGTCAGAACTTACTGATGTTGTACAAGAGATACGTGGCACAAGCAGGCAGGGATGCATATGCATCCCGTTCTACAGACTTAGTAACTTAAAGCAAAATGGTGTTCATTGTTTTCCCTGATCCCTGAACTTCATTCAAAACACACCATTCCCTCTGAAACAAATGATTAAGGGACTGAGAATCTCTCTTTACACAGTCCTGACTTATCTTGAGCAGCCTGAATAAAGCTGCCACATCCCCTGTGGGAAAGGAGTATGGCTTCCTCTATGGCCCGTGCATTGGTGTGAAAGGGGGGGAAAAAAGCCCAGATAACTTCAGCTCTGGCACTTGCTAGCTTTGCATATTTGCTTTGGCAGCTCACAGACTTCTCTTAAGAGAGTGTTTGTAGGTAATTTCCTAGGTTCTTAATGAAGCAAAGTGGAAAAACAAAACTCCTATTATGTGGCATCATATTAACACCTCTATGCCTCACGCTATTGGGGTTAACTCTTACCTCCTCCATGTGGACTTCTGCCCTCTGAGTTAACAGGGTAATTTGTAGTAATAATGAGCTGCCAGCTTCTCTGTGGAACAACGGGCACCTTTCCTAGGGGCTGAGACCAGAGCAGCATCATGACCCAGGGTCCTCATAATCCATTTTCTGCCCTGCAATGACCAGTGAATGGGCTATAGTGTCTAAAAACCTTTTCCTCCTCTAGCTCTGTCTTACTCCCCTTCAAACATCTGTGTCCCATTCCTGGTCCTTCCTCATATCTGGCTACTTGGTTCAGCCACTGCTGTTCCTGACTCCCAGCCAATTCTTTCTTTCTGTCAGCCTCTTAACTGAATATGCTGGTTTCTCCCATATGGATTTTAAGTCCCAATCCCCCTGGGTGTCCACACTCATCTTTCTTGAATTCTGCTTCTTAGCTCCAGGTTTCTGACCATGTGTGAACTTTCAAAGCCTTACTCCCGTTTCCTTGTCCCTTTTGATACCTGATCTGTATTTCTCTCTCATCATGCTCTTCTACTTCAGTCCTCCTGCAGCCACAGAGCCCCCCAAGAAGTGCTGAAGTAAATTACCTTCCACTGGGACAAAACCACCTGTCATCATCCAGCATGTCTCGTCTCCTCACTGCAGCTTTTTTTTTTTTTAATTACATCCCTTCAGGATGTCCACTTACACTTTGACTATAAATAATTGAGACATTTTTCATCCTTATAGCTATGCTGCTCTTTTTGGAAGCAGTCTGTCAGATTAATGTGACTCAGCCCTATAGAAGCCAGCCATCAGTTTTTCAGGGAACATAATTTTCTCTGGCTGAATAAATGCCTATGTACGTAGTGTTGACACTGATGCTGTGATTCAGTCTTGTGTAGCTTTTCACCAGGATTTCAGCAGGGGTCTGCAGGAGAGGCCTGAGAGGTGGGGTCACTGCCTGGATTTCTTTTTGAGCTCTGAAGCATGCAAAGCTCTACTAAGCCAGGCACTGATGAAAATAAATAGAAATAAATGTATGGGGAGAAATTACATGCTGCTGTTTATGGGGTTCAGCTTTTAAAAGTAATGTGTTAATGTTTGGATACAGCAAAAAACTTTTATCTTCAACACAAGAGGTAAGTAAATATATATATTTGATATATTTATGTATATATCTGTACAAAGACACTGATACAGAAACAGATACAGCCCATACTGTGGGCCTTATGATTCATAATCTCTGTGCTTTAAAGTTTAGACCATCAACCCTTGAAGTCAGGGGAAGATTTGCACTTAACTGGGGAACACCTTGGTGACACTTCAGTCTTTGGGTTTGGTCTGTACTGAGCAATGGACAGGGTGAAGTACTGGACAGGACTAAAATTTTATCTTGCCTGTGTAGTTTTCCTATCACAAGCACAGGGAAAGCATGGTGGTGTAATAACCCCCTGGTTTAAAATGGTAACTTGTGTGGGTGGCTCCTACCCTTCTTGTGCATGTACATTCATAAATAAAGTCAAATATTAAAAAAAAAAAAAAAAAAAAAAAAGCTGACTAGTAACAAGGTAATTAGTCAAACAAATGTTCCAGAACTGTCATAAGGAGAAAGAAATGGTGATCTCAAGTTACTTCAGCTCACCATCAAGATTAGCTCGGAGTGTGAGTACAAAGCTAAACTACTGCATATGCTGCACATATGAAAATGGAGATGGAAAGTGATGAGCTCTTTATATGCCCCTTTCCAAATAAATTTGGAGAAGGGCTTAGGTGGTTAAGCAGGTCCCAAATGGTTTCTGCTGCTGAAATAGTCTATTGATGCTTTATTTTTCCCTTTAGATTTCCCACTACATTAAATATTTCAAACTACCAAATATTTCTTTCTAAAGGGAAATGGAATGAAAAGATGTCTTACATGATTTATTACAAATTCAGAGGGAAATACTCCTCTCGTAAATAGCTCTACAAAAAAATAGCATCATCAATTTAAATGTTGACATGCTTAATATTAAAGAGTCACACTGTACCGAAGGTCTTTAGGAGAACTTCCCATCCAAAGGAATTTATTTCAGTGGAAATTGATTGAAGTAGGGCTTCTGCTTTCTGGTAGCTGATCTCTCTCTGATCCTAATTTTGTGATCTCCAGTGCAACTTGCACCTAAATCTTATTTTTTGTGCATCAAATTATTTCCCTCCCTGTTTCGTCCCGCAGGCTCCCATGCCGCAGCCACCCTCACACTGCAGGCAGGCACCTGGGCTGAACCTCACCAAGTGTGTGCTGATGTCTGGGGACACACGGGTGCCACAGCACACAGGGGCTGTCATTGGAAGTAGGAGCCCTGGCAGGACTTCAGTGGTGCTTTCCTTGTTCTCAGCACACACTATTCCTGCTCAGGGGTTGTAACAGTGATTGCAAGTGAGCTCAGAGTCAAACCAAATCGTCTCATCAGTCACCCACAGCACAGCCTTCCAAAGGGTTCCTTCCAAAGGTTTGCCCTCACAGCCTGGTTTCCTTTGGCAGCTCACACAGGCAGTGAATGCCAGCTCTTCCAGAGGTGGCTGTGATTTCTGGCCACCTCCACACCCAGGCCAATCCAGCAGCCTCCCCAAAGAGGGAGAGCAATGTGCATTCTCCAAGTGGCAGAGTGTTCAATATTTAACACATCAAAACCTCTTGTCATAAGCACAGGCTGGATTACCACTTGAAAAAGTCCTCCCCACTATTTTGAATTTTATATTCTATTTATATATTTGTGACTTTAAGGGTCGTGTGCATTTAGGGATTTTTTTTACCATTAAAGTCAGTGTTCTGGAAAAGAACCCAACTTAATTTAGAGAAAATACTCGGCCTGTTTTCTGTCTTTCTGTTATTATTCAATATGAAAAGGATATTGTAAGTGCATATTCCGCTGAATGTGCGGTTTGGCAGCGAGCGGCTGTTCAGCTGCCCTGCTTCTGCCTCAGAGTTTATTCAGGTCATAAACGAGACATATAAGCATTTGAGTTAAGATTTATAGTTGCATTAACTGTATCAGAAGCTTTTTGTACTTAATATAAAACACACTGCAGGAGCTCAACATTGCTTTATTCCACAGTACACTCAATATTAGACATGTTACCTGCTGTAATTACTGACATTAATAGCCTCAGGAATAATGGAAACTGAGTTAAACACCAGTGTGGTGGATGTAAATGGGACTTTATAGTACATGTCATTTGGAAATATTGTATGAGTCATTAAATTTGTACTTAATATTTCTTCATTTAGTAATTAAGCAATAACCCAGCAAAACAATGTCCTCACTTTAACACATAGGTCAGATTTTGTTATAAAATCAGAAAAGTGGTTGCCAAGCATTTAATTTAAATTTAGAGATTTAACCTGGTCCTGACACAGCAAAATTGAACCTCTTGCAGACAATTTTTAGGAGAAAGTGGGGACCAGGATTTGTACAGCCCCCTCCAACACCTTGGAGTGACTCATGCAAGGCTTTCACCAGCATTGCATAGGATAATTTTCTCCTGGAAAGGAGGCTGAAGTCACTAGCAGCTGAGGCAGGAAATCTAATGTGTATGTCTTCAATCCACCAAATATTTGCTGATTTGGACATGTTAATTTTACCCAAACTTCCTCAAATTTTAATTTTATAAGTATTTTAGAAACTCCCACTTCCTTCATTGCTTGTTCATTTGCAAATAGATGTCCATTCCAAGCCTTTGCACAGAAGCAGCCCACTGCTGCTTCACAAAAGTCTTGAAAGACTGGGGAAGTACATCAAGAGTGGGGTTTCTTAAGCAAACAATATCTCCAGAATGAAGATGCTGTCTGAAATGTTTAAGGTGATGAATATACTTGCAGTGCATACTTTTCTCTACAGTCTTCCATGTCTGTGTATTGATTAAGCTAACATCCATGTGCACACAGTAAAATATTAACATTCAGATGATCTTTTTAGCTTGATGCTAATAATATGTTAAGGTGAACAAAGAAGAAGATAGAACCCATATTTACCTATAACCCTGGTCTATTTTGAGATCCTAAGGCTTTTATGTTAATAATAAAAACACCAATAAATCCCATCTCTTTGCTTTTTAAGCCTGACAGATAGTCTTTGAAGCACTATTGCATTTATTTCTTCCAACCAGATGTGCAATTTATGTTTTATTTGGAAGCAAACCTTAGCATTATAGAAGACACTGGTGCTAAAGTAATGACACAAATATATTTTCCATCACTGGGTGAAACTTTCTCAGGAAAGTCTCCAGTCCCTCTGCCATTTTCAATTGCCTTGCTGATATTCTTGGAATAGCTTGTGTGATACTGGTAAGTCACATCATTCATTTCACAAAGATCTCAATGGAGTCTGTTTGAAAACAGAAATAATACAGTAGATTAAAGCAGGGAGACATCTAAGCCCCTGCATTTGCAAGGAACACACTGTAAGGAGAATGTTTAAATGCTAGTTTTGAAAAAAACCTGCAATTTATTTCCTTTAAAAGTACTCCAACAATCACGTGTGTGACTATTTCTAATTTTGCAAGAAACTTGACGCCTTTGTGTACACTGGAAATATGCAAATGGGATATTTATTTTTTGCTTTCTTACATCTTTATGTAGTGTGGACCCCCTCATACAGTACAGAAATGAAAAGTAAACACTTGAGGGATTTTGAACAGTTCGCCTGTGGTTCCTATAACAGGAAAAAAAAAGAAACAACACTGGTGGGTAACTGACTGGCCCTTCCAGGTCTCTTACGGCTGGTGAAGGTGACCTGGCAAGGGCTCCTGATGCTGATGTCTATGGTCCTCCCCAGGGTCAGCTACTCATACAGTTCCAGCTCACTCTGGTAAATATCCCTTAACCATCACTGGGAATCACTCCCAGAGCAGAGTTTCCCTCCCCTCTCTGAACAGTGTAGCAGATGCCTTGAGGCTCTCAGACACTGGAGGCTGTGTGCCTCGCCAGGTTAGAGATACTGACAGCTGTGCTTCCTGCATATGGTGCTGCCACCCATCTGCCACCAGCCCTCAGGAGTTTACTGGCTGGGAAAAGTGGTTAGCATTGCCTGAGGAAAGAATTCTGATCAGAAGTGGGAAGGAGTCATAGACCTTTACCTCTGCACCTGGAAGTAGCCATGCAGCATTGCTCACCTCAGAGGGATGCAGCAGTCCAAGAGGTAAAACAGGTGGCTGAGCTGCGGCTGTCTTCTCTAGGGATGTGCCCTCGTGGACTTTTGGGCTTCCTGAAGGAACATGGTGGTAACACTAAGGTAAATGCCCTTCCAAAGGCAGTCCCCCTCATTATCCATTCTTTATTTCCACTGTCTTTTCTAACCTGGAGTAGGGTTAGTCTGTGCCATTTTCAGTACCTTAAATTTGCTTTCCCTAGGGATGAACTGTGGAACTCAAGTGATAAGTCACCCTCCCACTCTTGACTCCCCATAATGTTATTATTGGTAATTGTTTCTACTGCAGGTGAATCATTAGGTAGTATCGTGCCCAGTTGTGTTCACAGTTGTACTAAATATAGAGGAAGATATAGAAACATTTCACAAAATACTACAGTCCTACATAAAGTGTGTATGTGATGCGGTAATTAGAGTTACTGTCCTCTTGGTGGCAGAATGAAGTCTATAAAAGAGCATGCTGAGAAACCAAAGGATCACACTCGTTTGTGTCAATTTTACCTTCTCATCTATTTGAAAAGTATTTATTACACAGATAAAGGGCAGTAGCAGGAACGCTGCCCTGGGAGCAGTTTGGATGTACACGAATTGCAAACAGCTCTGCCCGTTCATTACACATCGCAGGGCTCCTCCTAGTGAAACCCTGCAGAAACAGTCGCGGATCGATTTTCCTCCCTTCCAGTATTTCCACCACATCCTGAACTGCAGTTACGTAAGGGATAGAGCAGCAGGGGGGTGCTGGGGCACTGTGGGAGGGGGTAAGGGAGTACTATTGCATTCTTTTCAGTTTTACTTCATAAAGAAAATTCTGCCTTCAGATGCCTGCATCTGGCTGCTCCTGGCTTCTGTGGCTTCTTTGCATGTACATGTCTGCCAGCTACCAACTGGACTTTCATAAATCAAATAACTGTCTCAAGGAACTTCAGAGTGAAAGCATAAGCTGTGAGAGTTTGAGCTTACAAGACAGTTTTCATCTGTTATACAGTATAAATCCTCTTTCATACTTTTTGGTAACTCCTACCCTCTCTGGAACACACAGCAGGTGAATCGTAAGGCAAAACTTGTCCCTAGAGCTTCTAAAATATTGAACTTTGCATTCCTATAGAGAAAATAAATCTTTTATTTGAGTTATTTAATTTATTTTTCATTATATTTGGATATTTCATTTGGGTAATAAATATAATTTTTGCAGATCTATCAGTTTTACTGTAATGATAAATTCATGTTTTAGTCATAAATATATGTCAACAGCAAAAACAGAAAATAAGGTCATAGTGAGACAAGAATCTTCATTGTCAATTATGTTAAAATGCAAGGAAACAAGCAAAGGATTTGGTCAAAACATTAAGAATTGATACCTTAAAATTTCTGCAATTTTTCATCTGGAAAATTTTTAAATCTTGAGTTAATTACAGGAGATGAAAAAACTTTCACCTCTGAAAGGAGGTGATTAACATAAGCTTTAAAAGATTACCCCAAAGTCTGTAGGGGGCAGATTTTCCTACAATACATTGGTAGGGAAAAAAATCATCCGCCAAGGCACATCCTTAATAAGCTTCCTCATGGTTTGCTCAGTCCTCTTTTATGTGCTATGCTTGGTTCCATCAGTACTTGGGGAATGGAAAAGGAGATATTTGGGATGGAAAGGCACTGCAGTTTAGAAGAAAATGGGCAGAATTCCTTACACACAGGATACTGTTAATATCAAAATGTAGTCCTGTCCTGCAGCAGGGAGAAGCCTCTGTGACTAGCTCTCTCCTGTATCCTAAATCTGACAGCATATCTTTCCACAGCTAGTGAGCTGGAAGCTGCAAAAAATCAAACAGGCTGCATGCACAATGCTCACACAATAAAAACCTGAAGCTAATGTCACTCCCACTGGGAGGGAGTACTTTGCAGGGGCACAGAGATCAGGACTTATCTATTAATGACATTAAGACATTATCTATTAATGCTTCAGGAACAGATCCTGAAGTAATTGATAAATTAAAACCTGGGCTAGAGTTGACCCTGAGGACTTCCCTGCATCCTTGTGTGACTTTGAGTCTCATCACTGCTATTTCACTGTATTACCTGTGATGGATGCAAAGCTCCAATTGATGAACAGTTGTTCTTCCCTTACAAATAGGTATAAATCTGTTATAGAAATCCTACTGGTTATTTCTCGACTCTCTTGAAATGACTCTCTAAACACAGCTGCCTCGCAGTCATGGTAAACATTCTTCACAAAGGCCAGTTTGCTCTACAGGCCCCAAGGAATGTGACAGCTTGATACCTGGATAAGCCTGGGCTCAGTTTCTGTTTCTACAGAAAAGCTGGAGTCTCCAGTGGATGTTGGTAAACAAACCCTGGAGCCATTATTTGATAGGGATCATGAGCTGTTACTCAGCACCTTGCAATATGGAGTTGGATGTGACCTAAATGAAAGAGAATAAAAAATCAGAAAAGTATTTCAGAAATACCTGAGATGAGTCATTGCACACAGAGCAAACTGGTACTGAGGTGCTGTGCCCAGTTATTGAGCTGTGTACCCACAGCCTGACTTGATCACCGTGCACCAGCCTCAAGTACTCAGAGAAATACTGTAGCTGCTGCTAGGCACAAAACCTTTCCTCAATGTCCATACACATCCAGATTTAAGTGCAGGAACAGAAGGAAGGGTAATAGAACAGAAGCAGGGAGAGTGGGAGAGATTGTAATCCGCTCCTTTATCAAATATAGGGACTTGTCTAGAAGTCATTTTAATCTTTGGTCTCTGAAAGCAGAGACTAGGCAGATTCATGTTAGAAGCAGCATGCACAAAAGTCAGTACTGATATCCATTAGATAAGTATATTTAAAAGTGTTTAGTTCTCCATTGCATTGAAGGGTTTATGTCTTCCCAGGAATTCAATACTAGCATGGATATTTTATAGCTCAAGGTCTTGAGGAAACACCACCTGGTAAAATTTAAACTGGTGAGGAGACAGATCTCTCTGAACTTTCTGCTGCTTTCTGGGAGCTTCTGTTTGTTATTGTGGTGGGAAGGCCATTAGGGAGGGTTGGAAAGGACACAGGTAAAGAGCTATTGTTTCTGTTGTAGGACCAATTCCATCTCCCTGACTAAGACTGAGTGAAATTCACTGATGAGTAAGATACTACTTGCTCTGGTACATTATGGTAGAAATAAGCCCAGAAAGAACATATCTGGAAACCTGAGCTTGGCTGTGCTAGTGCTGGGCACCATGCATGAAATGCCAGGCATGCCAATGCCAGACAGCTTCTACACTCACTTGGCAGTGCAGGGAAGGCAGCCTTCTGCCACAGCTGGGCACAGCAGACCACCTTGGTGGCTTTAACACTCCAGCTTGTCTGAGAGGACTTCTTCTTTCCATGCACTGTGATCAACTTGAAGGGATTGTTGCCCCAGGGATCAGTGGAAAGGTTTTCAGGCTTGCATCTTTGCAGGGAGACAAATATGACCTGAAGAAAGATCAGAAAAAACCAGACATTTCTTAAGGGCTTCACAAGGTGACTCACAGGGTCTCAGGAAGGACTACAGGACTTCCATAGTATTGTGAGTGCTAGTAAAGTAAAAATGGGCTTCAAGGACAAAGACTAAAAGCACAGAAGCCCTTGTTTGCTTGTGATCTCATTCAAGTGCAATATTGATACCAGAGAAAGAGGGAAATCAGAAAGTTAAAACTATAATCCTGGACTGGCAGAGGGAAGAATGGAAAAAGAGAAACCTGCTGTCAATGAGAGCTAACCTGTTCCTTGGGAGTGTATCGATCTTGTTTCCTTGTGTTACAGCAAATAAGGGAATCATTACCACCGTGATCAACACAGTATTTGCCTTCTTTCAAGCAGATGGCACCATAAGCCAGATGAATAAGGCTTGAATCTGTCTTTAACAACTTACTAGTTATTCTCAAATATTGTGTGGTGGACTCCACCATACAAGGGAGTTATAAACAATGCCTTTAGCCCAGTATTACCTCCATGGTCAGAGGGGAGACAGGACAGGAGTGAGTGAGAGAGAACCCTGTGGCATATGAATACTCTCTGCATTACAGTGCCTGCAGCCTTGCCGTGACCCACCAGAAAGTCACAGTCTCATTCTCTGTCACTGCAATGTCCCATCTCAAATGATGCAGATTAATTTAATCACATAGAGGCCTGAAATACTTTCCAAGGGGAAAAAAAGTTTCTGTCAGTGAAACGAAAGTGGAAAATTCCCAGCACAGCTAAGTTCAGAGACTTTCCTTCACCCCAGCTATTCACCAAGCGAGGGTTATTCCAACCACAGCTCAGAGCAATCTGAGAGCAGCTGCTGAGATGCTTTTAAATTTTGAATGAGAAGCCGCACTTTAAGAGGATGGATGGCAGGCAGAAGGGGAAACGCGACAGCCGCGGCTGTGGGGACTGTAGGGATCCGACGCTGCTGCAGCCACCTCTGGACAATGGGATCACCCTTTGTCCCGGCTCTGGGACGGACCCAGAGGCTGCCTGGTGGGCCAAAGGCTTGCAGCATCATGGTTTGGATGGGGCAGGAGCACTGACCGTAATCCAGTGCCTGGAGAAGGTTCTTCCATTACCTGTTTCCGTCTCCCCTAGGGGAGAAGACCTGTGAAAAAACACCCCACGGCAGCTGGGGGTCACACCTCCACTCTGGGATGGCCGGGAGGCATCGAGGTCCGACCCTGAGCCCCTTCTGGGGTCCCCCGATGTCAGAGACACACACGGGACGTTTTGGAGGGTGGTGGCTGCTCCCAGAGAGATCTCTGATAAACAGGAAGGAACAAGTATTGCTACAAATCGCTAATCACTCCCAATATCAGCCTAGCAAGAGAACAAAACTAAATTTCCCCAAGAAACAAAGATGTGCATGCATCCCCTTCCTGCAAATTCAGACAGCCCCGAGGACAGCGGGTGCGGGCAGAGCCATTTCTCTCGCAGGCCGCTTTTTCCTACCGTGCAATGTGTAGAGATATTCTAGAAGAAGCACAATAGTCTCTCCAGGCATGCAACACCTTGGCAAGCCGGCAGAGCGGAGTTGCCCCTGCAGCCGGCGGGGGCTGCGGAGCAGGGGGGGCTCCCCCAGCCGGGCCCCTCCTGCCGGGCTGCAGGCTCTTGCCGGGAGAGGGTCACTCTCCAGACTCGAGAAAATATGTTTGTCTCTCCCTCTCTGTCCACATTATCGTACCCCCATCCCTTTCCCACCCACCTCAAAGATTCAAGGAGAGATGGAAAAAACAGGCAGAAGTGCCTGCCTTTGCTACGTTTGCTTCTGACGCCAGAAGGAATTTAGGGATATTACCAGCAGCTTATTTAGAGTCCAAAAGCACACCAAGAGCAAAATAAACGAACAGGAGAAAACACGTTGGGTTTAAGTGCACAGCCGGGGAGCATCATTTCGGGAGCCGGGGCTAAGACTGCTCTTGTTGTTCCGATAAATTTCCCGGGAAAGGAACCACGTCCCGCTCTCAGAAAAACGTCCCGGCTCATGTTAAACACAACCAATGATGAAAACACACACACACACACACACACACACATGTATTTATACACACAATTCTCTCTCTATTATTTACATACGCCACTATTTATGGATAGTGCAATGGGAAAGGGCTGTGGCACACCGGTGTCCTTACCGCCGGGAGAGAAAGCGGGAACATTTCTCGGCCCGGAGGCTCTCTCGGCTCCCCGGCAGCCGGGGCTTGGGGTCTCCTCTCCCGCGGAGCCGAGCTACGCGCAGCACCCGCACCATGGTGCGCGGAGTCAAAGCAGCACGGTCCCGACGCCTCATCCCCGCTGCTCCTCTCTCTGAGGGGTGCTCCAGCTGGAGGTGAGGGATGGGGTGCACAACGTGAGACTATCCTGTGTACCGCTCTCCTTCCGAAAAGCTGGCTTCTCCGAAGTGACAAAACCCCGAGAGATCGCGGACTTTCACCCCGTTCACAGCCGGTATTGCTTCACTGCGTCCCCTTCCTCCGGGTGCGGGTGGCAAAATGCGGGAGCCGCATCCCCCGGGACTGGGAGAGGGAAATAGCCGCTGTGAGAGCGGGGCACAAGGGACAGGCTCACGCAGTTCTCGGGCGCTCGCCTGGAGCTGGCGCTGGGCGGGTGTCGCCTGGGGAGTTGGAAAGCGGCGCTCGGGGAAGAGCCCGCGCGGTCCTTGGGGGCCACGGCGGCAGTCTGAGTCCGCCGGGCCTCGCAGCGAACGTCGCTCACTCCCGGCGCCCGGCCTGCCCACGCCGGTCCACAGCACGGAGCCCAGGGCCTGCAAATTCCTTTCCTCGCTGCCGACGAATTCGCACGTCCTGACAGCCTAACATCCGTCCCTTAACCCAACGCGTGGGCACTTGCATGCATGTAGCCAGATACACACACCTAAAGAAAACAAAATTCAATGCGCACCTGTACGAAGAAAATACAAACCAGGCAGTATGAGCACAAAAACTATATCTGACTTTAAAAGAAAGCATTCCTGAAAGACAAAGGAAAAATCCTTTTTATCATTCAAATTACGTATTCCCAATGTAATTCTACCTTTTCCCCCCTTTTTTTTTCTCCGAAGAGAATGTTCAGCTTTGTTTGCAAATGAGAAACTGTATTTTATGCATGTGGGCATAGAAATACTGAAGGTAATAAGACAGAGAAATTTTAAACTTGAAGAAAACAGCCACAATTTTTAAAAGGAAGTTGTCCAGTTATTAGTACAGGAAGCTGGTCTTGATAGCATTTGTTGTACCTTCTACATTGCTGTAACAGTGCAAATACAAAATTATTGTAAATTTGCAACACAAATACATTAATAATTCAACTGCAGTTATTTTCTTATTTTAAATTAATTTTTTTCCATTCAGAACATTGCAATTATTTGGTTTCTCAAATGTATTTAGCAGGAGTTGGATTTATGATACATGAATTATTTTCTTTTGATAGTCACAATTTACTAGTGGAAGGTATAGGTTAAAAACTACAAGGTAGAAGGGGTACTTTATTCAAATCATATGGAAGTCCCCACTTAATCCTAAATTGTGTCCATACGAAGAACAAACAAACCCTTCAAATGTGCAAAACAACTGGATGTTATCTGTTTTTTCCCTCAAAGTGACATTTTATCTTATAATAAGTGGAGGGTGTTTGTATATATGTGAAGAGGGAGATAGAAACCATGTGGCTCATACCGTGATATCCAGAGATTAAGAGGCTGTTCACAGAACTCTGGATGAAGTCAGAGAGATGTCAGACAAAGGTCTGCATGTTCTGACAATGAAGCTGAGATGAATTTCCCAAACTGTTGGGCGGTTGCCGAGTTCATAGATATGGTAATTGATCAATGAATCTGCCCCCAAGCCGCACCTCGGCCGCTCCATGCTGGCCCTGCGAGGTGACAGCAGCAGGTCTTTGCAGGGAAGGGTCACTCGCCTGGGTTAAGCCTTGGTTCCAGGTCTCCATCTGGGAAGCCAAGAGAATTTCGGTAGATGTCGCACGGACCTGGAGGGGGAGCTTCCAGCTCGGCCTCCTGCTGGGGACACTTGTGATTCCCCTGATACATCGACCTTTACCCCGGGGAGAAGCCTGGTCCAGGGCTGTGGGAAGTCGCCATGCAGCATCTGCAACAGAGTTACACGGGTCCTTCACAGCGGTTATTCTTGGGTCTCTTGGCAGCACAAACTTTCTCTGGAGGCATTGGTCTCACCCTTTCAAAATCACATGCGTCTCCTACAAGCATTTAGGTCACAAGTGTATAGGTCTCCTACAAGCAGCAGGAAAAAAGCCACGCTTCCCACAGCCCTTATGTATCCCTCCCCCATTGCTGAACACTTCCTGCCTTACTAGGTGCTCGGGGATGAGCTAAAATGCCCGAAGACAAATGTCCCACACGGGGATATTTCAAATCTCACCCCTGGTGAGGAGGAAAATTACCAAAAGAAACACTAGTAAGACCAGGGCACTGGTGGGGGCCGGTGGTCAGCAGCAGGGCCTGTGACATGCTCCCTGTGCCGGGGCCAAGTCGGGACACCGGGATCTCCCGATGGAGCCTGAGCCGTGGCTAAGAGCTGGCAGCCCCCGCGGAGCGTGGAGACGCCCAGAGATGCTGAGGCTCTGCTTCCGTGCTCTGCACGGTGCTGTACGCAGCAAAATCCCCTCACCTTCTTCCCTCCGGCTTCACGGCTGAAAGCAATCCCAGAGCAGCGCGTGTGGATCGGCTTCTTGCACACCGGGTGAAAGAACCCTTTCGGGACAACACACGGACTGCAAAGGCCGATGTATCCGGCTCTCCTGCCTAGGAATTCCCCCCATCGGGACTCAGTTGCCAGGAGCGGGGCGCTTCTGCAGCCCAGGCCCTGGTCCTGCTGCGCCTTTTTCCTTGGCGGTAGCCGGGATTTGGGTTTGGAACAGCTGCAGGAGGGGACAAGGGATCGACCCGACGTCTCGGGTTGCTGCCTGCGGGCCGCCCGTCTTCCTCATCCTCCGGGCTGCACTCGCCCCTCGGGGCTGGATGGAGGTCCCGGCAGGGAGATACCCTTGTGGGACACCTACAGCCTCTGGGACAGGGACATCAGCGTGTGCAGGAAAAGGGGCATGCGGGCACAGTCAGAGCACGGCGGGGAAGCCGAGATGCCCCTCAGCAGAGCGACTGGCGCCGCATCGTCCCTGGGTTACTCGTTATCCCTGCATTTGGCAGAAAACTCTTGGAGAAGTCGCTCTGAAATATCATTTTCTGACTCTGCCAGAATCCTGAGGGGAAAAAAGTCCCTCCCGCCGAAGGGCATCTGCTCTTCCCGGAAGGCGAGTCCTGTTTAGGCAGGCGAGGGGCAACAATCTTCTCACAACAGTGTTCTTCTCCAAAGGAAAAAAAATCCCTGTATTTCCAGCGCTATTCCGCACTGAATATTGCGGCGCCTCAACTTCGAAAATGAGATGGAGGGTTACTAATATTTATTAATACCCTATTCGTGTACACTGCAGCTGCAGAAGAGAAGCGTTTTGCAAACGGAGCCTAGGCGGCGGGAAGCGGCCCCTTGCCCGGCTAGCCCGGGCGCAGCGGCTCTCGGCGGCCGCGGGCTGCTCTGGCTCGTCCCGCCCCGGGCTGCGCCGCCGGGGGGCTGCGGGCCGAGGGGCGGCGGCGCGGGCTGCTGGGGATTACTGCAGTATGGCACTTGCGTGGTTTGCAGCAGTGGTGGTGGGAGAACACTTTCATTTCCACGCGGAATGTAAGAGGGTAGAGCTCGACCCCGGATCCGCCGTGTAAAAATAAACCTGCTGAGCTCCATCTCAAAAGCTTTGAGCCGGAGAGGAAGAAACTTTCGTTTACTTTATGAAACTCCGCAACTGACGGTGAATTCCGCACCCGGTTACGCCTTTGCCTTTTCACGTCGCGAGTAATTTGTTTTCACGCGCATCAATAATGCGACACCTCTGGGGTGGACGCTGAAGCCCCCCAGGACCCACGCAAGGCAGGAGGGGATGGGACAGGGAGTAAGGGCAGCTCGGCTCTCTTTTCTCGTATCCTTTTGTTGTTGTTGGGGGATGTGTGTGTGGGGGGTTGTTCCCGTTTTATTATCTCAACGAAAGAAAACCCTCAGGGCGGTAATGACCGAGTTTTCTACAGGCAGTAAAACATTAAAATGACCACAAACCTTTCAGCACAGACCAAAAAGCTAGTTTCTCTTCTTCTTCTTCTCTTCTCTTCTCTTCTCTTCTCTTCTCTTCTCTTCTCTTCTCTTCTCTTCTCTTCTCTTCTCTTCTCTTCTCTTCTCTTCTCTTCTCTTCTCTTCTCTTCTCTTCTCTTCTCTTCTCTTCTCTTCTCTTCTCTTCTCTTC
Organism: Emberiza elegans; assembly: GCA_024865655.1. NCBI lineage: Eukaryota > Metazoa > Chordata > Aves > Passeriformes > Fringillidae > Emberiza > Emberiza elegans. The sequence continues at coordinate 51,134,378 of JALJVW010000139.1, read as the reverse complement.
TCTTCTCTTCTCTTCTCTTCTCTTCTCTTCTTTCCCTTTCTCTCTCATTTCCTACTCTATCAAGGAAAAAACCCCAAACACCTCGGTGTTTTGTGACTATGTTTTGCAGGGGAAGACATGGTTTTGAAGGCAAACGCAGCCCTTTTTCACCCAGATGGACAGCTGTGTTCTGTGCGCTGCATGATGCAGATGTTCCCACCTGCAGAAGAACCCCAGGTCACCTCGGAGGTCCAGAGCAACAGGGCATCAACGAGCCTAATGCATAGGATGAAGGTATCCGTGTTCACATTTTTGGATGAAGTGTTTTTGCACAAGCAAAGCTGTAGGAACTGGAAACCCCTAAAGATAAAGAACCGATAAAAAGAAAAGATGCACTTCCTAGCCTGGTCCGGAAGGACCGTCACCGGCCTTAGGTCCCAAGAGCAAATATTTAGGGGTCAGGTTAACCGTGGGAAAGGATTAGCGGACACAGATTCAAACAAGAAAACTTCCTCCCCGGCGGAGCCAGCGCCGTGCCGGTGCTCGCCGTCCCTGTCGGCAGCTCCCGAACCCCTTCGGCCTCGCTCCCTGGGACTGCGCGGCCGCAGCGGAGGAGAACGTGCCCGGCAGCCAAGGCCTCCTCCACCAAAGAGACGAGGCAGGGGATCATTATTCTTCCCCTGTAAGACATTCGTCATTATAAATCGTCAAGCCCAGTGCGCAGGGGAGGTCCCCAGAGCCGCGCTTGGCTTACAGCTGCCTTAACAGCACAGCCCGGAGATAACCCGGCATTGTCTCAAGTCGCCGCGCAGAGAGCCCCTGAGCTCCCGTATCCTTAGGGGTGCTGGGCTCTGCCAGCGCAAGCGGGAGCTGGCGGCCGGCCGCCCACGCTCTGCCTGGCCCCGTCCCCGGCACCAGCGGAACATCACCAGCGACCCCCGAAACGCCTATCGGTGCGAGCAGACCGTGCTGCCCCTCACCTTGGCCGGCTGCGTCTCCCGGGCTCCGCGGGAAGGCTCCGTCACTCCCACTGCCGTGGCACAGAGGAGCGAACCCGCATCAGTCCGTGATCTCAGGCGAAAACCACGAGGACAAACAGCGCCTTTCGAAGCAGTCTTGCTGCTGTGCGTGCAGGAAGACGACAGACAGAGCTACCAGCACTCTCAAACGCGGAATTCTGGTTACTTGAAAGCAGCTCGAAAATGCAATTATTCCTGTAGGTGGCACTGGTACTAGATGTTGTAGAAGCGGAGACAGAAACGGAGAAAATTGCCTAGGAACTCCCAATTGGTTCCTACAATTTAAGGGAGAACAATAGAGTTATCTTTTTTTATTTACTCTAAATTCATGTAACATGTGACAAATGAAAACCCGATTTCTTTATTAGAACAAAATATTCTTTAAAAATCTAGCCCTCTATAGCTTAATGGTCTGGTTCGCGAGAATTGTCTACTCCCCTATATGTCATTAAACAAATCCTAGTGCAAATAGAAATTAACTCAACACGGCTCATTCAAGTCAAACGCTTGCACCAGGAAAGCCCTAATGAGACACTGTCTGGTTTCCAGAAGGGTTGCTAAGTACGATTGGCGGCAGAGTTATTACATCTGTCCAAGCAGCTAACACATCATTAAGACACCCCACCTAACTCTCCCGACCTCGATCTAAATATTCAAGAGAGGGCGAAAGTGATATGACAGTGGCACCGATGCCATAGACCAGGTGGAACTCCCCACGCCGCGGAGAGGAACTGGGACAGCCCCGGCTCTCGGCAGCGGCGGGAGGAGCGGAGGGGTTTGCCGGGGAAACCTGGTCCGCGGGGACGTCCTTAACCCCGGCCTTTCTCCCGGTTTAGCACTACTGGGCATTTATTTCACCTGTTCACCCGCGCCCAGCGTGTCCCAGCGGAGTGCACGCACACGCCTTCACTGCAGAGGGTCCGTACGGGCCCGAAACGGCGGGCTCAACCCCGCCAGTGAAACCGGGTCTGTCCGTCCCTCCTTCCTCCTGAGAAGGGGTCAAACGCCCGTGGTCACTCTTCACGGGTTGTCTGAGTTTCTACAGACCCTGCCCTTCTCCCACCAGGCCGAGGGGCGGCTCCCCGCGATGTCGTAGGGACTGAGAGCCCCGGCCGGGCCGGGGAACCAGCCGGGAAACCAGCCGGGGAACCAGCCGGGGAACAAGCTGGGAACCAGCCGGGAACCAGCCAGCCGGGGAACCAGCCGGGAACCAGCCGGGAACAAGCTGGGAACCAGCCGGGAACCAGCCGGGGAACCAGCCAGCCGGGGAACCAGCCGGGGAACAAGCTGGGAACCAGCGGGGGAACCAGCCGGGAACCAGCCGAGAACCAGCCGGGGAACAAGCAGGGAACCAGCCGGGAACCAGCCGGGGAACAAGCAGGGAACCAGCCGGGAACCAGCCGGGGAACCAGCCGGGAACCAGCCGAGAACCAGCCGGGGAACCAGCCGGGAACCAGCCGGGAACCAGCCGGGGAACCAGCCGGGGAACCAGCCGGGAACCAGCCGGGAACCAGCCAGCCGGGGAACCAGCCGGGGAACAAGCAGGGAACCAGCCGGGAACCAGCCGGCTCCGAGCGGCGGGAGAAGCTGCTCGAGAACGAGCGGGGGGCTCCGGCCCAACCCTTGGCACAGCCCAACACTGAGTGGGCATTTCTGACCACTGAAGCTGAGCTTCCCTGCTTCTGCACGCCAGGGAGGAGAGCTCTGCAAGAGGTTGTGTCCTTATCCCAAAAGCAGAGCACTTAAAAGCCTTGTGTAGAAACAGAGACTTCTTGCTATGTTTCGTTTTCTTCAGATTTTGGGTCTGTGACAACCGAAGTGACTCCAAGACACGATTGTATTTTGCCCATCATTGCTTCATAAATATGCAGGAAATGTCCAGGCATGGCCCGTTTGTGTGTGATGAAACTTTGTTAAACAAAATTTTCATCCTGTTATATTTCCATTCTTTGTCGTGACCCTGATGTTGAAATAATTTCTTAACATTGAAATCGCGCACTCTCGCACAACACAGCTCCCTCTCTACCTGCCAGCTTGTGTGAGCTTCGGAGTTGTTGCGTGTATTTCCGTGCATGTTTGAGTACTACGTTAATTAAATTAGGGTAAAAATACTCTCCCCTCCGGAATCACAAGTGAATGAATGTGGGCAGTTTACGCAAACACAAATGTAAAAGCCGGTGGTTTTTAGCGAGCTAAAATAAGGTAGCAGGCTGTAACAAGAAACGCACCATCTACCAACGACGGACCAGCAACTTGTGCCAGACCATCCTCAAAACGCCCTTTTCCCCCGAAGAGGGGAAAAATGGAAAACAAGGCCAGCCCCTGCAGAAGGGCCGGGGCCGGGGGTTGGGGAGATGTAGGGGGGCGGCGGTCCCTGTGTGCTGCGGTCTCTATGTGCAGCGTTCCCTATCTATCTGCAGCGGTCCCTATCTATCTGCAGCGTTCCCTATCTATCTGCAGCGTTCCCTATCTATCTGTAGCGTTCCCTATCTATCTGCTGTGGTTCCTATCTATCTGCTGTGGTCCCTATCTATCTGCAGCGTTCCCTATCTATGTGCAGCGGTCCCTATCTATCTGCTGTGGTCCCTATCTATCTGCAGCGGTCCCTATCTATCTGCTGTGGTCCCTATCTATCTGCAGCGTTCCCTATCTATCTGCAGCGGTCCCTATCTATCTGCTGTGGTTCCTATCTATCTGCAGCGTTCCCTATCTATCTGCAGCGGTCCCTATCTATCTGCAGCGGTCTGCTATCTGTGGTCCCTATCTATCTGCATCCCTATCTATCTGCAGCGGTCCCTATCTATCTGCAGCGGTCCCTATCTATCTGCAGCGGTCCCTATCTATCTGCAGCGTTCCCTATCTATCTGCAGCGGTCCCTATCTATCTGCAGCGGTCCCTATCTATCTGCAGCGGTCCCCATCTATCTGCAGCGGTCCCCATCTGCAGCCGCCCGCCGGCTGGAAAGGACGTCTCCCTGTGAAAATTCCCTTCTGTTTCGCACAGGCGTTTGCCGGTGCATGTGCTCTTGTCCCAGACTACGAGGGGGTCAGCACACCTGAGAGCTGGGGGTCAGGCCGGGTATTTTGAGGCTCGCAGGCTCGGAGGGGGAGCGTGAGCGGCGAGGTCAGCCAGCATCGCCAGCGGCCCCGCTCCCGCTGCCTGCTGCGGCACGCTGCCCTCGCTAACCTACTGCGCTCAGCTATTTCGTGGCGTAAGGAAACGCACATGGCAGCCAGTGATGCGTGGAGGCCCCTTCATCCTGCGTTTGGTTCCTTGCAGAAAACGGGAATGATCCCTGGAGATTCCGTGGGATTTTGTACGCTCACGTGTAGGAATAGCTCTGTGCAAAATGAAAGCCCCGTTTCAAAGCTCCGTGTCTCATCTGTCTCAATTTCACACAGCACCTTCCCTCCGGGATGGGTCACCTTTGGCATAGCTCGAGGTTCTCGCTGGGTTGTCGCGAACCTTCCACCTGCCTCTGCCCGCTTTTCCCTACGTGCCCTTCACAGGCGTCCAAAATCTCCCCCGACACCCACACCGCGTTATCCCCTCACCCCTGCTCCGGCTCCAAGATGCTCTTTGCCCACCAAACTGTCTGCATCTCTTCCGGGGGAGGATTTGGCGGCTTTGAGCCGCATGGCAGGAGCTGGGGGCGGGGAAGGCAGGGCAACTGCGACAGTCCCTCCGGCCGCCGCGCCACGTCGGCCCCTCAGACCTTCCCCACGGGAAATACGGCCGCCCGACGACGTGCACGGCCGGGGGAGCCGTGTCCTTCGGGGAGGATCAGGGAGCCTTCTGCTTACAAATACGTTACCATGTGGGCATCCTTCTGCCTTACCAGCCCTTCAGTAGCCCACTCCCCTCCAGGAAGGTGAGGAAGGTGAGGAGGTTATCTTCCTTCCTCCCTTAAAAAAAAAAAATCAATAAAAATCTGCACCTTCAAAGAGGATTTTTGTGTGTGTGTGTGTGTGCCGCGTTGGATTTGTCTGGTTTCTTCCTACAAGGGGAGAGCGGAGGCATCTGGGGAGCAGAGCGAGGCACAGCAAGGCCTCACGAAGGCGTCTCTAAGAGGAAGGAGTAGGACACGCCGAGGTGAGCACAGCGGCGCAAATGAGCCCTGCCGGAGCGCTGGAAAACCTCAGCGTCGGGAGTCTGCTCTCCGCTGCGGGAGTTGGGCGCTGTCGGGAGGCCTGCCCGGTCCCGGAAAGCGCCGGAGAAGGCCTTCATGGGCGGGGGCAGCCAGGGACGGCCAGCTGCCGCCTCGCCGGTACCGGCGGCGCACCGGGCAGTGCTGCAGCCGTACCCGCGATTTGCAGCGGGCAGCTCCCGCCGGGTCTGTTTTGCGGAGGAGAGAGGGCGAGGGAGCGGAGTTTGAGGGAAGGGGAGGAAGGGGAGCGCCTCTGGCTCCCCTCTGCGACGCAGCAGCGTCGGGGAAGGCAGACAAGGGCAGCGACTCCCGAGAGACACCAGGGCCGGTGCCCGCGGCTCCGGGCGCGCTGTGCGTGACGGCACCGCTCAGGCACTCTCTCGGCACGGAGGGAAAGGAATGGGAGGGCAAGCCCGGCTCCTGTCTGGCTCTGGCTCGAGTCTCTTACAGCTTCCCCCCCGTTTTGCTTTGTCAGGCCGGAGGTCCCTGCGGTGAGGGCGCGGGTGCGTGCCGGGGCAGCCGCCGGCTTCTCAGGGCGAGCCCCCTGCCCGGGCACGCGTGCCCTTCCCCGGGTAGAGCAGCCCCGACCCCGCGCCCCCGCCCTCCCCTCCCTGCCGCCTTTCCCCTCCGATTCTACAACGATTTCCTACCTGAAAAAAATAATCTTTTTGCCAGGCAGGTCAGAAGCGATCAACAGTCTGTTGTATATTATGTTTTCATATTCCTCTCGTCTCCCCCTGCCCTCTACCGACTCACTGTAGATGTGACCTTTGGTATTTCAGCCCACACTCAGCAGTTGAATGGAAACAAGTTGAGCACGTTCACTTCTGATAAACATTATGCTTAAACCACTAGAGACCCGAGCAGAGTAAACGAGCTTTTCCGACAGGACCACATCAGGAACACACATTGAGAAAGGGAAAGAAACAAAATATCCAGGAGATCAGAGGCGGGCTCGAGGGTGGAGGGGTGGGAGAGGGAAGGAGGGGGAACAGACAGGTTGGAGGACACGGCGGAGGGGGCAGAGAAGGACCAACTGTGAACACAATAGACCCAGATGGGAAGAGGAGCTGCCCGGGCAGCGTGGGAGAGCAGCGCAGGGTCACGCCCGAGCATCCCAGCAACCCTGGGGGAGCTTTAGAGGCGCCGAGCGGGTCCGGGAGCGGCGGGGTCGGGCTTGCACCGCCCGTGCGCCCGGAGATGCTCCCCGGCCGCAGGGCACGGGACCGCGCTGGAGCTCAGGGCGGCCGGGCCGGCGAGCAGCCCAGGCCCCGTCGGGCTGGGGGACACGCCGTAGGGCGAGCAGCCTTGTCGGGATCCCGACAGCAAACTCCGCTTCCACAAGAAATAGCCTGTTAAAGCGGATCGGAAGTTTTACGGATTCCCACCCCCTTTCATTGTTTAATTACAGAAATAGCTTAATTAAGGCTGGATCCGGGTCCCAGTAGTTCAATGCCTTCTGCCTTAAAAATAGCCAAAGGAGGTCAGTTCACAACACAGAGAGGGGTTCTGGCTTCAGCAAACGCCTGCCAGTACCACTGCCTGCGCAAAATGCCGGCGCTTTCGGACAGTGGCATTTGCGCGGGTGTGAAGAGCGCTCCCCTTATCAGAGATAATTCTATCTAGGTTGAAGAAACACCACAATTTACAGGTGCGATATTCCGAAAGGGCAACTCGTACTTTTGAAGCAACCACAAAACTGCCATAGAAAAGTTCCTGTTGCGGTGGTTTGGTTTTGTTAGGTTTTTTTTTTTTTTTTTGGGTTTGGTTTTGTTGATTTTTTTTTTGGTAGTGTATTTTTTTGTTATCGTTGTTTTGTTTTGTTTGTTTGTTTGTTTTTTTAATTCCTGTGGAGAAAACAAGTATCCGCCGATATTTCGATCAAATGGAAGTACCTGTAAAAGAGCCATGATCACCTTCTTTTCACCACAAAATGTTTACAACATGCCGCTAATTTCTGGGAGATCTCCTGCAACATCTTATTTCTTCACATTTAGGATTGTTCATTGTGATATACGCGGGATCTGAAATCTCGCTCAATTTCTTTCCCTAAAAATATCTTACATTTCAAATAAAATAATGTCAAGACAATGTTTATGCACACCAGAGACCACATAAATTTTGTGGTTTACTTGGTGATATCTTGTGCACTAGGATCACCGACTTATTTCTTTACACGTTTTATTTAATGCACAGAGTCTGTACCTTTGAGACTCTATTGGGGAAAAAAGGGCAATAAACGACAAAGAAGAATCTCAGGAGATTAATAGATTAATACAGAAAAAAAAACCCCAAAACAAAAAAACCGGACCCAAGACAAATCCTTTGCTGCAGCCCATGATATCTGTGTGCAACACGATGTAACGTAGGGCATAAGACGCACACACACAAGGTCAGCTCAGGATCCGTACACCGCCAAACCAAATTATTTCTTCCACATACACGCCGTGACCCACACATTCTTTAACTCCTACCAGCTTTGCCTGTTTTTAACCTTTTGATCGCTAACACGTATCAGTGCCTTTTCTAAAGCTGGAGTCAGCTGCGAGGCATTGACATTTTACGGTTAAGCCTTGTGCAGTGTTAGGGTGGGGATGAAAACAAAACCAGGGCCGGTCTGTGCTGGCAGCGAGCGCCAGCATCCCGGTGCCGGTGTGCCGTGGCCGGAGAACGCAGCATCCCAGTGCCAGGCGCTACAAGCCCCGTCCCGTCTCCTCCCAAGGCGAGGGAAATCGCAGCTCGTTTCCTGACCGGTTGGTGATTTTCACCAAAAATGACGCAACTCTCATCGCTCACGGTCTTCTCGTACACCGCCCGCGAAACATTCGTTAGCGAAAAGGTGCTTTATTAGAACGAGGCGATCAAACCCACGAAGAACTTCTCTCGCGGTCCGCAAACTCAACGCGGGCAAACCGTGTGCGCGTCAAGACACGGCTCTGCTTCACTCGGGGAAAGGCGGAACCGCTCTGCCAGGCTCGAAGCCCCCTCTCCGGCTGCTTAGTCCGGGAAAAGGGCCAGGAAGGGCGGCGCTGCGTAGCCCGCCGCCCGTGCCCCGGCCCCGCGGAGCCGCCTGCCGAGGCCCCGGCCGTGCCCTGCCGCGGCGCCGGCCCCGCTCGGCACGGCCCCGACGCCGGCGGCGCTCCCCGCGCAACTCACCGCCGCAGGTGCGGAGCCGCCGTCCCGGCGCGGCGGGCCCAGGTGCGGAGCGGCGCGCGGAGCGGAGCGGAGCGGAAGGGCCGCCGCCGCCGCCGCCGCCGCGCTGTCCGTCATCTCCCCCGGCCACTGGGAGGGCGGCTGGGCCGTGGGGCCGCCCCGGGGGCGGGCTCGGGGGGGCGGTGGGCCACGGGCCCGGCCCAGCCCGGCCCTGCCCACGCTGCCCTGAGGTTGAAATGCACAAGTCAAGGCTCTCGTGTCGGGATGTAGATTTCCTTGTAGTTCTTTTCTTCCTCACGCTGCCGTTCCCTTCTCAGCGGAGATCAGAGAGGCTCGGGGCCGGTGCGGCCAGGAGCGCAGGAGGCCGGGAGCCGGTTCCCGGGCTTAGGGATCCGCTGGGATTTGGGGCCGGCCTCGAGGTGTCCCGCTCAGAGGAATGGGTAAGTGGCCCGGAGCCGCAGGAGGGTTCAAGTGCTGTCAAGAGAGGGGGAGCACCCGTGCGCAGTCATCTGCCACCGCCGCTACTCCCTTATTGACTTTGCTCGTGTTCCTACAAGTTGTAAGAACATGTTGAGGGTCAGGAGCAGGGGAGAGAGAGAGAACTAATGACTACTCGGCTTGTTATTCGTGTTATTAGGCGAGTGCGAGTCAGGATGGCAGCCGAGCGGATGGCTGGAGCCCGTGACACGTTGTATATTATTCCTGACACCGATCGTAGCAGTTAACATTTTAACACGCTTGTTTTACAGCCCAGTGTAATCGTGCTGTTAAGCGAAAGGCGCTAACAGCACCAGGAACGGTCTTTAAAAAGTTAGTCCCGACTCAGAAGCACCGCGCTGCCCTCTTCTCTCCCAAGATGTAAAAGAATTTCCTCAACTACTTTTCCTTCCTCCCCCTCCCCCACGTCTTAGACGATGTTTTTCTTTTCTTTCTGTTTTCTTCGCGTTCCTTTTTCCTGTGGCAATAAAGCTGACTCGTCTGTTGGGGCGATCTCATTTCTCATCTCTGGAATGTGCTTATTTTTGGGAATATGCTTGATGCACAGTCCGGAGAGCTCCGACATTTGTTGCCACCAATTATCTTTCTTTCTGTCTTTTTTTTTTTTTTTTTTACTTTCTCTCTCTCTTTTCTCTCTCTCTCTCTTTTTTTTTTTTTTTTTTAACCTCTCACTTCTCTTCCTCCCTTCCCTTTGCTTTCTTCAGTCTCGGGGGCATCCCGCTATTATAAAGAAGCGTGCGTGGAGTGACCGGGGAGTGGGGGGGGTCCCTGTCTGTGACATCTGTCTGTGATGAGGAGCAGCTCAGACGCCCCCTTCTGTGCCGTCCGCCGTGTCCGACGGCTGTGTTTGTGCATTTGCTTGCAGAACCTGCCTTCGGGGAAGTGAACCAGCTCGGGGGGGTGTTTGTCAACGGGAGACCCCTGCCCAATGCCATCAGGCTGCGGATTGTGGAACTGGCGCAACTGGGTATCAGGCCGTGTGACATCAGCCGGCAGCTCCGCGTTTCCCACGGCTGTGTCAGCAAAATCCTGGCTCGCTACAACGAGACCGGCTCCATCCTACCGGGGGCTATCGGCGGCAGCAAGCCTCGGGTCACCACCCCCACGGTGGTAAAACATATCCGGACCTACAAACAAAGGGATCCGGGCATCTTCGCCTGGGAGATCCGGGATCGCCTGCTGGCCGACGGCGTGTGTGACAAGTACAACGTGCCGTCGGTCAGCTCCATCAGCCGCATCCTCCGGAACAAAATCGGGAACCTGTCTCAGCAGAGTCACTACGAGTCTTACAAGCAGCACCAGCCGCCCCCACAGCCTGCTCTGTCCTACAACCACATCTACCCCTACCCCAGCCCCATCGCTGCTGCAGGAGCCAAGGTGTCCACCCCTCCCGGGGTGCCGGCGATCCCCAGCACCATGGCCATGCCCAGGACGTGGCCGTCCTCTCACTCGGTGACGGACATCCTGGGGATCCGGTCCATCACAGACCAAGGTGAGAAATGGGGGGAGCCGGGGCCACAAAGGCAGCCAAAGAGGGCCGGAGGGGTTCGGTCCCCTGCTCCCGGGTTCTTTCCTCTCCGAGGGTCGGAACGTGGTTTCGTTGTTTGATTCGGGAAGCCCCTGGCGTTTCCGCCGGCACGGGCAGGGCGCTGAGCTCCCTGGAGGATGCGTCTCGGAACGTGGGCAGACCGAAGGGCCTGGGTGGGCTGCGGGCGGACCAGCGAACAGGACACATCGGCCGTCACCTCCGCCTCTGTGACCCGGGAGGTGGGGATCCCGGCCGGAGGGACCGGCCCGGGGGCGGCGGCACCAGGGCGCCCTCGGTCCCGGTCCCGGTCCCGGTCCCGACCGAGGCTCGCTGCCGCACTCCGGTCACGGGCGCTGCCTTGGCGTTACCGAGAAGTCAATTTTCTGCAGTTTTCGCAATCAGCCCAAATTTGCTTCGGGAGGAAGTTCAAATGTCATCTAATTGCTTTCATTCTGATGGTGTATTTTCCTCCGAAGCGGTGGTCTACGAAAACCAAAGGCCCAAGATTTGCCTCTTTTATCCCTTGCACATTCTTTCTGTTCCTCCGCCTGGAAACTGTGTCGCGTCTCCCAGCCGCTCGCTAGCAAGGGACATTTTTTCCATTTCGGTCTCTGCCAGTGAACTAACAGCGAAAGCGTTACTCAAAGTGTCACTGAAAACAACAGTCCAAAATAATCTTTGCCTACAGCGATCTCTGTGTCCTATTCTTCTCTCAGTATTAGTGGAGAGGTGGGGGCTGTGATCTCTGTTTTCACTGCCTTTTTAACAGCAACAATCCAGTTCTACCAGCATTTCAAATGTAAAATGATCCTTTAGGCATTGTAGAATAATTTTCTTCTTATTTAATCAGAAAGGTGATTTTTTTTCAAGCAACACATACGTATGCACGAGCACGGTTTTTTTTAATATGTATACATGCAAAAAATGTAAGTTTGTTCTTCTTTGCCCTTCACGATATAAACTTTATTCTAGTCCTCACTGGCACGAACAGATGTGCTTGTTTGTGAGTCGACTTTAACAAATGCACGCCTGGCAATCTTTGAGGCAATCTAGAGGTAGTGTTGGCAATGAACATTAAAAAGAATGAGTGCATTACAATCACATGAGAAATTTACGGCTTGGTTTTGTTTGTTTGTTTTTGTTTTGTTGTAGGATTTTTTGTTTGTTTGTTTTGCTGGTTTTAATTTTTTTTTAGTGAGTTCCTCCTTTCTTAACACCACATTGGCAGGCAGGCCTCTAACGGTGCTGCCGGGTGCCCCGGTATCTGTCCCGTCTCCCTCAGCCCCCGCAGCGGCACACATCTTTCTGCAGTGTGAAATCTCCCCCTCCCCTTCCCGTCACAGGGTCGGGGCTGCGGAGTGGCCGATGCCGCAGATGGGGGCTGCTCGCCCTTGATTTATAGGGTAAACTGACCTTGCTGACACGGAAAGGAAGCCCCTATTCATGGGAAAGTGTGAGATCAGCAGAAAAGGGCGCTCGCCGAGGGAGCTCAATTTCTTAAGACAACTTCAGATTTGTGCCTTTCCCCAGCACGGCGAGGGGCCGGGCGGGGTGGTGTCGCAGGAAGCCCCCTCCCACGGTGGCTCCGATGCGGCCGGGCGCGGGGCGCGGGGCAGGGCTCCCCCTGCTCCTCCCCTGGCTCCCCGGTGCGGGCATTTGGCCGTTCGAGGAATTTGTCCGCCAGCAAAACATCCCTGTATGCCCATGGCACGGCTGATAAGCATGTAAATAATAGGACTGTTACTTCTTTTCCTCCCCGCTTTCTTATCGTCTTCCTTTTATTTCCCTATTTTTTAAAATTATTTATTTACTTTTATGTTTCATTTTTTTTCTCCCAAAAAATGTTTGGAGCCCAGCTCATCTGCAGGCGTGTCTGATCTGTTTGTAACACGGGGTATCGTTTCTCCTCTGACTCACAAATACACACACGGCTTTTGCCGTAAATACCCCTTAGGAGCTCCTGGGGGATAAACGCCGGGCGGCACGGACCCGCCAGCGCGGGGACGTGGGGACGGGCGAGCCGGCCAGCTCTGGGCTGGCTCTGGGTTGCTGATCTCTGTCACAGCTTTCACGGAGGGAGCTGACTGCCTTCTGCCCACGAACCACCGTCTCAGGGAGCTCCCGGGAGCTTCAGCGAGGTGCGGCGGGCGAGGGTCCGGCTTCCCCTTGGCTCTGTCCCACAGAGCGCCTTCCATGGGGAGAGGGAGCCGTCTCCATCCCGAAGCAAAGCCATATCCACCTCCGAATCCCAGCCTCCGCCTCTAACTCGCTCTCTCCCGCTCCTTTGTTTTCCAGCAGTGAATGACACTTCGCCTTACCCCAGCCCCAAGGTGGAGGAATGGAGCAGCTTGGGCCGAAACAGCTTCCACCCGCCGACCCAGCACGCCGTGAACGGGCTGGAGAAGAGCTCCCTTGAGCAGGAGGCCAAGTACAGCCAGGTAAAGAGAGAGGCGGGGGGCGGGCAGTGATGCACAGGGCTCCTGAGCTCGGTCTCGGGCTACCGTCCTCGGCTTGCAGCCGGTGCCGGACTTCCTTCGGTTTTGGTTTGCAAGGACGGGCGGGCAAACGCCGGGCTCTCTTCGCTCCTCTCTCCGCTCCCTCCCCCGGCCTGGCGGCCGCGTTGCCCAGCAGCCCATCCCGCCTGGCTGCCGGCGGGCTGGGGAGCGCTGGGGAGGGCTGGCAGCGATCGCGCCCGGGCCCGGGGCTGCCCCCGCCCCGCTCGGGACCCGCCGCCAGCGACCCCCGCCCCGGCCGGGCCAGCGGGCTCGGCCCGCCGCCGCCTCCGCCCCTGCGGCCGCGGGTACTCCGCGCGCAGCGTGCGCTGCAGTCAGGGGAATAATTTGAAAATGAGATGTAATTGCTTCCTACATTAAGCATTTTTAAACGCTTAAGTAGACGGCGAATTTGCTACGTTTTAATTACAACACAATATAACTGTTACTTAATAAATCTCTGTCTTTGTACTTTCTAATCGTGTCCCGTGCCAGGAGAAAAGCTATAAAAGGCTCAACTGTTACTCGTTGGGAAAGCACAGGTTTTGAAAACATTTTTTCCGTGTGATGGAAACATTTCAAAATGCATCAGAGGTCTCTCAGACACACAGACTTCCCAGCCACGCATTTGTTGTACTTAGAACCAAGTCGAAGAAAACCCACAATTGCTGTTTAGCATTTTCCCTGTTCAAAGACAGAGGTTTTGGACGTATTTTTTGAGTTCTGTGTCTGGTTTTAGATCCATGTAGAGGAGACTTTTGTAGCTCGTGTTTGGTGGTGAGAGTAGCTGAATCAGACTGTCGCATTCAAGATGCGGAGCACAAACTGTGGGAACACTCGCAAAGAGCGGCCAGAGTGGGAAATACTGTAGATCCCGATAGTGAACAGCGACTTCATTGCACATATTGCCTTTTAAACAATACACTACCCTCAATGCTGTCCTATTTGTTTTGTTTTTCTATTATCCCATTATTATTCTGTTCATTTCATAACAAAAATAATGTGCGCTGTAGTGTAGCCATATGGTTAAAGATAGAATGAGACTTAGATTTAGTGTTACTACTCCTTCTACAATTTTCTTTAGAGACTAAAATAAGCATTAGCAGTCTCGCTAAAAAATAGTAGGTATAGCTTGTCAGTACTCTGTAAGGGCAGCTGTACTGTGGCTTCATTGTTTTAGGTTCCAGGCTGGGCCTTCTGCACACAGTCCTGCTGAAATATTCACAGGATCTTGTTCATAGGCTATAAACCATGGCCTCTGATGGATCTCATTTACTTCTACAGATGTGTTGAGAAACAGCATTGTATAAATTGAGTTATTTTCAATGTTGGTTTGGAAACTATTTTTTACCTTTTTTTTTTCTTTTCAATATTTATGATTTCATCTTCATAATATATAACTGTTCTATTGTCGATATCAGTTTTACTTTAAAGTTCTGTTCAACCTGAAAGATCACCTGATAAATGCTATTTAAACATACGTGCTATTTAAAATTTGAGAAAATTGCTATTAATAAAATGGAATTCATTTATCCAAATAAATTGTCCAGAGAGTTTCAAAGGGCAGAAAAGCCATATTGAAAACCCTGGTCTCTAAAGGAAAATACAGAGGAGGTTCTTCCCAGCTTCTTCCCTATAATAATATAGGTAAATAGAATTTGGCTTTGGAAAGTTCTAACACATAGACCAGTCCATTGATATAGTATTCAGAATTGTTATCCAGAGAATTAATTTGAATGCACATTAATTGCTTTGTCTGTCACAAATTCACTACCTTGCTAATTAAGAATATGTTAAAAAAAATGCTAAATAAGGATGGGAAAAACGTGATTATTTACAGCTTTTGCCACATTCCTTTTGCCAAAATATTTATTCCAGACAGTGTGAAGTGAAGTTTATGAACCAAATTCCTGCTGCAAATAGTGCTGACTTACTGTCTTTTCGCTGAAGTGTAGTGAGTCTGGAGGGAGCAGCCTGTGACAGTAAAGACTTACAAAATTCTCTTACATGATGGGATCCATGGTGTCTTGCAATGTGTATGGTTTTGGGTGTACAGAGATGAGCAGGAGATATGAGAGAATGTTGGTTCATTTGTGAATCTAGCACGGGGGTATCTGGAGTGTGGGAAAATGGGGAAGTCTCAGAGATACTTAATATGCCAGAAGGACTATGGTGAAATAGGCTCTGTCGTTGTACTTCGGGGTAATTGCTATTTCCTTATCTCTTTTGGGCAAAGCTTGTTACAAAAACTCTTAAAGGTCTTAAGGAGGCAGCCATCAGATTTCTCCCAGAGAAGAGAAGTGATTGTTCTGTGATGTTTCTGTTTTATGTCTGTATTATCAAAATCAGAGATGCCTACCAGAGGAGGGAATCATGTGTGGATGTTTAGCTTAGGCTTCCCAATTTCACCACAGGAGCAGAGGAAATGTGCTCGGAAGCACATTAATATTGGATTTTGTGTGAGTGATGGCTAATTCTGCATTTTCCAACAAATATCATTTATGTATTTAAGCATCACCAACATCCAAAGTTCACCTGTCCAAAGCTTGCAAATAGCTCCATAACTACTAGGCAAGTGAAGGACTTGTCCTTCAGCCTTAATCATGGAAGATAATATTTTGCTTCTCAAGAAATGCCCCAGGAAATCCCTCTGTGTGAGAAAGACCAGAAAAATTGAGACCAAAGAAAAAGGTCTTGTGTACTTTTACAGTAAATTTATTTGATCACTTCTTTTAAATTATATACATTTGTTTTAAGACATGGGATACTGTAGCCTTTTTGTGGGCAAAACTCTTATTGACATCCCAGACTTGTCAGGCAGCAGCCAAGACTGACCTCTCCAATCGATTCCAATGGCTACATTTCAGCCCTTGTCCCACAGATCAGTGAGAGTTCACCCACAAAAAAGGCAGGAAGACTTCACATTTTTGCCTTGACAATATGCAGCCACACTAGTTTATCATGAAACTGAACCTTTGGATGTAGAACATTTTTCATTTTATGTATTATGGATTTCCTGGGGCTTTTGTTTGCAATGCTGTTCATATTTGGGTTTTGGGAGTTGAAAGCTCAGCCTGGCAGACCGTGATTTTGTACAAAACATTCCACAGGAAACCAAAAGATACCATGTCAAGTTTCTATTCAGGTTTAATTACATGATGTCCCAGGTTGTCATTTATATGTAAGCAGTTGCATAATTTCCCTGGTGTATCACACTCACAGGTTTGTCATATGGTTTTCAAACAGGGTGACTGAATCAGAGAAATTGAAAAGGAAAATAGATTTTCCCAAAGAGTTTGACAATATTGTGTCATACATATTTCATACAGAGCTCAGTTATATTGCATTATTTACCCAGAGAGGCACATTCAGTGTGGTGTTCAGGTGCTTCTACAGATAATTATGCTATTGTTACAAAGGATGAATATTCTGAGTATTTTCTTTTGCATTGCACAGCTTATACTGACTATTGCATTAAGAAAAAATAGCCGAAATGACTGCAATATGAACACATTTGTAACCTGCATTTGAAATCAAAATGCTTAATAAACATGTACTGTATCTAAAATGCAGACCTCAGACATTTGCTGCTTGTGACTTGCTGGACTAACATCATGGATGTTCAAAGTGAAAAAAAGTTGTGATCTGTAATTACACATGTATGAAAACGAAGAAGACCTGACATATGTCTGTATGATTTGCTGAGAGGCAAATAGCTTGGAAATAATTTATTTTCAGAATGACTTTCTGTGTGCATTGCAGGAAGCAGATGTACATATTGCCTAAGGGAGCTGATACTCATTAATGGGAAAAAGTTTGTAATTGGGGGCTCTAAGGGCAAGCTCCCTCCTGGACATGGTGTGCTGTTTGGAGGCCTCATCCCAAACCTACTGGAGCTGCAGAAAACACTCCTCCTAATTCAGAGGGGTTTGTGAACATAGTTTGAGTGAAGTCTTCCTCTGACATGCTGGCCAAACCCCTAAGCAGCAGCTACCTCAGGTCTGTTTCACTGTTAGGGGATTGAGGTTTTGGCATTGCTGGGATATCACTCCCTGTCCCTCGGCTGCATTCTGACCGGGGCTGTGAGCTCTGTGTGCTGCAAGCACATCAAGGGAAGGCTCCATTTTAGGGCAAGTGATTGAAAATGTAGGTGCAGCTCTGGACAATGACTTGCACAGAAAATGGAGATAATGCAAACATTTAGTTCCTGATCTTTCATTTATAGATGAACACTGAAAAAAGTATATTTGGTGCCCATGCATCTGCAACTGCATCTGCAGTGCTTAGAAGCCACAACATAGGGTAACTTACCTGGGGAGAAGATTAAAATGAAGCCTTAAATATTATGGCCAATTACCTAGTCCTCCTACACACATGATTTACTGAAAAAATTGATTAGCAAATTACTTATTTGGCATCTTGGGTTCCAGGCAGTTGGATTCCTGCTATGGGTCTGTGCAAAATCCATCAATGACAAAGGTCTGGACCTACTGCTCTTCAGTCATACCCAGGCATCAGGGGGGTGAAGCTGTGAAGGAGAGGTGTTTGTTTGCTTTCTTGCCATAGTACCCAGCAGCATTGTTAGCAGAGTCTGGTGCAGGGGTTCAGACCTTGGCTTGGAGACCGTCTGGTTGTGTGTCACTCTCACTAGGATCTCCAGACCAGGCCTGCTATCAAAGCCTTGCCACTAAGACAGCTTGCTCAAGGTCTAGGCATCCTTGTCATTGCATGTTGTGGGTGAGGGGCATGAGCTGATCCCACTACATGCACCCGATTCCTCCCCAGGTGATCTGGATGGCACCCAATTCGAACCCCATTTGTGAGACCTGCCTCTTACTGGCCACCTGCTTCCACGGCCAAAACACAGTGCCCTGTCCACCAACCCACATGGCTTCAGGGCACTCCACCCGGATGAAACTAATAAAGAAAGTCAGAGAGGTGAGTGAATGGTATGATGACACTCAAACTGCACTCTAAGCACCTTCTGCTCAAAGGACCCCAACCCACCAGGAGCTCTGCCGTGACAAACATGATCAGGGACCATAAACTGGGAGCGATGGAAGATGCTTGTCACAGCTAGGAAGCAGAGTGCCAGGAGCAGGGGTATTAGATGTGATTTGATCTGTTCAGTCTTGGTTCTTGCAGTAGATTGGCGAGTATATAAAGACTGTATAGTGTGTTTGAATTTGTCTGTTGTGGCAATTTATCAGCTTTTAGGAATTGCCTACACAACTAGTCATAACAACTGCAGGCATTTAACAATTGACGGGTTATGGGTTCACCCTTCTTAGTGTAACAGCTTCCCAGTAACTGCAGCAGCAGAGATTTGCTAGACATAGGAGACTGCTGTTTTTGCTGTCCATGAAGAGAACAAGGTGAAGACTTTACCAGTTTGACCCCGTATTTGCCTAGCTTCTCGACATCTAGAATCCCTTTGAAGGTCTGTGTCCATAAGTCTCCTCCTCCAGTTTCATTTAAATAATAGCATATTGAAATTACAATATATTGCTAAGTATATAATATTAAGAAGGTATTTTTCATAGAACCTTTCAGTAAGACATTATGGTGTTAACCAACAGCATAGAAAAGAACAAATGTTTATTTCTTCCAGTGTATTTGCTTGTTTAGAGTCCATGTGTGCCCTGCCCAATTCCAGATTTTGCCAAAATACCAAGGGGGAATTATTGTGCAAATCTGTTTTAAAACTATGGGAATCTGTTGTTAATTCCAACTCAAAGGAGTTTGCTTATATGACAGGATTGTTTTTCCTGTGCTTTCCTATTGTCCTCATAAGCCCAGTATATCTGTCTAAGGACAAACTTAAGTTGTGCTTTTGTCATCAGAACGAGGCTTTGTGCTTAAAGCAACCAGAATTTGTTTTCACCCCACTTTGAAATAGTCTGGTTGTGAAGTTTGTTAAATAGTAGAACACACCCCAAGATCCTGCATCTTCACTGGAAAGGCAGTGACTTTGATTTACATCATCCTTCTCAACCTGGCGTATGAAAGGGAAGCAAGCATTCAATGACAGTGCAGACCTTGAACTATAATCTACACTGGAGATGTTTAGGTGGACATATTAGTGTGTGCTTGGTGGCCGTGGAAGATCTCACTTCACTGTGAAAGCTGTCTAAACCAACTGCACTTCCGAAGAAGCACTGGAAGCTTTTTTGCTCCCTGCTTTTCTCTCAGAATGTGCTGAGGTTTTACAGCAACCTCTGTCTGCCTGTATCCACCATGCCTTTTTCTCCTCTCTCTCTTTTCCTCCATTGTTTTTGTAGTAGATTACCCAGTGTCAGAGAATGAGTGGTGTTTTTCTCCTTTTTTCCTTCCCCGCTTTTTCCTCCCCCCATTTTTTTTTCTTTTCTTTTGTTTCTGCTGTAGTTTGCTTTGGAAAAGACATAAAATGCCCCTGGCTCCTTCAGGAAAGGATTGGTGATGGTGTGTAAATTCAAGTTTCTATTACTATTTCCAAAACTGGGATTTTATTTCCCTGAAGAGGCTGAGATTTAAAACTGGATAAGAAAATATCATTTAGAGTGATCTTGATGCATGTCCCAATTATAGTTAAAACACTCAGTTGATATTATCTGGTTTCTGTGTTATTCACTGCAGCTGGGGATGGCTTTAGGTAAAGGAAACAACTTTAAGTTAATAAAAAAGCACATTAAACACGGGGAATGGGATCTGCTCATTATGAAAGGACTGAACTTTATTTGAGAAGGAAGTAGTGTGATTTTCTTATGCAGTACATTGTTGTGAATTGAATTAAAAATGGGAGAAATAGCTGCAAAGAAAATGGCATCTTTTAAAGAGATAATGTAAAGGATTGGGTAGCTAACTATGTTTGAAATATTAGAGCACTTCAGCTCTAAGAATAAGTCTGTTTTAATTGTGAATTCAACTAGAATACCAGCATTACTTTGCTCAACTTCCACTGAAAGAGAAATAGTGTAATTCTCCATTATTGAAAGGTCTCTTTTCCAAATCACAGTCTCCTGGAAATCCACTCAGTTCAGCTGAGCAACAGAGCAGCTATGTAAGCCCCTTGCCCATGTGTTGTTTTTAAAAGCTTCTCAATTCCAATGCATTATCACTGTTCACTCTTTCTTGAAAACAAAGGCAAATATTATATTTTATAATATTGTGCCAAATTAATATCTTACATACAAAATATTGCCTCTTCTAAGTTTTTTTTGTATATCAAAATTATTTAATGTCCATGTCCTAATTTTTCAGAGTCTCATTTTAAGCTGATTGCAGTGAAATTAAGGAATATATTCAATAAAATAAGTTAATTCATCTAAGAATATGGATATTTAGTCTAATATGAAAATACTTTTGTAAGAATATTTTCCAGCACTATAAAAAGCAAACCATGATTTGCAGGATTAACTCTGGCTAGCTTATTCAGGTAGACCTTAGCAATTTTGTCTCATTTTTCCTTAAAAATATTTCTAATAAAACCCATTATCATAAACTAGAGAAATTTACTCAGTGTTCACTTTTGCAACCTTTCTTTAGGTAACTGTGACTTACCTGTGTAGGCACATTAATTTTAGTGGAACACCGATCTGAATTGATTTGTGGTAGCGTTATTTTTCCTGTTGATCCTGTAGCACTGAATTGCAGCTTCAGAATTTAGCTCTAATTTAGTAATTACAATTTATACAAAAATATCATTTAAGTTTATCGACTTTAAAACCAAAAAAACTCCATTTTTATTACTTAGATAATTTAGTAATGCCATTTTCCTAAATTATATTTCTATTTCATGCTTGCTGCTGCTGTTTTACTTGGAAAATTTGTTTGCTCTTCCCTCGGGATCCCATATGTTGACTTGATTTATAAATCATATTTAACCTCCATTTATAAAGAGAGATTTAGCATGTTTGCTTCCTTGATGTTTGCAGTTTGTGTTTGATTGCTCCTCGTCTTGTTGTCATAATCATTTTAACTGATTATATGCATGTCCCTAAAAATGAGATATCCTCTGGATTTTTGTGCTGATTTGCTCTTCTGATTGAAGGACTAGATATTTTGGTTCCTGCTATGCTTTTTCTTGCTGTGGAAAGAGCAACTGCTGCAATAGCTTCTTCATGACTGTGTTTTCAGGCCATTTGGAAAAGACCCATCATTTCCAGAAAATGTTTGAAGGTTTTAATTTTGAAAACCAGCAGCAAAGGGTGTCTGTGTGTGTGGGGCTGCGGCAGCATCCCCGCAGAGAGAGCTGCTGCCAGCACTGCGCTGCGCTCCCAGCTCCTGCTCCCTGGTACCTCTGCTGCCTGGTTTCACTGGCTCTCGGGGAAGGGCTGCGCTGCAGGATCAGGGCAATGTGCTGAGCTGGCTGATCCAAGGACAGGAAGGGCTCATCCCATCCAAGTCAGTGTTAGAATTGCGAGATACAAATGGAAACAGCGACCTTGTTCAGCAGAGGTGTGTCCCTTAAGCCGTGACACAGACTGAACTTCTGATGACTGCAGCAGGGAATTTTGGACTGAGTCACTGTCCGAGCTCATTCAGGCTGCTGAATTAGGTAACTCCAACTTGAAGGCTATGATGTTTCTCCAGAAACATTTTTTTAATAGAATTTAGAATACTTCTCCAAAGCCTGCATTCTCAGTCCATGTAATACATAAACTATTTAATTAAATACTGTTGCAATTATATTACAATGGCCAAGTAATTTAAATAATTGTAAATAATAATAATAATAATAGTAATAATAAAATTTACATTATTTTGGACACTGACTTTTGAGTTAGACTATAAAATTTAGGTGGCATCCACCTGTGGCATCAAATCTGCTCTTGTCTGTATTCACATAAAACTGAAAATGAGATCCTTTACATTACTGCCAATAATGATAGCTAACATAAATACCAGTCTGTGATTTTGAATGTTACAATTCCAAGTCATTTTCTGAAATATTTAGAATCAATGTGGGAAGAGAACATGGGAAATGAACTAATTTTGATACTGAGAGAACACATATCTAGCAAGCAAAAGTCAGAGAAGGAAAAGAATGAAACAAAATAATAAAAATTCACTACAATATATAATTAGAATTTATACCATGAGGACCAAAAGCGAAATTTAGCTTGCATGTTTCTCTAGTTCTTCTGTGATCAAGGCAAAAGAAACTAAAATCAGGTCATTTGTCTGACATGGATTGACTGGGAAGTTTGTCCAGAAAGCTTGTACCCTTTTGTCTTCTTACCATGAAGGAGAGAGGAGGCTGAAACTCTGCAACACATTATACAAGCATAACCTTCAAAACAGATATCAAGGTGTATTTGGTGGTTACCTCTGGTTGTGAAAGAATTGTTCTGACTTTTAGGAGTCCAAACAACTAATGGAAATTACTTATTCCAGAGACATTCCCACATTAGCTTGGTTCTAGACTTGCTTTTCATCCACCCACTCCCTCTGTGTTGCAAATCACAAACAGACTGAAAACAATGACAAAAAATGTTGTCCCTAGTTAGTATTGTATCTAAAGTGACCAAAACTAAAGATTCCATCTGCTAAAACTACTCAACCAACTCCTTTACTGGTGAAAACATGTGCAGTCAGCTTGTTTCAGCAGGACCATTTTGTGTCACCTAAAGCAAGGTTTTATGGCCACCCTGGTTTTGATTTCTCACCTCAATATTCCTGTTACTGTCACTGGCAGGTACCAGCAGCAACTTGGTAGAAAGGCACCAGACCCAACTTGTTATCCTGACCCAATTACTCTTGTTTTACTGGTAGCTTTGCAAGAACAGGTTTAAATGAATTTGTCAGTTGGTGGGAGGTCATGTGTTCTAGGTTTCAAATGCAGCTCTCAAGTTTGGATATACTTATTCCATCAGTTGTCTGAAAACGTTGATAGAAGCAGCAATTGAGAGCAGAAGTTCCTCTCTGATATTTGTAGACACCAGAAAGTAGGCACTTTCAAATGGGAGCCCTTATCTCTTACACAGCAGAGGTTCTTGTTCAGCTACAACTAAATGTTTGTTTGTTTGCTTAAAAAATTAGATTTCCCTTGAAAAATGATGGTTCAAATTAAGAAAAAAAATATTTATAAAACTTAAAAGCTAGGTTCAAGAACCTCTGCACTTAAAACAAATTCTTAGGGTTTTAAAAATCCATAAACACCGTGGGGTTCTTGCACTCCTAATTACAAATGTTTAGATTTTGCTGTACATTTCCTCTGATTGAAATACTGCAGGATGAATTATTCATCCAGTATATACAGGGTCATGGAACTTAATCTCCTCCATTTATTTTAAGTGAATGTCATGTTTGTAAAAAGTGCCAGATTGACAGACAAGATTCAACCCTTCTGATAACCTACACTTTGTATCTAAGGCTGTTTGGAAATAAAAATGCTTGTGTCAAGACTATTAGGTCAAGTCTTTCACAGATGAAAGTCAGAGATGGAAATTTGGGTGTTGGGGGTTTTTTTGTTTGTTTGTTTTTGGGTTTTTTTTTTCGACTAGCATACTTTAAAATAATTTAGAGTGAGATTTTCTCTATCCCCTCATTTTTAATTCAGGTCAGAGGAAGCCTCTGCTTTGTGGGTATGGCTCAAACCTCCCTGAGGCAGAATTGCACTCTGTGCTGGGCCAGTTCCTACCCATCCCAGTGCTGCCTGCTTGGCTGAGGGCATCTGTGGCACCCACAGAATCATGGTTTGGAGTGGTAAAGCTTTGTAGCAGTACAACAAAAATAAGAATGATTCACCAATTCAGTGAGGCAGTGATGACAGACAGCATTGGTGGCCTCTGACAGGTTGCAGCTGGTGGTCCCTACACAACTGTCTCCACATCCTGCCCTCAGTAGTTGGGGCAAGATCATTCTGACATTCAGAATAGGCTATAAAAACAACAGTTTTCACAACTTTATTTTGAATAAGTGTGTGTGTGTGTGTGTGTGTGTGTGTGTGTGCGTGTGTGTGTAAAAGGGTTGTTCTGGCTGCTATAAATATATATAGATATTCTTTTAAGTTAAGCTTTTACAAAAATTAGTGAATCTTTAGTCAATTTCCATCTGTTTTATCAACAACAACCCAAGTGGCACCTACAGTAAAATTCAATAGGAAACCTAGGCGTCTTCATTAATTATAGTTTGAAGACTTTGTGCCAGAAGGCCACAGAACATATGTGTGATTGGATCAAATATTTCCCAACAAGCCTGTTGATAAAGCATTTATCAATAATGTCTGCGTTAATGTGAGGTGTTCAGAAGCTCAGATTTGCCTCAGATCATGCAAAGTAATCTGCTTATGGCTGCTGAGGAACCCCTGGTGGCCTTGTCTGTAGGCGATGCAGTAGGCCAGGACATGGGCTGGAACACTGATGGACCAGCAAAGAGATGCCTTGTTGGCACGTTGCCTGGCACAGATCTACCCCATACCTACTAACACACCTTCTCCAAGCACAGCTAAGGGGTCACAGAAGATGAGCCCTCATAATGAGGAATCCTACTTAAAATGGGGCTTCCAGGCACAGCCTTGAGCCCCCTGCAAGGAGGTACCAGCCTCCTTGGGAGTGGGAAAGCCTGAGGAACAGGGTGGATTCACAGAGCCCAAAAAAACCTCTTTTGAGGTCTAGAAGCTGAAGGTTTGTGCTGTCTCAATAGCTATGAGACTTCAGGGACTTCTCCCATATATTTTGTCTTTTCAGCACCCACCCCTCCAGGGTTTCTGTACTCCTCTGTGCAGAATATATTTGGGTTGTGGCTCTTGATATCCCAGTGTTACAACCTGGCTTCAATGAATCTACTGTGCCTGTGCAAAGCTTTTTGTTGGTGCTTGTCACAAAAAACAGAGGTGCTCATTCTTGTTTCGTGTTTGCACATTGGAAAAGCAGCTTTTTAGGGCCACACTTTTTATTTCCAGTAAATTTAATGACATAATTTTCCATGTGATTCAAGAATTTTACTTATTTACCATGCAATTATTTGCAGGTTTGTATTAATTAGTAGTGTTGCAAGCACTGATATTTAAAGCTGAGCCAAGTTACTGGTCAGATCACATATTTGGATTTTCAGAAGAATAAGGCAAGTTCAGCTTCAACAAAGTATTTAATTATTTTGAATGATCCATTATGTTGCTAATGCAGCTGTAAGTTTTGTACTAATTAATATTCCGATTGGAAGCTTGTGGCCAGGATCCCATTGCTGTGTCCTGCTGCTTTAGATTGCTGAACAGGTTTATATTGACAGAGCCCAGCAGAATTACTGCTCTGTTTCCCAAATGACAATGAGAGGATAGTCTAGACAGTGGAACTGTGAGCTACATGGGTAGGTAACTCATGAGCCTGAAAATATGCCAGTGCCTTTTTAAAGGTAAATACTGGAAATCAGGCAGAAATTTAACAAGTGAAATGTTAACACCATGTGAAGTTTTAGCAGGAACAAAAGTCTGTTTCATTTTTTAGCTTTGCACTGTTCAGGTTGTGTCCAGTTGTACCATGTGATGATGCTACAGGATTTGATGAATCAATACTCTTCTTTCATATCCAGATAGGAAACATTTTTGAGAAAAAATGCCACCCCAAATCCTAAAACAAACACTACACAAATTGAAACTGAAGCAAGATAAATGATCTTGGTTTGTACCTGTTGTGCTGAAGAAACTTTTATGGGTGTGAAATAAACCACCAAACAGTTTTTAGTTGAATAAGGAGTCATTAATTGTGAAATCATAGCATAGCTGACTGAAGGACTCTCCCTTCTCTATTTAAATAGAAACCCTTCTCTCCAGCCTACAGAAGGACCTAGGAAAATAGCTTGCAGGAAAGGACCCAGCCCTGCAATTGTTTTGTGTACAGAAGCCCTATTGAAACCAGGAGGAGCTATGAGCAAAGAACATTTGCAAGTTTTTTACCCCAAGTATCTAGAAAACAGATTTTTAAAAGTCACCATCAATAATACTACAATTAAAGTTCTGACTCATGCTCTGAACAAACAGTTACCAAAGAGTTTAAGATGTTCCACCTCCCCCAGCCACTGCTACCTCTTCACTCTGGGGAGTGTTGCTTTCAGATCTGTGCCCACACCTGCCCATGGCAGCTCAGGCTGAGCCCACCCTCCTTCGGGGCCAGGAGAGGAGAGGCACAGGGATGGGTCTGTCTCCCTGCCACTGGGGTGGCCGTGGTCACTGCACACCCACCCAACTGCCCCAGCACTCCCCAGCTGGGCTTACAACAGCGACCAACACTCTGTGTGAAATCTGGGAAAGGTAGGTGAATGTTGCAGTTCATTTACTCCAACCTGTGGAAATCATTGCCAAGTGCATCAAGGTGAGAGAGAAGGGGGAGACTCATTACAAATCCCTCCAGTAGTTCTCAAGTGTGATGATTAGATCCAACCACGGGCTTTGAGGAGTCCATGAAGAGCTTGTGGGAAGGTAGGCAGGTGTGCAGGGGCCTCAGCAGTTCCTGCCCTGCTCTTGGTGTGTGTTTCCCCATCATCTGCTGGTGGTCCCTGTCTGGGACAGGTTGCTGGGAGAGGTGTGAAGCACTGATCACAGCGGGGTAACTGGTCTTAAAAGAAAAGCAGAAGGGGCCACTGAGCCCATGAAATTCAGGGGAATGGTTATGGGTTTCTTTCCTGGTGTTCCCACTGGTCCAAGTTTTGGTACAAAGCCCCAGCAGCATTTGAGGGCAGCTTATTCCAATGTGTCTTGCTCTCTTAGAAATCCTTTTCCTTTCCCTCTCCTTTCAGGCACCCAATGGCCTCCCAGCTGTCAGCAGTTTCGTGTCCGCACCGGCCATGCCTGCGTACGCCGCGCCGGCCCAGGTGTCACCTTACATGACGTACAGCGCCACTCCATCCAGCTACATGGCGAGCCACGGCTGGCAGCACGCCGGGGGCACCCCTCTGTCCCCTCACAGCTGTGACATCCCCGCCTCGCTGGCCTTCAAGGGCGTGCAGACAGCCAGGGAGGGCAGCCACTCCGTCACGGCCTCCGCTCTCTGATGCCGAGCTGCTCCAGGAGCACCACGAGCTCGCCGGCTCCTCGGCCCCCGAGCCCGGCTCACGGACTGCTCTCCTCATGCTGGCCACACCTGGCTTTTCTCCTCGTGACTTGTCCCCCCTAAGGCTTTTGGCATTAAAGAGCTGAAGACAACATCAGAAACTGAGAGAAGTGTGGTGTTGCGCTCTTAAAGACTTTGTGTCCCTCAAAGGGCTCGTGGAGCCTTGTTCCACTCTCTCCTGGTCAAACCACACGTATTTATTCTTAATCATCACAAACTTTCTAAATGTGCAATTGTTACTAAGATTTGTGCAAAAATCAATAAAGAAAAATCACCACAGAAAATGCTGCTACGCCTTGAATCAGCAAAGGTGGCTGAATGGGAAGTGTTTGCCAAATGCCTAGAGAACAACCCTTTAATTGATGCGATTATAAAATCCACTGTTATTATGAGGTCCTTTATTGTTGTTTTATTGGGTCTTGGTAATCAAATATAGAATGAAGGCAATAGGTGGCTTTCAGATTCTTCTGGCATGTTGCCATCGTCAGGCAGTAGCAAGATCTTTGTGATTTTATCCATTTGTAAATAGAGGCTTTTGACAGCATTTGTTTTCACCTTCCAGTACATTTCTTACCTTTTTCTTTTTTTTTTCTTATTTTTTTTTTAAGTTAAGGAGATTTCTAGTTATTTTCTATGTCTTTGCATGGTGGGGTAATAGGTGATGAGGTTTAGGTAGGAGTTTTTGGTCATGTTTTTGTGCCTACAGTGGAGGCTTCATCATCTTATGAGATAGTTATCTTTTTGGCAGAAGAGTCAAAGGCAGAAATCCATCTGAGTATCTCCAGTTATGCCCAGCCTCCCAGATTCATGAAATACCACATTCATATGAAGTATACAAACAGAAAAATGGGTGAAAAATACCTGAATAAAACAGAAAACTGTAGAGGAAATGCTGTTAGTGTGCAACCTGTGCTGAGATGCTTAAAAAGCCCTATCAGTCAAAAACTCCACTGAGAAACAGAATTGTACCATCATTCTCAGCTCACTTGTGTCCAGATTATGTTGTAATTTTTAAAGAGGACCTTGTCTTTAATTTCTGCTTTAATGAATGTAAAGTATGGCTGTTGGTAAAGTTTGCATTATTGCTCTGAAGCATTTTTTCCCCCTTATAGGTATACTGGTGGTGGTGCTACAAACAGGAATATTATTTAATATTAGCAAATTTCCTTTCTACTTTTCTGTATGCAGTGGCAAGTACTCCATGCCAGTTATTTTGCTTTAAACTTTAATCCCAAGAGAGCTAAAATTCTGATTTTTGAAAATTTACCTGTTTTCCTTGGGCAATAATAAAGTTCTGACTATTGTTATGCTTTTCCCATGCTGTAGGTATGTTCAGAATATGAATGTGGAAAAAAAAAGCCTGGTGTGACATTTCATATCCATCACAGACTATTAATATATTGTGTATTTTTAAAAGTGTTTTGCAATAATTTAAATTACCGTAGACATAGTTAAAGCAAAGGAGAAAATACTGTTCTTCATATATTGTTCTATCTGCATCCCATATTAAACACTAATTCAGTGAGAAAGTAAAATACATTTCCCTCTTAAAATATAGTTATCTTTTTGTGGATTTCCAGCTTTCATCACCAAGAGAACTGTGGGTAAATATTCATAACAATCAAAAGTAATCAGTATTTATGTCATGTACAGTATGTCCACTGAAATATGGATGGACTTCTCTGGCTACTGCCACCTTTGCTTCTTGCACTAAAAAATTGCTAACAGAACTGCATTTCTGTAAAGAACACAGATATTATATTTTGGCCCCAAGGAAACAAAGATCTGATCTTGGAAGTGATTTTCTTCAGCCTCAAAGGTATCCAACAGCTGTTTAGCTTTAATGAGATGCTGAAATCCTCGTTATTCAGTGAAACACTTTTTCAAGAATCTTTCTTTGAAACCACTAAAGTTAAAGTGCACACAAGTGCATTTCTACTCTGCCACACTGTTAGTGACATGATGGATGTTGTTCTGCCTTTATGCTGTTATAGATGAAGCAAGATGAGCCTTAACAACATGAAAAAGAAATAAGAATTTAATTTAATACTAGACAAGCTCTTCATTAAAGACAAAATGGGGAAAAAGGACAAGAAAAAGATTATAAGTAGATAAGTGATTAAGTTGGCAAGAGGATTTTATCTTTCAACTTACTCATTCTGCTGGATTACAGAATTATTGAGTGAGTCTACCTATTGTTTTCCATAGATCTCAAACAAGGGGCACCAAAGGGAAAAGAAAACAAAATAAACTAAGGAAGAGAAACTTTTCAAAGCACAGCTTTTTTGAGCTTCAAGACTTTGCAAGCCTGTAACAAAGTGTGCCTGTGTTAAATTTTTTCCAAATTTTCTTGAGTAACATGAGGTCATTTCTGGAATAAAAGTTGTCTTTCCTGACATTCCAATGAGGAATTAGTGTGTTTTGGGAGACAGACAGACAGACAGATCCTTAGCTTGTATCAGTTATTTTCATTATCCTCAGCTAAATCAGGATAATTTATAAAACAAGGACAGGACATGATGTTAATTATTCCTCCCATGGGATACACCATCATAAACCATTTTTGTGTTTTGTTTGTTTAGGTACAGCTCTCCATGCATCTGCCTGCTGTACCTGATTCCTTACCCCTGACTGGGAAGTCAGCGGGGCTGCGTGCAGAAAGTGTTGCTCAGAGTGAGCAACAGTGCCTGACCTTGGCTCTTGGTGAACTGCCTGTCATGGATTTTTTTGGTGTGAAGTTTCCCAATTTTTTTTTAAATGTAAACCCACTATGTAGAATATTCTTTTGCCCAATGACTATTTCACTGCTTATACTAACGCGTAAACTGAAAACTGCAACATGTTCACTTATCACACAACTCTAAGCCATTTTACATTAAATTAAAAAGGGAATTGTTTCCTATAAAATAATAGATAAAGGTTAACTGCTGCTGTCAAGTACCTGGGTGTAAATCTGGAGTGAACCCACTGAGGTGAATGGGTACCTTTGGGAAATATTCTGTATATGTGCGTGCAGAATTAATTTTTTTAATCTGAAAGGTCTACACTTCATTTCCAGAGTGTTAAATGTTTCCAAAGAAATAAGTGAAGCCTAATAGTACTCCCTTCAACTCAACTGTGTTCGCATGGTCCCAGTTCAGAAGATCTTTGGTGTAAAACTGAATTTCAGCCCACATTACAGAAGGAGTAATGGGGCATTGGGCTGGCATATTCATAGGTTTGTTTTCCCACACCACGCTGTTTTCTGTTTTTGAATGTTTCTCCTTTTATCCAAGATCAGGCTGAGATATTAACTGAAAAAAATCATGTTGGAAAGGATGTAAAACCAAAGGCTATATATGTATATACAGTATGTTTAAAGCATTTTATTTTTATATTTTGAATGCTCTAAATTAATAAAAGAAAAATTATAAAGCATTTTGCTTTAGTTTTTGAAATTATCTTAGTAGTGTCTTCTCTTTGGCCAAGTACTGATAATAAAATGCTGCAACAAGGAACACTTGCCTTAAAACCATAAACTTTAACAGAGCTAATTTTATTGATTTTTAGCTAGGAAATAGCATAGGTATGAAAAACGACCGTTGCCAAATTCAGACAAAAGAGAGGCTTATTGAGCATGTTAATACAGGCATCCTTGAAAGTGCTGAAAACACATTTCTATTTTTAGCTTTTTGTTGCTTTTCCAATGCATTAAAAACACTCGTGTAATGAGACTTCCCATGTGAACTGCCATTTTCAGGTAACAATGCAGAAAGCTGCTTTAGGATTGCCAAGGAAAATGTTTGTCCCTCCTTCAGAGGAAGAACATTATTGCAAACAGAGTGAATGTAATATGGGGGAGATACTGAAACTTTGCAAGATATATGCTTGTTTGATATCAAACCAAGTTTGATAATGAAGACATTTTTATATTTTATATATACATCTATATATAAAATATATTTTAAGAGAATGATGTGTGATTTTTAATTATTTAAGGAGTTTTTAAAGAGAAAATGTAGAATGGCACAACTGCATGAACAGAAACTGTCTTGAGTCAGCATAACAGAATTTACTCTATTTCACAGAGTTGGAATGGTGAGTAAGAATGCAAGTACACCCTGGAATATTTATATTTACAGTGACTGGGAAAAGCAAAATTTTAGGTTCAGAGCAACATTTTTTTATCTACAGAAAGGTGCATTTCTTTGAGGTGTATGGCTAGCTACGTACAACTGCAGATAGGCTGCCTTGTTTCACCATTCCATGGTGGAAATCAAAGGCTAAAGGGACAGTCAGGGTGCACTGAGCATTTTTACCACAGGACAGCTCTTTTTGGGATAGTATTTCAAAGTGGATAAAAATTTTGCAGTAAAATCTCGTATGCCTAAAATGACTTCTTTCTGTTAATTTTATTTACTCATTTCTTCTATGAATCCCATGTTGGTTTGTTTTTTTATGCAACTTGATGCATTCTAATTACTTTCAGTATCTTTGATCTGAATGAGATTTATGCCATATATATGGCTAAGAACATGTAGGATATTGTTAAAAAACAGTATGCATATTTTTAAGGTTGTGGCTACTTGTGCTGTTCTTTTCTATCCAAACTCCAAAGAACTTGAAAAGCTCCTATATGAATGCTGAAATCATACTGGGCTGAATTGAAACTGGACCCAAGACTGACTGAAGAGTTGCAGAGTATGGATCATTTTCTCAATGTGGAGTAAATGGAGCTGTCAGTTTACATTAGCTTAGTATCTGCCCCCCCAGGATTATTCCTTTTTTTTTCCTTTAAAATATCCTGATAGTTTTTATTTTGCCATTTCAGCTGAAATTTTTTAAAAAGCATGCAATTACATAGGATGATTCTGTGTCAAGAAATTTCAGTTTGTCCTTTAAAAACTCAGTCTTAAGTCTGCTTTATATTTTCTCTTGGTCCAGAAAAACAATTACAAATGTCAAGTGCTATTTAATTATGCACTTACAGAAAAACATGTACTTAAATGTTTTCTTGGATCAGGACCTAGAGACCATATTTGTTTGGAATTGTATTAACATCAGTGCAATCTGAGGGTATTCAACACCATAAAGGATAAGAATCACTTTTGCTTTATTATAGGGTATTTTAGAATGCATGCAATTTTAAAGAGTAGGTTTTTTCAGAAATGTTCCTCGTGATTAACTGTGTCCTGAAGCCATGCATAAACATATTCGTAAACCAAAAGCATCACTGCACCACCTGGAAGAAAAGATATTATTTTACTACATAGAAAATCCAGTATTTGCAAGATATTATAGAGCACTTCTAGTGTAACATAAACAAGAATATAGAAAAGCCTTATTTACAAAATAGATAAGTCCACTATTTCCTGAGTTAACTAAAAATTCACCAATCCATAAACCATACTAGTTTTACTTAATATTAGATCATAAAGTTGATGTAAATAGCTCGTATATTAAATCAAATTCACTCTCAGTGTGATTTTCCCTAATACTTTTTCAAGATTAATGTTTTTCTTTTGTTCTTCTAAAAATGACACTTTTAGTCTGAATATATATATATTTGTGTGCCTGTTTAAAAAGATTTGGCCATGAAAGTGCAAGTTGATTGGTGGAATGGCAAAAATTCATCTTCAGGATGATAAAACCACTTCCAGGTAAGAGTCAAGAGAGGTTTTTACCTGTTTTTTCACCATGTCTAAAGCAGAAAATCATGGTGTGGAAGTGAGTATAGTCTTTCCTGGCTACAAATCCACAGGCAAAGTTTTGATCTAATGAAATGGCATTATTTGCTAGAATTGGTAACAGTATAAAATCCCAGCTTGAAAGCCATAAAACATCTTTACTGTTAGCGAAGCCAGACTGTAACTGGGCTGTATTACTGTGTGAGATAAAAAAAGAGAACATTTCAGAAGGTATATATATATATATAACTAAACAGATAGAGAAGCTTCTAGTTGGAGAACTGGATAAAGGGAACCAGGCTGCATGATTAAAAATATATTATTTGTGGGGTCCAGCACTGGGGCATAAATATCTTCTTGCCTTTGCCTGTTGGTTCAGTTGGTGGGTTGGAGTGGCACCTCTAACAAATGAATCTTCTGCTGAGCTGGGCTCTCCTTTCTAGGGATAGGCTAAGACAGACGGGCACACAGAATTACTACATGAATTTCTCCATATCATTTGTCCTAAGGAACCATCACCAGACTTGAAACTCTCTATGAAAAGGAACTCACAGAAAGATAGACAGAGCAGATGTTTGCAAAAGGCTTTGACCAACAAACAAATCATAGACAAAATGTCTAAGATGTGATTTGAACTCAAATCTGATTCTAAATCACATACTGTGTGATCTATTTGTGTATCTCTTTTCCTGTAAACACTCACATGCTGGAAGAAGGAATTACCTTACCAGTCATAATAAAGACTGTATTATTGTTTCATCAGAAAGTTAAACCTATATGTTAGCTAGCCAATATAACTACATTAGTATTTAGAAAGAAGTTCACATGTAACTGACCTGCTGGATGTGGGCCAGAATGCATAGGCATTTGTAAGATGGAAAACTTTATTCCAAAATCTGCTGTGCTAAGAGGTACTGGGAAAGCTAAACACTGTCTTCTCTTTGTCTTGTATGTAATCTAGTATCTTTGGAGTGTGAGGGGAAAGGCTTTTAGCTCCAGAGCTCCTTGTTTCTCCTCCCTACCTTCTTCCTCACCCCGCACAATAACCAGGCATGGTCTAGTACTCAGCCAGATGGATCGGATATGCAAACATTTACAGACAAACCTAATGCCTCCTTTATACTGCAGAACAGGCTCTGTACCTACTTGCTTTACCTATGTGTGTTCTTGCATATTAAACAACCAGCTTGAACAACTGGAAATACAATTTCATGGGAATGGGATACTGCTCAAACTGGGGCTTCTGCTCTTTTTGACGCAGACTGCCTTTGTGGGCTGACAAAGTCAGAGGGCCCAGTGCTTTGCTTTCATGATTAATCAAAACCAGTCAGGAAAAAAAAATCTAAAAGCCAAGGAAGATACAGCTTTCAACCACTGTGCTCCCACATTTGGAGTAACAATTACTAAGAAGGGGTCAAGCAACAACCCCAGTTTTAAGATATCTTTGTCCTATAGTTTTCCACGGCCATACAAGTGCCTTCCCAGCTCTGCTATCAGCTTTTTAGTGTCGGCCCCCATAGAGAATAAGAGAAGAAAGCAACTGGAATTTGATATGCTTGGGCTGTGCCTTGACTAGTTGAGTGCATTTTATGGAGAGACTCTAACCTGCATTTTAGGCTGACTTCACATAGGTATGGAATAGTGCTAATAGACACAAAAGATCACATTAGAAGGAATAGGAAACTTAAAGAAACTTCCAAAGGTTTTACAGTTCTGTCATTTGCATGTGCTTTGGTTTGTTCATAAATAAAACAGTTGCACAAACCAGCAATTACTTGGATGTGCAATTCTCTGATGTATATGTGTAAATTATTCTTTTTAGACACATATTTAGCCAAATCCATCTGTGATACTACTAGATGATGCTATTTTAAAAAGAAATCATTCAAAGTGAAAAATATTTTGATTCATTTGTTTGACTGATACTTACTACATTTTCTCAAGAAACTGTAAAAATGGGAAGAGAAACCCAGAACAAAAGCAAAATAGAAATGACAGAAGGAAAATTACCTGGACCGAGCCTCATGATCTTGGGAAGCAAGCCTTTGTACAGAGCCAGAAATCTGTAGCAGAAGAATAACAAACAAAACATTTCAAACAATATTCTTGCTCTAAAAGAAGAACAGAATTGTAGCATATGTTTGTTAAAATGCTGGCAGGGCACTTAGAGGCAATTATTTGAAATTACACATGTTCAATAGCAGGCCGTATCTGGATTTTAACATTTT